>CM055116.1:738515640-739115640 GCA_029206835.1 Rana muscosa
GCTACCCTCGCTCTCTCTGGACATCGCCTTCTATCAAACAGGAAGCCTGCGTTGAGGCCTGCTGCTGGAGTGTCTAGGCCTACAGTTGTCAAGTAGGATCACTCAGCCAGGAGGGATTTTGTGTCCAACTCTTGCTCTACAGAGACCGGAGTCGCCCATCTACCGACACCTTGTGCGGCTGTGTGAGGGACCGGAGACCGCAAGTTGCGAAGAGACCGGGGACCGCAACGTTTGCAGCGGAGTGTACTAGAGGGACAAGGCCTGCTTTGGTGAGGGGGCACCTGCCCAAATTCTGACTGGCTGTTGCATAGGAAAGTGACTATTAGAGGCCTGCAGTTATTATTAAAGTAGTGCGCCACATACCAGGACATAGTGCATCTTGCAGTGGTCGCATGTTTAAAGATTGGCGTCTACACCGCCAGCAAGTTATACCCACTCATAAACATTGTGGATGTTCAGTTTGTCTGCCTTTCCCTTTACCTTATGGCTTACAAATGTTTTATGTGCACCAACGAATGCTAGCAAAGACTCCTACTGCTGGAAGGAACTTTACAATGAACTTAGGCCTGTCCAGAGCAGATAGTACCGGGACACGTGTATAGTATTGCCCACTAGGGAGAGCTCGCGAGCACACATTTCAAATATATAGAAAGTGTACACTAGAACCGTGATTTTGTACTTAGATTGTTTCTAACTAAATATTTTCTGCTATACCATTGACTTTTGCAGGGCCCTGTTAGAGTCAACTGTATTTTTTTTGTTTAACTCTGTTACTTTTCTTACTAAGTAAAGTTGACTATTGGTTGAGCAGAATTCTGTGTGGAGTTTATCTGTTACCCTGTTGGACAAGTGGCCATCACAAGGTAACCTCGTTATTTACAAGTTTATTACTGTATGACATTATTGTGTTTCCCAATTACCAGTGGGTTCCACAATCTCTTGCAGACCAGTTGTGCCAAGGGAGGGTTCGAGCCAGGTTCCTGGGGTTGATAGCCAGAGTACAGACCCAAAACAAAACCAGCAGCTCTCTTAACTGGGGGTAGTGCTACACTTGGAACAGAAGAAAACCATCATAAATGCTCTGCCACCAACATCAGCAAGGAATGTCTATAGAGTATCACACCATTTGTACCAGCAGGCCAACCTCCAAAACACCGAATTAGATCAAAAGACACAAGCATCCTGCAGAATACTCAGAACTAGATATGAACTTAGAAAAGAAAAAACTATACAATGATATTGCACAGAGTGGACACGTACCTCCTCTTCTAAAAGTACCCACACCGGCGCTGTCTGCTTCTCCCTACCATGTGTGCCCCCTTAGCAAGCCATGTGCTATAGGGGCACACATGCAGGCACACTCATAAGCTGGGCTGTGTGCATCCATAGACACACATAGCACCGGTAAGCCACACCTCTGCTTCCTCCTCACAGGAGTTTGACCGACACCAGTAGGAACCCTGGGTTCCAGCTACCCTCGGTGTCTCCTGTAAGACCAAGAAGAGAGGAGAGTGGTGCTGCAGCTGGGACAACACTGTGAATTTTTGATTTGACAGATTTGGTTCCTGTTGTTGTTTTGGTGTGACATTCAAACTTTTTTGTAGCTCACCAAACCCTGCTCGACCCGAACTCAGAGCAGTTCAGCTCATCACTAAACAATAGCCAAAAACGTATGTAACTCAATGCTAGCCTTAAAAATCATATTAGAAAAACTGGCCTTCCAAAAAGGGTAGTGTATAGCTTCAGCATTTAAGGGTTTACAAGGAATGCAATAAAAAATGCAAGATGGAATTTAGAGCAGCTAAAACTGATTACGAGAAACACATTGCTTCAGAAAGCAAGAGTTAACCGAAAAAGTCCCATAAAGGAGGAGCATGGGATTTTGGTCATAAATGACACAGATGAGACCAATGTGTTAAATAAAGGAAACACAATAGGAAACACAAGCAACAGCTATAGCTAATGCGTTTCCCACCCTCACTGGTAGGGATGAGCTGAACATCCCCCAGTTTGGTTCGTACCAGAACCTGCGAACGGACCGAAAGTTCACGCAAAATTTAGAACCCTATTAAATACAATGGATGCGAACGTTCGAAATCAGAAGTGCTAATTATCAAGGCTAATATGCAAGTTATTGTCCTAAAAAGTGTTTGGGGACCCGGGTCCTGCCCCAGGGGACATGTATCAATGCAAAAAAAAGTTTTAAAAATGGCAGTTTTTTCGGGAGCAATGATTTTAATGATGCTTAAAGTGAAAAAAAAAAGGGAAATATTCCTTTAAATATCGTACCTGGGGGTTGTCTAAAGTATGCCTGTGAAGTGGCACGTGTTTCCCGTGTTTAGAACTGTCCCTACATAAAATGACATTTCTAAAGGAAAAAATGTAATGTCTGGTACCGGCAATTTGGATGAAAATCTTGGAGAAAAATGGCATGGTACCCTCCCCCCCCCCCCCCCCAGCCCACTACCAGCCCCTTTAGGTGTTGTATGGATATTAAGGGGAACACCGCACCCAAATTTAAAAAAGGCCCTATATACTCTGAACAGCAGTATACAGGCGGTGCAAACAAGACAGGGACTGTAGCTTTGTTCTTAAGTAGAATCTGTTTGTAATTTGGAACAGGTACATTTTTTAAGTGTAGCTCCAGCCCAAAAATCTATTTTTAAGCTTTTGAAAAACATAGGGAAGGGTTAACTGTCTGTGCAGTGTGCACCTGTTCAGAACATTTCACCTCACTTTCCGTCCCAATGACAAATGTTTTTTGAAAATTTTTTTTTTTTTTATTGAAACAAGGATTGGTGATAAAGCATCAGTGGAGAGGAGACACTTTTTCCCATATTAACTCTTACAGGAGAGAATTTCCCTTCCTAGGGGTAGATTTCCTCTCACTTCCTGTTGTCTCCTTCCATTTGCAAGTAGGAGTCATTTGTAAGTTGGATGTTTGAAAGTAGGGGCCTACCGTATATACTCTGCAGAAATTTGGCCCTTAGGTGTTGGTGTTGCCACAACACTGTAAGCCCTCACAGTTACTCTTGGTGGGCGCTGGAACGCCCTGCTGTGAACTATTATATCAAGAATTGTAATTACATGCCATTGTTGAACAGTGGTAGGAAAAAAATTTGGTGGTGGTGCTGGTGCCACAACACTGTAAGTCCTCACAGTTACTCTTGGTGGGCGCAGAAATGGGCCCAGCTGTGAAATATTAGATCAAGAATTGTAATTACATGCCCCTGTTGAACAGGGGCAGAAAAATTGGGCCTTTGGTGGTGATGGTGGTGGTGTTGCCACAACACTGTAAGCCCTCACAGTTACTCTTGGTGGGCGCAGGAAGGGTCCCTGCTGTGAATTATTAGATCAAGAATTGTAATTACATGCCCCTGTTAAACAGGGGCATAAAAATTGGGCCTTAGGCACTGGTGCCACAACACTGCAACCCCTCACAGATACTGTACCTTGGAGCGCAGCAATGAGCCCTGCTGCAAAGTATTGCATCAAAAATTGTAATTACACGCCCCTGTTAAACAGGGGCTGAAAAATTGGGCCTTAGGCACTGGTGCTGGTGCCACAACACTGCAACCCCTCACAGATACTGTAGTTGGAGTGCAGCAATGAGCCCTGCTGCAAAGTATTGCATCAAAAATTGTAATTACACGTCCCTGTTAAACAGAGGCTGAAAAATTGGGACTTAGCCACTGGTGGCGGTGCCAAGAACCAAAAATGTTCTTACAAGGTATCAACATGATCATTGAGGAGGAAGAGGATAGTCGCTCAGCATAACAGGATAGTCACTCAGCATCAGCATAGGCAGTCTTGAAGGGATCTGACATTTAAAAAAAATTTATTCGGTTACATCAGCATTAGGTGCTTGGTAGCTGGTGGTGATTCTAGACTGATTAATTTTTATGAAGGTCAGTCGATCGACCGAGTCGGTGGACAGGCGCACCCTGTAATCGGTTACAAAGCCTCCAGCAGCACTAAATGTGCATTCCGAAAGAACGCTGGATGCAGGACAGGCCAGTACCTCAATTGCATACTGTGCAAGCTCTGGCCAGTGATCCATCCTCAAGACCCAGTAACCCAGAGGATTTTCGGTGGGAAAGGTGTCCAAGTCTGATCTTGCCCCTAGGTATTCCTGCACCATGTAAACCAGACACTGGCGATGGTTGCTGGAACCGATCATACCTTGGTGCTGCGTACTAAAAAATTGCCTGAACGCATCGGTCAGACGGCCACCTTCTCCACCGCTCCTTCTTTGACTGACCGAAGCCTCAGCAACACGTTGTCCAGGACCAGGAATTTGTAACCTCCCAGTCTCTGGGAACGCGTTGCACAGACCTTTCTGCAAGGCTTCCCGAAGATGCTTTATCCTCTGCTCCCTCTGAGTCGGCAAGATAAGGTCCGCAACCTTACCCTTGTAACGTGGATCAAGGAGGGTTGCTAGCCAGTAATGATCCCTATCCTTGATCGCACAAATACGAGGATCCCTCTGCAGGCTTTTCAGGATCAGGGAGGCCATGCAGCGTAGGTTTGCTGAGGCATTTGGTCCGGAGTCCTCTGGGTCACTCAGGACGACATGATCCGCAGCCACCTCCTCCCAGCCACGTACAAGTCCATGGGTTTCTTGGAACTGTAATTGATCCCTTGAAGACTGCTGCTGATGCTGAGTGCTAGGCTCCACCTCCATGCTGACACAATCCTCCTCCTCCTCCTCCTCTTCCTGTGTGATAGCCGGGCCAGCAGGAACACTGTCTGGATAAAGGGGGCCTTGAGAGGTAAGGAAGTCCTCCTCTTCCTGCCTCTGTTCTGCCCCAAGTGCCCTGTCTATTATTCCACGCAGCGTGTGCTCCAACATGTGGACAAGAGGGACAGTGTCACTGATGCATGCACTGTCACTGCTCACCATCCTTGTGGCCTCCTCAAATGGTGCCAGGACAGTGCATGTATCCCTGATCATGGCCGACTGGTGTGGGGAAATAAATCCAAGCTCCCCTGACCCTGTCCTGGTGCCATATTGCAACAGATACTCATTGATGGCCCTCTGCTGCGTGTGCAGCCGCTGCAGCATTGCCAACGTAGCGTTCCATCTGGTGGGCATGTCACAGATTAGGCGGTTCTTGGACAGGTTGGATTCCTTTTGCAGGTCAGCCAGCCGAGCACTGGCATTATATGACTGGCGGAAATGCCCACAGAGTTTCCTGGCCTGCTTCGGGACCTCCTGTAAGCCCGGGTACCTGCCCAAGAACCGCTGCACCACCAAGTTAAGGACGTGAACCAAACAGGGCACATGGGTCAGTTGTCCCTGTCAGAGGGCGGAGAGGAGGTTGGTGCCATTGTCGCAAACCACCTTTCCTGGCTTAAGCTGGCTTGGCGTGAACCACCTCTGAGCCTGCCCCTGCAGAGCTGACAGAATCTCTGCCCCAGTGTGGCTCCTGTCCCCCAAGCACTCCAGCTCAAGCACCGCATGGCATCTTTTTGCCTGCGTACTTGCGTAGCCCATTGAACGCCTACGGAGCACCGCTGCTTCAGAGGACAAAGCACAGGTAGAGGCCATGGAGGAAGAAGAAGAGGGGGGGGTGGAGGAGAGAGGTGTGTCAGAATCACCAGTAGTAACATTTTGGAGGCGTGGTGGCAGAATAACCTCCAACACTACTGCACCTTGTCCTGCATCCTTCCCAGCTGCCAGCAGAGTCACACAATGCACCGTGAAAGATAGGTAACGTCCCTGTCCATGCCTGCTGGACCATAAGTCAGCGGTAATATGCACCTTACCGCTGACCGCCCTGTCCAGCGAGGCCAAGACATTGCCTTCCACATGCCGGTAGAGAGCCGGAATCGCCTTCCGTGAGAAAAAGTGATGTTTGGGAACCTGCCACTGAGGAACCGCACATTCCACAAACTCACAGAACTGAACTACCAACTGAAAAGGCAGCAGTTGAAGTGCTAGCAATTTAGCCAAGCTAGCATTCAACCGCTGGGCATGTGGATGACTGGGAGCAAACTTATTTTGGCGGTGCAGCAGCTGGGGCAGGGAAATTTGCCTGGTACAATCTGACGTCGGTGTACCAATAGCAGATTGCCCGCAAGTACTTGGCTGTGACACACCTAATTCTACACCTTCATTCCTCTCAGTGCAGGTTTCAGAGAGGACTGAAGGCATAGTGGGGTTGGAGATCCCAGCTGATGAGGAGCAAGGAGAGGTCCGCTTTGTTCTTTGGTGTGGGTCATTTAGGTAGGCTTGCCAACGAACTGCATGGCAGGTCGACATATGTCTGGTCAAGCACGTGGTGCCCAAGCAGCTGATGTTTTGGCCACGCGAGATACGCCTGAGACATATGTTGCAAATGGCAATGGTGCGATCTGCTGCACACATCTGAAAAAAGGCCCACTCCAAAGAACTTTTGGAATAACGCGCAGAGACAGCAGCGCCCTGCACATGCGGAGCTCTGCAGTGTGATGCAGTCAGTGTTCTGCCCTTAAGCTGGCCCCTGGAGGGCATCCTGCCTTGTTGGAGATGTGCCTCCTCCTCCTCCTCTCTCCTATCAGGCACCCACGTGGAGTCAGTGACCTCATCATCCCCTCCCTCCTCATCACTGGAGCAAATCTGGCAGTATGCTGCAGCTGGGGTAACATTACTGCCAGATAGCTGTCCTTGTTGGGCACCCCCTCTCTCTGGGCTCACGTTACTACCCCCTCTCTCTGGGCTCACGTTACTGTCTTCCTCTAGCTGGGTTCTATCATCGGAGCCTTCAAAATGCTGGGCATCCTCCTGGAGCATGTACACAACACTGTGGTCAAACAGTTCGGGGACTCCTCAGGAGGACATGGTGGGGCTAGGGAAGGAGTGACTGATGCCATTGAGCCGAGGGAAGAGGCCGCTTTGGCAGCTGCTTTGCCAGACAAAGTACCCTGAGCCTGGGTGAGAGAGGATGAGGAGGAGGAGGACGGCTTGGTCATCCACTCTACCAAGTCTTGGGCATGTTGCGGCTCAACATGGCCAGCTGCCGAAAACAAGGACAAGCGTGTCCCACGGCCACGTGCTGATAAGGATGCACCGTGTCCACGACCAGCACTGTTGCCTCGAGACACAGAGCCTGCTTGCCCTCTTTTATTGCCTTGTGACTGTCTGCCTCTCCTTGTTTGCCTTCCAGACATACTAAGGGCCTGCAGTGAGATGTAGCTGCACAAAGGTGGGATGTGTATATATCTGTACTGATAATGCAGCTATCAGAATCAACTGCCTGCTGTGGTATTAGTATGGGAAAAGCAGCAATTGTCTTCAGTTAGTTTTAGGTGAAAACTGTGCAGAGGCCACAGTACACTAACTGAAAATACTTGCAGCTCTGTGCCTGTGGTTTTATTATGAGAACACCACTATTAGTCACTAACTGTATTCAGGTAAGCTTTAGGTGAACGCTATGCAAAGCACACAGTACACTAAGTGAAACACTGACTGCAGCTAGCACAAACACTTGCCTGCCTGTCACAGTATAGAGAATAACAGGAACAGATCTAGCTAAACTGAATACAGTGTATAAATATATATATACACAGCACCTAGGATGCATATATATCCTCTACACACTGTAACTGCAGCTAACTGACTCGCCTGCCTGCTCTATCTAACTCAATATAAATGACACTGTCTCTCTCTTTCTCTGTAAGCTCTTTCTTTAACCAACACCACAACACACTACACAAGGCCGCCACGGAGGCGGCCTTATATAGTGTGGGGCGTGTACTAAACCACCTGAGCCATAATTGGCCAAAGCCACCCTGGCTTTGGCCAATTACGGCTCTCTGCTCAGACAGCGCTGTGATTGGCCAAGCATGCGGGTCATAGTGCATGCTTGGCCAATCATCAGCCAGCAATGCACTGAGATGCCGCAGTGAATTATGGGCCGTGACGCGCCAATCGAGTTTGGCGCGAACGGCCCATATTGTTCGCAATTCGACGAACAACCAAACAGGCGATGTTTGAGTCGAACATGGGTTCGACTCGAACTTGAAGCTCATCCCTACTCACTGGTGCTTAATGAGCTGTTGCTTGTGCTTCCTATGCTGTATGGACTGTCTTTTATACCTAATAAAGGTGATTGCATTGGAGTGCAGCTATCTGGAATTTCTTTACCACTTAATTTCTGTTTTACTTGTTTATAAATGACATTGAGGTTGGGGATTACTTTTTGTATTTGCTGATAATACTAAATTGTGCAGAGAAATTACATCAGCACAGTATGTAGCAACATTACACGAAGACCTGAATAAAAAAGGGGTATAGGTGAAGACTTGTCAGATGAGGTTTGACATTGATAAATGTAAAGTTATATAAACATTTGGGTGCTTAAACTTCTAGGCAAAATATTCATTAGAAGGGGTTACCCTTGGAGTATAGTGACGTTAAAAGATTTGGACCGCAGACTTAGCAATAGCATGCAATGCCAAGCCACAGCATACAGAGCAGGCATATTTACATACAATAAAAATTAATTAATTTGAGTGACAAATCAATACTATTACACCTTTTAAAAACATTGGTTCAGCCTCAAATGAGTATGGAGTTCAGTTTTGTCACCAATCAATAGAAAAGATGTCCTAAAATGAGAAATAGTTCAATGAAGGGCAACAAAATGTAATAAAGGGGCTGAAGTTTGTAGGTATGACTGCATGCTAAATGTATTTACTCTAGAAAGGAGGTGCTCTACTTGAGACGTGATTACTATTTACAAATGAATTAAAGGTGACTGTAAAGGCCACACCCACTTGATTAATCTCATGCCACGTACACACGCTCGGAAAATCAGACAAGAAAAACGTGGATTTTTTTCCGATGGAATGTTGGCTCAAACTTGTTTTGCATACACACAGTCACACAAAATTCCGATCGTCAAGAACGCGGTGAAGTACAACACTACAACGAGCCGAGAAAAATTAAGTTCAATGATTCCGAGCATGCGTCAAGTTGATTCTGAGCATGCATGGTTTTTGGTGCGTCGGAATTGCATACAGACGATTGGAATTTCCGACAAGAACTTTTCTTGTCGGAAAATTTGAGAACCAGCTCTGAAATTTTTGTTGTCGGAAATTCCAACAGAAAAAGTGAAAAATTTCCGACCAAAAGCTCACATCCAACTATTCTTGTCGGAATTTCCATTTGTGTGTACGTGGTATTAGGTTCCTGACATGGACACGTCGACACACTTTAAGGCTTGAGGAAGAGAGGTTTCATCTGAAATTGCAGAGGGGGTTCTTCATGGTCAGAACAGCAAAAGTGTGGATTTCCCTTCCCCAGGTAGTGGTGTCAGCTGGGAGTGTTGACAAATTTGACTTTTCAAAGTCTTCCTCAATGAGCACAATGTACAGGGATGTGTATACTCTTACGACTGAAAACTTGAACTGATAAACACATATACACACATACATTGGTTGGACTGGATAGACCAGAGTCTTTTTCAAACCTTACTTACTATGTAACTAGATTAAAGGAAATACTTTTTTTATTTGGTTGCTTGTGCTTTGATACTTGTTATTAAAGGAAGGTTCATTCAGTACTTTATTATTTTTAGCAAGATTGACAAATGCATTCTACTAGAAAGTGTTTAAGTAAAAAAGGAGAAATATGGGACTTTAATGGCACCACACCTCAAAGTAGATAAAAAAAATAGTGTTTATTGAAATTTTAACAAAATTGATTTAAAATACAAGTTACATAAATGTTATACTATATATTATTCCCAATTTCACTGTACTGGTATTACTAATACACCTCAAACTGTAAAACAGGGAGCCCCCAATAATCACAGTGTATAAAAGGATAGTGAAAAACAACCAAGGTTCCCTAATATACAGATATCAAATGGTGGCTACTGGAGGGGTGGTGATACAATTTTTTAATCTACTTTGAGGTGTGGTGCCATTTAAGTCCCATATTTCTCCTTTTTTACTTAAACACAATTTCAGGAGGGACGAGGCACAATATATTACCAATGTCCGCAGTACCACTATGCGTGGACATTTCTTAGAATTATATTCTACTAGAAAGGGCATTAGCCTGGTTTACTCTATGTCAGAAAAACAAAAATCTCCTGCACTCTCGGTGTAACGTCAAAACATGGGTAGTATGGTTCCGTCTAGAGGCAAAGTCTAAAGTCTTGCAGCCCTCCTCAGAACAATGGGTGTTCATATGGCTAGAAAAAAGAAAGAAGAAAGGAGGGTGCACCGACCTAGTGCATTACCACTTAAAGGTTTATTAAAATATGAATAAAAAGCAATAATCCTACTCACAAGCGGAGCTTAGGTGTAAGCTTATCGGACAAATGAGCTGCAATTTCTTGGCACCCGCCGACTGTTACTACACCCGGAAGACATGGGACCCCTCTGTTCCTCCTCCGGGGATCTCCACACTGGCCGGCTCTGTCCTAGCATAGGTCGAGCTGTGCAGAGTGTTCATCCCTCATGAATTAAAATAAAGTTATGATGAAAGCACCCCTCACACAGGCTGCTATTACTGTTACTCTATGTCAAACATTAAGTTTCGTGCAGGAATAATAAAAAGAAAAAAAAAACAGCATTTTTTTTGTCATAAATTGATGTTGGTACTGAATAAATATTCACATAAATGTACTTCATCTTACAATTTAGTGAATAAGCCCAATGAGTGAAGTTTATGTTTCTCCCTGAGGATGGCAACATTGAGTTTTGTGTGTACAATACTATTTTTCACACTACTAAAATAACCATAATTCCACAAGTATTATGTGTTCATACAAAACACTTTATGAATGACAAATGATGAAATTAGCTTTCTCTTTTGCATAACACTGTTTTGTAGTTTCCTCACTCCAACACATAACTATTATGCATTCTGCTGAACCATAAATGGGTATGAGAATTTAGAGCAGATTTCTGTGATTTGAAAAAGACTTCAAGTATTTTTTTCTCCAAAAAAGAGCCCTTTAATGTGCATGAGTTCATTAAAACTGGATATTAACTCCAGTGTCTGTATACAGTACATAGTAGAAGTAAGATCCACATTTTTTTGCTTATGCATAGTAGGGTAAACAGATAGGGATTTCTTACAGTGTGTTGTAAATTTAAAGGATATGTAAAAAAATAAAAATAAAAAGCAACTTCTCTTATTTTGTTTGGTCTGTTAAATATAGCATTCAAAGCATTATGTTATGAGCAAAGAAAAATACCTGTTGATCTTGCCAGAAACATTTTCTTCTTAATAACTATCTGTGTTCTCTGCCTGTGCTGTTTATTTATCAGTTACGCTGTTCTCAGTTATATTTTTGGGCTACAAAACCACAGTTGTCTATGTTAAGTGTAGCGCTTACCCCTGAAGGAGCCACTTGATGTGTCAGGCATGGGTGTCTGCAGGAGGGGGCAAGGGGGGTCAAGTGCCCCCCTGGAATCGTCAAGGTGTTGCAGCAGCCAGCAGGGTCCGCCACGCTGCAGACGTTTTCTGAGTTCGCTGGCTGCTCTGTGTTTCTGAGACTCTGACATCTATCATATGACGCCCCCCCTCACCCCAGCCCGATCATCAAATGTGATGCTCGCCTCGGCCTCTCCGCTACAGTCATTGGCTGCCAGCCTGGCTGCTTGTGTTGTATAGATTCGGCCAGTGCAACGCCGGCCCCGCCCACTCAACTGACCGAGTCAGATTCAGTGATACGCTGCCACCTGCCAGTGCTGCTCTGGGCCTAGGGGATCATTATTTACTTTTTGCATTGCAATACATCTGTTGTGGCCATATTTTGATCTTGATGAAAACAGCCTATACAGTGACAGTATTAAGATCAAAATATGACCACAACAGATGTATTGCAATGTAAAAAGATGTACATTCTCTAGGCTATATGGGCATGGTACGCAGCCACCTGAGTAACTTCCAATGTGAAGATGATTTATCTCTTATATAAAACACACATATATCTTTCTAGTGGAAAGATTTCCATGACGTTGTCGAAAAGGGGCGGAGCATGGGTGGCCTTAAAATGATGCCCCCCCCTGGAAAAAGTTCTGCAGACGCCCATGGTGTCGGGTCCTTGTAATATGTATGAGGTGCACCATTTAAAAGTCCACAGGATATTATTCCAAAAGACAATGTCCAACACACTTCAAGTTGATATAAAAGAAGGTGATAATGGAAGGAAACCACCACCGGCACGCGATTGCACAGGGATGTAATCAAGTATATCCCTGTGAGGGAGTGACTGTGATTTTGGGAACTTTGTTTTAATAAAATTGGGCAAGAAAATCCTTTAAAAAGAAGAAAAGTGAATGGTTGTGTCCTTAAAAGCTCTGTATTTGAAGTGAGTTCTCACAAGGGATATATCGGCATGGAAAGGTTATACTGAGTTGGTTCACCATCAAAGATTATAACACAGAAGTTAACAATCAAACATTAGCAAATTGTAGTGTTGTAGCAAATAACTGATATAATTAATAAGTTGCGAATTATAAATATCTATTAGCTCCTCTTTTTATTTACCCTACACAGTGTAGTCTAGCTAAGGGGAGGACCTGTAGGTTACCTCAGCAACATTCAGCAGTCAGTAGAACACATGGGCTACACTTTTTGCTGGCCAGCTTGTTGTGGCCCAAAGCCTTGCTTTGGAGCACTCTGGGTAGTATCCCTTTAAGAGTTGGTGTATGCAAAGGTAAAGTGTCCTAGCCAGCAAGTCTATCATAATATTAGGCTGCAGTGTATGCTTGGCCAACGGCTACACTCTAGTCTTGTATAAGCAGAGGCTTTCTTTCCAAGCACCAGGCACAAAGGGCTTCCATCTATATCTCTGGTGGTATCCTCAGTGTGTGGCTTTTTTCTGCACAGCCAAAGTCCAGGTGGTGATCCAAGGCTCAAGAATAGTAATCGCTCTGCTTTTTTTGCTCCCAGATAGAAATTGCCAACTCGCTATCCTCCCTGCAGTCAGGTGGGTCACAGTCTGTTTCAGCCCTGTTCTACCTTCTTCCTCCTTAAACCCAGAAAAACTACCACAGTCCCTCCTCTTTGATGTCTCTTTCTTGGGTGTTGTAGTTTTACAACCAACTTGGGGTATCAGTCTGTCCTACTTCCCACAGTTCTCAATTAATTTCCTCAGAGTCTCTCTTTCACGATCAGGTGTCGGGCTTGAAGACCAATTGCAATAGCAGTGGCAGGACAGGCATACAGGCAGTTACTTCTGGCAGATGACACAGGCTCACAGCAGCAAGGCACTGGCAGGGAAGGCACAATAACCTGGCAAAGAGGAAGTGCTAAGACAAGGCTTTTATAGGAAGTTCATGGGAGGAGCAAGGAGTTCAAGGTTCAACACTAATCAAGACTCAAGGCAGGGTTGTCCATTGGATCAGGTTTGTGCAGCAGAACAGGCAGGGAGCTGTCCAGCATCCCAGATAGCTCAGTGGGAAGCATCCACGCCAGACACAGACTAGGTCCCAGGTTCAAGCCCAGGTCCTGACAGTACTCCCCTTCTCTAAGGTCATCCTCCGGACGTTCTAGGGCTTGGCTTGTGAGGAAACCTCTGGTGGAATACTCTTGTTAATCTAGGGGAGTGAACCTTATCCCTTTTTGGGCATTTTTTGCTTTAGAAGTTCCTGCCGGGGAGATTCTCCTAACTTGCAAGGCTTTTTCAAACATCTCCAGCTCCTGCTTACGGATAAGGGTGCCATTCGAGGCATACATACAGTCAGGTGGTAGAACTTCTTTGGCAGGACAGGAATTAGTGATGGAGCCAGACTTTACGGAAGTGGTGACGGTATCAAGAACAGGTGTTTTCTTAGGATGTAGTGAAGGCGTCTCTGGAGCAGGAGGTGGTTCTTTGGCAGGACAGGGTGATGTTACTGCATTTACCACTGTGGAGCGTGGGATGACTACTGGAATTGGTCTGTTGTCGGGAGGTTGCACAGTTGCCTCTAGGCCAGATGGTAGGAGTTTCACAGGGGTATTGGTTGCGGGTTCAAGAGGGGCACTGGTATCGTTGACCACCATAGTCTGGGAACCTACTTGTGTCATTGAACATGGACAGGCCTTACAGCAACCTTGGCAGTTCACAGGCCGAACAGCAGCGATAGCAGGATGAGTCCCAATAGTACCCACTTGAAGAACCTTTGGCCGAGGTGGACAAGTTGGGCAGAGAAAGATTAAGTGCCGTCTTTCTCCACAATAGAAACAAAGGCCACAGCCTCTCCGCCGCTCTCTTTCAGCTTTAGAAAGCATGGTCTGGATGACCCCGATCTCCATAGGTTCCACATCTTCCAGGGTAGGTGTGTGTATATCCACAGGAACATCAAGGCTTTGTGGTGTTAGGGCTTCATGGCTTGGCACGTACTGGGATGGCTCAAAGTCATATCTGTACAGGTTATTCCTGTCCCTGGGTCCCCGAAAGCCACATGTGCTAGGAGCAGACTTGGGAACCCTGGTTTTCTTGGAAACTGTACAGTGAGAGTCCAGGGCTAACATAAAAGCTTCCCAGCTGTCCAAGACTGGACCCCTTTCCTGTAATACCTGATGAGCCCATGATTTGATTGGTCCAGTGAGCAGGTTGATAGTAGCGAGAACCTTTATATAATCTGTGGCATAGGTCCTAGGCTAAAGAGTAGGGATGAGCTTCGTGTTCGAGTCGAACATACGTTCGACTCGAACATCGGCTGTTCGATCGTTCGACGAAGATCGAACGATTTGGGCCGTTTGCGCCAAATTCGAGTGACGCGAACGGCCCACAATGCACTACGCCATCGCAGTGTCATCCAGGTGCTGTGATTGGCCAAGCATGCACTGTGACCCCGCATGCTTGGCCAATCACAGCGCCGGCAGCGAGGAGAGCAATGATTGGCCACAGGCAGGATGCCTTTGGCCAATTATTGCTGATGGGGTTTAGTACACGCCCCACACTATAAAAGGCCGCCAGCGCGGCGGCCTTGTGTAGTGTGTTCCGGAGCAGGGAAAGAGAAGCATAGGCAGGGACAGTGTCATTTTTTTTCCTTTACTAATCCTGGATTCCTTGTGTTTAGGGACAAATAAGGATAGGTAGGGAGAGTGTCAGTGACAGTGTGCTATTCTGTGCTAATCCTTGTTTGTAGGGACAGAGAGGTACAGTGAGGGAAACTGACAGTGTGCTATTCTGTTCTAAAACTATTTTGCTGAACCATATTTTCAATCCTTGAGTTGAGGGACAGAGAGGTACAGTGAGGGAAAGTGTCAGTGTGCTATTGTGTTCTAAAACTATTTTGCTGAACCATATTTTCAATCCTTGAGTTGAGGGACAGAGAGATACAGTGAGGGAAAGTGTCAGTGTGCTATTGTGTTCTAAAACTATTTTGCTGAACCATATTTTCAATCCTTGAGTTGAGGGACAGAGAGGTACAGTGAGTGAAACTGACAGTGTGCTATTCTGTTCTAAACCAATTTTGCTGTTCCATATTTTCAATCCTTGAGTTGAGGGACAGAGAGGTACAGTGAGGGAAACTGACAGTGTGCTATTGTGTTCTAAAACTATTTTGCTGAACCATATTTTCAATCCTTGAGTTGAGGGACAGAGAGGTACAGTGAGGGAAAGTGTCAGTGTGCTATTGTGTTCTAAAACTATTTTGCTGAACCATATTTTCAATCCTTGAGTTGAGGGACAGAGAGGTACAGTGAGTGAAACTGACAGTGTGCTATTCTGTTCTAAACCAATTTTGCTGTTCCATATTTTCAATCCTTGAGTTGAGGGACAGAGAGGTACAGTGAGGGAAAGTGTCAGTGTGCTATTGTGTTCTAAAACTATTTTGCTGAACCATATTTTCAATCCTTGAGTTGAGGGACAGAGAGGTACAGTGAGTGAAACTGACAGTGTGCTATTCTGTTCTAAATCAATTTTGCTGTTCCATATTTTCAATCCTTGAGTTGAGGGACAGAGAGGTACAGTGAGGGAAACTGACAGTGTGCTATTCTGTTCTAAAACTATTTTGCTGAACCATATTTTCAATCCTTGAGTTGAGGGACAGAGAGGTACAGTGAGTGAAACTGACAGTGTGCTATTCTGTTCTAAACCAATTTTGCTGTTCCGTATTTTCAATCCTTGAGTTGAGGGACAGAGAGGTACAGTGAGGGAAACTGACAGTGTGCTATTCTGTTCTAAAACTATTTTGCTGAACCATATTTTCAATCCTTGAGTTGAGGGACAGAGAGGTACAGTGAGGGAAAGTGTCAGTGTGCTATTGTGTTCTAAAACTATTTTGCTGAACCATATTTTCAATCCTTGAGTTGAGGGACAGAGAGGTACAGTGAGTGAAACTGACAGTGTGCTATTCTGTTCTAAACCAATTTTGCTGTTCCATATTTTCAATCCTTGAGTTGAGGGACAGAGAGGTACAGTGAGGGAAAGTGTCAGTGTGCTATTGTGTTCTAAAACTATTTTGCTGAACCATATTTTCAATCCTTGAGTTGAGGGACAGAGAGGTACAGTGAGTGAAACTGACAGTGTGCTATTCTGTTCTAAATCAATTTTGCTGTTCCATATTTTCAATCCTTGAGTTGAGGGACAGAGAGGTACAGTGAGGGAAACTGACAGTGTGCTATTCTGTTCTAAAACTATTTTGCTGAACCATATTTTCAATCCTTGAGTTGAGGGACAGAGAGGTACAGTGAGTGAAACTGACAGTGTGCTATTCTGTTCTAAACCAATTTTGCTGTTCCATATTTTCAATCCTTGAGTTGAGGGACAGAGAGGTACAGTGAGGGAAACTGACAGTGTGCTATTCTGTTCTAAAACTATTTTGCTGAACCATATTTTCAATCCTTGAGTTTAGGGACAGAGAGGTACAGTGAGGGAAAGTGTCAGTGTGCTATTGTGTTCTAAAACTATTTTGCTGAACCATATTTTCAATCCTTGAGTTGAGGGACAGAGAGGTACAGTGAGTGAAACTGACAGTGTGCTATTCTGTTCTAAACCAATTTTGCTGTTCCATATTTTCAATCCTTGAGTTGAGGGACAGAGATGTACAGTGAGGGAAACTGACAGTGTGCTATTCTGTTCTAAAACTATTTTGCTGAACCATATTTTCAATCCTTGAGTTGAGGGACAGAGAGGTACAGTGAGGGAAAGTGTCAGTGTGCTATTGTGTTCTAAAACTATTTTGCTGAACCATATTTTCAATCCTTGAGTTGAGGGACAGGGAGGTACAGTGAGGGAAAGTGTCAGTGTGCTATTCTGTTCTAAACCAATTTTGCTGTTCCATATTTTCAATCCTTGAGTTGAGGGTCAGAGAGGTACAGTGAGTGAAACTGACAGTGTGCTATTCTGTTCTAAACCAATTTTGCTGTTCCATATTTTCAATCCTTGAGTTGAGGGACAGAGAGGTACAGTGAGGGAAAGTGTCAGTGTGCTATTGTGTTCTAAAACTATTTTGCTGAACCATATTTTCAATCCTTGAGTTGAGGGACAGAGAGGTACAGTGAGGGAAAGTGTCAGTGTGCTATTGTGTTCTAAAACTATTTTGCTGAACCATATTTTCAATCCTTGAGTTGAGGGACAGAGAGGTACAGTGAGTGAAACTGACAGTGTGCTATTCTGTTCTAAACCAATTTTGCTGTTCCATATTTTCAATCCTTGAGTTGAGGGACAGAGAGGTACAGTGAGGGAAACTGACAGTGTGCTATTCTGTTCTAAAACTATTTTGCTGAACCATATTTTCAATCCTTGAGTTGAGGGACAGAGAGGTACAGTGAGGGAAAGTGTCAGTGTGCTATTGTGTTCTAAAACTATTTTGCTGAACCATATTTTCAATCCTTGAGTTGAGGGACAGAGAGGTACAGTGAGGGAAAGTGTCAGTGTGCTATTCTGTTCTAAACCAATTTTGCTGTTCCATATTTTCAATCCTTGAGTTGAGGGACAGAGAGGTACAGTGAGTGAAACTGACAGTGTGCTATTCTGTTCTAAACCAATTTTGCTGTTCCATATTTTCAATCCTTGAGTTGAGGGACAGAGAGGTACAGTGAGGGAAAGTGTCAGTGTGCTATTGTGTTCTAAAACTATTTTGCTGAACCATATTTTCAATCCTTGAGTTGAGGGACAGAGAGGTACAGTGAGGGAAAGTGTCAGTGTGCTATTGTGTTCTAAAACTATTTTGCTGAACCATATTTTCAATCCTTGAGTTGAGGGACAGAGAGGTACAGTGAGTGAAACTGACAGTGTGCTATTCTGTTCTAAACCAATTTTGCTGTTCCATATTTTCAATCCTTGAGTTGAGGGACAGAGAGGTACAGTGAGGGAAAGTGTCAGTGTGCTATTGTGTTCTAAAACTATTTTGCTGAACCATATTTTCAATCCTTGAGTTGAGGGACAGGGAGGTACAGTGAGGGAAAGTGTCAGTGTGCTATTCTGTTCTAAACCAATTTTGCTGTTCCATATTTTCAATCCTTGAGTTGAGGGTCAGAGAGGTACAGTGAGTGAAACTGACAGTGTGCTATTCTGTTCTAAACCAATTTTGCTGTTCCATATTTTCAATCCTTGAGTTGAGGGACAGAGAGGTACAGTGAGGGAAAGTGTCAGTGTGCTATTGTGTTCTAAAACTATTTTGCTGAACCATATTTTCAATCCTTGAGTTGAGGGACAGAGAGGTACAGTGAGGGAAAGTGTCAGTGTGCTATTGTGTTCTAAAACTATTTTGCTGAACCATATTTTCAATCCTTGAGTTGAGGGACAGAGAGGTACAGTGAGTGAAACTGACAGTGTGCTATTCTGTTCTAAACCAATTTTGCTGTTCCATATTTTCAATCCTTGAGTTGAGGGACAGAGAGGTACAGTGAGGGAAACTGACAGTGTGCTATTCTGTTCTAAAACTATTTTGCTGAACCATATTTTCAATCCTTGAGTTGAGGGACAGAGAGGTACAGTGAGGGAAAGTGTCAGTGTGCTATTGTGTTCTAAAACTATTTTGCTGAACCATATTTTCAATCCTTGAGTTGAGGGACAGAGAGGTACAGTGAGGGAAAGTGTCAGTGTGCTATTCTGTTCTAAACCAATTTTGCTGTTCCATATTTTCAATCCTTGAGTTGAGGGACAGAGAGGTACAGTGAGTGAAACTGACAGTGTGCTATTCTGTTCTAAACCAATTTTGCTGTTCCATATTCTCAATCCTTGAGTTGAGGGACAGAGAGGTACAGTGAGGGAAAGTGTCAGTGTGCTATTGTGTTCTAAAACTATTTTGCTGAACCATATTTTCAATCCTTGAGTTGAGGGACAGAGAGGTACAGTGAGGGAAAGTGTCAGTGTGCTATTGTGTTCTAAAACTATTTTGCTGAACCATATTTTCAATCCTTGAGTTGAGGGACAGAGAGGTACAGTGAGTGAAACTGACAGTGTGCTATTCTGTTCTAAACCAATTTTGCTGTTCCATATTTTCAATCCTTGAGTTGAGGGACAGAGAGGTACAGTGAGGGAAAGTGTCAGTGTGCTATTGTGTTCTAAAACTATTTTGCTGAACCATATTTTCAATCCTTGAGTTGAGGGACAGAGAGGTACAGTGAGTGAAACTGACAGTGTGCTATTCTGTTCTAAATCAATTTTGCTGTTCCATATTTTCAATCCTTGAGTTGAGGGACAGAGAGGTACAGTGAGGGAAACTGACAGTGTGCTATTCTGTTCTAAAACTATTTTGCTGAACCATATTTTCAATCCTTGAGTTGAGGGACAGAGAGGTACAGTGAGTGAAACTGACAGTGTGCTATTCTGTTCTAAACCAATTTTGCTGTTCCATATTTTCAGTCCTTGAGTTGAGGGACAGAGAGGTACACTGAGGGAAACTGACAGTGTGCTATTCTGTTCTAAAACTATTTTGCTGAACCATATTTTCAATCCTTGAGTTGAGGGACAGAGAGGTACAGTGAGTGAAACTGACAGTGTGCTATTCTGTTCTAAACCAATTTTGCTGTTCCATATTTTCAATCCTTGAGTTGAGGGACAGAGAGGTACAGTGAGGGAAAGTGTCAGTGTGCTATTGTGTTCTAAAACTATTTTGCTGAACCATATTTTCAATCCTTGAGTTGAGGGACAGAGAGGTACAGTGAGTGAAACTGACAGTGTGCTATTCTGTTCTAAATCAATTTTGCTGTTCCATATTTTCAATCCTTGAGTTAAGGGACAGAGAGGTACAGTGAGGGAAACTGACAGTGTGCTATTCTGTTCTAAAACTATTTTGCTGAACCATATTTTCAATCCTTGAGTTGAGGGACAGAGAGGTACAGTGAGGGAAACTGACAGTGTGCTATTCTGTTCTAAACCAATTTTACTGTTCCATATTTTCAATCCTTGAGTTGAGGGACAGAGAGGTACAGTGAGGGAAACTGACAGTGTGCTATTCTGTTCTAAAACTATTTTGCTGAACCATATTTTCAATCCTTGAGTTGAGGGACAGAGAGGTACAGTGAGTGAAACTGACAGTGTGCTATTCTGTTCTAAACCAATTTTGCTGTTCCATATTTTCAATCCTTGAGTTGAGGGACAGAGAGGTACAGTGAGGGAAACTGACAGTGTGCTATTGTGTTCTAAAACTATTTTGCTGAACCATATTTTCAATCCTTGAGTTGAGGGACAGAGAGGTACAGTGAGGGAAAGTGTCAGTGTGCTATTGTGTTCTAAAACTATTTTGCTGAACCATATTTTCAATCCTTGAGTTGAGGGACAGAGAGGTACAGTGAGGGAAAGTGTCAGTGTGCTAATCTGTTCTAAACCAATTTTGCTGTTCCATATTTTCAATCCTTGAGTTGAGGGACAGAGAGGTACAGTGAGTGAAACTGACAGTGTGCTATTCTGTTCTAAACCAATTTTGCTGTTCCATATTTTCAATCCTTGAGTTGAGGGACAGAGAGGTACAGTGAGGGAAAGTGTCAGTGTGCTATTGTGTTCTAAAACTATTTTGCTGAACCATATTTTCAATCCTTGAGTTGAGGGACAGAGAGGTACAGTGAGGGAAAGTGTCAGTGTGCTATTGTGTTCTAAAACTATTTTGCTGAACCATATTTTCAATCCTTGAGTTGAGGGACAGAGAGGTACAGTGAGTGAAACTGACAGTGTGCTATTCTGTTCTAAACCAATTTTGCTGTTCCATATTTTCAATCCTTGAGTTGAGGGACAGAGAGGTACAGTGAGGGAAAGTGTCAGTGTGCTATTGTGTTCTAAAACTATTTTGCTGAACCATATTTTCAATCCTTGAGTTGAGGGACAGAGAGGTACAGTGAGTGAAACTGACAGTGTGCTATTCTGTTCTAAATCAATTTTGCTGTTCCATATTTTCAATCCTTGAGTTGAGGGACAGAGAGGTACAGTGAGGGAAACTGACAGTGTGCTATTCTGTTCTAAAACTATTTTGCTGAACCATATTTTCAATCCTTGAGTTGAGGGACAGAGAGGTACAGTGAGTGAAGCTGACAGTGTGCTATTCTGTTCTAAACCAATTTTGCTGTTCCATATTTTCAATCCTTGAGTTGAGGGACAGAGAGGTACACTGAGGGAAACTGACAGTGTGCTATTCTGTTCTAAAACTATTTTGCTGAACCATATTTTCAATCCTTGAGTTGAGGGACAGAGAGGTACAGTGAGTGAAACTGACAGTGTGCTATTCTGTTCTAAACCAATTTTGCTGTTCCATATTTTCAATCCTTGAGTTGAGGGACAGAGAGGTACAGTGAGGGAAAGTGTCAGTGTGCTATTGTGTTCTAAAACTATTTTGCTGAACCATATTTTCAATCCTTGAGTTGAGGGACAGAGAGGTACAGTGAGTGAAACTGACAGTGTGCTATTCTGTTCTAAATCAATTTTGCTGTTCCATATTTTCAATCCTTGAGTTGAGGGACAGAGAGGTACAGTGAGGGAAACTGACAGTGTGCTATTCTGTTCTAAAACTATTTTGCTGAACCATATTTTCAATCCTTGAGTTGAGGGACAGAGAGGTACAGTGAGGGAAACTGACAGTGTGCTATTCTGTTCTAAAACTATTTTGCTGTTCCATATTTTCAATCCTTGAGTTGAGGGACAGAGAGGTACAGTGAGGGAAACTGACAGTGTGCTATTCTGTTCTAAAACTATTTTGCTGAACCATATTTTCAATCCTTGAGTTGAGGGACAGAGAGGTACAGTGATGGAAAGTGTCAGTGTGCTATTGTGTTCTAAAACTATTTTGCTGAACCATATTTTCAATCCTTGAGTTGAGGGACAGAGAGGTACAGTGAGTGAAACTGACAGTGTGCTATTCTGTTCTAAACCAATTTTGCTGTTCCATATTTTCAATCCTTGAGTTGAGGGACAGAGAGGTACAGTGAGGGAAACTGACAGTGTGCTATTGTGTTCTAAAACTATTTTGCTGAACCATATTTTCAATCCTTGAGTTGAGGGACAGAGAGGTACAGTGAGGGAAAGTGTCAGTGTGCTATTGTGTTCTAAAACTATTTTGCTGAACCATATTTTCAATCCTTGAGTTGAGGGACAGAGAGGTACAGTGAGGGAAAGTGTCAGTGTGCTAATCTGTTCTAAACCAATTTTGCTGTTCCATATTTTCAATCCTTGAGTTGAGGGACAGAGAGGTACAGTGAGTGAAACTGATAGTGTGCTATTCTGTTCTAAACCAATTTTGCTGTTCCATATTTTCAATCCTTGAGTTGAGGGACAGAGAGGTACAGTGAGGGAAAGTGTCAGTGTGCTATTGTGTTCTAAAACTATTTTGCTGAACCATACTTTCAATCCTTGAGTTGAGGGACAGAGAGGTACAGTGAGTGAAACTGACAGTGTGCTATTCTGTTCTAAATCAATTTTGCTGTTCCATATTTTCAATCCTTGAGTTGAGGGACAGAGAGGTACAGTGAGGGAAACTGACAGTGTGCTATTCTGTTCTAAAACTATTTTGCTGAACCATATTTTCAATCATTGAGTTGAGGGACAGAGAGGTACAGTGAGTGAAACTGACAGTGTGCTATTCTGTTCTAAACCAATTTTGCTGTTCCATATTTTCAATCCTTGAGTTGAGGGACAGAGAGGTACAGTGAGTGAAACTGACAGTGTGCTATTCTGTTCTAAACCAATTTTGCTGTTCCATATTTTCAATCCTTGAGTTGAGGGACAGAGAAGGACACTCGTAGAAATTATCAGTGTGCTATTCTGTGCTAAATCTTGTTTGTAGGGAGGGACAGAGTAGGACAGTGAGTGAAACTGACAGTGTGCTATTCTGTTCTAAACCAATTTTGCTGTTCCATATTTTCAATCCTTGAGTTGAGGGACAGAGAAGGACACTCGTAGAAATTATCAGTGTGCTATTCTGTGCTAAATCTTGTTTGTAGGGAGGGACAGAGTAGGACAGTGAGGGAAAGTGTCAGTGTGCTATTCTGTTCTAAAACTTTTTTGCTGAACCATATTTTCAATCCTTGTGTTTAGGGACAGAGAAGGATAGGCAGGGGACAGTGTCAGTGTCATTGTTGCTAAGCCTCCTGCACAATATACACCTGAAGGTAGCCCTTATTGCTGTTTTTCCCATCTCCCTGCAGGCCATCCATTAAAATGTCTGGAAGGCAACCAAGGAGAGGCAGACAGTCAGGAGGCAAAAAAAGAGGGCAAGCAGGCTCTGTGTCTGGGGGCAACAGTGCTGGTCGTGTACGCGGTGCATTGTCATCAGCACATGGCCATGGGACACGCTTGTCCTTGTTTTCGGCAGCTGGACATGTTGAGCCACATCATGCCGAAGACTTGGTAGAGTGGATGACCAAGCCCACCTCATCCTCCTCATCCTCTCTCACCCAGGCTCAGGGTACTGGCAAAGCAGCTGCCAAAGCGTCCTCTTCTCTGGTATCATTATCTTCATTAGTCAATCCTTCCCTAGACCCACCATGCCCTCCTCCTGAGGAGTCCCCCGAACTGTTTGAGCACAGTGTTGGGTACATGCTCCAGGAGGATGCCCAGCGTTTGGAAGGATCTGATGATGATACCCAGCTAGAGAAAGGCAGCAGCGTGAGAGCAGAGAGAGGGAATGCTCAAGAAGGACACCAATCTGGCAGTCATGTTCCAGCAGCTGCAGCATACTGCCAGATTGGCTCCAGTGATGAGGAGGGAGGGGATGATGAGGTCACTGACTCCACGTGGGTGCCTAATAGGAGAGAGGAGGAGGAGGAGGATGAGGAGGAGGCACATCTCCAACGAGGCAGGATGCCCTTGAGTGGCCAGCGTATGGGCAGCACACCGACGGAATCACACCGCAGAGCTCCGCCTGTGCAGGGCGCTGCCTCTGCCCGTCATTCAAAAAGTTCTTTGGTGTGGGCCTTTTTTGAGGCGAGTGCATCAGACCGCACAGCTGCTGTTTGCAACATATGTCTCAAGCGTATATCGCGTGGCCAAAACATCAGCCGCTTGGGCACCACATACTTGATCAGACATATGTTGACCTGCCATGCAGCTCGTTGGCAAGCCTACCTTAAAGACCCACACCAAAGAACAAAGCTGACCTCTTCTTGCACCGCATCAGCTGGGATCTCCAACCCCACTATACCTTCACTCCTCTCTGAACCCTGCTCTGAGAGGAATGAAGGTGTAGAATTAGGTGTGTCACAGGCAAGTACTTGCTAGCAGTACACCAACGTCCGATTCTAGCAGGCAACTTTCCCTGCCCCAGCTGCTGGACCGTCGAAAGAAGTTCACTCCCAGCCATCCACATGCCCAGCGGTTGAATGCTAGCTTGGCTAAATTGCTAGCGCTTCAACTGCTGCCTTTTCAGTTGGTAGACTCAGCCCCCTTCCGTGAGTTTGTGCAATGTGCGGTTCCTCAGTGGCAGGTTCCATAACGACACTTTTTCGCACGGAAGGCTATTCCGGCTCTCTACAGGCATGTGGAAGGCAATGTCTTGGCCTCGCTGGACAGGGCGGTCAGCGGTAAGGTGCATATTACCGCTGACTCATGGTCCAGCAGGCATGGACAGGGACGTTACCTTTCTTTCACGGCCCATTGGGTCACTCTTTTGGCAGCTGGGAAGGATGCAGGACAAGGTGCAGTAGTGTTGGAGGTTGTTCCACCGCCACACCTCCAAAATGCTACTACTGGTTGTGACACACCTCTCTCCTCCACCCCCTCCTCTTCTTCTTCCTCCATGGCCTCTTCCTGTGGTTTGTCCTCGGAACCAGCGGTGCTCCGTAGGCGTTCAAGGGGCTACGCAAGTACGCAGGCAAAAAGATGCCACGCCGTGCTTGCGCTGGTGTGTTTGGGGGACAGGAGCCACACTGGGGCAGAGGTCCTGTCTGCTCTGCAGGGGCAGGCCGAGAGGTGGTTGACGCCACACCAGCTTAAGCCAGGAATGGTGGCTTGCGACAATGGCACCAACCTCCTCTCCGCCCTCCGACAGGGACAACTGACCCATGTGCCCTGTATGGCTCACGTCCTTAACCTGGTGGTGCAGCGGTTCTTGGGCAGGTACCCGGGCTTACAGGATGTCCTGAGGCAGGCCAGGAAAGTCTGTGTGCATTTCCGCAGATCTTATAATGCCAGTGCTCGCCTGGCTGAGCTTCAAAAGGAGTTGAACCTGCCCAAGAACTGCCTTATATGTGACATGCCCACCAGGTGGAACTCAACGTTGGCCATGCTGCAGCGGCTGCACACGCAGCAGAGGGCCATCAATGAGTACCTGTGCGACTACGGCACCAGGACAGGGTCAGGGGAGCTTGGGTTTTTTTCACCACGCCAGTGGGGCATGATCAGGGATGCATGCACTGTCCTGGCACCATTTGAGGAGGCCACGAGGATGGTGAGCAGTGACAGTGCATGCATCAGTGACACTGTACCTCTTGTCCACCTGTTGGAGCACACGCTGCTTGGAATAATGGACAGGGCACTTGAGGCAGAACAGAGGCAGGAAGAGGAGGACTTCCTTGCCTCTCAAGGCCCCCTTTACCCAGACAGTGTTCCTTCTGTCCCACCCATCGCACAGGAAGAGGAGGAGGAGGAGGAGGAGGAGGATTGTGTCAGCATGGAGGTGGAGGCTAGCACTCAGCATCATCAGCAGCAGTCTTTTAGGGATGATTTACAGTCCCAAGAAACCAGTGGACTTGTACGTGGCTGGGAGGAGGTGGCTGCGGATCATGTCGTCCTTAGTGACCCAGAGGACTCCGGACTGAATGCCTCAGCTAACCTACGCTGCATGGCCTCCCTGATCCTGCAAAGTCTGCGGAAGGATCCTCGTATTCTTCGGATCAAGGAGAGGGACCATTACTGGCTGGCCACTCTCCTTGATCCACGGTACAAGGGTAAGGTTGCGGACCTTATCGTACCGTCGCAGAGGGAGCAGAGGATGAGACAACTCCGGGAGGCCTTGCAGAAAGGTCTGTGCAACGCGTTCCCAGAGACTGGGAGGTTACAAACTCCTGGTCCTGGACAACGAGTTGCTGAGGCTTCGGGCAGTCAAAGAAGGAGCGGTGGGGAAGGTGGCCGTCTGACCGATGCGTTCAGACAATTCTTTAGTCCGCAGCCCCAAAGTATGATCGGTTCCAGCAACCATCGCCAGCGTCTGATATACATGGTGCAGGAATACCTAGGGGCAAGGTCAGACTTGGACACCTTCCCCACCGAAAATCCTCTGGCTTACTGGGTCTTGAGGATGGATCACTGGCCAGAGCTTGCACAGTATGCAATTGAGCTACTGGCCTGTCCTGCATCCAGCGTTCTTTCAGAACGCACATTCAGTGCTGCTGGAGGATTTGTCACGGATCACAGGGTGCGCCTGTCCACCGACTTGGTTGATCGACTGACTTTCATCAAGATGAACCAGTCTTGGATCACCACCAGCTACCACACACCAGATGCTGATATAACAGACTAATTGATTTTAAAATGTCACATCCCTTCAAGACTGATGCTGATGCTGAGTGCCTGTGCTGTTATGTTGACTGGCTATCCTCCTCCTCCTCCTCAATGATACGATTAACGATGATAGCTTGGAAGATCATTTTGGTTTATGGGTGACGCCACCAGTGGCTAAGGCCCAATTTTTCAGCCCCTGTTTAACAGGGGCGTGTAATTAAAATTTTTGATGCAATACTTTGCAACAGGCCTCATTGCTGTGCTCCAAGTACAGTATCTGTGAGGGGTTGCAGTGTTGTGCCACCAGTGCCTAAGGCCCAATTTTTCAGCCCCTGTTCAACAGGGGCATGCAATTATAATTATTGATCTAATAATTCACAGCAGGGAGCATTGCTGCGCCCACCAAGAGTAACTGTCAGGCCTTACAGTGTTGTGGCACCAGCACCACCATCACCACCACCACCACCACCAAAGGCCCAATTTTTCAGCCCCTGTTCAACAGGGGCATGCAATTATAATTATTGATCTAATAATTCACAGCAGGGAGCATTGCTGTGCCCACCAAGAGTAACTGTCAGGCCTTACAGTGTTGTGGCACCAGCACCACCATCACCACCACCACCACCACCAAAGGCCCAATTTTTCAGCCCCTGTTCAACAGGGGCATGCAATTATAATTATTGATCTAATAATTCACAGCAGGGACCATTGCTGCGCCCACCAAGAGTAACTGTCAGGCCTTACAGTGTTGTGGCACCAGCACCATCACCACCACCACCACCACCACCAAAGGCCCAATTTTTCAGCCCCTGTTCAACAGGGGCATGCAATTATAATTATTGATCTAATAATTCACAGCAGGGAGCATTGCTGCGCCCACCAAGAGTAACTGTCAGGCCTTACAGTGTTGTGGCACCAGCACCACCATCACCACCACCACCACCACCAAAGGCCCAATTTTTCAGCCCCTGTTCAACAGGGGCATGCAATTATAATTATTGATCTAATAATTCACAGCAGGGAGCATTGCTGCGCCCACCAAGAGTAACTGTCAGGCCTTACAGTGTTGGGGCACCAGCACCACCATCAAAGGCCCAATTTTTACTACCACTGATCAACAATCATATGTTATTACAATTCCTGATATTATACTTGACAGAAGGGCGTTCCAGCACCCACCAAGAATAACTGTGAGTGCTTTCAGTGTTGTGCCAACACCAACACCTAAGGGGCCAATTTCTGCAGAGTATATACGGAAGGTCCCTACTTTCAAACATCCAACTTACAAACTACTACTACTTGCAAACGGAAGAAGACAACAGGAAGTGAGAGGAAATCTACCCCTTGGAAGGAAAATTCTCTCCTGTAAGAATTAATATGGGAGAAAGGTGTCTCCTCTCTACTGATGCTTTATCACCAATCCTTGTTTCAATAAAAACACCACATTTCAAAAACAGTTGTCATTGGGACGCCAAGTGAGGTGAAATGTTCTGAACAGGGGCACAGACAGCAAAAAAAATGTGACAGGGGTGATAACCGTTCCCTATGTTTTACAAAAAACTAAAAAAAAGGAATTTGCCATGGAGCTCCACTTAAACAATGCAGCTGTTCAAAATTATAAACAGATTCTACATAAGAACAAACCTACAGTCCCTGTCTTGTATGCACCGCCTGTATACGGCTGTTCAGAGTATATAGGTCCTTTTTTATTTTGTGTGGGTTCCCCTTAATATCCATACAAGACCCAAAGGGGCTGGTAATGGGCTGGGGTAGGGGGGGGGGGGGTTGATGGGGTAGCTATGCCATTTTTCCTAAAGATTTTCATCCATATTACCGGGACCAGACATTGCATTAAAGCCGCAAGCAGTTTTAAATGACTTTTTTCCCTTTAGAAATGTTATTTTGTGCAGGGACAGTTCTAAACACGGGAAACACGTGGCACTTCACAGGCATACTTTAGACACCCCCCAGGTACAATATTTAAAGGAATATTTGACTTTTTTTTTTTCACTTTATGCATCATTAAAATGACTGCTTCTGGAAAACGTCCGTTTTTAAAACTTCTTTTTGCATTGATACATGTCCCCTGGTGCAGAAGCCGGGTTCCCAAACTCTGTTTCGGACAATAACATGGATAATAGTCGTTATAATTAGCACTTTAGAATCCGAACGTTCGCATCCATTGTATTTAATAGGGTTCTAATGTTCGCGCAAACTTTCGGTCCGTTCGCGGGTTCTGGTGCGAACCGAACCCGGGGGTGTTCGGCTCATCACTACTAAAGAGCAAACAACAGCTCGCAATCCATCTTAAAGGATGAAAGAGATGCACGACTACCGTCAAACCTCCTCACAACAAATGGCTCAGGACATGCTGGTTCCGGGGCTGGGCGTACTGTATCTTTCAGTAACAGAACTTCTTGCTGTTGGTCCGAGATTTGCTGTGTGACAGGAGCCAGAGCATCTGCTATAGCGGTCTTCGTGTTTATGGCCAGGTTATTCTGTCACGATCAGGCGTCAGGATTGAAGATCAATTGCAATAGCAGTGGCAGGACAGGCATACAGGCAGTCACTTCTGGCAGATGACACAGGCTCACCTGAGGTGCGAAATCTAAGTACTAGCTGGTTTTCCCCAGAGCTCCGGATGGTGGAGATGGATTTAGCTGCAAGCTAGTACCAGGTCGCGGTCCTCAAGTTTGCCCCACCAGGGTGTGAGCAAGCCAGGGTCCAATAGCGGATAAACAGACAAGTATGAAACAGAAGCGTGGTCAGAAAACAAGCCAAGGAATCAATCACGAGTGGTTGCAGATTGGGATCAGGCAGTAGAGAAGTCCAGGAACAAGCCAAGGGTCAATCACGAGTGGTTGTAGGTACAGATGGCCGCAGGAAAGACAGCAGCAAGACATTGGCAGGGAAGGCACAATAACCTGGCAAAGAGGAAGTGCTGAGACAAGGCTTTTATAGGAAGTTCATGGGAGGAGCAAGGAGTTAAAGGTTCAACAGTAATCAAGACTCAAGGCAGGGTTGTCCATTGGATTAGGTTTGTCCAGCAGAACAGGCAGGGAGCTGTCCAGCATCCCAGATAGCTCAGTGGGAAGAGTCAACGCCAGACACAGACTAGGTCCCAGGCTCAAGCCCGGGTCCTGACACTCTCTTGTAATCCATTTCCCCCAGGCACCCTATAGTAGATGGAGGTAGGATTAGCACTGGATGTAACAATAGTGTTTGGCTCGATTAACATCTATGCATGTTGCTTTTGAGTGTTTCTGCAGTGCTTAGTCAGGTCAGACTGACCACACAAACTCTAAAAACATCCCACCGTGCATATCATAGTTGATGATTTGGTATAGGTTGATGTTGAGGATTCCAGATAATCTGTTCCAATGCATTTCGCAGACTTGATCTGCTTCCTCAGGGAACTTTGATATCCATCAACTGTATAGATACATTAACCACTTGCTTACTGGGCACTTAAACCCCCCTCCTGCCCAGACCAATTTTCAGCATTCAGCGCTGATGCACTTTGAATGACAATTGCATGGTCATACAACGCTGTGCCCAAATGAAATTTTTATAATTTTTTCCCCATAAATAGAGATTTCTTTTGGTGGTATTTGATCACCTCTGCGGTTTTTATTTTTTGCTAAACAAACAAAAAAAGATGAAAAATTGTGAAAAAAAAATCATGTTTTATATTTTGTTAATTTTTTTTGCAAACAGGTAATTTTTCTCCTTCATTGATATGCGCTGATGAGGCGGCACTGATGGGCACTGAGAGGCGGCACTGGTGGGCACTGAGAGGCTGCACTGGTGGGCACTGAGAGGCTGCACTGGTGGGCACTGATAGGCACAGATAAGGCGGCACTGATGGGGACAGATAAGGCGGCACTGATGGGGATAGATAAGGCGGCAATGATAGGTGGCACTGATGGACACTGATGGGTGACACTGATGAGTGGCACTTATAGGTGGCACTGATGGGCACTGACGGGCACTGCTAGGTGACAATGAAAGGCACTGGTAGGTGACAATGACGGGCACTGGTAGATGACAATGACGGGCACTCGTAGGTGACAATGAAGGGAAGCACTGTTTGAGGCACTGATTAGATGTTGCACTGTGGGCACTGATAGGCACTGATAGGTGGCACTGTGGGCACTGATAGGTGGCACTGTGGGCACTGATAGGTGGCACTGTAGGCATTTATAGGCGGCGCTGGTGGGCACTGGTAGGTGGCACTGACAGGTGGTACACATTTACACAGATGAGCTGTCTGCAGCTCTCCCTGATCGGGACCGATGTCCCGCTGTCTTCTGCCGGTGATCGCTGCTATAAGCGTGAGGAGAACAAAATAGCCGATTACTGGCTCTGTTTACATCACATGATCAGCTGTCATTGGCTGACAGCTGATCATGTGGTAAGGGGTCGGGATCGACCCCTTACTCCAATCTGTGATCCAGCGCTGATCACAGAGCGACCCGGCGCGTGCCCTGCAGGGGGCGCGCAGGCTGCTCGAGCACGGGAGGACGTCTATTGACGGCCTCCCGGCAAAGTAGGTCCGCGCTGTAGCCGTCATTCGGCTATAGCGCGGATGGGTGGTTAAGAATGATCAGTTCCACTCTGTTGCCTTGCTGACAATTACATTCTTAAAAAATCCTTTTGCCACTTTTTTTTCCCTCTAAAACTCCCAGTATATATGGCATAGTTTGTAGACGCTATAACTTTTGTGTAACCAATCAATATGTGCTTATTGGGATTTTTTTTTACCAAAAATATGTAGAGCCGAATGAGGAATACATATTGGCCTAAATTTATGAAGAAATTAGATTTTTTTTTTTAAATGTATTGGATATGTTTTATAGCAGAAAGTAAAAAATAGTGGTGGTCAAATACCACCAAAAGAAAGCATGTGGGGGAAAAAATTACATCAATTTAATTTATGTACACTATGTACAGTGTTGCATGACCATGCAATTGTCAGTTAAAGTAACGCAGTACCGTATCGAAAAGAAAATTGCCTGGTCATGAAGGGGGGTAAATTACTGGAGGTCAAGTGGTTAATAAATTAATATTTTATCTCAGCTCTCCCTGATGATTATCATTTCACCTCTGCCCTGTCTTTTCTGATTTCATTGTTTCTCTCCATATTTCTCACCAATTCCCTTTCCTTAATTTTAGAGAAATTGCCATTCATGAGGAATAAATGCTAAAAACTTTTTCACCCCAAGTCCAATTGCCTATTTGCCCCTCATGACTTTGCAGAATTTGCCTATGCTGCAAAAACAGGAGTCCTCTAATCTGTAAGTAACATCTTAAATTTCCAACAAGTAATATTGGTATTGTTACTTGGATAATGAGTGCTAGCAAGGCTGAAGGTTTTGCACAGTGTGCCGCATGTACACAATAATGGAGCAACAGCTCCAGGATGAATACCACTGTGACAGAGACATGAGCAGGTTTCCCTTTTGCAAGCTCATATTAGAGATCTCAAGGAGCAAATTGCAACACTGAGTGGAACAAACAACCTTGAAAGGAGTCTTCTGCTCCCTGAGCAGGTGGTTAATGTGGTTTTTGGGTTTAGGGTGGAGGGTAAGTCAGGATTAGGTAGAAAGCTGGGTTAATGCAGTTCGAGGGAGTGATGGGGCTTGCAGAAAAAAGAAGGCCAGTCCTATGTTTCAGCACCCAAACAAATTTGTCAAGTTGGGTGAAGATGTGGAGATGGCAAATTCAGAGGTGGCAGCCTTAAATGTCACTGCTACCCCTAACAGCCGGGAGAGCAGCCCATCTATTAGGGGTGGTGAGGGCTGTGCAGGTAGGCCTAGATAGTTGGTATTAATAATTTAATAGTGGACTCTATAATTGGAAGGACTGATAGAATAATTTGTTGCCAGAATTGCCTCAACCGAATGGTTTGCTGTCTCCCTGGTGCCGGTTCGGCATTTTTTGGTGGACTGAGTAGATAAATTATTGGGACGGGCTGAGCATGACCCAGCTGTCTTGGTTCATGTTGGGACCATGACAGAATACATGAAAGATGAAGGCTCCTTTAGAATCAAATTTAAAGAACTAGGCTGCAAGTTGAAGGAAGGAACCTCCAAGGTTATACCCTCTGGAATATTTCTTGTGCCATGTGCAACACAGGATTGACAGGGGGAGATTAGAGAACTTAATGCACGGCTAAAGACCTGGTGTAAGAAGGAAGGACCTGGGTTTCTAGAGCACTGGAATGACTTTTCATTGGGGTACAAACTCTATGCTAAAGATGGATTACACCTAAATGAAAGGGAGTCTGCTGTGCTGAGTGAGAGGTTTATGGGAAGGCTGAAGGAGAATTTATACTATGACTGAGTGGGAGGGTGAATTAGAATATAATGGGGCAGACAGGTCAGTCCGGGGTCAGACCCTAATAGTGAATGGAATGGGGGAAGATAGGGGGAGGTCTATAGCAGGTAATTAGAAAGTTACAAACAGCCATTATAAATTATAGTGCTATTTGTACTACGAAAAATATGAATACACAAGTGAGAAATGCACCAATGAATTAAAGTGTTTGTTCACCAATGCCAGATGTCTGCCAAGCAAAATAGGTGAGTTTGAAGCTTTGTTGCATGAAGAGAACTATGATTTAATTGTTATTGCTGAATCTTTGCTTCATTCTTCAAATGACTGAGCTAATATTCATTGCTATGATTTTTTTGGAAAGTCAGGGTAATACAGCCTAATCCTTTTTCCACAGAACTCTTTGGGTTCTTTCCCAATCCCCCTTTTTTTAAACAGAAAGGTTGTGGTGTCTGTCTCTAGGTGAGAAGTGATCTCAAAGAGAGTGAGAAAGAGGACCTTGTAGATGCAAAGTGTGATGGTGCTGAAGCATTATGGGTGGAGCTGCATATGGATGTGCATACTTCAAAGTTTGTAACAAGCTACCTAATGTTAAAGCGGAAGTAAACCCATCAATGTAACAGTTTAAAAAAACTGTTAAATTCCCGGCATGCCAGAAATGCTAACTGTCCCATTGGTTGTGCTCTCAAGCAAACTGTTAAACCATCCAATGGCTGGTGTCATAACAGATCACATGTGCAGCACCGTGGCAGTTGAAGTTTAACCACTTAAGCCCCGGACCATTTCGGGCCATTAGGACCAAGCCTGTTTTTGGGATTCGGCACTGCGCTGTAAATTGTGCGGACATGCAATGTTGTACCCAAATGAAATTTGCGTCCTTTTCTTCCCAAAAATAGAGCTTTCTTTTAATGGTATTTGATTGCCTCTGCGATTTTTATTTTTTGCGATATAAATGGAAAAAGAACGAAAATTTTGAAAAAAAAAGATATTTTCTACTTTTTGTTATAAGAAAAATCGAATAAACTCAATTTTAGTCATACATTTAGGCCAAAATGTATTCAGCCACATGTCTTTAGTAAAAAAAATGTCAATAAGCGTATATTTATTGGTTTGCGCAAAAGTTATAGCGTTTACAAACTAGGGTACATTTTCTGAAATTTACACAGCTTTAAATTTATGACTGCCTATCTCATTTCTTGAGGTGCTAAAATGGCAGGGCAGTACAAAACCCCCCCAAATGACCCCATTTTGGAAAGTAGACACCCCAAGGAAATTGCTGAGAGGCATGTTGAGCCCATTGAATATTTTTTTTTTTTGTCCCAAGTGATTGAATAATGACAAAAAAAAAAATAAAATTACAAAAAGTTGTCACTAAATGATATATTGCTCACACATGCCATGGTTATATGTGGAATTGCACCCCAAAATACATTCTGCTGCTTCTCCTGAGTACGGGGATACCACATGTGTGGGACTTTTTAGGAGCCTAGCCACGTACGGGACCCCGGAAACCAAGCACCGCCTTCAGGATTTCTAAGGGCGCAAATTTTTGATTTCACTCCTCACTACCTATCACAGTTTCGAAGGCCATAAAATGCCAAAATAGCACAAAACCCCCCCAAATGACCCCATTTTGGAAAGTAGACACCCCAAGCTATTTACTGAGAGGCATGTTCAGTCCATGGAATATTTTATATTTTGCCACAAGTTGCGGGAATATGACAAACTTTTTTTTTTTTTGCACAAAGTTGTCACTAAATGATATATTGCTCACACATGCCATGGGCATATGTGAAATTACACCCCAAAATACATTCTGCTGCTTCTCCTGAGTACGGGGATACCACATGTGTGGGACTTTTTGGGAGCCTAGCCGCGTACGGGACCCCAAAAACCAAGCACGGCCTTCAAGGTTTCTAAGGGCATACATTTTTGATTTCACTCCTCACTACCTATCACAGTTTTGAAGGCCATAAAATGCCAAGATGGCACAAAACCCCCCCAAATGACCCCATTTTGGAAAGTAGACACCCCAAGCTATTTGCTGAGAGGCATTTGACCCCATTGAATATTTTTTTTTGTCCCAAATGATTGAATAATGACAAAAAGAAAAAAAAAATGTACAAAAAGTTGTCACTAAATGATATATTGCTCACACATGCCATGGTTATATGTGGAATTGCACCCCAAAATACATTCTGCTGCTTTTCCTGAGTACGGGGATACCACATGTGTGGGACTTTTTGGGAGCCTAGCCGCGTACAGGGCCCCAAAAACCAAGCACTGCGAACGCTGCAGTTATGTGTGTTGTGTTTGGTAAGTGACAGTGATCGATCGATACTGCACTTGGGTGGGCTGGGCTGGGCTGGGCTGGGCGGAGGGGCTAAACGCAGGCGCTAGCAGGTATCTGGGCTGATCCCGCTAACACTGCGTTTTTGGGAACCCTAAACCGCTGGGGATGCTAGTATAGATCTGATCAGATCTGATCAGATACTATACCACTAAGGGGGGTGTATGCTTTGCGCGTGGGTGTTAGCGTTACTGTCACTAACCTAACACTGCCTGGGGCTAAAACCTAATTGATCTCACCCGCCGGGCGATCAGGGGGGTTAAACCTTTATTGGGTTATATACGGCGGGTGCCCTGATGCTATAAAAAGCAAACTAATCAACCAGCGTCACCCGTAACCTTTATATGGTGATCACTGGTGAAAGGGTTAACTAGGGGCAATCAGGGGGTTAAAACCTTTATTAGGTTAAATATGGGGGTACCTGACACTATATAAAAACCTGACGGGTAACCTAAATAACTAAATAACTTACTGGCTAACCAGTGACACCAGTGACGCTTATACGGCGATCACTGGTGAAAGGGTTAACTCTAGGGGCAATCAGGGGGTTAAAATAATATATGGGGGTACCTGACACTAATAAAAACCTGCGGCGAACCTAAAAAAAAATAACTGCCTATCTAAAACACCAGCGACACGAATACAGCGATCGGAAAAACAATCGCTTAGTGACGCTGAAGTTAGGGGTGAAAGGGTTACCTGGGGGGTGATCAAGGTGTTAAACCTTTATTAGGGGGGGTTAGGGGGCTACCCTGGACCTAAAGGGGCCTAATCCTAACTGCCCTGCAACTTTTTACAATCTCAGATGACACTAAATGCAGTGATCAGTAAAATAAATGATCACTGCAATCAGTGACACTGTGATTGGGGGCTTTGGGGTGACCTGGGGGGTGATCTGGGGGTGACTGGGGGGTGATTTGTGTGCCTATGTGTACCTACGTGTCAGTGGACTGTTGGTGCACTAACCTGCTTCTTCTCTGCTCGGCGCCGGGAACGGAAAGACCGCGGCGAGGGAGATGACATCACTTCCTCCAGCCTTGTTTACATCACATGGCGGAGGAAGCATTTTCATTGGCCGGGAGCGATCGCGAGGGGGGGGGGCGGAATCGAGCGCCCCCCCCCCTCATGCCTGATCGCTCCCGAACACTTAACGGCCGCTCACTGCAGTGAAGGGGGGTCCGGATGGACCCCCCAACTGCACAAAGGCGATCACGTAGATCTACGTGATTCTGCCTGTCCGTGCAATTCTGCCGACGTAAATCGGCGGTGGGCGGTCGTTAAGTGGTTAAACAGAGGCCAAGATGTCAGCTTCCTTAGCTGAAAACGATAGGAGGGTTTACTTCCACTTTAATAATGGGATGGAGACTCAGCTCCTTGCACATATAGAAGGGGCTGCAGGGGCTGGGATAGTAATGGGGGATTTTAACTACCCTGAAATTGACTGGAGTAATGGCACTGCTAGAACTGTAAAAGGGTAGAAATATATAAACCTATTACAAGATCATTTTAAGATACAGTTCATAGAGGCCCAAACTAGAATTAATGCTGTGCTGGACCAGTTCGCATCTAACAGAGGATATTACTAATGTTCATTTTAGGGAACATCTCTGTAGCAGTGACTATAACATGATTTCATTTAATGTAAGATGTGAACAACAAGCACATACTGGAAAGATATAAGCACTTAAAGTGGAAGTAAACCCATCTATTTTATAGTTTCAAAAAACTGTTAAAATTCACGGCATGTCGGAAATGCTAGCTGCCACATTGGCTGTGCTCTCAACCAAACCAACCAAACTGTCAAACCATCCAATGACCGGTGTCATAATGGATCACATGTGCAGCATTATGGCAGCTGTAGATTAAACAGAGGCCAAGATAGCAGCATCCTTGGCTGAAAACAATAGGAGGGTTTACTTCCACTTTAACCTTAAGAGAGCTTTTAAAGAGCAGTTAAAAAAAATATACAAATGAAGGAACACTATCATCATTTAAAAGTTGCAAAGACTATAACAGAATATGTAAAAAGAAAATCAAGACCACAAAAATTGAAAATAAATGACAGGTTGCAAAAGACAGTACCAAAAAGCCCAAAAAATTCATCAAATATATTAACAGTAAAAAGGTCAGGTCTGAGCATGTAGGCCCTTTACTAGATCATTTTTAGTTTGTTGCTGAGGACATAGAGAAGGCAAATTTAGTAAAAAAATTCTTTAGCTCTGTGTATGCAAAGGAAAATTGGAAAGCTCAAGTCCTTAATGGGGATGGTATTGACAGCCTCAAATCATCCACAATGGACCAAAATTGACATAGGGTGAACAAAATCCCTGGACCACATGGCTTACACCTAATGGTCCACAAAGAGTTGAGCTCTGTTATATCTAAGCCATTGTTTTAAATTTTTAGAGACTCTTTAATGACTGGCAGTTGGGAGTTTAATAAAGGACCATATAAAAGAGTTTTTGCTAGAAAATAATATTTTAAGCAATAGTCAACATGGATTCACGAAAGATTGAAGTTGTCAAACAAATGTGATTTCTTTTTCTGAGGAGATAAGCAAAAACTTAGACAAAGGATTGGCTTTGGACGTAGTATACTTGGATTTTGCCAAAGCATTTGACACAGTTCCCTACACACGGCTAAAGTGTCAATTTAAGTTTACACTGTTAAAAAATAAATAACAAATCTAATGCCGCGTACACACGATCATTTTTCCCGTCGGGAAAAATTACATTTTTTTTTTCGCCGAGAAAAACGATCGTCTGTGGGCTTTATGCCGTTTTTCTCGTTGAGAAAAACGGCAGGAAAAACGACGAGAAAAATTAGAACATGTTCTAAATTTTCTCATCGTTTTTTCCATCATTTTTTTCCGCGGCAGTTTTCCCATAGGGAGACACTGCCGCGGAGCCCACAGACGGTCGTTTTTCTCGTCAAAGAAAAAAATGACGGGAAAAACGGTCGTGTGTGGGGGAACATGCCGTTCCCTCGTTTTTCATTTTTTTTCATGCCTTGATTCACGGCGGTGTTTTCACCGCAGTGAATCACGATCGTGTGTACGCGGCATAAGTCTACAGGCTTAGAAAATTCAGTTTGTAAATGGATAGAAAACTGACTAAAAGATCATATTCAGAGAGTAGTAATTAATGATTCATACCCTGAATGGTCTAAGGATATTAGTGGTTTACCCCAAGGTTCTGTGTTAGGCCCCCTACTTTTTAACACAATTATAAATGCATCACTGACCCCCGAAGGAGCTGCTGATTAATGTTGGGTCATGCAAACTACCTACATGGCTTCTGTTGTCAGGGTAGAGTTTTAAGAAAAGTCAATGTCCACACAGATGTAAAACCTCAACAGTAAGGCTTTATTTTCTTTTGCTGTAGAACTTGAGAGAAAGTGGGAAACGAGAGAAGTAGGGGAAGGTTCAGGCACGCGGTACAAAAAATGCAAACAGTCAGTATATTCGCCACTCAAGCCTGAGTAGGTATTGCTCACCCGGATAGTCCCCTCTCACGGTCCTAGCAGCCGGAATGATGCAGTGATCAGATTTGAGATTTTTCAGTTTCTTCCACAAACTGCTATCGGTGAACGAAGGTCTCTGCCACAGACCTGATGAACTAGGGGCTCTGCCACAGACCTGATGAACTTTAGGATGCGTCCGGGAATCCTCTGCCACAGGATTTTAAACGTCCCGAACCTCCAGCCGAGCAATAATAGAGCCTTTAAGCCAGACCGGCGTATTACAGGGCTTTAGTACAGTGGATCCCTCCTTGAATGGGTTGCCAGGCCTCTCCTGAGACATCGGCACCTTGCCAGTCTCCTCCGGGGCAGGTCCTCCCCCAGCTCCCCTCTCCAAGAGCTTATTACCCATGGATGGACAGCTTGGGATACCCTCAGAAGTATTGGCCCAAACCAGCAGAGCTGGGCCTAGCGAGCAGAGATGTAGCCTCGGGCTGAAGGTGCCCGGGGCTAGAACACACACACGCACCCCGTGACATGAGGGCCACGAGGCGCACCAGGAAGAACCCCGACTTCAATGGCGTCTGCCCCTTATGTACCCCTCCCCAGCATGCACAGCGGGCTAACCACGCCCACTGCATGGCTGCCGAGAAGGGACACCCAATACTGCTGTGATACACCTGTATTCCAACATGGGCCAGCGGTGGCAGTGCCACCTACGGGTGAACAGGGAAAATAACTGCCAGACAGTATCACAACCAGAGCAGAAGCAAAATTTTAAGAATTCAGCAAGTCTGAGCCCAACTATTGGCTCAGACTATCCCCTAAATTTAAACATAGCGTGGACCATTTTGGGCCGGCGCTACATAAATGATATAGGGTCTGGGATTAAAAGTATAATTTCAGTGTTTGCTGATGACACCAAGCTATGCAGTGTAATTACATTCTTACAGGATGTCTCAAATTTACAAGCCCACCGAATGCACTTCTTAATTGGGCAACTATGTGGCATATTAGATTTTCTGTTGATCCTGTAAAGTTATGTACTTGGACTTTAAAAACATGCATGCATCATACACACTAGGAGAACAGCCGAGGGAGCCAATGGCAAGGGATCTGGGTGTCCTGGTCAGAGGCGTTGCTAGAGGGGTGCGGGGAGTGCGGTCCGCACCAGGGTGACACCCACCAGAGGGGTGACACCATCCTGAGGGCAGCGAAAGCCCTGGTTCCCTTTGACAGTTTTATTTTCAGCAGGAACACCTCTGGCGACACGGCTGCACTAGCCTGTGTGTGTGTGTTTTTTTCTCCTCTTCCTCTCTCACTGCGCTGCTCAGCCAGGCCCTGTCACTCTTCTCTCGTAAGGGCGGCGTGGCTGCCGCTCACTCGCTGCACTGCATGCAGACACTCCCTGGACTCTCAGCTGCTGCCCTGGTGTACCTGAGCCCACCCCCCCCTTAAGCTGGTGCGGTAACAAACGGGAGTGGCGTATTGCGATGGCAAAGCCGGGTGTCCTCTGCCGCCTGAGCTGGTGAGTTGTTGTGATAAGAGAGGAGGGGGGGAGGTGCTGGCATGGTGTCCGCCGCCCAGTTACAGGGAGGGATATTTTATGTTTGTGTCTGGCGCCCTGTGTAAATAACTTATTTAGTTATAAGGTATTGCTAAAAACGGTTTTGCTTTTTATGGTCTCTGAAGAAGAGGAATATTTGTATGCCCTTTAACCATAAATGTAGCCCCAACGTGCTATTTGGCGGTCATATTTAACTTCCAATGATTTCCCCTTTTGCACACAGCACATGGTTCTTGGTATGAAGCAAGCAATTTTCATTGTTTTGTGTTTCATGCTGTCTGTCAGCCTCCTGCTAAATGCTGCTGAGAGATTGTTGTGATTTCAGTGGGGTTACACCATGATCACCTCTGACATCTCCCAGGATTGGCTAATGTACCCTGATAGGGCGTGCAGATGACTGAAACAGTATCAGAGAGCGGACTCACTGGGGCAGCAGCTACATCCAGAGACATGATGCCTGCCTCCTCCACTGTCCTCATGCCCGTCTCCTCCACCTCCCAGGCTGTCGTTGTGCCCGCCTCCCAAGCTGTCCTTGTGCCCACCTCCCCAGCTGTCCTCATGCCCAGCTGTCCTCGTGCCCACCTCCCCAGCTATCCTCGTGCCCACCTCCCCAGCTGTCCTCGTGCCCATCTCCCCAGCTGACCTCATGCCGGCCTCCTCCACCTCCCCAGCTGTCCTCGTGCCCGCCTCCTCCACCTCCCCAGCTGTCCTCATGCTCGTCTCCTCCATGGTCCTCATGCCCGCCTCCTCCACCTCCCCAGCTGTCCTCATGCCCGCCTCCTCCACCTCCCCAGCTGTCCTTGTGCCTGCCTCCTCTGCTATCGCCCTCCTCGCAGGCTGAGCTGCTGCTGACCTCCTCTGCAGCAGCCGTGATGGATGTCCTTCACAGCTGCTGCTTTCTCTGGAGAGTTAGTCAGAGCCCCAGCCCTGTGAAGGGCCCCTTATGTTCCCCAGCCAGGCTAATGAGGAAGTCAGTGGCCAGAGCTGTGTCCCCTATGCAGCAGTGTGCCCTAGACAGCTGCCTAGCAGGAGCGCTGGCCCTGCCCACACCCACATCTTGCACCCATTAGATCCATCCAGCAGCATCTTGCCATCTTCCCTGGCTGTGGCCATCAGATACCGTCCACCGTCAAGCAAGCAACACACCTTGTCAGCAGCCTGGTCACAGCATCTTACCATCTTCCCTGCAGCGATCAGATCCCTTACAGCAAGCAACACACAGTTTCAGCAAGTCGGTTCCAAAATCCAAATCAAATCATCAATACCAATGATGCCAATGTCTGCTCTCCCCAGGGACATATCTGATCCAGAGATCACCATAACGGCATTACTTTTGCCAATATATGCAGTTTTGTATGGGGAAAAAACAAATATTGGGGGGGGGGGGGTGACACCATGTTTTACCGCACCAGGTGACACCAACCCTAGTGACGCCACTGGTCCTGGTAGGACTTAATAGCATGCAGTACCAAGCTGCAGTTTCTAAAGCTAGCAAAATCCTTTCTTGTATTAAAAGAGGTATAAGCTCCAAAGAGAGTGAGAGACATTGTTTTGCCCTATACAAATCGTTAGTAATACCTCATCTAGAAAATGCAGTTACATTTTGGGCACCAGTTAACAAAAACTGATACCAAAGAACTCTTTTTTAAAACAACCACATGAAGTTTAGGCTGTGTAAAAACCAGCATAGTTCTCAGAATGTGCATGGGATTTCTGGCCCCACACACATGACAGAATCACTTTTACAATTTGAAAACTAGGATGCTTGAATTAGATAAGGTAGTACAGGTGCTCAGTGGTGCAGAACTAGGTCATCAATTTAAATCCCATCCATGACCTGCATGGAGTTTGCATGTTCTGCTTGTACTTGCATTGGTTTCCTCCCACACTCTAAAGTTGATAGGTTAATTGGTTCTTGTCCAAATTAGCTCTAGTATGTGTATGTATGTATGGCAAGGATTTTAGATTGTGTAGCGTTACCCTCAACTAAGAGAGCCGCAGATTTGGTCTGGGCCCTGAGTACAGCTCCGCCAACCCCCGGCAATCTACTCGACCCTTTCTGGCACAGTTAGTTTAGGGGTATACACATTTAATACTTATACTTTATGAGAGACTCAGACACGGAGTAGTTATAAAGGAATAACAGATTTTTTACTTTCAGCTATGCAAAGGGAATGAACAGTGATAACAACTTGACCATTAGAATATTCACAGAGCCCTGCAATATTAAAATATCAGTCACACTACACCATGGGGAAAGGGGGGGAGGTGGATAAGGAGACGCCACGTGAGGCGACTGTTAACTAGGCGCCCTGTGGCGCAATAACTAAACTAGGTCCCTAATGAATCAGGCCTGATTCCTAACTCTAGAACTCAGTCCTGTATGAATGATGGATTCTTCACCGGCATCTGTAGAGGTGGTGCACTTAAGAATAAACAACAATTGTAATCCAGGAAAAGGGAAAGTTGATAACTGACAACACTTCAGTCTTTAACATGAGGTAGTAGGCCTTGGCAGTTTATAGGCACAGTACTAGCAAACAGGTTAGGGAATGAGCTTACGCTCGCTCACCCGCCGGACACGATCTCCGTCCGGAACTTCCACCGGTTGTGACTTCACTCGCCCACAGCGGTTGCTGCAATCGGGTCCCCGATCCCATCCAGGCTGTAAGTAGAGATGTCGGATGCCACCCAGGCTCGCAGTGGGGTGGAAGGCTCTTTGGTCGGCTGCGGAAGGCCCCAGGCTTCAGGCCTTACCCAGCACAGGTCCGCACAGGTGTATCAGTCTCTGCCGTCCCGTGTCCAAAGAGGCCGAGCCAGGCCTCGCCCCTTCCTTATATATCCCCACCCATGAGTCTCTGGGGCAGAAGAAAAACATCCTGGGAACCAGTGGGGTTCTGGGAATAGTAGTTCGAGAGCATTTAAAGGAACCCCGCTACACACTCCCCCCACTTAAACTCTTTGGTCCCCAAAGATAAACTTCAACAAATACTGTTTACCATTTTGGACAATGTCGAGCATGATGTTGGCATAGGGAATTCCCACCAAAACTTTGGGATGGAACTCTCTTGCCCACAGGTCACACTACCATGAGTGGCCTGCCTAACTGTGCCAGAGAGTGAGCTGGGGTTGCCCTCCACCAAATGGACAGTGGAAGGATCAGGTTGTTCAACACTTCTCCTAGCCGTTACAACAGAGTCCTCTGAGCTCGTCCCCATTTGGGGGTAAGTTAGTTTCTTGGGAGGCCTGATGACTCTGCGAGCCCTCTGCTCTCTTGGTGCTTCTGACTCTGGCACCACAGGCTCTTCTTCAGGAGTAAGTTCAGGTAACATTGCTGGTTCTGGAACCTCTGATTCAGAAGTCGACTGACGTATGGAATCTCTAGGGTCCTCCTCTGCGCAAGTGTCAGGAACATCTTCCCAGTAATCAGCTGAGGGACTGAAGGGTATGAATTCAGTAGCCTCCGGATTCAGCGTTGCATCTGGGGTATCCCCTCCATTTGGGAGATCTATGGCGGACGTTCCCAGAGTCGAGGGAGGCCACAGCCAGTCCAGTTCTCCACCTTCATCTGTACTCAATTGGGAGGCCTCCCCATCTTCAACTCTAGAAGTCTGGGACCGAGTGCTCGGCCTAGGAGTATCCAGAATAGAGGCCGGTACAGGGGAGTCTCTCACGGGAGGTATTCTGACTGCCTCAGCAAGTGGGAGCAGGTGGTTTCGATGCCACGTCTTCAGTGGACCCACCTTTCCTTCTGGCTTTAGTTTGTAGACAGGCAAACCAGGCAACTTCCTACAGACGACATAGGGTTCAGATCTCAATCTGTCGGCAAGCTTGTGTTTTCCAGGGACCCCCAGATTGCGTAGCAGTACTCAGTCCCCGGGCTGCAGATCTTGCACTCGAACCTTCAGATCGAAATTTCTCTTGTTGCGGGCTCCCCTTTGATCCGAAGCCGCCTGGGCTTGTTCATAGGCCAACTGTAAGCTACGTCTAAGTCTGTCCACGTATCCCTTGTGGGATGTAGCTGAGGTATTGTCTAAAGAAGTGCCAAAGGCCAGGTCCACGGGTAGCCTTGCTTCTCTCCCAAACATAAGTCGATAAGGGGAGTAGCCAGTGGCGTCACTTGTGGTACAGTTATAGGCATGCACTAGGGCTGATATGTGTTGACTCCAGTGTTGCTTCTTCTCTGTTTCTAAGGTTCCCAACATGTTGAGCAGGGTCCGGTTAAATCTCTCCGGCTGAGCATCTCCTTGTGGGTGGTAAGGCGTGGTTCTGGTTTTCTTTATTCCCAATGAATCCAAAAGTCTTCGGATCAACCGACTATCAAAGTCCCTTCCTTGATCTGAGTGGAGTCTCTGTGGTAGTCCGTAATGGACAAAATACTTCTCCATAAGTATCTTGGCCACGGTGGATGCCTTCTGGTCTTTGGTTGGGAAAGCTTGAGCATAGCGGGTGAAATGGTCGGTTTTTACCAGAACATTCCCCAATCCACTCAGGTCGGGTTCGAGGCAGAGAAAGTCAATGCATACCAGATCCATTGGGCCCTGACTCTGTAAGTGGCCCATTGGGGCAGCTTGATGGGGTAGGGTCTTTCTCTGAATGCATCGTGCACAGGAATGGCAATACTCCTCTACTTCTGCCCTCATGCAGGGCCAATAGAACCGATTTCTAACAAGCTGGAAGGTCCTTTCTGCCCCTAGGTGACCATGGTGGTCATGCAGGGCAATTAGTACAGTCTCTCGGTGCTTCTCTGGAAGGAATAACTGCCACTTATCTTCTGAGTCATCAGAGGGGCCCCTTCGGTAGACCACTCCCTGATGTACCTGCAGCCTGTCCAATTCCTTCCTCAACAGGCGAGCCTCCTTTGAGGGGTGATGTAGGAGTTTGTTGGGATCCTGATTCTCCAGGGCTTCGAGGACCAATCTCCCCATGGGGTCTTCTAATTGGTCACACCTCAACTCCTTCTTGGACAGTCTCGGTAGGTTGTCTTCCTCCAGTTGAGTTACTCCACAATAGTGTTTGGGGACTCCTACCATGGTAACCCCTATTTCTTCTGCTCTGGAGCCTCCTCTGGCTTGGAATTCAGCCCCTTGACAAAGGGCCCGCACCCCGTCCGGTGCCACTTGGGTCCAATCTTCCCAGTCATTTGTCATGGCATGAGACCTCCGGGACAGGGCATCTGCATCCCTATTTCCAGCTCCTGGTCTGTACTTCAGACTGAAGTTGAATCCAGACAATGCGGCCAACCACCTGTGTCCGGTGGCATCTAGTTTTGCGGTGGTGAAGAGGTAGGTCAGGGGGTTGTTGTCTGTCTTCACAGTAAACTCTGCCCCATACAGGTAGTCTTTTAGCTTGTCTACTACCGCCCATTTGAGGGCCAGGAATTCCAGCTTATGAGTGGAGTAATTCTTTTCTGAGGGGGTCAGGCTCCTGCTCACATAGGCCACTGGTTGTAGTTGTCCTTTATGTTCTTGGTAAAGCACACCGCCTAGGCCCTCATGGCTGGCATCCACATGTAATTCATAAGGTCTGGTAGGGTCGGCGTAGGCCAGGACTGGGGCAGTGGTTAAGCTCCTCTTCAGGGCCTGAAAGGCCTCTTCACACCTTGGGTTCCACTGATCTTGAACTGACTCACCAGGCCTCCTGGGCCCTGAGTCATCCTCTTCCCCTTCTGCCTTTAGCAATTCATTCAACGGGCGGGCAATCCAAGCAAACCCCTCCACAAACGTCCTATAATAGGAGCAGAACCCCAGGAAGGATCTGAGCTCTGTTACTGTGGTGGGTCGTGGCCAGGAAGTGACTGCTTCCAACTTCTCAGGATCTGTGGCCACCCCTTCTTCAGACACTATGTGCCCCAGATAGTTCACAGAAGACTGGTAGAACCGACACTTCTCGGGGGAAAGCTTAAGTCCCTCTTCACTGAGTCTTCTCAATACTTTCTCCAGCCTGGCTTCATGTTCTTCCAAGGTTCTCCTGAAGACAATGACATCGTCCAAGTACACAAGGACTTCTATAAGATTCATGTCTCCAACAGTCTTCTCCATAAGGCGTTGAAAGGTAGCAGGAGCTCCAGATAGACCCTGAGGCATCCTATTGAATTCGAAGAATCCCACCGGGGTTATGAAGGCTGTCTTCTCCCTGTCTTCTGGGTGCATAGGGATTTGATAGTACCCACTCTTGAGGTCCATCACACTGAACCATTTGGCTCCAGACAAACTTTGTAAGGCATCTTCTATCCTTGGCGTGGTGTATTGGTCAGGGATGGTTCTCCTGTTGAGAGTCCTGTAATCGATACAAAGCCTCAACGATCCATTCTTCTTTCTGACCACCACGATTGGGGAGGCATAGGGGCTTCTAGACTCCCGGATCACACCAGTCTTCTTTAGTTCTACAAGTTGTTCCCTCAGATCCTCCAGATCTGCCAGGGGGACCCGCCTGACCCTCTCTCGGAAGGGCTTATCTTCTTGGAGGCGGATCCGATGGGTGGCACTTCTTGCACACCCCACATCGAATTCATCTTCGGAAAAGATCTTCTCCCACCTGATCAGCTGGGCCTTGGCTCTTTCTTTCCAAGCCCTGGGTTGGTTCGGGCTTTCCACGGACAGCTTCTCCCAAACATCTCCTCCGTCACCCGTCCCTTTGACTTCGGACCAAGTGACCGGGGCAGCAGGGCTCACCTGACCCAGCAACACTCTGGCAGGAATCTCCATGGGCCCTCCCGTAGTGTTCCTAACACTCACCGGAACTCTGCCATGGGCCTTCTTCAGGGCCTTGAACGGAATCAATTCTGGTATCACTTCCAGGCCTGAGGACTCTTCCCTTGGGTCGGATTCCAGCATGACAAAGGGGCCGGGTTGTTCCCACGTAAGCTTCACAGTGGCCCTAAGACAGGTTACTTCTCCGGGCTGTAGCACTACTCCTTCTCTGCCAAGTCTCCACACCTTCCCTATCCCCTCTCCCGGGGTCTTCTGCTCTAAGACCAGTCGTTGGTAGGCCGTCTTTAGCATGGGATGGATTTTGGTGGCTGAATGGTTTCTCTCTTTCACTAGAGGGGTCAGGAGTCTCCTGACTAGATCCGTGTTTGTCCCAATGATCAGGGAAATCTTGCTGGCTCCAGGCGGCCGAGGACACACAACTGCCAGGGTGTCAAACACTTCAGCCTTCCCAGCCACGGATGGGTCGAAAGTCATCTTTATGGGCAGGTACCCATCGTAAGGGAAACTCTGGGTTCCAAGTCCCCATATCTCCAGCTCTTCTATCTTCTGGATAGGCAGATGACTCAAGTGCCTATCATAGAAGTCCCGGTATAGTAAAGTCACCTGTGCTCCGGTGTCCAAAAGAGCTTTAGTATAGACTCCTTCCACTTGAATGGGCACAGTAGGAGACAGGCCCACCAGTTCCTTTGGGTATGGCCGGACTGGGGTCACCTTCTTCTTTGGGCTTTTCCTTGCCCTGCTCCTTTTGGACTTTAATTTTTCCTGAGCCTGGCATGCATTGACTTTCTCCCTCTCAATGGGGGCACAAACCCGCTGAGGGATGTTATTGTTCCTCTTAGGTGGATGTTCCTTCTTTGGGGTGCTGTATTTCCACTGAGGGGTCTTGCCCCCTCCCTCTGGGGTACATCTTGGTGGGGGGTACTATACCTCCTCCTATGAGTTTTGTCTCCTCCATTCTTGGCCTTTTTTTTTAGTTTGGAGCGCACTGAAGATGATGGGCACCCGGTTGACTCCTTCACCGGGGCCCTTTGGAGTTTCCCACCGGCTTGCAATTATCTGTTCTCTTCTTCTTTGGGCTGGAGCATACGTTAGCAAAGTGGCCACTCCCTCCGCAGTTATAGCAAATCACCTCTTCTCGGTCCTGTAGGGAGGCCGGTGCTGAGGTGTTCGGGAACAACTCCTTTCTTGGGCTTGGTTTCTCTGGTCTTCTCTGATCTTTCTCCATCAAAGAGGTCAGCATCTCCAACACTTGGGCCATTTGCGATTTCAAAGTGTCAACCTCCGCATCTCTTTCCGGGCTCTTGACCGAATGGACCAACACTGGTACAGGTGTGACATTCGCCTTGGCCACCTGCTGATCTTCCTGCAGCGCCTCTTCGTCCCTAATAATTTTTATTAGATCAGAGTAGGTTAGTGACATTCCTCCTCCTGAGGTTTTCAGGTGCAGCCAGACCAGGTCTGAGCGCCGCGCTCCCCTCATGATCTGCTTCATGCGTGCTTCATCTGCATCTTTGGGCAGCATTCCCTTCTTCAGTACAATCTTGCATAACTGCCTGTTCAGCCTTCTAACATATTCTGACAGTTTCTCATTCGGCTGCTGGAGAGTGTGTTCAAATTGATAGATCATCTCTGACACCTTCTCCAGCTGACCAAACTCTTCCTGCAGCATGGCCAGGCAATCTTGAGCTGTACAGTTTTCATTTCTAAACCTGAAGCTCTTTACCGCTTCTGCCGCGGCACCTTTCAGACTTTCTAAGACTCGCTGTCTCTTCTGTGCCTCAGGCACCTCCCATGCTTCTACTGCCTGCAATGCCTGTTTCACCCAAGTGTCAAAATCTTCCTCCCCCGCAGGGACGGGGAGCTTCCCCGAGAATGCTTTTAGTCTCCGGTAGCTAGTCTCTGCGTGCACCGTGCTTGCCTTCTGACAGTTTGTTAGTAGGTCCCCTAGCACCTTTATCAGTTCGGGTGATATGGCCGTGGCAGGTGCAGGCGTCACCGGAGGTGTCGCTCCATCTCTCCTCTCTGGTGAGGTACGGGCCGCAGTCCGCGGTGGTCCCGTTAGGGGTGGCTCCTTCTTAATAGCATGCACCAGACTATAAGATCTGTTATCCGACGTCTGCGTATATTTGCGCTTGCAAACTTCTGGCTTCCCATCTGAATACTCCACTAGTGCATACTGGTGTGAGGTGTCTGGGTCTAACTTTGTTCCCATCACCCACGGTGTACCATCTGGGGTCACTGACTTCATTAATCCTTCCACCGTCTCGGTCGACCATTCCTGACCGGGCATGTTAATGACCACTGACTGGCTTGGATCTGTCTTAGCTACTCCACACCACGTTCTGATGTCTTTCGGGTCCATGCCGGTACCTCTTGGCGGGTTTTCTGCTCTATCAGGATCCCGGACGAGAACCCCCACGTGTAGCGTTACCCTCAACTAAGAGAGCCGCAGATTTGGTCTGGGCCCTGAGTACAGCTCCGCCAACCCCCGGCAATCTACTCGACCCTTTCTGGCACAGTTAGTTTAGGGGTATACACATTTAATACTTATACTTTATGAGAGACTCAGACACGGAGTAGTTATAAAGGAATAACAGATTTTTTACTTTCAGCTATGCAAAGGGAATGAACAGTGATAACAACTTGACCATTAGAATATTCACAGAGCCCTGCAATATTAAAATATCAGTCACACTACACCATGGGGAAAGGGGGGGAGGTGGATAAGGAGACGCCACGTGGGGTGACTGTTAACTAGGCGCCCTGTGGCGCAATAACTAAACTAGGTCCCTAATGAATCAGGCCTGATTCCTAACTCTAGAACTCAGTCCTGTATGAATGATGGATTCTTCACCGGCATCTGTAGAGGTGGTGCACTTAAGAATAAACAACAATTGTAATCCAGGAAAAGGGAAAGTTGATAACTGACAACACTTCACTGGAGATCCTCTGGATCAGTCCTGCTGTGAATCTCCAGTGAGAGTCTTTAACATGAGGTAGTAGGCCTCGGCAGTTTATAGGCACAGTACTAGCAAACAGGTTAGGGAATGAGCTTACGCTCGCTCACCCGCCGGACACGATCTCCGTCCGGAACTTCCACCGGTTGTGACTTCACTCGCCCACAGCGGTTGCTGCGATCGGGTCCCCGATCCCATCCAGGCTGTAAGTAGAGATGTCGGATGCCACCCAGGCTCGCAGTGGGGTGAAAGGCTCTTTGGTCGGCTGCGGAAGGCCCCAGGCTTCAGGCCTTACCCAGCACAGGTCCGCACAGGTGTATCAGTCTCTGCCGTCCCGTGTCCAAAGAGGCCGAGCCAGGCCTCGCCCCTTCCTTATATATCCCCACCCATGAGTCTCTGGGGCAGAAGCAAAACATCCTGGGAACCAGTAGGGTTCTGGGAATAGTAGTTCGAGAGCATTTAAAGGAACCCCGCTACACTTGTAAGCTCCTTGAGGGCAGGGACTGGTGTGAACGTACCATATATGTAAAGTGATGTGTAAATTGTTGGCACTATTTTTAGTTTTTAATTAAATCTGAATCTGTAATTTCTCTGATTTCATAGTTAAGTCTTCTTAACTGCCATTCCACTGTCCATTGAGAGTGCTTCATATTGGACAAGGCAATAGTATTAAGTGGAATTAGAGAAAGTGATGCTGTAGCCATAAAGAAATATCAAAGCCCAACTATAGGCACCATTAGAATAGTGTTAGAGCCATAAGTAAGTGTATATCTTGCCAGTAAAGTAAATGAACCTCAGATGTACCTCTTTCATTCTAAATTCAACAAAACTACTTTCTGTTGCTCCAGATAATAAAAAACTTACAACAGGAGCTTTGCTTTCTAGAACAACTAAAATAAGTATTTTTACAGCACTTCGAATGATTCCCAATATTACTACACTTTTGGGGAAAATGTTTACTTTAGCTCAGAGAGGGGCACAGAAGTGGCCTTTCTGGCTAATTACTAAAAAGCTTAAAGTGTTACTAAACCCAGGACCCTGCATTCACTATATCTAGTCTCCCACAGTACATAGAACATGGAAATGCAATCATTTTAGTAAATATAAACTGCTAAATACCTTATATCATCGGCAGTATATACCAGTCCTGTGACTTCTATCAGTGCCTGGTTAAAGCTTGTAGGAAGAGTTTTCATACTGTATTGGCTACCATATTAGGATGCAGGACCCCTGACCCTTTTCTGGACAGTGCTGATTGGCCCTGTGCTGATTAAATGCACTCTCCCAGGGGAAAATAAATGTGCAGCCTGACTCCACTAACTCTGTCTTATCCGACAATGTTTTGGAGACAATGCAAGACGGGGAGGATCTGTGCATATAAAATCAAACAGCCTTTTTACACAATGCAGAGGAATAACCCTTTAGGTTCCACAGTGAGTATAGCAAGCATGCTTTACTGCATATACAGACTGATTTTACTGTTGTGGGTTTAGTAACACTTTAACATAGACTACAAGTTCCTTTTTTGATATACTGTATATACTCGAGTATAAGCCGAGTTTTTAAGCACAATTTTTTGTGCTGAAAATGCCCCCCTCGGCTTATACTCGAGTCACCTTTTTGCGTTTGATCTCCCGGACTTTGGGGAGCCGGTACCGGCCGGCCGTAAGTCCTCTGGATCCCAAACTTGGCACACATATAGCCCCACTCTTCCTCTACAAGTGTGCAAAGTTTCTTGTCCGGGGGACCTACGGCCGGGGAGCACCGATTTTTCAAAACCGGGCACCCCTTCCATAGACTCCCATGTTAAACGGTAATTTCTCTGGACACAGTGAGGCAAAGTGAGGCACACCCTAGGCTTATACTCGAGTCAATAAGTTTTCCCAGTTTTTGTGGTAAAATTAGGTGCCTCGGCTTATATTTGGGTCGGCTTATACTCGAGTATATACGGTATATATATTTCACATTAAGAACCAAACCAAATTCAATAGCAAACAATGCTTTATTTGCTGGCATGGCTTGCTGAGACTTGTAGTATTGCATCAAAGATTATCTCTGAAATATAAGAGGCAGATATAAACATTTTCGTGAACCATATTTCCAACAGTTTCAAATGCTAGGTTAGGTGTAATATCTGAACTTTTACTGAAAACATTGCCTCTTTACTGTAATTAAATCTTGCACGGTGTTGCCAAGCTTTATGGCCAGTTTACATGCTCTTTGCTATGTTTTGGTATAAATATGTTATGTTCCTTTATACTTGAATCATTTGTTTGGACCTTTGTCACATGATTTGTGTAACTTACACCTCACATGAAGGTTACTGATTTAAACTTAACAGTTTGAAAAAGCTGTTATCAATTTCACAAAATTTCGAATGGGTTGATTGTTATACTATTTGATTTAAAAAATTGTATGTTTTTAATTTGTGCTTATACACTATAATATAGTCACTGACGTTACCATTTTAGGTGCTTAATTTTTTTTTTAGACAATTATGACTGAATTCCTGGTCAAGTAAAATTGTTTGGCAAACTGAATAATGTGCATCTTTCATTTTCTGGAAGGTGCATTTATGATACTCTGAAAACACCACACACGCATCAACAGGGCCCAGTTAAACCTTCTACCTAAGATAATAATGCAGTAGAAAGAATTAAAGCAGTGAACAAATTTCATTATTTCACAGAAACTGCATTTCTCCTTCGATCAATTTACAGCAGTCAGATGACCAAAGATGTTAATTATGGTTGTAGCGATACCTTCAGTTAAGAGGGCCGCAGATTTAGTTTGGGCCCTGAAGACAGCTCCGCCAACCCCCGGCAATTAACTCGACCCCCTACTGGCACAGTTAGTCTAGGGTAATATGTGTATATCTTATGCTCTATGATTGAATTCAAACACCAAGGCAGTGATAGAAGAATAACAAATTTACTTTCTATGGTAAATAAAATCAACAGTGATAACAGATCATATGAATCTATCTGCAGAGCCCTGCAGCAATAGTCACACTATAACCAATAAGATATGGCGCACACGCACCACGTGTAACAGTACTTCACTATGCGCCCTATGGCGCAGCAACTTAATAAACTACCTAGATGGCCAGGCCTGACCCTATAACTCAGTCTCTAGGGGGGTAAAATTCTTTGCATGCAAGTCTTTAAACGGTGGTGCACATTTCAGGAACACATTTTGTAATCCAAGGGGGGGGGGGTAAAAATGCCAACACAGTACACTCCACTAGAGATCCGTTTGGCTCAGTTCTGCTTTGGATCTCAAGTGGGGGAAAATAACTAAAATAGGAACTGGTGGGCCACGGCAGTCTGTAGGCCTAACAATGGTATAAAGCATTTGTGGATTGAGCAAGTGCTCGCTCACCCCTCCGGACGCGATCCCAGTCCGGGAACTTCCACCTGCTGTGTCTCCACACACAGCCTCTGCAGCGGTCGGGTCTCCAGCTCAGCAGCAGTTGAAGAAAACCGAGTCAGATGCCACCCAGGCTTCAGGCCTTGCCCAGCAGCAGGTCCGCACAGGAGGATCTCTCACTGAAGTCTCGTGTCCCAAAGAGGCCGAGCCCAGCCTCGCATCCTCCTTTTATAACCCCTCCCAAGAGTCTCTGGGGTGGAAACATTGCCGAAAGGGGTTCTGGGTAACGTAGTCTCTCTCCTCTGCTTTCACTTCCAGTAAAGTCTCTTCTCTACTCCCTCCCGACTCACCTCTCACCCGGAAAGTCCTGTCTCTCTCTATTAAAGGGGAACACCCCGCTACACACTCCCCCCACTTAAACTCTTTGGTCCCCAAAGATAATTCTAGCATACATTGCGTACAACCCTAGACAACATTTCGTATGATGTTGGCATAGGGAATTCCCACCAAAACAAAGGGGTTGAATTCCCTTGCCCACAGGTCACACTATCATGAGTGGCCTGCCTAACTGTGCCAGAGAGTGAGTGGGGGTTGCCCTCCACCAAATGAACAGTGGAGGGATCCGGATTCTCTGCACTCCTCCTGGCAGTGACCACAGAATCTTCTGAGCTCTTCCCCATTTGTGGGTAGGTCAACTTTTTGGGAGGCCTTATGACTCTGCGAGCCCTTTGTTCTCTTGGGGTTTCTGGCTCTGGCGCCACAGGCTCTTCTTCTGTAGCAGGCTCGGGCGACACGGCAGGCTCTGTAACATCTGCTTCAGGAACCGAGGGATACATAGAGTCTCTAGGGTCCTTTTCAGAGTAAGTATCACAAGCATCTTCCCAGTAATCTGATGAAGGACTAGATGGGATGAACTCAGTGGCTTCTGCGTTCAGTTGTCCATCTATAGTGTCTTCAGTGGTTGGAAGATCTATAGCAGAAGTTCTTGGAGTTGGGGAAGGCCACAGCCAGTCAAGTTCTCTTCCTTCATCTCCACTAAGTTCGGAGGCCTCTCCATCTTCAGCCCGAGAGGTCTGGGTCCGAGTGTTTGGCCTGGGGGTATCCAGAATAGAGACTGGTTCAGGGGAGGCCCTCACTGGAGGTATCCTGACTGCTTCAGCAAGTGGGAGCAGGTGGTTTCGATGCCACATCTTCAGTGGTCCTACCTTTCCTTCTGGCTTTAACTTGTAGACAGGTAGGCCCGGCCGCTTCCTACAGATGACATAGGGTTCAGATCTCCATCTGTCTGCAAGCTTGTGTTTTCCAGGGACCCCCAGATTGCGTAGCAGTACTCGGTCCCTGGGCTGCAGGTCTTGTACCCGGACCTTCAAGTCAAAGTTTCTTTTGTTTCGAGCTCCCCTTTGATCTGAGGCCGCTTGAGCTTGTTCATAGGCTACTTTCAGGCTGTGTCTGAGCCTGTCCACATATCCTTTGTGGGATGTGGCTGAGGAATGGTCTAAAGAGGTGCCAAAGGCCAAGTCCACAGGTAACCTTGCTTCTCTAACAAACATGAGTCGATATGGGGAGTAGCCTGTAGCATCACTGGTGGTGCAGTTGTAAGCGTGTACTATAGCTGCTATGTGTTTGCTCCAATGTTGTTTCTTCTCACTATCCAGAGTTCCCAACATGTTGAGCAGGGTTCGGTTAAACCTCTCTGGCTGAGCATCTCCCTGTGGGTGATAAGGTGTGGTTCGGGTTTTCTTGATTCCTAACTAATCCAGTAGTTTCCGGATCAGCCGACTCTCAAAGTCCCTTCCTTGATCTGAATGGAGTCGTTGTGGCAGCCCATAATGGACAAAATACTTCTCCATAAGTACCTTGGCTACTGTGGAAGCCTTCTGGTCCTTGGTTGGGAAAGCTTGGGCATACTGGGTGAAATGATCGGTTATCACCAGAACATTTCTTAGTCCACTCAGGTCAGGTTCGAGGCAGAGGAAATCAATGCATACCAGATCCAGTGGGCCTTGACTTTGTAGATGGCCCATTGGGGCAGCTTGATGGGGTAACGTCTTCCTCTGGATGCAGCGTGCACATGAATGGCAGTACTCTTCCACTTCTGCCCTCATGCAGGGCCAATAGAACCGACTTCTGACGAGTTGAAAGGTCCTTTCCGCCCCTAGGTGGCCGTGATTGTCATGTAGGGCAAACAGAACAGTCTCTCTATGTTTTTCCGGAAGAAACAATTGCCATTTATCTTCCATGTCATCAGAGGGGCCCCTTCAGTAGACCACTCCCTGATGCACCTGTAACCTGTCCCACTCTTTCCTCAACAGGCAAGCTTCCTTTGAGGAGTGACGCAGGAGTCTGTTTGGGTCCTGATTCTCCAGGGCTTCCAGAACCAATTTCCCCATGGGGTCTTCTAATTGGTCGCATCTTAGTTCCTTCTTGGACAACTTTGGCAGATGGTCTTCCTCCAGTTGAGTTACTCCACAGTATTGTTTGGGGACTCCTACCATGGTAACTCCTATCTCTTCCGCCCTTGAGCCTCCTCTGGCTTGTAATTCAGCCCCTTGACAAAGGGCCCGCACCCCGTCAGGTGCCACTTGAGTCCAGTCTCCCATGTCACTGGTGGGGCCATGAGATCTCCTGGACAGAACGTCTGCATCTCGATTTCCAGTCCCTGGCCTGTACTTTGGGCTGAAATTGAATCCAGACAATGCAGCCAGCCACCTGTGTCCAGTGGCGTCCAGCTTTGCTGCAGTGAAAAGGTAGGTAAGGGGGTTGTTGTCGGTCTTCACAGTGAACTCCGCCCCATACAGGTAGTCTTTGAGCTTGTCTACTACCGCCCACTTAAGGGCCAGGAACTCCAGCTTGTGAGTGGGGTAGTTCTTCTCAGAGGGGGTCAGGCTTCTGCTCACGTAGGCAACAGGCCGCAGTTGTCCTTCGTGTTCTTGGTAAAGTACTCCTCCCAGACCATCGTGACTAGCATCTACATGTAGTTCATAGGGTTTGGTTGGGTCTGCGTAGGCCAAGACTGGGGCAGTGGTTAGGCTCTTCTTCAATGCCTGGAAGGCCTCTTCACACTTCTGGTTCCACTGATCTCTGACTGACTCTCCCGGCTTCCTGGGCCCTGAGTCGTCCTCTTCCCCCTCGGTCTTGAGTAGTTCATTCAATGGTCTAGCAATTCGGGCGAATCCTTCCACAAACCTCCTGTAATAGGAGCAGAACCCTAAGAAGGATCTGAGTTCTGTTACTGTGGTGGGTCGTGTCCAGGAGGTAACTGCCTCCAATTTCTCAGGGTCTGTGGCCACCCCTTCTTCAGACACTATGTGCCCCAGATAGTTCACAGAAGACTGGTAGAACCGACACTTCTCAGGCGAAAGCTTGAGTCCCTCCTCACTGAGTCTTCTCAACACTTTTTGCAGCCTCTCTTCGTGTTCTTCCAGGGTTCTCCCAAAGACAATGACATCGTCCAGGTATACAAGGACTTCAATAAGGTTCATGTCTTCTACAGTCTTCTCCATGAGACGTTGGAAGGTAGCAGGAGCTCCAGACAGTCCCTGAGGTATTCGATCAAACTCAAAGAACCCCACTGGGGTTATGAAGGCTGTCTTCTCCTTGTATTCTGGATGCATAGGGATCTGATAGTATCCACTCTTGAGATCCATAACGCTGAACCACTTGGCTCCAGACAAACTCTGTAAAGCGTCCTCTATCCTCGGAGTGGTGTACTGGTCGGGTATGGTTCTCCTGTTGAGAGTCCTGTAGTCCATACAGAGCCTCAATGACCCATTCTTCTTCCTGACCACCACTATCGGGGAGGCATAGGGGCTTCTAGACTCCCGGATCACACCAGTCCTCTTGAGTTCTGCGAGTTGTTCCCTTAGATCCTCCTGATCTGCTAGTGGGACCCGCCTGACCCTCTCTCTGAAGGGCCTGTCTTCTTGGAGGCGGATCCGATGGGTGGCACTCCTTGCACACCCCACATCGAACTCATCTTTGGAGAAGATCTTCTCCCATCTGGACAACTGGGCCTTGGCTCTCTCTTTCCAAGCCCTGGGCAGATTCGGGTTTTCCATGGACAGCTTCTCCCAAACATCTCCTTCACCCGTCCCCTTGACTTCTGACAGGGTAACCGGGGCAGCAGGGCTCACCTGGCCCAGCAGCATCCTGGCTGGGATTTCCATGGGGCCACCTGTAGTGTTCCTAACACTCACCGGAACTCTACAATGGGCCTTCTTCAGGGCCTTCAGTGGAATCACTTCTGGTATCACTTCCAGACCGGGGAACTCTTCCCTTGGGTCAGACTCCAGCATGACTAAGGGTCCAGGCTGCTCCCAAGTAGGGATGAGCTCGGTGTTCGAGTCGAACATACGTTCGACTCGAACATCGGCTGTTCGATCGTTCGACGAAGATCGAACGATTTGGGCCGTTCGCGCCTAATTCGAGTGACGCGAACGGCCCACAATGCACTACGCCATCGCAGTGTCATCCAGGCGCTGTGATTGGCCAAGCATGCACTGTGACCCCGCATGCTTGGCCAATCACAGCGCCGGCAGCGAGGAGAGCAATGATTGGCCACAGGCAGGATGCCTGTGGCCAATTATTGCTGAGGGTGTTTAGTACACGCCCCACACTATAAAAGGCCGCCAGCACGGCGGCCTAGTGTAGTGTGTTCCGAAGCAGGGAAAGAGAAGCATAGGCAGGGACAGTGACATTTATTTTTTCTTGCTTAACCTGGATTCCTTTAGTTTAGGGAAAGAGAAGGATAGGTAGGGAGAGTGTCAGTGTGTTTTACTGTGCGAATCCTTGTTTCTAGGGACAGGGAAGGACAGTGAGGGAAATTCTCCTTGTGCTATAGTGTGCTTTAAAAAAACATTTTTTCTAGGGACAGAAAACTATAGGTAGGGAGAGTGTCAGTGTGTTTTACTGTGCGAATCCTTGTTTCTAGGGACAGGGAAGGACAGTGAGGGAAATTCTCCTTGTGCTATAGTGTGCTTTCAAAAAACATTTTTTCTAGGGACAGAAAACTATAGGTAGGAAGAGTGTCAGTTTCTTTCACTGTGATAATCCTTGTTTCTAGGGACAGGGAAGGACAGTGAGGGAAATTCTCCTTGTGCTATAGTGTGCTTTAAAAAAACATTTTTTCTAGGGACAGAAAACTATAGGTAGGAAGAGTGTCAGTTTCTTTCACTGTGATAATCCTTGTTTCTAGGGACAGAGAAGGACAGTGAGGGAAATTCTCCTTGTGCTATAGTGTGCTTTAAAAAAACATTTTTTCTAGGGACAGAAAACTATAGGTAGGAAGAGTGTCAGTTTCTTTCACTGTGATAATCCTTGTTTCTAGGGACAGGGAAGGACAGTGAGGGAAATTCTCCTTGTGCTATAGTGTGCTTTAAAAAAACATTTTTTCTAGGGACAGAAAACTATAGGTAGGAAGAGTGTCAGTTTCTTTCACTGTGATAATCCTTGTTTCTAGGGACAGGGAAGGACAGTGAGGGAAATTCTCCTTGTGCTATAGTGTGCTTTAAAAAAACATTTTTTCTAGGGACAGAAAACTATAGGTAGTGTGACAGCAGGAAGGTAAAGTCACCTGGTTGCATCCAGGGGGGTAGATATATTTCGCCCAGATTCAGGCTTTACGCCGACTTATACAACTAGGTGGAGAGTTGTATAAGGCTAGTGGGCTCATGGATGACTCATACCTCTAGGGAGAGTGTGGGGCGTCGTGCAGACAGAGATGAGGAGACCAGCTGAACCTTGTCAGCTCATTTAGGCCTCTATAAGAACTCCCAGCTTCATTAGATGTTAGCTCATGCCTGGAACCAGACCTGTGTGGACTGTCTAGGGAGAGTGAACCCCTGTGCGGTGAGAAAAAGCCTGTGTGGCTATTTGTTTGGACATTGACTAAACCAGGGACTTAGGGACTAGGACAGCACTAGGCTGATCCCAGTTGTTAGTTAGGAAACCTGCATGTTTAGTCAGAGGTCAAGCTGACCAGGGTTTATTTTGTTTGTTTCTTTTTGCTTTGCTGTGTTTTTTTTTTGTCACTGTAAATAGAGGAATAAACCGCACCTTTTTGATCTTGAAAACCACAACCTCCGTCTGCTGGGCCTGTTTTTGTGTGGGGAGCCCATCCAGGGGATCACACACCCCCGCTACCGAGTTAACCCCCTCACAGTTGGTGGAGAACCAGTGGCAGTTTTTTTAAGCCAGCATGGAGGAGATACTGAAACAGCTGGCTCTAGCAAATGCCAATCAACAGCAGACAAATGCAGGTTTGCAAAGGAGCCTTGCAGCCCAGCAGCAAGCTCACCAACAGAGTCTGGAAGCTCAGCAACAAGCCCAGCAGCAATCTGAGGCCCGCTTCATAGACCTGTTACAGAAGCAAGAGCAGAGACTACAACAAATGGAAGCAGTAATGCAGCAACGTCCGCAGACCAGTGAGGAAAGCCGTCCCACTAATACCGCGTCCTTTGGGGTGAGTCGTTTATTGACAAAAATGACTGGAGAGGATGATCCAGAGGTATTTTTGACCACATTTGAAAGGACTGCTGAAAGAGAAAAGTGGCCTGAGGAGCAGTGGGCTGGACTGGTGGCTCCTCTGTTAACTGGTGAATCGCAGAAGGCTTACTATGACCTAGAGCCTGACCAAGCAAAAGACTATGTGATGCTAAAAGCTGAGATATTGGCAAGGCTGGGTGTCACCCAGGCTGTCCGGGCTCAGCGTGTGCATAACTGGACTTTCCAGCTTGGAAAACCCCCCAGGTCTCAAATGTATGGTCTCATTCACCTGAGCAGAAAGTGGCTACAGCCAGAGACTTTGTCCGCACCAAAGATTGTGGAACGTGTTGTAATGGATCGGTTTTTGAGAGCTCTTCCTACTGCCATCCAAAAGTGGGTAAGCCATGGAGACCCAGAGACGGCCGATGGTCTTGTGGATCGCGTGGAGAAATACTTGGCTACAGAGAACCTGACGGCCTCTTCCAGAGACTCTCGGACTTTCCACCCTAAGACCAGACCATCCCCAGGGGCGGATAAGAGGATTCCAAGGGGTAAGGGTGGAGAGAGTGAGAGGGTGGGAGCTCTACCCCAAGTTTGGCGAGAACAGCCTGGGAAATCAGCGGCTCAAGAGGCGGCAAGAAGGATCGTTTGCTACCGCTGCCGGCAAGCGGGACATATTGCAGCCAATTGCCCGGTTGTGGAGGAACCCATGCAGTGTGACTTTCTGACGGGCAGACGTCAGTCGCTGTGTGCGACAGTCGCATGCACTGCCATTCGAGGAACTGAGAAACATTTATGCAAAATGTGTGTTAATGGTAGAAATGTTGTGGTATTGCTGGATTCAGGTAGCCTTGTGACCCTGATAAAGGCTGAGTTAGTTAAAACAGAGGTCTCTGGGAATAGCAAGGTAGCTGTTATTTGTGTGCATGGGGACACCCGAGAGTATCCAGTGACTACAGTGTGTTTCGAGACCCCCAAAGGTACCCTCTCTCATCCAGTGGGCTTAGTATCTCAGTTACCGTATGACGCCATTGTGGGAAGGGATTTTCCGAAGTTCTGGGAACTGTGGGATGATCCTGAGCCCCCCACTGGTGCCCCTATGTACCAGGAATGTGATAGCCAGAACTCCCCTGAGAGTGGTGAGGACTCTCCGGAATTTCCCTTATCAGTATTGGCAGGGGAGACTCAAGAAACTGGAGAGGAGCCCACCTCCTCAGACGAAAACCTACCGTCTGTGGAGTTTTCTGATCTTGAGGTTCACAGGGAAAACTTTGCCACAGAACAGTTGAAAGACCCCGCCCTAATAAAGGCACGGGAAAACGTAGTGAAAATAGATGGCGAGTTAGTGAACCCAGATAATACCTGCACTTACCCATACTTCAGCGTAGAGAAGGACCTACTGTATCGGGTGGCAAAAAGGGCAGAAGAAACCGTTGAGCAGCTTGTGGTGCCCAAACCTTACAGGAAGTTGGTGTTGGAGTTGGCCCATGGGCACATTCTTGGAGGTCATCTGGGGACAGAGAAAACCCGAGAGAGGGTATTACAGAGATTCTATTGGCCGGGGGTGATGAAGGACATAGAAAATTATTGTTCCTCCTGCCCTGTGTGTCAGAGGTCGGCCCCGATGCCACATTTCCGTAGCCCGCTGGTCCCTCTACCCATCATTGAGGTCCTGTTTGAGAGGATCGCCATGGATTTGGTAGGTCCTATAATCAAGTCCGCTAGGGGGCACCAGTACATATTAGTTATAATGGACTATGCCACCCGTTATCCAGAAGCGATCCCTCTCCGAAATACCTCGGCCAAAACCATAGCCAAAGAGCTATCTCTTGTGTTTAGCCGGGTGGGTATTTGTAAAGAACTGCTTATGGACCAAGGTACACCCTTTATGTCCCGGGTTATGAAGGAGCTGTGTAAATTGTTCAAAGTGACGCAATTACGTACATCTGTGTATCACCCCCAAACCGATGGGCTGGTTGAAAGATTCAACAAAACCCTAAAACAAATGTTGAAGAAAGTGGTGGATAGAGATGGAAAGGATTGGGACTGTCTACTTCCTTATCTGATGTTTGCTATTAGGGAGGTGCCCCAATCCTCTACGGGATTCTCCCCCTTTGAGTTACTGTATGGGAGACACCCAAGAGGGCTGTTGGATATTGCCAAGGAAACTTGGGAAAGTGAGAGTTCTCCCCACAGGAGTGTGATTGAGCATGTCGCCCTGATGCAAGACCGAATTGCACAGGTAATGCCCATCGTGAAGGAACATTTGGCCCAAGCGCAGTTAGCACAGCAGAGAGTGTACAACCGTGGAGCCAAGACCCGTACCTTTTCCCCGGGGGATAGGATACTGGTACTTGTCCCTACGGTTGAAAGTAAATTCCTTGCCAAATGGCAAGGCCCCTACGAGATAATGGAAAAAGTGAGCGAAGTGAATTACAAGGTCAGACAACCAGGAAGGCGAAAGCCCGAACAGATCTATCACGTTAATCTGTTGAAAGCCTGGAGGGATAGAGAGTCCCTAGTCGCAGACACTTGGTCACCAGCTCAAACTGGTTGCGTGATTCCTGAGGTTGGAATAGCAGCCACCTTGTCACAACCCCAACAACAGGAGGTTAAGGAGTTTGTGCTTCGCAACAAGGAGGTATTCTCTGAGCTGCCGGGACAAACATTTGGGGTAGAGCATGACATCATTACCCCGCCCGGTGAAAGGGTGAAGTTAAAACCCTATCGGATCCCAGAGGCCCGACGGGAGGCAATACGGGAGGAAGTACAGAAAATGCTGAACTTAGGGGTGATAGAGGAGTCCCAAAGTGATTGGTCTAGTCCCATTGTGTTGGTGCCTAAACCGGATGGGAGCTGGCGATTTTGTAACGATTTTCGTCAGTTGAACAAAGTTACAAAATTTGACACCTACCCCATGCCACGTATAGATGAGTTGATCGACCGGCTGGGAACAGCCCGATACATGACGACTCTTGACCTCACAAAAGGGTATTGGCAAATCCCCCTGGCCAAATTGGCCAAAGAGAAAACCGCATTTGTAACCCCAGACGGGGCGTTCCAATATAAAAGAATGCCGTTCGGGTTACAGAATGCGCCGGCCACATTCCAGCGGAAAATGGACCAGATGCTGAGGCCCCATCGGAAGTATGCTGCGGCTTACCTGGATGACGTAATTGTCCATAGCACAGATTGGGCCTCACATCTGCCAAAAGTGCAAGCAGTCCTGGACTCTGTTCGGGAAGCGGGGTTTACGGCTAACCCCAAGAAGTGTACCATTGGGCAGGAGGAGGCCAAATATCTTGGGTACACCATTGGGAGGGGAGTAATAAAACCCCAACTCAACAAAGTCGAGGCCATCCAGAGTTGGCCACGTCCCAACAGCAAGAAGCAGGTACGAGCCTTTCTGGGAATCGCTGGGTATTATCGGCGATTCATTCCCCACTTTGCTTCTAAGGCTGTGCCCCTAACCAACCTAACGAAGGGGAAAGGGTCGGTCATGATTAAATGGACCCCCGAGGCTGAGGCAGCATTCCAATTCTTGAAACAAGCCTTATGTAGCCAGCCAGTGTTGTACTCACCCGACTTCTCTAAAGACTTTGTCGTACAAAGTGATGCGTCAGATGTGGGGTTAGGAGCAGTATTGTCCCAGGTCTGGAACGGGGAAGAGCACCCAGTCATTTACCTCAGCAATAAGTTGAAGTCCCATGAGGTAAATTACGCCACCGTTGAAAAGGAGTGTTTAGCGGTGAAGTGGGCTCTAGATTCCCTTCGGTACTACCTGCTAGGTAGGCACTTTGACATGGTTACGGATCACGCTCCGTTAAAGTGGATGGCTCAAAACAAGGAAACAAATAGAAGAGTGAATAGGTGGTTCCTGGCCCTCCAGGAATTCAACTTCACAGTAAAGCATCGCCCTGGCGTTCAAATGGGGAATGTGGATGCTTTGTCTCGAGTACATGAATGCCTGATTGCTGGTGTTCCAACCCCAAGGTTAAAACAAGAGGGGGGGGGTATGTGACAGCAGGAAGGTAAAGTCACCTGGTTGCATCCAGGGGGGTAGATATATTTCGCCCAGATTCAGGCTTTACGCCGACTTATACAACTAGGTGGAGAGTTGTATAAGGCTAGTGGGCTCATGGATGACTCATACCTCTAGGGAGAGTGTGGGGCGTCGTGCAGACAGAGATGAGGAGACCAGCTGAACCTTGTCAGCTCATTTAGGCCTCTATAAGAACTCCCAGCTTCATTAGATGTTAGCTCATGCCTGGAACCAGACCTGTGTGGACTGTCTAGGGAGAGTGAACCCCTGTGCGGTGAGAAAAAGCCTGTGTGGCTATTTGTTTGGACATTGACTAAACCAGGGACTTAGGGACTAGGACAGCACTAGGCTGATCCCAGTTGTTAGTTAGGAAACCTGCATGTTTAGTCAGAGGTCAAGCTGACCAGGGTTTATTTTGTTTGTTTCTTTTTGCTTTGCTGTGTTTTTTTTTTGTCACTGTAAATAGAGGAATAAACCGCACCTTTTTGATCTTGAAAACCACAACCTCCGTCTGCTGGGCCTGTTTTTGTGTGGGGAGCCCATCCAGGGGATCACACACCCCCGCTACCGAGTTAACCCCCTCACAGTAGGAAGAGTGTCAGTTTCTTTCACTGTGATAATCCTTGTTTCTAGGGACAGGGAAGGACAGTGAGGGAAATTCTCCTTGTGCTATAGTGTGCTTTAAAAAAACATTTTTTCTAGGGACAGAAAACTATAGGTAGGAAGAGTGTCAGTTTCTTTCACTGTGATAATCCTTGTTTCTAGGGACAGGGAAGGACAGTGAGGGAAATTCTCCTTGTGCTATAGTGTGCTTTAAAAAAACATTTTTTCTAGGGACAGAAAACTATAGGTAGGAAGAGTGTCAGTTTCTTTCACTGTGATAATCCTTGTTTCTAGGGACAGGGAAGGACAGTGAGGGAAATTCTCCTTGTGCTATAGTGTGCTTTAAAAAAACATTTTTTCTAGGGACAGAAAACTATAGGTAGGAAGAGTGTCAGTTTCTTTCACTGTGATAATCCTTGTTTCTAGGGACAGGGAAGGACAGTGAGGGAAATTCTCCTTGTGCTATAGTGTGCTTTAAAAAAACATTTTTTCTAGGGACAGAAAACTATAGGTAGGAAGAGTGTCAGTTTCTTTCACTGTGATAATCCTTGTTTCTAGGGACAGGGAAGGACAGTGAGGGAAATTCTCCTTGTGCTATAGTGTGCTTTAAAAAAACATTTTTTCTAGGGACAGAAAACTATAGGTAGGAAGAGTGTCAGTTTATTTCACTGTGATAATCCTTGTTTCTAGGGAAAAGGGAAGGACAGTGAGGGAAATTCTCCTTGTGCTATAGTGTGCTTTAAAAAAACATTTTTTCTAGGGACAGAAAACTATAGGTAGGAAGAGTGTCAGTTTCTTTCACTGTGATAATCCTTGTTTCTAGGGACAGGGAAGGACAGTGAGGGAAATTCTCCTTGTGCTATAGTGTGCTTTAAAAAAACATTTTTTCTAGGGACAGAAAACTATAGGTAGGAAGAGTGTCAGTTTCTTTCACTGTGATAATCCTTGTTTCTAGGGACAGGGAAGGACAGTGAGGGAAATTCTCCTTGTGCTATAGTGTGCTTTAAAAAAACATTTTTTTCTAGGGACAGAAAACTATAGGTAGGAAGAGTGTCAGTTTCTTTCACTGTGATAATCCTTGTTTCTAGGGACAGGGAAGGACAGTGAGGGAAATTCTCCTTGTGCTATAGTGTGCTTTAAAAAATCATTTTTTCTAGGGACAGAAAACTATAGGTAGGAAGAGTGTCAGTTTCTTTCACTGTGATAATCCTTGTTTCTAGGGACAGGGAAGGACAGTGAGGGAAATTCTCCTTGTGCTATAGTGTGCTTTAAAAAAACATTTTTTCTAGGGACAGAAAACTATAGGTAGGAAGAGTGTCAGTTTCTTTCACTGTGATAATCCTTGTTTCTAGGGACAGGGAAGGACAGTGAGGGAAATTCTCCTTGTGCTATAGTGTGCTTTAAAAAAACATTTTTTCTAGGGACAGAAAACTATAGGTAGGAAGAGTGTCAGTTTCTTTCACTGTGATAATCCTTGTTTCTAGGGACAGGGAAGGACAGTGAGGGAAATTCTCCTTGTGCTATAGTGTGCTTTAAAAAATCATTTTTTCTAGGGACAGAAAACTATAGGTAGGAAGAGTGTCAGTTTCTTTCACTGTGATAATCCTTGTTTCTAGGGACAGGGAAGGACAGTGAGGGAAATTCTCCTTGTGCTATAGTGTGCTTTAAAAAAACATTTTTTCTAGGGACAGAAAACTATAGGTAGGAAGAGTGTCAGTTTCTTTCACTGTGATAATCCTTGTTTCTAGGGACAGGGAAGGACAGTGAGGGAAATTCTCCTTGTGCTATAGTGTGCTTTAAAAAAACATTTTTTCTAGGGACAGAAAACTATAGGTAGGAAGAGTGTCAGTTTCTTTCACTGTGATAATCCTTGTTTCTAGGGACAGGGAAGGACAGTGAGGGAAATTCTCCTTGTGCTATAGTGTGCTAAAGCATTCCTCATCAACCATCTTTGAAATCCTTGTTTTTTGGACAGTCAGGGAAATTGTCGTTGTGCTATTCTGTGCAAAAGCAATCATCCTCAACCATATTTAGAAATCCTTAAGTAAAGGGACAGAGAAGGACACCTGAAGGTAGCCCTTATTGCTTTTTTCCCATCTCCCTGCAGGCCATCTATTAGAATGTCTGGAAGGCAAACAAGGAGAGGCAGACAGTCAGGAGGCAATAAAAGAGGGCAAGCAGGCTCTGTGTCTGGGGGCAACAGTGCTGGTCGTGGACGCGGTGCATTGTCATCAGCACATGGCCATGGGACACGCTTGTCCTTCTTTTCGGCAGCTGGACATGTTGAGCCACATCATGCCGAAGACTTGGTAGAGTGGATGACCAAGCCCTCCTCCTCCTCCTCATCGTCTCTCACCCAGGCTCAGGGTACTGGCAAAGCAGCTGCCAAAGCATCCTCTTCCCTGGTATCAATGTCAGACTCATCATCAGTCACTCCTTCCCTAGACCCACCATGTCCTCCTCCTGAGGAGTCCCCCGAACTGTTTGAGCACAGTGTTGGGTACATGCTCCAGGAGGATGCCCAGCGTTTCGAAGGGTCTGATGATGAAACCCAGCTACAGGAAGGCAGTAGCGTGAGAGCAGACAGAGGGGATGCTCAAGAAGGACACCAATCTGGCAGTCATGTTCCAGCAGCTGCAGCATACTGCCAGATTGGCTCCAGTGATGAGGAGGGAGGGGATGATGAGGTCACTGACTCCACATGGGTGCCTAATAGGAGAGAGGAGGAGGAGGAGGATGAGGAGGAGGCACATCTCCAACGAGGCAGGATGCCCTTTGGTAGCCAGCGTAAGGGCAGTACACCGACGGAATCACACCGCAGAGCTCCGCCTGTGCAGGGCGCTGCCTCTGCCCGTCATTCAAAAAGTTCTTTGGTGTGGGCCTTTTTTGAGGCTAGTGCATCAGATCGCACAGCTGCTGTTTGCAACATATGTCTCAAGCGTATATCGCGTGGCCAAAACATCAGCCGCTTGGGTACCACATGCCTGACCAGACATATGTTGACCTGCCATGCAGCTCGTTGGCAAGCCTACCTCAAAGACCCACACCAAAGAACAAAGCGGACCTCTCCTTGCACCGCATCAGCTGGGATCTCCAACCCCACTATAACTTCAGTCCTCTCTGAAACATGCACTGAGAGGAATGAAGGTGTATAATTAGGTGTGTCACAGCCAAGTACTTGCGGCCACTCTGCTAGCAGTACACTGACGTCCGATTCTAGCAGGCAAATTTCCCTGCCCCAGCTGCTGGACCGTCGAAAGAAGTTCACTCCCAGCCATCCACATGCCCAGCGGTTGAATGCTAGCTTTGCTAAATTGCTAGCGCTTCAACTGCTGCCTTTTCAGTTGGTAGACTCGGCCCCCTTCCGTGAGTTTGTGCAATGTGCGGTTCCTCAGTGGCAGGTTCCCAAACGCCACTTTTTCTCACGGAAGGCTATTCCGGCTCTCTACCGGCATGTGGAAGGCAATGTCTTGGCCTCGCTGGACAGGGCGGTCAGCGGTAAGGTGCATATTACCGCTGAATCATGGTCCAGCAGGCATGGACAGGGACGTTACCTTTCTTTCACGGCCCATTGGGTCACTCTTTTGGCAGCTGGGAAGGATGCAGGACAAGGTGCAGTAGTGTTGGAGGTTGTTCCACCGCCACGCCTCCAAAATGCTACTACTGGTTGTGACACACCTCTCTCCTCCACCCCCTCCTCTTCTTCTTCCTCCATGGCCTCTTCCTGTGGTTTGTCCTCGGAACCAGCGGTGCTCCGTAGGCGTTCAAGGGGCTACGCAAGTATGCAGGCAAAAAGATGCCATGCCGTGCTTGCGCTGGTGTGTTTGGGGGACAGAAGCCACACTGGGGCAGAGGTCCTGTCTGCTCTGCAGGGCCAGGCCGAGAGGTGGTTGACGCCACGCCAGCTTAAGCCAGGAATGGTGGTTTGCGACAATGGCACCAACCTCCTCTCCGCCCTCCGACAGGGACAACTGACCCATGTGCCCTGTGTGGCTCACGTCCTTAACCTGGTGGTGCAGCGGTCCTTGGGCAGGTACCCGGGCTTACAGGATGTCCTGAGGCAGGCCAGGAAAGTCTGTGTGCATTTCCGCAGATCTTATAATGCCAGTGCTCGCCTGGCTGAGCTGCAAAAGGAGTTGAACCTGCCCAAGAACCGCCTTATATGTGACATGCCCACCAGGTGGAACTCAACGTTGGCCATGCTGCAGCGGCTGCACACGCAGCAGAGGGCCATCAATGAGTACCTGTGTGACTACGGCACCAGGACAGGGTCAGAGGAGCTTGGTTTTTTTTCTCCACGCCAGTGGGGCATGATCAGGGATGCATGCACTGTCCTGGCACCATTTGAGGAGGCCACGAGGATGGTGAGCAGTGACAGTGCATGCATCAGTGACACTGTACCTCTTGTCCACCTGTTGGAGCACACGCTGCATGGAATAATGGACAGGGCACTTGAGGCAGAACAGAGGCAGGAAGAGGAGGACTTCCTTGCCTCTCAAGGCCCCCTTTACCCAGACAGTGTTCCTTCTGTCCCACCCATCGCACAGGAAGAGGAGGAGGAGGAGGAGGAGGAGGATTGTGTCAGCATGGAGGTGGAGGCTGGCACTCAGCATCATCAGCAGCAGTCTTTTAGGGATGATTTACAGTCCCAAGAAACCAGTGGACTTGTACGTGGCTGGGAGGAGGTGGCTGCGGATCATGTCGTCCTTAGTGACCCAGAGGACTCCGGAGCGAATGCCTCAGCAAACCTACGCTGCATGGCCTCCCTGATCCTGCAAAGTCTGCGGAAGGATCCTCGTATTATTCGGATCAAGGAGAGGGACCATTACTGGCTGGCCACTCTCCTTGATCCACGGTACAAGGGTAAGGTTGCGGACCTTATGTTACCGTCGCAGAGGGAGCAGAGGATGAGACAACTCCGGGAGGCCTTGCAGAAAGGTCTGTGCAATGCGTTCCCAGAGACTGGAAGGTTACAAACTCCTGGTCCTGGACAACGAGTTGCTGAGGCTTCGGCCAGTTAGAATGGAGCGGTGGGGAAGGTGGCCGTCTGACCGATGCGTTCAGACAATTCTTTAGTCCGCAGCCCCAAAGTATGATCGGTTCCAGCAACCATCGCCAGCGTCTGATAAACATGGTGCAGGAATATCTAGGGGCAAGGTCAGACTTGGACACCTTCCCCACCGAAAATCCTCTGGCTTACTGGGTCTTGAGGATGGATCACTGGCCAGAGCTTGCACAGTATGCAATTGAGCTACTGGCCTGTCCTGCATCCAGCGTTCTTTCGGAACGCACATTCAGTGCTGCTGGAGGATTTGTCACGGATCACAGGGTGCGCCTGTCCACCGACTCGGTTGATCGACTGACTTTCATCAAGATGAACCAGTCTTGGATCACCACCAGCTACCACACACCTGATGCTGATATAACAGACTAATTGATTTTAACATGTCACATCCCTTCAAGACTGATGCTGATGCTGAGTGCCTGTGCTGTTATGTTGACTGGCTATCCTCCTCCTCCGAGTCCTCAATGATACGATTGATGATGATAGCTTGGAAGATCATTTTTGTTTATGGGTGCCGCCACCAGTGGCTAAGGCCCAATTTTTCAGCCCCTGTTTTACAGGGGCGTGTAATTACAATTTTTTTAGCAATAATTTGCCATAGGGCTCATTGCTGTGCTCCAAGTACAGTATCTGTGAGGGGTTGGAGTGTTGTGGCACCAGTGCCTAAGGCCCAATTTTTCAGCCCCTGTTTAACAGGGGCGTGTCATTACAATTTTTGAAGCAATACTTTGCAACAGGGCTCATTGCTGTGCTCCAAGTACAGTATCTGTGAGGGGTTGTAGTGTTGTGCCACCAGTGCCTAAGGCCCAATTTTTCAGCCCCTGTTCAACAGGGGCATGTAATTACAATTCTTGATCTAATAATTCACAGCAGGGCCCATTGCTGCACCCACCAAGAGTAACTCTGAGGGCTTACAGTGTTGTGGCAACGCCACCACCACCACCACCACCACGAAAGGCCCAATTTTTCAGCCCCTGTTCAAAAGGGGCATGTAATTACAATTCTTGATCTAATAATTCACAGCAGGGCCCATTCCTGCACCCACCAAGAGTAACTCTGAGGGCTTACAGTGTTGTGGCAACGCCACCACCACCACCACCACGAAAGGCCCAATTTTTCAGCCCCTGTTCAAAAGGGGCATGTAATTACAATTCTTGATCTAATAATTCACAGCAGGGCCCATTCCTGCACCCACCAAGAGTAACTCTGAGGGCTTACAGTGTTGTGGCAACGCCACCACCACCACCACCACGAAAGGCCCAATTTTTCAGCCCCTGTTCAAAAGGGGCATGTAATTACAATTCTTGATCTAATAATTCACAGCAGGGCCCATTCCTGCACCCACCAAGAGTAACTCTGAGGGCTTACAGTGTTGTGGCAACGCCACCACCACCACCACCACGAAAGGCCCAATTTTTCAGCCCCTGTTCAACAGGGGCATGCAATTACAATTCTTGATCTAATAATTCACAGCAGGGCCCATTGCTGCACCCACCAAGAGTAACTGTCAGGGCTTACAGTGTTGTGGCACCAGCACCACCATCAAAGGCCCAATTTTTACTACCACTGTTCAACAATTATATGTAATTACAATTCCTGATATAATAGTTGACAGCAGGGCGTTCCAGCACCAACCAAGAGTAACTGTGAGTGCTTACAGTGTTGTGCCAACACCAACAACTAAGGGGCCTATTTCTGCAGAGTATATACGGCAGGTCCCTACTTTCAAACATCCAACTTACAAACGACTCCTACTTGCAAACGCAAGAAGACAACAGGAAGTGAGAGGAAATCTACCCCTTGGAAGGAAAATTCTCTCCTGTAAGAATTAATATGGGAGAAAGGTGTCTCCTCTGTACTGATGCTTTATCAGCAATCCTTGTTTCAAGAAAAACACCACATTTCAAAAACAGTTGTCATTGGGACGGAAAGTGAGGTGAAATGTTCTGAACAGGGGCACAGACAGCAAAACAAATGTTACAGGGGTGATAACCCTTACCTATGTTTTCCAAAAAGTTTAAAAATAGATTTTTGGGCTGGAGCTACACTTAAACAATGTACCTGTTCAAAATTACAAACAGATTCTACATAAGAACAAACCTACAGTCCCTGTCTTGTATGCACCGCCTGTATACGGCTGTTCAGAGTATATAGGGCCTTTTTTATTTTATGTGCGGGGTTCCCCTTAATATCCATACAAGACCCAAAGGGGCTGGTAATGGGCTGGGGTAGGGGGGGGGGTCATGGGGTAGCTATGCCATTTTTCTTAAAGATTTTCATCCATATTACCGGGACCAGACATTACATTAAAGCCGCAAGCAGTTTTAAATGGCTTTTTTTCCCTTTAGAAGTGTCATTTTGTGCAGGGACAGTTCTAAACACGGGAAACACGTGGCACTTCACAGGCATACTTTAGACACCCCCCAGGTACGATATTTAAAGGAATATTTGACTTTTTTTTTTTCACTTTATGCATCATTAAAATGACTGCTCCTGAAAAACTACCGTTTTTAAAACTTCTTTTTGCATTGATACATGTTCCCTGGTGCACAACCCGGGTTCCCAAACCCTTTTTAGGACAATAACATGCATAATAGTTGTTATAATTAGCACTTTAGAATTCGAACGTTCGCATCCATTGTATTTAATAGGGTTCTAATGTTCGTACGAACTTTCGGTCCGTTCGCGGGTTCTGGTGCGAACCGAACCCGGGAGTGTTCGGCTCATCACTACTCCCAAGTAAGCTTCACAGTGGCTCTGAGACAGGTTACTTCGCCGGGCTGCAACACTACCCCTTCTCTTCCAAGTCTCCACACCTTCCCTATCCCCTCTCCAGGGGTCTTCTGCTCTAGGACCAGCCGTTGGTAGGCCGTCTTCAGCATGGGGTGGATCTTGGTGGCCGTTTGCCCCTTCTCTTTCACTAGGGGGGTCAGGAGTCTTCGGACCAGGTCCGTGTTTGTCCCTATTATAAGGGAACTCTTGTTGGCTCCTGGCGGTCGAGAGCACACAACCGCCAGGGTGTCAAACACTTCGGCCTTCTCAGCCACAGATGGGTCAAAAGTCATCTTGACGGGCAGATAGCCATCGTAGGGGAAACTCTGGGTTCCAATCCCACATATTTCCAGTTCCTCTATCTTCTGGATGGGCAGGTGACTCAAGTGCTTATCGTAGAAATCCCGGTATAATAGGGTCACTTGTGCCCCAGTATCGAAGATGGCTCTGGTATAGACTCCCTCCACTTGAATGGGCACTATAGGAGATGGGCCTACCAGCTTCTCCGGATATGGCCTGGCAGAGGTCGCCTTCTTCTGGTCCTTTCCCTTCAGACTCTCTCTCGTCCAACTCCCTTTGGACTTTAGTCTTTCTTGAGCCTGGTATGCATTGATTTCCCTCCTTTCAATGGGTGTACAGACCCGCTGAGGGATACTATTATTTTTCTTAGGTGTGCACCCCCTCTGGGGAGTGCTGTGTCTCTTCTGAGGGGGTCTTGCCCCCTTTCTCTGGGGTGTATCTCTGTTGAGGAATGTTGTGTTTCCTCTGAGGTGTTTTATCTCCTCTTTTCTTCTGCTTCGCATTCAGCTTGGAGCTCACTGAAGATGATGGGCACCCGGTTGACTCCTTCACCGGGGCCCTCTGGAGTTTCCCGCCGGCTTGCGGTTATCTGTTTTCTTCTTCTTGGGACTGGAACATGTAGCTGCAATATGGCCAATTCCTCCACAGTTAAAGCAGACTATATCTCCCCACTCTTGTAAAGATGCCGGTGCTGAGGCAACTGGGAATAGTTCCTTCCTTGGTACTTCTCTCCTGGGGCCCTCTGGGTCATTTGCTATCAGAGAGGTCAATATCTCTAACACCTTGGACATTTGCGATTTTAAAGTGTCTACCTCTGAGTCTCTTTCAGGGGTCATTACTGGGTTGACTAACACCTGTGTGGGGGCAACATTTGTCTTAGTCATTTGCTGTTCCTGTTGTAGTGCCTCCTCATCTCTGATGATTTTTATCAAATCAGAGTAAGTCAGTGACGTTCCTCCTCCCGAGGTTTTCAGGTGCAGCCAGACTGGATCCGAGCGCAACGCTCCCTTCAAGACTTGCTTCATTCTTGCCGCATCTGTATCTTGGGGCTTCATTCCCTTCTTCAACACAATCTTGCATAGCAACCTGTTCAGTCTCCTAACATACTCTGAAAGTTTCTCCTTCAGCTGTTGGAAAGTATGTTCAAATTGGTAGACCATCTCTGTCACCTTTTCCAATTGACCAAACTCTTCCTGTAGCATGGCTAGACAGTCTTGAGCCGTGCAGTCTGCATTCCCAAACCAAAAACTTTTCACTGCTTCTGCTGCTGCGCCTTTGAGGCTTTCTATCACTCGTTGCCTCTTCTGCGCTTCAGGCACCTCCCATGCCTCTACTGCTTGTAATGCCTGCTCCACCCAGGTATCAAAATCTTCTTCCCCTGCAGGGACAGGGAGCTTCCCTGAGAATGTCTTCAGTCTCCGGTAGCTAGTCTCTACATGCACCGTGCTTGTCTTCTGATATTTGGTTAGCAGATTCCCTATTGCCTTTATCAATTCTGGTGATATAGCAGTGGCAGGTGCGGGTGTCACCGGGGGCGTCACCCCGTCTCCTCTTTCTGGTGAGGTACGGGCCGCAGCCTGCGGTGATCCCGTTGGTGATGGTTCCTTCTTTACAGTTACTGCGTGCGCCAACCTATAGGTTCTGTTATCTGGCGTCCGCACACACTTGCGCTTGCAAGCCTCTGGCATCCCGTCCCAGTACTCCACTAGTGCATACTGATATGAGGTGTCTGAGTCTGACTTTATCTCCGTCACCCACGGTGTGTGATCTGGGGACACTAACTTCATTAACTCCTCTACCATCTCAGTCGACCATTCCTCCCCAGGGAGGCTGATGACTATCAAGTTGTTTGGCTCTGCCCTAGAGGCTTTGCACCACTCTTCTACTGCTTGTGGGTCCATGCCAGCACTTCTGGCGTTCACCTGCTGTATCAGGATCCCGGATGAGAACCCCACGTGTAGCGATACCTTCAGTTAAGAGGGCAACAGATTTAGTTTGGGCCCTGAAGACAGCTCCGCCAACCCCCGGCAATTAACTTGACCCCCTACTGGCACAGTTAGTCTAGGGTAATATGTGTATATCTTATGCTCTATGATTGAATTCAAACACCAAGGCAGTGATAGAAGAATAACAAATTTACTTTCTATGGTAAATAAAATCAACAGTGATAACAGATCATATGAATCTATCTGCAGAGCCCTGCAGCAATAGTCACACTACAACCAATAAGATATGGCGCACACGCACCACGTGTAACAGTACTTCACTATGCGCCCTATGGCGCAGCAACTTAATAAACTACCTAGATGGCCAGGCCTGACCATATAACTCAGTCTCTAGGGGGGGTAAAATTCTTTGTATGCAAGTCTTTAAACGGTGGTGCACATTTCAGGAACACATTTTGTAATCCAAGGGGGGGGGTAAAAATGCCAACACAGTACACTCCACTAGAGATCCATTTGGCTGAGTTCTGCTTTGGATCTCAAGTGGGGGAAAATAACTAAAATAGGAACTGGTGGGCCACGGCAGTCTGTAGGCCTAACAATGGTATAAAGTATTTGTAGATTGAGCAAGTGCTCGCTCACCCCTCCGGACGCGATCCCAGTCCGGGAACTTCCACCTGCTGTGTCTCCCCACACAGCCTCTGCAGCGGTCGGGTCTCCAGCTCAGCAGCAGTTGAAGAAAACCGAGTCAGATGCCACCCAGGCTTGAGATGGGGTGGAAGGCTCTTTGGTAACTGTGCAAGGCTCCAGGCTTCAGGCCTTGCACAGCAGCAGGTCCGCACAGGAGGATCTCTCACTGAAGTCTCGTGTCCCAAAGAGGCCGAGCCCAGCCTCGCCTCCTCCTTTTATAACCCCTCCCAAGAGTCTCTGGGGTGGAAACATTGCTGAAAGGGGTTCTGGGTAACGTAGTCTCTCTCCTCTGCTTTCACTTCCAGTAAAGTCTCTTCTCTACTCCCTCCCGACTCACCTCTCACCCGGAAAGTCCTGTCTCTCTCTATTAAAGGGGAATACCCCGCTACATGGTTATACATCCCAAAATCTTTTACCTACCGTAAATTATACTCAAACATTGCCTGCTCGCCCGTTCGCCGAACAGTGAACAAATTGGGGTGTTCGCGGCAAATTCGAAAAGTCTATGGGAGAAATCTAAAGTGCTAATTATACATGTCCCCTGGGGCAGGACCCGGGTCCCCAAACACTTTTTAGGACAATAACTTGCATATAAGCCTTTAAAATTAGCACTTTAGATTTTGAACGTTCGAGTCCATTGTATTTAACCACTTGACCACTGGGCACTTAAACCCCCTTAATAACCAGACCAATTTTCAGCTTTCGGTGCTCTCACATTTTGAATGACAATTACTCAGTCATACAACACTGTACCCATATGAATTTTTTGTCCTTTTTTTCACACAAATAGAGCTTTCTTTTGGTGGTATTTAATCACTGTTGGGTTTTTTCTTTTTTGCGCTATAAGAGAAAAAAGACTGAAAATTCTGTAAAAAAAATATTTTTTTTTCGTTTCCGTTATAAAATTTTGCAAATTACTATTTTTTCTTCATAAATTTTGGCCAAAATTTATACTGCTACATATCTTTGGTAAAAATAAGTACAGATTGGTGCATATTATTTGGTCTTTGTGAAAGTTATAGAGTCCACAAGCTATGGTGCCAATATCTGAAAATTGATTACACCTGAAGTATTGATGGCCTATCTCATTTCTTGAGACCCCAACATGCCAGAAAAGTACAAATATCCCCCAAATGACCCCTTTTTGGAAAGAAGACATTCCAAGGTATTCAGAAAGAGGCATTGTGAGTTTTTTGAAGTTGTAATTTTTTCCCACAATTCTTTGCAAAATCAAGATTTTTTTTTCTCTTTTTTTTTTCACAAAATTGTCATATTAGCAGGTTATTTCTCACACACAGCATATGCATACCACAAATTACACCCCAAAACACATTCTGCTATTCCTCCCGAGTATGGTGATACCACATGTGTGAGACTTTTACACAGCGTGGCCACATACAGAGGCCCAACATGCAGGGAGCCCCTTCAGGCGTTCTGGAGCACCGAGGCCAATTCTGACATTTCTCTCCTACATGTAAAAATCATCATTTATTTGCTATAAAATTACATAGAACCCCAAAACATTATATATATATGTTTTTTTAGCAAAGACCTTAGAGAATATAATGGTGGTTGTTGCAAATTTTTATCTCGCACAATATTTGCGCAGCAATTTTGTTAACGCGTTTTTTACAGAAAAAAAATGTTTTGTGCTTAAAAAAAAAAAAAAACAGTAAAGTTAGCCCAATGTTTTTGCATAATGTGAAAGATGAAGTTATGCCGAGTAAATAGATACCTAACATATCACCCTTAAAAATTGCACACGCTTGTGGAATGGCGCCAAACTTCGCTACTTAAAAATCCCCATAGGCGACGCTTTAAATATTTTTACTGGTTAAATGTTTTGAGTTACAGAGGAGGTCTAGGGCCAAAATGATTGCTCTCGCTCTAACGTTCGCAGAGATACCTCACATGTGTGGTTTGAAAACCGTTTTCATATGTGGGCGGGACTTACGTATGCGTTCGCTTCTGTATGCGAGCTCACGGGCACAGGGGCGCTTTAAAAAAATATATATTTTTTTATTGTTCATTTTACTTTATTTATTTTAGTTTGACATGTTTTTCCGCCCCAAAATTTTTATTGATCACTTTTATACCTATTACAAGGAACGTAAACATCCCTTGTAATAGGAATATGGCATGACAGGTCCTCTTTACAGTGAGATATGGGGTCAATAAGACCCCACATCTCACCTCTAGGCTGGGAAGCCTGGAAAAAAAAAAAACAATCCTGGCTTTGATCGTAGCGGTGAGTTCGTAGAAGCACCGGAGGGCGGCGGGGGGGGGGGGACATCCCCTCTCGCCTCCCATAAGAATGATCAAGCAGCAGAACAGCCACTATGATCATTCTTATGGTGTAGGGAATCGCCGGCTGAAAAAGTGAATATCTGAATGATGCCTGTAGCTGCTCCCATCATTCAGATATCCCCGCACAAAGTCAAGGACGTCATATGACGGCCGGCGGGCAGGAAGTGGTTATTGCAGAGTATTGCCGGGCATTGCGGAGTATTGCCGGGCATTGCGGAGTATGGCCGGGCATTGCGGAGTATGGCAGGGCATTGCGGAGTATGGCAGGGCATTGCGGAGTATGGCAGGGTATTGCATGGGGTATTGCACAGGGGGTATTGCACAGGGTATTGCAGAGTATTGCGCAGGGTATTGCAGAGTATTGCACAGGGTGTATTGTGCAGGGTATTGCAGAGTATTGTGCAGGGTATTGCAGAGTATTGTACAGGGTATTGCAGAGTATTTTGCAGAGTATTTTGCAGAGTATTTTGCAGAGTATTGTGCAGGGTATTGCAGAGTATTGTGCAGGGTATTGCAGAGTATTGCGCAGGGTATTGCAGAGTATTGCGCAGGGTATTGCAGAGTATTTTGCAGAGTATTGCGCAGGGTATTGCAGGGTATTGCAGAGTATTGTGCAGGGTATTGCAGAGTATTGTGCAGGGTATTGCGCAGGGTATTGCAGAGTATTGTGCAGGGTATTGCAGAGTATTGCGCAGGGTATTGCAGAGTATTTTGCAGAGTATTGCGCAGGTTATTGCAGGGTATTGCAGAGTATTGTGCAGGGTATTGCAGAGTATTGCAGAGTATTGTGCAGGGTATTGCGCAGGGTATTGCAGAGTATTGTGCAGGGTATTGCAGAGTATTGTGCAGGGTATTGCAGAGTATTGCGCAGGGTATTGCAGAGTATTGCGCAGGGTATTGCAGAGTATTGCGCAGGGTATTGCGCAGGGTATTGCAGAGTATTGCAGAGTATTGCGCAGGGTATTGCAGAGTATTTTGCAGGGTATTGTGCAGGGTATTGCAGAGTATTGCGCAGGGTATTGCAGAGTATTGCACCAGGGTATTGCAGAGTATTGCACCAGGGTATTGCAGGGTATTGCAGAGTATTGCGCAGGGTATTGCAGAGTATTGCGCAGGGTATTGCAGAGTATTGCACCAGGGTATTGCAGAGTATTGCACCAGGGTATTGCAGGGTATTTTGCAGAGTATTGGCAGGGTATTTTGCAGAGTATTGGCAGGGTATTGCACAGGGATGGCTGAGCAGGGATGGATGGATGGCTGGATCTGTGACTGCAATTGTCACAGATCCAGCCCACAGTGCTGCTGCTGCCATCCGCTCTCTCCCCCTCCCCTCCCACACTGTACCGATCGGTACAGAGAGGGGAGAGAGGAACCGGCGTCATCACATGACGCCGGTCTGTTTACAAGTGATTGCTCCATCATTTGACGGAGCGATCACGTGGTAAACGGCCGCTATCAGCGGCGACTTACCGCGATTCGTGATGCACCGGGTCCTCTGGACCCGGCGGTCACGGAGTTTCCCGTGTGCGCGCCCCAGGGGGCGCGCGGGAGCGCGATTCTGGGAGGACGTTATATAACGTCCTCCCAGAGTTAAGCAACCACCTTGTCGACGTTATTTGACGGCAGGTGATTGTTAACTGGTTAATAGGGTTCTAAAGTTCACGCGAACATTCTGTCTGTTCGCAGGTTCTGGTGCGAACTGAACAGGGGGGTGTTCGGCTCATCCCTGCTGGTAACATGATCAACTCATTGTATCCACTGAATTACTCTTGTTGTTTAACCACTTTGGAAGGTTTTACCCCCTTCATGATCAGACCATTATTTTGCCATTCACTTTAACTGCCAATTGCGCAGTCATGTATGCAAAGGAAATGTATATTTTTTTTCACACAAATAAAGCTTTCTTTCGGTGGTATTTGATCACCACTGTTTACATTTTTTGTTATATAAATAAAAAAAGACTGAATATTTTGAAAATATATATATATTTTCAAATTTCTGTTATAAAATCAAATGTGTTCATAAATTTAGGCCAAAATGGTCTGCTACATGTCTTTGGCAAACAAAAAATCCCAATAAGTGTATATTAATTGGTTAAATTGGTTTGTGTGAAAGTTATAGCATCTACGAACTATAGTATGTATACTTGAATTTACACAGCTATAGACACTATACTGTAATGGGCGGTGATCAGTGACTTATAGTGTGACTGTGATAGTGTGGCGAGCATTGTGACGCAAACAGACACTGGCTGGGAGGGTCACTTACTGACACTGACGTTGATAGTGACACTAATACAGTGATCATTGATAGTACTGTACACTGTACTAATGACACTGGCTGGGATGGGGCTAACATCTAGGGGCAATCAAGGGGTTAACTGTGTGCCTAACAAGTTTAAATGTGTGTAATGTGTGCTGCTTTTACTTATTAATCTGGCTGTTTTTTTTTATCTCTGTAAACACAGAACTCTGTGTGTGATTGGACACAGCTGATACGCATGTTTCAGACGAAATCATTGATTGAATTCTGCTGCCAAACTCGTGCTGTGTCCAAAACCTGGAGCAGGCCCGCAACTTACATGTACATTGCTATGCCTACACCTGCCACCTACTCACAGTATATTTACTGTGAGAAGTCAGCAGGATATTAAAAAGTATGTTACGTTGAAATGCCTTTTTGAGCAATGAGTTGCTTTTAAGTGACATGAGTGACATTTTTAAATATGCTTTTGTTGCCAAAGTTGTCAGTTTTTAGAGTTATTGTGATATGTGTATAGTTGTTTCTAGAACACTTGTATATGCAGTACCTTAAAGTGGTTGTAAACCCTGTTAAAAAATGTTTTTGTTAAACTAACCTGCAAGACAAAGGCATAATGAGCTAGTATGACTAGCATACTAGCTCATTATGCATCACTTACTTTAGATCGGGGCCCCCGAAGGCGTCCTTTTCTCCCTCTCCAGCCGCAGCCGTCGTTCCGCTAGGCTGGCGGAGGGCTCTTTGGAAGAAAATGCCCAGGCTTCAGGCCTGGGTTTTCATCAGTCTCAGACAGAGTTCTTGCTTGCTAGCCAGGAGGTGTCCAAAGAGACAGAATAAACTCCGCCTCCGCTTTATAAAGTCCGCCCCAGCAGTCCTTGCTCCGGGGCAATGCACCCTGGGTGCTGTAAGATGTCTTGGGAAATGTAGTCTCCGGATATTAAAGGGGAATACCCCGCTACATACATATACCAATTTTTTTAAAGAAATAAACATTTAATAAACAGCAAAGCCTTAAAAGAATATGGGTTACTCAAAAATGACAGAACATTTAAAGATGCCTGCATTCAGACACACACTGCCTCAGCAAAACCTCAGGCAGCCATCCAATAGAGGTTGAGTTAAGGGTCTGACCTATTTGCGTGTGTATTTGTGGCAAATTCACCTTAAGCTATTTATCTCTGTATACATCAGGCATAGAACAACAAAAAAGCTAAATAGATATAGAAAATAGGTGTGATAGGGTCACAAAGCAATATTAAACCCAAAAACAAACATTTTTATATTGCAAGTCTTAGGTGCAGCGGCTTCATTCATGTTTTTTTTTTTTGTTTTGTTTTTTAGACTTTTGTTCCTTTTTTTCAACTATTGATTCAGACAGTAAGTCTGTTATTTTTCAGTTTCTTTTAACAGACCAAAAAGTGGCATTTAGAAGGCTGAGATAAACCATTTACTACTGACAGGGGGTGCTTATAATTGTTAGCTTTTATTAATTTATGTAAATACTTTAGTTCCAAAAGAAAAAGAAAACTGTTGCTGTAAGTGCTTAAAAAATGTTAGCCTGAGATCAGCTTTATTAATGTTAGTCAAATCCATGTAAATCTGCTAATGCATCTAACAATGGCTGTTACTGGTGGGACCACCAGATGAAAATGATGGAAAAAAACAAATGCTGCCACCACATCTAATAATTGATAAACCTGCAAAATAAGACATTTTTGATTTTGTTATTTAATTCTGCTTTAAGATCCACCTGCTGTATTGATAAAGCACCATATGATATTGTGTTTGACTTATAAGATTAGGTTTGTCAGAAAGGTGCTGGGTGTATACTAGTAGAATTTCGAAGGAACATTTGTACAAAAATTCTTAAGAAAGGGTGTACGAAAATTCAAAGAACATACAAATGTCATTTGGAAGTAGTTCAAGGCCTAATTTGCTTTTAATATTCGATTTTGGAATTATTGGACTTAACCAAATAAAAACCACATATGCTGTTAAAATATTTCCTCCCTGCTTCATTGAATATTCTCATAACTGTGGTTGAAAGTGAATGTTGATTAGACCATACTAATGATTACAAAAACAAATAATTGTTCTTACAAAGTTCTTACAACAAAAAATATTGAACACAATTTTACTAGTGTATACCCAGCTTTTAGGTCATACATAGTACCCTCTCTATCCCTATCATGGAAGCATTCTCAGTCAAAAATTGTACAGTCAACATTTATCTTCTACATATGTCTCAGTGTTTTATCGGTTTTATTCAACCAACTTTGTTTTATACTTTCAATCACTTCTGGGTCAAATGTTGGCATTCATTAACACTGTGGATAGTCACTTGTTGGATATGATTACATTTAATTGCAGAACCTTCTGATTACCAACTACAGTAAGTGAACGATTTGTGACCTTCTGTCAGACCTAGTAATTGAATCTCCAGGGGATATTGCTCACATTGTAAAGATAATAAGACTGTTTAGTAAATACTGTTATTGCTAAGCTGTAGCTAGTCAAAACTACCATTGATGTGTCATCAACTAGATTCCATGTTCATCAACGTCATTGTTCTAGTTATTCATAAATATTTGCAGCACTTTTTTTCTTCACAATAAATTTAGGATAGAAGTTCTTTAAGTGGATTATAAACAGTAAACAGAAACCAGTTGAAAAGATAGCAGCCGGATTATGTTGACTGATAAATACACATTACATACTTGTTTCTTAGTTTCTCAGCCAAGGTTAAATGTACAAATACATTTTAAATGATTCTAACAAATAGCTTTTTCATCTTTTAATTGTCATATTTTTTTAATTTTATTTAAATTACCATGTGATGAGAAAAATTATTCTTTCTGAAAATGCTAGTTGACAGACTGTTACATTGATCCACTGGTTTCAGTAGCTTTGAAGGCACTGACCTGAAGCAGGTATACAGAGAAGTTTTGTAGAGTATATGAACCATTTACCAACTTAACCGATTAGCAATTTATTAATTTGGACAGAAAATGTGCATAACCATACACAATGGGGAATCTGTCCTTTATTTATATGAATTAACAATGAGATTTGACAGAAGAAATATCTACAGGCTGCTAAATCTATTTAGTGGACTGTGAGTGCTTCTAATCTTTGTTTCTGTTGATACTCATTAGGTGAACCATTTACAAAATTCCATCTAAAGCATTTGTGAGTTTCAGATTGTTGCCAGCCATAACCAAAGTATTGTGTAGTAGAATGAGAGAGGTAGGGCTTGTAAAAGAAATTATGTTTTAAAAAAAAAGGAAAAAAAATGGCATGTTTTCTTAATATACAAATTAGATTAATTTACCATGTGAGTGTTATATTATCAATTTTCTGTGATATTTTGTGTATACAAGTCAGTTCATAAAACATTATGGTTATAATGTGCTATAATATTGCAACCTTATGGATGATGTAATTTGTGAGGTTCTTTGAGGTGTCTATTGTGGTCAAAAGAGAATGGAACTATGAGAAGAGGGAATAGGATAACAATTCAAATAATAAAATAGGTGATAAGATAATGATTCAAATAATAAAATTACTGATTTGTGAATGAAAATAAAAGATGTCACGTCTGCATGATATTTTGATATGTGCATTGACTGTATCAATTAGAAAATTATCTTTTAATAAAATAACAAACACAGTTAGAATAACCCATACAACTTATTGAATTAGCTTTTTGAGAGAAAAGTATGAGTAATTTTGCACTGATCATATAGAAACACGTACGGTATATTAAACTCAAAAATCAGACAGGTAGCTTGAAAAGAATATGATTTTACTATCTGAATGCCCGATAGACTTTTTTGAACTGTTAAAAAAAATATATATATATATATATATATATATATTACAGCGCTCACAATAGTGTAAATAATATATCAGACCTTTTTTATCTGCACAGTAAATACCTTTACCAAACAGTACTTCACTATAGTCCCCTTCCTTTATGTCGTTTTGGGTACTATGATCCACGCTTGATTGTCATGAGCATTGGAGATTTCCCTGGTATCCTGATGTGAATAGCCATCCCTGGCCAACATTCTAAGCCTGAAACAACCCCTAGACTGAAAAGCTGGGGGTCCATTCCATCCGGTGAGTGGGGACACAGGAGGGAGTGTGGCGCACCTTGAGTTTGAAGCACGATCACACTTTATGAATTGGAGCACAACATGCACTTACTTACGAATTGCTTTCACTTTATTTTCTGATATATTATTTACACAATTGTGAACGCTGTAATATATTCATTTCATTTTATTTGTCGAGTGTATAGCACTTTGTGTACAGCAGCTGCAACTTTATTCATATTTTTATTTGGTTTAATATATTCATACTTCTAGCGTGAGTATATATATTTAGAATATATTTTTTTCACTATATATATATATATATATATATATATATATATATATATACTGTGTGTGTATATATATATATATATATATATACACACACACACACACACACACATACTGTAGCGGGGTGTCTGTAAAACAAGTTAAAATGATACAGTGATTGATGGGATATATGTTCCTCCACGGATTCTTAGATTTATAATCTAAGATAACACCAGCAAAGGCCTCGTACACACGGCCGAGATTCTCGTCGAAAAAAACATGTCGTTTTTTTCGACGAGATTCCTGGACAAGAAAATTGTCCCGGCCGAGTGTACACACGCTCGTTTCAAAGAACCCGTGGTTCTTTGAATGGAGCGTACGCGGTGACGTCATCGACTATGATGAGCATGCGCTCGTCACATTCGATGCCGTCGCCGCCATCTTGGTATACCCTACGTATGCCTAGGAAGCTACCGCGCATGCGTCGAATTCATTTCGAACATGCACGGCTTCCCGGCGGACAGGTAAGTGTACACACACTCACTTTTCTCGTCGAGAAACAGGCTGACGAGAATCTCGACGAGAAAATAGAGAGCAGGTTCTCTATTTTCTCGTCGAGGTTACTTGTCGGTTTTCTCGACGAGAAACCCGATAGCCGCGTACACACGACCGATTTACTCGGCAAGACATCTCTGCCAGCAAGTTTCTTGCTGGTTCTTGCCGAGAAAATCGGTCGTGTGTACGAGGCTAAAGACTTCAGGGTAAAGAAAGATAGTTCTTTATCCTGTGTTGGTAAAGTTCGTTCCGGGACTGGTTTTATTGGGAGTCTGATAGAGCTCTGGGTGGGACAGACTTCCAAGTCCGTGGATCCCCAGTTTATTGGTTTCCTTCCAGGCCTTGATTAAGGCAGCTGGTCTCAGCTCTCAGTGAGAGAATGTGTGTCTCCATGTGAGGAGGCATATGGGAGCATGGCTGCTTATCCCTGATTTTGATACAAGTTTGTGCAATTATAAGGATACTTACTACCAAACCAAAGGATTGGTCAGACTACGGATACAGTAAGGCTCGGTAGAGCAGAAGTTTATTTTGTTTGTTTGATGGCAAGATGCCCTTTTTTCTTCTGTTGGAAATATCCTGTGCATTAAACATGGTGTTTTCCTAAAGAGACTGTGAGTTGTCCCTGGCTTGAGTCTGATCCCATTACAAATTGGTGGCCTGAAGTGGGCACAAGACCCAGAGACTGTACCTCTTGCAGCTGCATTTTTTTTTTGAAAAAAGAAATAAGAGCCAGCGCTCTTAAAGGGACAGTACGCTAAGAAAATAATTTTTGTTATTCACTGGTACCAGTAAACTGTTAAGAGAATATAGAAAATAATCAAACAGCTGGTGCAAGCACGCAAAGACCAACAAGAAACAAACCGCCTGTTGATAACGGCTACCCAAGTGGCCATGCAGGAGCAGAAGGAGTTCAATAAGCTCATGCAGACTCAGGTAGAGTCCCTGACTGACAAGCTCCTACGTGTGGATAATGTTTCAGGTCTATGCAAGCGAGTGCAGGCTGCATTACAGAAAATGACGGCGAGGATGATGTGGAGGCTTTCCTCACGGTTTTTGAGAGGGTGGCAGAGTGTGAAGGGCTACCCCAGGACCAATGGGCTGAGGTCCTTGCCCCCTTTTTGACCGGGGACCCACAGAAGGCCTATTTTGATCTAAATGCTGCTGAGGCCCGGCAATATGAAACTTTGAAAACTGAGATTCTGGCCCGCCTTGGCGTAACGATGTCTCTGAGAGCCCAGCACGTCCATGCTTGGCAATTTAAGGTGGACCAACCTGCAAGGTCCCAGATGTATGACCTCATCCACCTCATACAGATGTGGTTACAGCCAGAGGTCGCCACCCCAGCTGAAGTATTGGAGAGAGTTGTAGTAGACCGCTTTGTGAGAGCCCTTCAAACCCCTATACAGTGGTTTGTCAGGAGAGCTGATCCTAAAAATGCCAATGAGTTGGTGGCCCTCGTGGAGCGATACTTGTGTACTGAGGATTTTCTTAGGGGTGTAGTACCCACAGAATCCTTCTCCAAGAGACAGAAGCCCACCAACCCTGGGAAAAAGCGATCCCGCCCTAAAGTGGGGGAAGAAGGGTGTAAATGCGATTGAGGTTCCTGAGGCGCAAGGAGTGAAGAGACTCAATCACCAAAGGGAGATCTGCCAGGACCGGGGTCCTATAGTGTGCTGACGTTGCCAAGAATCAGGGGCACCTGGCTGCCAGTTGTCCGCTAAACCAAGAATCTATGGATTACAGTGTGACCCAGAAAGGCTCTTTTGTTGCTACACCAGGTGACACCCCACAACAGCGCGGCGGCACTTAGAAACAGATTTGTGTCATTAAAGTGGACGGTTACCAGATGACTGCCTTGCTGGATTCTGGCAGTTTAGTAACTTTACTGCATGCCAGCCTCGTGAACCCCCAAAAGTTGCAGCGACAGCTAATGGGTGTGGTTTGTATTCATGGGGATACCAAGTGCTACCCCACGGCCGTGGTATCTATCGAGTCTCCCTGTGGCACTATGGACCATGAGGTTGGAGTAGTCCTAAATCTCATGTATAACACTGTCCTGGGACGAGACTTCCCTTTTTTCTGGCATCTATGGGATAACGCCAAGGGAGCAAGGCCCCCAGTGGGGTCGGATTTCTACTGCCCAGAACCACTGGAGGAACCGAACGAAGAGAAAGAGTCTGCCCATTTTCCCTTGGAGGTCCTTGCAGGGGACGCAGAGAACCCCCATCCAGAGTTAGACCTGCCGGATCTACCCACAACCCGCAAAAAGTTTGGCACGCCCCAGCTTAGGGATCCCACTCTAGCTAGGGCAAGGGAACAGGTAAAAGTGGTAAATGGGGTACCCCAAGATTTAAGGGAGGAGGCCATATTTCCACATTTTGCTATGGAAAATTACCTGTTATGCAGAGTCGATGAAGTACGAGGAGAGAGACTTGAACAGTTGCTAGTACCTCAAGCTCATAGACGCATGGTACTGGACCTGGCACATTCTCATGTTCTTGGGGGACATTTGGGGGTGGTAAAAACTAAGGAAAGAATATTGCAATGGTTTTATTGGCCAGGTTTACACAAAGAGGTGAAAGTGTACTGTGAATCCTGCCCAGTTTGTCAGCTCACTGCTCTGGTATCACATTTCTGGAGTCCATTGGTACCTTTACCCATCATTGAGTTGCCCTTTGACAGGATTGCCAAGGATATTGTAGGTCCCTTGGTTAAGTCCGCTAGGGGGCACCAATATATTCTGGTTGTTTTGGACTATGTCACCCGGTACCCAGAGGCAATCCCACTAAGGAACCCCTCAGCTAAGAGTATTGCTAAAGAGCTTTCTCTTATATTTTCACGTGTCAGTATTCCTTGGAAGCTGCTAACAGACCAGGGCATGCCCTTCATGTCAAAAATTACTTAAGTTATGTAAATTGTTTAAAATTAACCACTTACGCACTTCTGTGTACCACCCACAAACAGATGGTCTAGTGGAAAGGTTCAACAAAACGCTGAAAGGAATGTTAAAGCGAGTGGTCACGGCAGATGGTAGGGACTGGGACTGCCTCTTGCCCTATTTCATGTTTGCTGTACGGGAGGTACCCCAAGCCTCCACTGGCTTTTCCCCTTTCAAGTTGCTGTATGGCAGACACCCGAGGGGCTTATTAGATATAGCAAAAGAGACCTGGGAACAAGAGGCAACCCCACTCAAAAGTGTAGTGGAACATATTGCTCAGATGCAAGACCGGATTGGTAAAGTCATGCCCATTGTTAATCACAAGTACAAGGTCGTAGAACAGGTGGGGGAAGTTAACTATAGAGTACACCAGCCCGAAAAAAGGAAACCCTACCAAATCTACCATATCAATCTATTGAAGCCCTGGAAGCACAGAGAATCCCTTATGGTCCAAGCACCCTTGGCAATGACTACCGCAGATCCTTCTACCCTGCCTGCGGTGGAGATCGCTGAGGCCTTGTCCATAAGCCAAAAACAAGAAACCATGGAATTTCTGCTAAGAAACAGGGAGTTCTTCTCTGATCTTCCAGGGGTAACTTCAGTAATAAAGCATGATATTGTGACCGAGCCAGGGGTCAAAGTTAACTTAAAACCTTATCGCTCGACGCCAAGTAGTCTCAGAGGTAATAGTGAGAATGTTGGAGCTTGATGTAATAGAAGAATCCCATAGTGAGTGGTGTAGTCCAATCGTCCTTATTCCCAAACCGGATGGAAGCATCCAATTTTGTAATGATTTCAGAAAGTTACATGAGGTGTCAAAATTTGCCGCTTATCCAATGCCCAGGGTAGATGAATTAATTGAGTGTCTAGGACAGGCCCGATATATCACCACCCTGGACCTTACGAAGGGGTATTGGCAAATGCCACTTACAGAACGGGCAAAAGAGAAGACAGCCTTCTCCACGCCTGAGGGGCACTGGCAGTATAAGAGGATGCCATTCGGCCTACATGGGGCCCCAGCCACTTTTCAGAGGATGATGGATCGCATCCTTAAACTCCACCACGCCTATGCATCTGCGTATTTAGATGACGTGGTAATTTTTAGTGCAGACTGGGAGAGCCACTTACCTAAAGTGCAGGCTGTTATTAACGCCCTCCGTCGTGAGGGTCTGACAGCCAATATCAAGATGTGTGCTATGGGACTAGAGGAGGCCCGGTATCTAGGGTACATTATTGGCCGGGGGACAGTAAAACCCCCAAGTCACAAAAATCCAAGCAAAAATCCATGCAATCCAAAGTTGCCCAAGACCCCTGAATAAAAAACAGGTCAGGGATTTTTTGGGATCAGTAGGCTACTACAGAAGATTTGTTCCCAATTTTTCTACATTAGCCACTCCCCTTACGGATCTTACTAAGGGGGGAAGTCCTCAGTGATAACTTGGTCCCCAGAAGCTGAGAAAGCTTTCCAGAACTTAAAGACTGCCCTGTGTAATAGCCCTGTCTTTATCACCCTGGATTTCACACAGGAATTTATAATGCAGACGGATGCTTCAGAAGTGGGATTAGGTGCAGTGTTATCCCAAGTGCTGAATTGGGAAGAACACCCCATAGCGTTCTTAAGCAGAAAGTTGACCCCTGCTGAGAAAAGGTATGCCATTGTAGAATGGGAATGTCTAGCCATCAAGTGGGCCCTTGAAAGTTTGAAATATTATCTGTTAGGGCGACAGTTTAGGCTCCTAACTGACCACGCCCCACTCAAATGGATGGCCCAAAATAAGGAGAAACATGCAAGAGTTACCAGATGGTTCTTGGCTCTACATAATTTACATTTTTTAGTAGAACATAGGCCAGGTAGCCAACAAGCTAACGCAGATGTCCTCTCCAGAGTTTACCGTCCGTTTGCCCAAGGTGCTCAACCCCCCGAGTTTGAGCAGAGGGGGGAGATATGTTGCGGCGTGTCTGTAAAACAAATTAAAATGACAGGAGAAGTGATTGATGGGATGTATGTTCCTCCATGGATTCTTAGATTTATAATCTAAGATAACACCAGCAAAGACTTCAGGGTAAAGAAAGATAGTTCTTTATCCTGTGTTGGTAAAGTGTTGGTAAAGTTCGTTCCGGGGCTGGTTTTATTGGGAGTCTGATAGAGCTCTCCCAAGTCCGTGGATCCCCAGTTTATTGGTTTTATTTAGAATATCTTTTTTTCACTATATATATATATATATATATATATATACTGTGTGTGTGTATATGTATGTATGTATGTATATGTGTATATATATATATATATATATATATATATATATATATATATATATATATACACACATACACACACACACACACACACATACTGTAGCGGGGTGTCTGTAAAACAAGTTAAAATGATACAGTGATTGATGGGATATATGTTCCTCCACGGATTCTTAGATTTATAATCTAAGATAACACCAGCAAAGACTTCAGGGTAAAGAAAGATAGTTCTTTATCCTGTGTTGGTAAAGTTCGTTCCGGGGCTGGTTTTATTGGGAGTCTGATAGAGCTCTGGGTGGGACAGACTCCCAAGTCCGTGGATCCCCAGTTTATTGGTTTCCTTCCAGGCCTTGATTAAGGCAGCTGGTCTCAGCTCTCAGTGAGAGAGTATGTGTCTGGAGGAGGCATGAGGAGTGTGAGGAGGCATATGGGAGCATGGCTGCTTATCCCTTATTTTGGATACAAGTTTGTGCAATTATAAGGACACTTACTACCAAACCAAAGGACCGGTCAGACTATGGATACAGTAAGGCTCGGTAGAGCAGAAGTTTATTTTGTTTGTTTGATGGCAAGATGCCCTTTTTTCTTCTGTTGGAAATATCCTGTGCATTAAACATGGTGTTTTCCTAAAGAGACTGTGAGTTGTCCCTGCCTTGAGTCTGATCCCCCTACAATACATTATATATATATATATATATATATATATATATATATATATATATATATTTAAATATTAATCGCATATAGTCTTTATCGGCCAGTGGGTGTAGCACGCTAATCTCTTTTGCTTAAAGGGGTTGTAAAGGTTTGTTTTTTATTTTCTAAATAGGTTCCTTTAAGCTAGTGCATTGTTGGTTCACTTACCTTTTCCTTTGATTTACTTTCTAAATGTTTTTTTTCTTTGTCTGAATTTCTCACTTCCTGTTTCTCCTCACTAAACTTCACACCATCATCCGAGCGGTGTTTAGTCAGAACAGCTTACTGAACAGCTTACTGAGGAGGAACAGGAAGTGAGACATTCAGACAAAGAAAATAAAGAAAAAAAAAATTTAGAAGGGAAATCTAAGGAAAAGGTAAGTGAGCCAACAATGCACTAGCTTAAAGGAACCTATTTAGAAAATAAAAACCGAACCTTTACAAACCCTTTAAGGGTTTGTTCACATCTTTTCCAGTGAACTGCATTTTTATGAACATCCCTGCACATGTATGTAACCTGTGCACATAGAATTGTTCTCTATGTTACTGTGAAGCAGCAGTGAAGGGACCAGCTCTCTCTCTTACTTCAGGCCAGACCTGCTCGAACATATATTGAAAGTTATATATTTTTTTAATGATAATCACCAAGATTCAGCTGTGGCATGAGTCTCCTAAACAGGACATAGAGCAGTGCACTCACTTCCACTCACTGTGTACCTCCAGAATGCTCCTTTCATACACATATTTTCTCAAGCTACTGAGGTTTATATGTACATCATAAGATATACACATTAAATGGGCCAATAATTAGTTCCATGGTGGATTTGTGATAGCTAGGGAGCAAACAAACTTCATACGTAATAAGTTCTGATCTGAGTCTTGGAACCCAGAAGCTTTGTTGAGCTTTGGGTCAGATAAAGCCTCCAGTTATAGGTCCACATCTTACCTGTTAGACAAACCTCACTAATTAGTCCAAACTGTGTTTTATATGTACACTGACTGATGCTAGCTCTCTCTTTTACTCTCTCTCTGTTATGAGAGCTTGTGGCTATGTTAAAAAAGACTAGTTGTGGACAAATGAACAGAACACTAAAAGGTACAGATGCTACACCCTATTAGGAATTGACTTTAGTTTAGACAGTGGCTCAGATAAGCAGATGTTTTTTTTTTTTTGTTTTATGCTATGGGCTTGCTGGGTTTGATGTCATATTTAATGCGTTGCTGAAAAAAAGTGCAGGATAAATCAGCTTGAATTGCTCCTTGGTGTCCCTGTTTTCTCATTTATGTTTTACCACTGCCAATACCAGTTAAGCGTGTCCTCCCTATAAATAAATACATACATGATGCCGCTCGCCATCACATACAGCCCCTCCTCCTGGTCCCGGGACTTTGATAGACAGATCACCCATCCAATCCTAGGATGGGTGATCTGTCTATGAAAGCTCCCCCGGCCACCTTTTGGGAGAGTCTATTCCACATTTTCACAGCTCTTACATAATTAGTACTAGACTAAATTACTAACACAGAAATACATTTAACAGTTATTTTAAATAAGTCTCAGCTATAGACATAGTCAGCATGTTTTACTGTATAGCTGGTAATGCTTTTGAAGATTTGCATTTGGTTTTGCACAGTATTTTGAGTTTGTAGCTCATAATAGGACATAACAAGCAAACACTGGAATTTGATGCTGTTATGAGTATTGCTTTTGGATGGGTGTAGAAGCACGCTCAGTATAAAGGTTCATCACAACTGAGGGTTTGTTTAAAGTTTATTGAACTTGACTGTTCAAATGTAACAGGTAAAGCCATCACGTTTCAGGGGAAATGTCTCCCCCTTCATCAGGACTAGTATGTGGGATAGAAAGTAAAAACAACTGATACGTTTCTTGTCCAATTATACAAATGTAAACAATTTTTAAACAATTTGAGAGAAAATATGTACTCAAGAGAAGATATGTACTCGATACAAAGAAGATATTTACTCAATACAATGGATGGTTAAGACCTAAAAAGTATTAGGGTTGCACTGATATTAGTATCAATGCGGATACTAAGCATTTGTATCAGTGCTCGTGCAAATGCTCTGATACCTGAAACCGATACTTTCAGGCTCGTTTTTTTCAGCCACTGACAGCATTTTTTTTTAAAAGCCAGCAATTAAGGAGCAGGACTGCCTTGTCCTTAACAACCAATGACTCATTCAACTGTCAGTGGGGTTCCTCTGTTGACAGCTGAAGTGTAAACAAAGTCCTGGCAATTGGAGCTGTCAAAAAAAAAAGCAGCAGGGCAATGTTTATCAACAACACTGCTCATTGTTTCTTTTTATATCTTTCTGTTTATACATTTACAGATTAAAGGGGTGAGCTTTCAGCTGCAGATGAAGCCAGTTTAAAGCAACCTGTCAAGTAAAAAAATATATATATATTTTAAAGTATTCCTCTGTTTAACCCCTATTAACCCTTAGCCTGGATTCACATCTAAGCTACATGTGGCTCACAGTGCGTCCCCGTTCCCCGCTTCAGGTCCGATTTAAGCCCGAATTTTGGGCTGAATTCAGACCTGAAACAAACCAAAAAACGCACAGGACCCGGTGCAAATTCACACCGGAGACGCAGCGGAGATATGTGAACCGGCTCCATAGAGAGGTTCCCCCGCATCCGTTTCGCACTAGCATGAACCCAGCCTAATTTACTCTAATCAGCCTTAATTAACTCCTTATTCTCCTTCTCCATTTAATTATTATTTTCCTGCTGATTTTTTTTGTTCACGTTTATCTTATAAACTATTAATAATTAAACCTTGTTTGTTTGTTTGCTTGTTAATATTTTGACACCTTTAACACATATTTACACATTTCACAAAAACGCAAAAAAAAAGTGTATTTAATTTGTAAATAACTTTTCAATGTGTTGTACCGTTGCTGTCAGCTGAAGTGTAAACCAAACAGTTGCGGTAGATATCGCTAAATGGTATTGGTGAGTACTAAAAAATCAAAATGACTGGTCTGCACTTTGGTTAGGTAATCAATAAAAACAGTAGACAATCAATAAAACAGTAGAATGTTCAAATAATTACGTCACTGGAATTATAAGGATGTAAAGATAATTGCATTTATGTATCTATAACAAAAAAATCCACTTCATAATTATGAAAAAGAAAAGAGTGCATCTAAAATAGTGGGCAAAGTTTCGGGACTGACCTGTAATGGTTGAAGTGGATGGAACAGGCCTGGAACCAGGATGTGGTCAGTATGAGGACTGTTGGATGCTGTAAGTGAAGAATATTAGGATTAGTGAGCAAATAAAAATGTAGCAAAATAAAATGGGAAGAAGTAAAAACAATAGAAAACTACATGACAGCTAGATGTGCCCTAGATGACAGTGCTGGTCTTATAATTCTATCTAAACTACTCTGTTTAGAGTAGAATTTAGCTGTCCCCTATTCTGGCTATATATGATCAACCACGTAATGTTGAAAAGTCCATAATGGTAACAGACTTTGTTCTTCTGATGCATGCTGAGCAAAACAAAAATATCTTCCTTTCAGCTGGAGAATAACAGTATTGAACACCCTGCTGGTTCTGAGACTCTGTTTTATTTTATATAGGTCTTCATCTTTCAGTCTTAAGGGGCTTAAAGTGGAAGTAAACCCATTGATTTAACAGTTTAAAGAAACAGTTAAATTCCCGGAATGCCGGAAATGCTAACTGCCACATTGGTTGTGCTCTCAACCAAACTGTCACACCATCCAATGGCTGGTGTCATAACTGATCACATGTGCAGCATCATGGCAGTTGAAGATTAAACAGAGGTCAAGATGGCAGCTTCCTTGCCTGAAAACGATAGGAGGGTTTACTTCCACTTTAAAGAGATCGGGGTGGAGACTACAGGAGGGTGTGTCAGCACGAGGCAGAGAAACAGCAGTACACTCATCTTTCCAGTGAAGAACTATGCAGGGGGCATGTCAGCCGAAGTCCGACCACTGGAAGACTGTAAAAAGTAGAATGCAAAAAAGAAAACTGACCATGGTAGGACAGATGTGTTTCCATGCCTAGCGGGTTCATTTTGAAATAGGAAAGTAGGGGGACTGGTAGGAACACCAGATATTTTGCATAAAGGAAGCAATGAAAAGAGAACTGGATACTTTTTTGTTCAAGAACATGGTATAACAGACACATCAGGAATATGAAATATTGGGGTAACATACACTTTAAGGACAGAGTAGGAAAGGGTTAGCAACCCTGTCAGGTTTTAACACCATCTGTGTTGTTCCTGGGGAGAATAAGCCTTTCTTTTTGTCCTCTGATCATTGTCACAAAGACAAAAAGTGCTGAGACATTCATACTATTACCAGAACAGGAATAGAGGGAAAATTTTCTAGTGGGACATATTAAAAAAGGGCTATACATATACTTTAACACAAAAAAAACTTCCTTCTAGCAACTCCTATATTAAATAAATGTATTCTATTTCGATTTTTTTTAATTCTCTACAGTTGTTTGCATTACCATGATCTTGGTTTGCATGAAGACCTCCATTCACCTTAGTGATGAATGTCAGTTGATACATTTATTTCACAAATTAAGCTGCATCTCTATGACATCCTTGTACATGGGTTAATTGTTTGTTCTTTGGAAGCCCATTAATACTTTAAACCTTAAGCCAGCCATAAACGGTTTGAATCTCGGCTGCTTCGAAGCATGTATAGGCAGGCTGACTGTAACCAAGTTGATCGATCGATCAACTTGGGTATAACCAGCCTGTTGGATTTTACATGCGATTATTGCTAGCGGCTTTTATATAATCACTGTGTTCTCTTACTGAGGGCTAGTTTACACCATAGAGATGCAGTCCGGATGAATTTCTACATGCGCGTTTTTGATGCTTTCCAGTGCATTTTTTCCCCCTCTTTTTTTCATCACCTTAAACGGGGACATGTGCCTTCCGGTGCATTTTTGGGGCATTTAGGTGTCACCCAGTGCGTTTTTGATGCGTTTTACCGTGTTTCAGTACAGTTCAGTGCAGAAAAAATGCAGCATGTTCTACTTTTTTTATGGAACTGGTACAAACTGGAACTGACCACACCGGTGTAAACGATGTCATTGGAAACCATATAACCTACTATCTATGCGTTTCTGATAGAGAAAAAAATGCACTGGACTGCATGTGATGTAAACCGGCCCTCAAACTGGAGGGTGCAAAATCTGGTCCAACTGTGCATGGCAGCCAATCAGTTTCTAACTGTAGCCATATGCCTTCAACATGGAGAGGGTGCTTTGGGGTCCCCCCCAAAGAACCTTGTCCCCATTTTAATGGGGACAAGGGCCTCATCCCCACAACCCTTGCCCAGTGGTTTGGGGGGTCTGGGGTTGGGGGGCTTATCAGAATCTGGAAGCCCCCTTTAACAAGGAGGTCCCCAGATCCCGCCCCCTATGTGAATGGGTATCTGGTACATTGTACCCTATTCATTCACTCAAAAAGTGTCAAAAAAGTAAAAATGACCGGAGACAGTTTTTGCCAACGTGATGTCACATAACGTCAGAAGGGGGCAGGGTCACCCGGTTATGTCACTGGATGCCCCCCCCCAGGCTATATAAGAACTGTCAGTGCAAAAAGGCTGCATTCACGGGGACGCCTCCTATCGAGGCAGAGTTTTTCTTACTACAGGGGAATGAGAGAATTTAGTCCTTCTAATTTGGTACAGAATGAATGAATGAATCAGCTGCTGTGGCATGCAATTTTTTTTAACTCTTTTCTGTCCCCTCCTCTCCTACTCATACTAGCTATAATGCTGTCTCTATGTGACCTGCAAATTAACCCCTCATCTCCTTTATCCTGCCTATCTGAAAATTAACCCCTTCAGTGCATTAACCCATTCACTGACTTATTCCTCTGTATATGACCTGTATACTGCATATACTGTATGTATGTGCACCTTTACCAAGCTCAATGTTTAAATCCCCTAAGTACTGGCATGTTTCATCATTTCCATAAATTTATGTCAAAAAACACCTTGGGGTGTCTACTTTCCAAAAAAGGGTCATTTTGGGGATTTTCATACTATTTTGGCCTTTTTATTTTAGGGTTGAATATGTATTTCTTTTCAATTTTACAAATATCACAAAGAACAACGTAAGAAATTACAATTTGGTGCATTTTTATTTTAACAGAAATTAAGGAGACATTGTTTTCCAAAATGTTTCCTGTTTAGAAAAAAAAAAAACAACAACTTAGTGGTAATTTTTGGTTAAACTGTCATAGTACTGAATGCGGACAAATAGCCTGGTAATGAATGGATATAACCCTGCTAGTTTTATTTTTGCCATATGGGTCCCATTGGGGAGATTTCCTCTTAATTTCCTGGCCCATAGCCAAAACAATGAGGAAATCCCTGGTTGTCACTGAGGTCACCAGAACACATGTCCTCATTGGAAGACTTCTCCTCCATTCCTGTTCTGGGGACAACCCAAAGTTCAGGTTTCTATTTTACCTTTACTTTAGATGATAATGGTAAACATGACAAATATAGAGGGTGACTCTGCAGTAAAAACATGACTGATATTTTAATTCCTCTCCACTATATCCTAAAACCCCCTGGACGAAGTAAGTTATTACTCAACGAACGTAGGGCGGAGCGACGCGCTGACGTCACCTCGTGCTCCATACATTTTCCCAGAAGGACGGGTTATCTGTTTGTGCACCGGCCGGCACATCAGATTCAAGGCAGTAAAAACATGACTGATGTTCTAATTCCTCTCCACTATATCCTAAATTTTAAAAAATGTATGCCTTTAGTTATACTTTAAATTAAAAAACTGCTGTCTGAAATGTAAGTCTCAAATAATCTAAATTAACTTTTCACAGTTCTGTCTGCTAAGGAACTTGCTGAAAAGTTCAATAGAAGATACAAACAATGACTTAAAATGAACATTTAAAAGTCATGTTTTGGTTGCAGTCTTGTTCTTTTGCAAAGGCAGCTAAAATAACACAGACCTGACAAAATCTGTTTTCGCTGCTCATCATGGACACATTTTTCCAGCATGATGTTCGCATCAGTAAAATTAAGTCAGCAAACCTTTGGATAGGTAACAACATGTTACAATAAAACCCTTAGTGATTTAGCATGAAATATTGTAGATATATGTTTTGTACTTGTAATTTCCCCGATCTGATTTTAATATATATTGTGTTTGTAAAGCTAGTGGAGCAGAATGATTCTTCCCTTTGTAGAGGCCTTTAATAAGCTTTCATTGATATGTCCCTGGTATTTAATAAAATATTGGTGGTGAGCTGAGGTGTAGCATAGAATGGGTGATTTATAATGTGCTTAGGCAGTTTATGTCATCATACATTCCTATTGCAACCTGAATTCATAACAGACTGATAATGTATAAATGGAAGTATGGAAGCCCTTACTGCAGATCTTGTGCATTGATGAGAAACAATCAAAAACATTAAAATTATACAGGCAAATAAGTGGCTTGCAGATAAAAAAAAAACCTTAAAGTTACATAGTTACATAGTTACATACAGTAGTTAGTCAGGTTGAAAAAAGACACAAGTCCATCCAGTTCAACCATAAAAAAAACTAACAAAAATTAAATAATATCATACAATCCCATATACCCAATCTACACCCACAGTTGATCCAGAGGAAGGCGAAAACCCCCAGCAGAGCATGATCCAATTTGCTACAGCAGGGGAAAAAATTCCTTCCTGATCCCCTAAGAGGCAATCGGATTTTCCCTGGATCAACTTTACCTATAAATGTTAGTACCCAGTTATATTATGTACAGGAAAGTTAGGAAAGTATCCAGGCCTTTCTTAAAGCAATCTACTGAGCTAGCCAGAACCACCTCTGGAGGGAGTCTATTCCACATTTTCACAGCTCTTACTAAGAAGAAACCTTTCCGTATTTGGAGATGAAATCTCTTTTCCTCTAGACCAAGGGTGTCAAACTCAATTTCATCGTGGGCCGCATAAGCATTATGGTTGCCCTCAAAAGGGCCGGTTGTATCTGTAAGATTAGATGTCAAACGCATCCCCTCCTCTTACATTAGATGTCAAGAGTAGGGATGAGCTCGCGGTTCAGGTCGAATGCATGTTCGACTCGAACATTGGCTGTTCGGCGAAACCAGAACTTTGTTGGCCGTTCGCGCCAAATTCGTGTGCTTGCATGCTTGGCTAATCACAGCGCCGGCTGCGAGGAGAGCCATAATTGGCCACAGGTGGCCAATTCTAGCTCAGGGGGTTTAGTACACGCCCCACACTATATAAAGCCGCCAGCGCGGCGGCCTTGTGTAGTGTGTTGGCATGCAGGGATTGAGCAGGATAGGCAGGGACAGTGTCAGTGTCATCTTTGCAAAACCTAGCGCAGTTACAGTGTGCTGGCGTGCAGGGAGAGAGAAGGATAGGCAGGGACAGTGTCAGTGTCATCTTTGCAAAACCTAGCGCAGTTACAGTGTGTTGGCGTGCAGGGAGAGAGAAGGATAGACAGGGACAGTGTCATCTTTGCTTGTTAACCTGCAGCAGTTACAGTGTGTGTAGTGTGCCTCCTGCACAGTATACACCTGAAGCTACCCCTCATTGCTGGTGTTGTTCTGTTGTGTAACACAGACAGGCATCTGCAGCAGTTACAGTGGGTGTAGGTGCCTCCTGCACAGTATACACCTGAAGCTACCCCTTATTGCTGGTGTTGTTCTGTTGTGTAACACAGACGGGCATCTGCAGCAGATACGGTGGGTGTAGGTGCCTCCTGCACAGTATACACCTGAAGCTACCCCTTATTGCTGGTGTTGTTCTGTTGTGTAACACAGACAGGCATCTGCAGCAGTTACAGTGGGTGTAGGTGCCTCCTGCATAGTATACACCTGAAGCTACCCCTTATTGCTGGTTTTCCCATCTCCCTGCAGTCCATTAGTATGTCTGGAAGGCCAACAAGGAGAGGCAGACAGTCACGAGCCAATAAAAGAAGGCATGCAGGCTCTGTGTCTAGGGGCAACAGTGCTGGTCGTGGACGCGGTGCATTGTCATCAGCACGTGGCCATGGGACACGCTTGTCCTCATTTTCGGCAGCTGGACGTGTTGAGCCGCATCATGCCGAAGACTTGGTAGAGTGGATGACCAAGCCCTCTTCATCCTCCTCATCCTCTTTCACCCAGGCTCAGGGTACTGGCAAAGCAGCTGCCAACACATCCTCTTCCCTCGTATCAATGTCATCAGTCACTCAGTCATCAGACCCACCATGTCCTCCTGAGGAGTCCCCCGAACTGTTTGAGCACAGTGTTGGGTACATGCTCCAGGAGGATGCCCAGCGTTTTGAAGGCTCTGATGATGATACCCAGCTAGAGGAAGGCAGTAGCGTGAGCGCAGAGAGAGGGGATGCTCAAGAAGGACAGCAATCTGGCAGTCATGTTCCACCGGCTGCAGCACACTGCCAGGTTTTCTCCAGTGATCAAGAGGGAGGGGATGATGAGGTCACTGAGTCCACATGGGTGCCTTATAGGAGAGAGGAGGAGGAGGAGGCACATCTTCAACGAGGCAGGATGCCCTCCGGGGGCCAGCTTAAGGGCAGCACATGGACTGAATAACACCGCAGAGCTCTTTGGTGTGGGCCTTTTTTGAGTCGAGTGCATCAGATCGCACCGCTGCTATTTGCAACATATGTCTCAAGCGTATCTTGCGTGGCCAAAACATCAGCCGCTTGGGCACCACATGCTTGACCAGAAATATGTTGACCTGCCATGCAGCTCGTTGGCAAGCGTACCTTAAAGACCCACACCAAAGAACAAAGCGGACCTCTCCTTGCTCCTCATCAGCTGGGATCTCCAACTCCACTATACCTTCAGTCCTCTCTGATACCTGCACTGACAGGAATGAAGGTGTAGAATTAGGTGTGTCACAGCCAAGTAGTTGCGGGCACTCTGCTAGCAGTACACAGACATCCGTTTGTAGCAGGCAAATTTCCCTGCCCCAGCTGCTAGACCGTCGAAAGAAGTTCACTCCCAGCCATCCACATGCTCAGCGGTTGAATGCTAGCTTGGCTAAATTGCTAGCACTTCAACTGCTGCCTTTTCAGTTGGTAGACTCGGCCCCCTTACGTGAGTTTGTGCAATGTGCGGTTCCTCAGTGGCAGGTTCCCAAACGCCTCTTTTTCTCACGGAAGGCGATTCCGGCTCTCTACCGGCAAGCGGAAGGCAATGTCCATGCCTCGCTGGACAGGGCGGTCAGCTGTAAGGTGCATATTACCGCTGACTCATGGTCCAGCAGGCATGGACAGGGACGTTACCTATCTTTCACGCCCCATTGGGTCACTCTTTTGGCAGCTGGGAAGGATGCAGGACAAGGTGCAGTAGTGTTGGAGGTTGTTCCGCCACCACGCCTCCAAAATGCTACAACTGGTGGTGACACACCTCTCTTCTCCACCCCCTCCTCTTCTTCTTCCTCCATGGCCTCTTCCTGTGCTTCCTGTGCTTTGTCCTCTGAAACAGCGGTGCTCCGTAGGCGTTCAAGGGGCTACGCAAGTACGCAGGCAAAAAAGATGCCATGCCATGCTTGCGCTGGTGTGTTTGGGGGACAGGAGCCACACTGGGGCAGAGGTTCTGTCAGCTCTGCAGGGACAGGCCGAGTGGTGGTTGACGCCACGCCAGCTTAAGCCAGGAATGGTGGTTTGCGACAATGGCACCTTGGGCAGGTACCCGGGCTTACAGGATGTCCTGAGGCAGACCATGAAAGTCTGTGTGCATTTCCGCCGATCATATAATGCCAGTGCTCGGCTGGCTGAGCTGCAAAAGGAGTTGAACCTGCCCAAGAACGCCTTATATGTGACATGCCCACCAGGTGGAACTCAACGTTGGCCATGCTGCAGCGGCTGCACACGCAGCAGAGGGCCATCAATGAGTACCTGTGCGACTACGGCACCAGGACAGGGTCAGGGGAGCTCGTTTTTTTTCCCTGGGGCATGATCAGGGATGCATGCACTGTCCTGGCACCATTTGAGGAGGCCACGAGGATGGTGAGCAGTGACAGTGCATGCATCAGTGACACTGTACCTCTTGTCCACCTGTTGGAGCATACGCTGCATGGAATAATGGACAGGGCACTTGAGGCAGAACAGAGGCAGGAATAGGAGGACTTCCTTGCCTCTCAAGGCCCCCTTTATCCAGGCAGTGTTCCTTCTGTCCCACCCATCACACAGGAAGAGGAGGAGGAGGAGGAGGAGGAGGAGGAGGATTGTGTCAGCATGGAAGTGGAGCCTGGCACTCAGCATCAGCAGCAGCAGTCTTTTAGGGATGATTTACAGTCCCAAGAAACCTGTGGACTTGTATGTGGCTGGGAGGAGGTGGCTGCGGATCACGTCGTCCTTAGTGACCCAGAGGACTCCGGACCGAATGCCTCAGCTAACCTACGCTGCATGGCCTCCCTGATCCTGCAAAGCCTGCGGAAGGATCCTCGTATTCTTCAGATCAAGGAGAGGGACCATTACTGGCTGGCCACTCTCCTTGATCCACAGTACAAGGGTAAGGTTGCGGACCTTATCTTGCCGTTGCAGAGGGAGCAGAGGATGAGACATCTCTAGGAGGCCTTGCAGAAAGGTCTGTGCAACGCATTCCCAGAGACTGGGAGGTTACAAACTCCTGGTCCTGGACAACGAGTTGCTGAGGCTTCAGACAATAATTTAGTCCACAGCTCCAAGATATGATCGGTTCCAGCAACCATCGCCAGCGTCTGATTTACATGGTCCAGGAATACCTAGGGGCAAGGTCAGACTTGGACAGCTTTGCCACCGAAAATCCTCTGGCTTACTGGGTCTTGAGGATGGATCACTGGCCAGAGCTTGCACAGTATGCAATTGAGCTACTGGCCTGTCCTGCATCCAGTGTTCTTTCGGAACGCACATTCAGTGCTGATGGAGGCTTGTAACCGATCACAGGGTGCGCCTGTCCACCGACTCGGTTGATCGACTGACCTTCATAAAGATGAATTAGTCTTGGATCACCACCAGCTACCAAGCACCTGAAGCTGGTGTAACCGAATTTTTTTTTTTTAAATGTCACATCCCTTCAAGACTGCCTATGCTGATGCTGAGTGACTGTCCTGTTATGTTGACTGACTATCCTCTTCCTCCTCAATGATCCTGCTGATAGCTTGGAAGAACATTTTTGGTTCTGGGTGCCGCCACCAGTGGCTAAGGCCCCATTTTTCAGCCCCTGCTTAACAGGGGCATGTAATTACAATTTTTGATGCAATGCTTTGCAGCAGGGCTCATTGCTGCGCTCCAAGTACAATATCTGTGAGGGGTTGCAGTGTTTTGGCACCAGTGCCTAAGGCCCAATTTTTCTGCCCCTGTTTAACAGGGGCATGTAATTACAATTCTTGGTCTAATACTTTGCAACAGGGCTCATTGCTGCGCTCTAAGTACAGTATCTATGAGGGGTTGCAGTGTTGTGGCACCAGCACCAGTGCCTAAGGCCCAATTTTTCTGCCCCTATTCAACAGGGGCATGTAAGAACAATTCTTGATCTAATATTTCACAGCTGGGCCCATTCCTGCGCCCACCAAGAGTAACTGTGAGGACTTACAGTCTTGTGGCACCAGCACCACCGCCACCACCACCAAAGGCCCAATTTTTCAGCCCCTGTTCAACAGGGGCATGCAATTACAATTCTTGATCTAATAATTCATAGCAGGGCCCATTCATGCGCCCACCAAGAGTAACTGTGAGGGCTTACAGTGTTGTGGCACCAGCACCACCACCAAAGGCCCAATTTTTCATACCACTGTTCAACAATGGCATGTAATTACAATTCCTGATATAATAATTGACAGCAGGGCGTTCCAGCGCCCACCAAGAGTAACTGTGAGGGCTTACAGTGTTGTGGCAACACCAACACCTAAGGGCCAAATTTCTGCAGAGTATATACGGCAGGTCCCTACTTTCAAACATCCAACTTACAAACGACTACTACTTGCAAACGGAAGGAGACAACAGGAAGTGAGAGGAAATCTACCGCTAGGAAAGGAAATTCTCTCCTGTAAGAGTTAATATGGGAAAAAGGTGTCTCCTCTCTACTGATGCTTTATCACCAATCCTTGTTTCAATAAAAAAAAAAAATTTCCAAAAAACATTTGTCATTGGGACGGAAAGTGAGGTGAAATGTTCTGAATAGGTGCACAGACAGCAAAACAAATGTTACTGGGGTGTTAACCCTTCCCTATGTACTGCAAAAAGCTTAAAAATAGTTTTTTTGGCTAGAGCTACACTTAAAAAATGTACCTGTTCCAAATTACAAACAGGTTCTACTTAAGAACAAACCTACAGTCCCTGTCTTGTTTGCACCGCCTGTATACTGCTGTTCAGAGTATATAGGGCCTTTTTTTATTTTGGGTGCGGGGTTCCCCTTAATATCCATACAAGACCCAAAGGGGCTGTTAATGGGCTGGGGTAGGGTTGGGGGGGGGGCTGATGGGGTAGCCATGCCATTTTTCTCAATGATTTTCATCCATATCCAGATGAGGTGTTACTAATCATTTGAACAGGGGCAAACTTATATCTCTCTCTCTGGAGTCCATACCTCTCTTAATACAAGAAAGGACTTTGCTCGCTTTGGAAACTGCAGCTTAGCATTGCATAAAAGTGCTGCGCTACTAATCACTGATTGAAGAAAATCCAGCCGTATTCCACCCCAAGTGCAGATAAAGGTAAGTGCTCTCCACCACCAGTATCACAAGCCGCTCACCTCAACCAGCAGTTGGCCCCTCTGGGGATAATCAAGACACCCGGCACATTCTGGATACAAAGATCTCCTCAGGCAGAAAGACTCCTTAATGGGTTCCAAAGACCCCGATCATCTTACTCATCAGGTATATATATGCAAGAAAAAGGCAACATATAGTGTTGGACCCCTTACTGAGGAAGTCAACGCCCTGACGACACGCGTCTAGCGGGCGGAGCTTGCGGACTGACATCACGCTGTGGCCATATTGTGATTTCAATCATTTGCAGCTTGCACAAGCTTATTGTGCTATCCTTGTGAGTGTATCCATTACTTTTTACCATTAAATTCGTTTTATCAAACGGAGAGCACTATATGTTGCCTTTTTCTTGCATATATATACCTGATGAGTAAGATGATCGGGGTCTTTGGAACCCATTAAGGAGTCTTTCTGCCTGAGGAGATCTTTGCATCCAGAGTGTGCTGGGTGTCTTGATTATCCCCAGAGGGGACAACTGCTGATTTTACTTTTCTGTGAGGTGAGAGGCTTGTGATACCGGTGGTGGAGAGCACTTACCTTTATCTGCACTTGGGGTGGAATACGGCTGGATTTTCTTCAGTCACTTTATGCATGAACTTTAGAGACACATATTTATAAAAAAAATTTTGGGATAATACACATTTATTTTGAATATACACAATATTTATTGATTATATTGTTCTGAGGATTAGTAGCGCAGCACTGTATTTTGTATTATTATTGCTTTAGAGGTGAAAGTGGAATCACTTAAAGTGACAGCAGCTTACTTAAAATCACATATTTATATATTCACATTATTGCGCCGGTCAATTTTTTTTCACACCAAAAACAAAGATTTACTCAAAGAAAGACGAATTCCATTAACACAATAATAAAACTTGCATGTTTAAATACATATTTATTTATTTATTTTTCCCTTTTTGTATTGTTAATTAATTACATTTATTTTTCCTAATTTTTTCCCTTTTTTTTTTGGTCTTCAGCCTTATTAATACAATTAAGTATACAAGGGGATGGAATGATGAGTCACTTTCAAGCACTAAAATGTATACACTAATAAGTAGTTTTTTTTTATGCACATATTTTTCTTAGAAACGGGGGGGGGGAGTAGTAGGAAGGAACACGCAGGATCATAAGTGGATATGGATGTTGAGGGGTATGTAAGGGAGGGTTGGCAGGTAGCGGTCACAAGTATAGCCCCTAGGGTTGGCCTAGATAGGCAGGGGAAGAGGGGAGGGAGGGAGTTTGGGGGGGTTCAAGGGGTGGGAGGGGGGTGGAGTTGCACATTAGGAATATCACATTTCATACACAAGAGAGAGGGAAGTTTGAGCTTAAGGAACCCAGGGGACACTCATATTTTTTGAAACACATTATTTAAAAAAAGTAAGTTCCTAATTTATCAAGGGCAAAGACGGAGGAGAATAGCTAGAAGGCAAAGGATCAAGTTTTTTTTTCCCTTGGTCTCTTTTTTTTTTCTTCTCCTTTCCAGGTATTAAGGATTTGTCATCTGTCTGTTCTTTGCTATGATTGGCTGCAGTACTCTCTTTTACCTGATCTGATAGTTTTTGGAGCTCAAGTGGCCCTCACTTTCTTAGGGCAGGGATGGAAGGTTAGAAGACGAAGTATAGATTTTTTTCCCTTGGCCTTCCTTTTTTTCCTCTTCTTTCTTTGTATTGAGGATTTTGTATGTGTCTGTTTAGTACCGCTTACTTTTTGTGACTACTGGATGCAGCACTTTTTTCTTTTTACTCCAGCAATCTATGGAGCTCAAATGGGTATCTCCTCTTTAGGCATTTCTTTTTTAGTATGTTTCCTTCTCTGGTATGATTTTTTCCACGCTTGAGTGGTATGGGGTGGAACTAATTTGCATACAAGAGACTCATTTAACAAAGGAAACAAAGCTAAAATTGTCTAATAGAAAATATCAATGTCAGTACCACTCTGTTCACTCCTCCTATTCTAGGGGGGTGAGTATAATGGTAAAAAAGGGGATGTCTTTCGTATGTAAAGAGTCTAGATTGGATGAATTGGGTCGCTATATTTTTTTGCACTGTTTAATAGAAAATGAACCATATGTATTGACTAATATCTATATTCCTCCGCCTTTTAAAATGGAGATCCTGTATAAACGAATGGAGTTTGCAGTAACTAAGGAAAATATCCCAGGAATAGTGGTGGGGGATTTTAATGCAGTATTGAATAAAACTATGAATAGATTCCCGCCAGGGGCACAGACTGATAGGGGAGGTGAGGGACGCTTGACCCAGTTTTTGGAGGAGGTTGGGTGGTGTGATATTTGGAGAACGGGACGGGAGGAGATAGGTATAAAACTGCGAGAGTTTCTGGACTTTCATTCGGAGACAGCACCAGAAGGAGTGATATGGGATGCCCTAAAGGCCTTCCTTAGGGGGGTATTGATTCAGCAGGTGGTCAAGATTAAGAGAAGCTCTAGAGAATGGGAAGAAAAGATTAGGAAAGAGGTGTTGGAGGCAGAAAAAAGATATGTGGAGGACCCAACCCTGACGAAACAAAGGAGATGGCTTGAGAAACAACAGGAGTATAAAATGGCAGTTAATAGGAAAGAGTGCTTTTGCAGAAGGGGAGAGTGTAGGTCATACATTAGCTCTTTTAACCAAAACTAACTCGGCTCCCTCTAATATCCCCGCAGTTAGGACCTTGGGGGGTGAGATATCCTCTTAAACATCCGTAATAATGGAAACATTTGAGATATATTATCAGGACCTATATAAATCAAAAAGAGGGGATAAGATGCCACAGATGGATGAGTTTTTTGGGGGATTAGAAACACCAGTTTTGTCAGAAGAGGACAGAAATACTATAGAAGTCCCAATAACTTTAGCAAAACTGCAACAGGCAGTGGTGGGGATGGCGAATCAGAAGTCCCCTGCGCCAGATGGCTTACCAGTTGAGATTTACAAACGGTATGGTAAGGTATTGCTCCCGGAACTATTAAAGGTGCTGAACTGGGCGGTAGAAGGGGGGAGGTTGCCTGCCTCAGTGTCAGAAGCCGTTATAATAGTACTCCAGAAAGAAGGGAAAGACCAATTTGATACATCATCTTATAGACCGATATCATTGCTATGCTCCGATGTTAAAATATTGGCCAGGGTGCTGGCAGCTAGGATGAATAAACACATTCAAAAACTCATACATCCGGATCAGTCCGGATTCATCCCGAACAGATCTACCAGTACCAATATCAAAAGGCTGTATTTAAACTTACAGACGCCAACTGAGAATATAGGTGACAGATCCATCCTATCCCTAGATGCCACCAAGGCTTTTGATAGCCTAGAGTGCAGTGACGGCTGGTGCTCAAAATTTTTTGGGGGGGCGCAAACAAACTGAAAAAAAAAATAATCAAATTGCCGCAACTGTGCCCATTAAACGCAGCCACTGTGCCCAAACCCCAAGCGCCACCAGTTTGCCCCCTCAAATACAGCCAGTTTGTTTCCATATACAGCCAGTTTGTCCCCATATACAGCCAGTGTGCCCCCATATATATATAACCAGTGTGCCCCCATATACATATAACCAGTGTGCCCCCATATATACAGCCAGTGTGCCCCCATATACAGCCAGTGTGCTCCCATATACAACCAGTTTGTCCCCATATATAGCCAGTTTGCCCCCATATATATAGCCAGTGTGCCCCCATATACAGCCAGTGTGCCCCCATATACAGCCAGTGTGCCCCCATATATATAGCCAGTGTGCCCCCATATACAGCAAGTTTGTCCCCATATATATAGCCAGTGTGCCCCCATATACAGCCAGTTTGTCCCCATATATATAGCCAGTGTGCCCCCATATACAGCCAGTGTGCCCCCATATACAGCCAGTGTGCCCCCATATACAGCCAGTTTGTCCCCATATATATAGCCAGTTTGTCCCCATATATATAGCCAGTTTGTCCCCCATATACAGCCAGTTTGTCCCCCATATACAGCCAGTTCCCCCCCAAACGCAGCCAGTTTGTCCCCCATATACAGCCAGTTCCCCCCAAATGCAGCCAGTTTGTCCCCCATATACAGCCAGTTCCCCCATATTCAGCCAGTGTGTCCCCCATATACAGCCAGTTCCCCCAAATGCAGCCTGTCCCCCCCCCCAGCCCTGCACTTACCTTCCTTGGTCCGCGCTGTCCTCGATGTGTTCTCCCGCCCTCGATGTCGCTTCAGCCAATCAGGTTACCGGTAACCAGATCCGGTGAACCTGATTGGCTGAAACCTCCACAGTCTTCTCCAAGGAACGCACCCCCGTGCGTACCTGGGAGGAGTTTTTGGAAGCCGAATACAGCGTGAGAGCTGTATTCGGAAAGCCTATCAGAGCCGCTGGCTCTGATAGACACTTCCAGAACACACCCACCGCCGGCCGCCGCTCTAATTCATATGGCCGGAGCTCACCAGGAGGCCGGCCATATGAATAGTGGGCAGCGCGGCAGCAGTGACAATACATAGATTCATGCAATTCATGAATCTGTGTATTGTCTTTCAGTGGCGGTGCGGGAGCGAGAGGGGGCGGCGCTCCGGCGCCCTCTATGGACTCACCGCCACTGCTAGAGTGGGATTATCTCTGGCATGTCTTAGAGAAATTTGGGTTTGGCCCTGTTTTCATTAAGTGGGTAAAAACACTTTATAACTCCCCAAGTGCAAAAATAAAAATCAACAACGAATATTCAAAGACGTTTAGGTTAGAAAGGGGGAAAAGGCAGGAATGTCCTTTGTCCCCCCTTCTTTTTGCCTTGGCAATAGAGCCACTAGCAATTGCGGTCAGAACAACACAGGGCATACAGGGATTCCAGAGAAGGGTAGGGGAGGAAAAAACATCACTTTATGCGGATGATGCCCTCCTTTTTCTGGGGGATTCTACAACATCCTTAAAAACGGCAGTGAAGACAGTGGAGACATTTGGATGATTCTCGGGCCTGGTGATAAACTGGGAAAAGTCTGTTCTTCTGCCGGTAGATCCAGTAGGCAATGCCGTAGTTACAGGAATCCCCCAATTAAAAATAGCGGAGAAAATGGATTATCTGGGGATAGTGGTAACACGAGACCCAGAACAATACATTAGTAATAATTTAGCGCCACTTTTAGTTACGTTTAAACGTAAAGTTGATATCTAGGGACGGCTTCCTCTATCGGTGGCCGGACGAAGCAATTTAATTAAGATGATCTGGATGCCACAGCTGCTTTATGTCCTCCATAATTCTCCAGTGTGGATAGGTAAAGGTTGGTTTAAAAAAATTGAGACCCTCTTCAGGGAATTATTCTGGAAGAAGGGAAAGGCGAGGATTAGTCTTGAAACATTACAACTGCCAACAAATAAGGGAGGTTTGGCCGTCCCACACCCTCGTAGCTATTTCTTAGTGGCGCAGCTACAGCACCTGGGGGGGAGTATTATAGAAGGAGGAGGGAGTGCCAGTGGGAAAATTATGTTAATGGGGGCCCCACATAACTCCATAATATATGCCCTAGAGGCCGATTCCTTCCCTGTCAAGAATCCAACATTAAGGATGGTTACAAGAATATGGCAGGCAGGAAAGTTAGCACTGGGGTACAAGGGACCAACGGAATACACCCCCCTTTGGGAAAAATGCTAGCTATGGGGAAGTTAAAAGAATGGGAAAGACTAGGTATAACTAGACTGGCGCAATTATACGTAGGTAATATATTGAAATCCTTTTCAGAACTAAGCAGAGAGTATGCTATCCCAAATTCTTTGTTTTATACCTATTTGCAGATTAGACATGCCCTTCAAGCCCAATTCAAAACCCATCCGGTAAGATGGCAAAAAATCCCCCACCTTCAACGGCTAATTAAGTCAGGAATTTCTAAAGGCCTTATTTCAGAATTATATACTCAGATTAGTGGTGGTTCTATATCGAGAGAGAGGGTGGAAAAAAACAAACAAAAATGGAAGGAGGATATAGGACCGATAACAATGGAACAATGGGAACGGATTTTGGAGCTAGGGACATCGGTATCACTTTCCCCGTCACAGAGAGTGTCCCATCTGTTTCTAGTGCATAGAGTTTATTACACCCCAAAGAGACTACACAGGTTTGGAAAGAAGCCGGATGATAAATGCCCTAGGTGTCAAAACACATGATGTGGAAATGCCCGAAGTTACATAGATACTGGGTGAAGGTATTAGATATTATAAATACGACCTTTGGGATTGCTCTTGAACCGGAGGCCAGGGTATGTCTATTAGGTTGTATAGAAGAGAGGCATGAGCAGAAGGGCATTACAGTAGCGGCAATAGGGTGTCTGTTCCAGGCCAGAAAACTGATAGCACAAAACTGGCAATATCTTAAAGCTCCATCATCAGCGGAATGCGTTAATGTAATAAACGCGACAGTGTGGAAAGAAAGAGTAGCTCTAACCAGAGGTGGCAACTTTAATAAATTCAAACTACTTTGGGAGCTCTGGCTGAGCAGAATGGGGTGCCCACCCTAGAAAGGGGAGAGGAAGCTAAATTGAGAACTAGAGAACAGGGGAGAGCAAGAGCAAATAGGAAAGAGAGCTGCATATGATTGATAAGCTGGACAAACCCAATTAGAAAGTAGGAGTTGTAAGAGGGAGAGGGAAAGAAGGATATTGCTGTAGTAGTTGCAGAATCTGTGTTTGAAGTATAAATAAGTTGCGGGGGGGGGGGGGTGTTTGGGATATGAGTATATGGGTTATAGTGGGTACCTTAAAATCTATGTAATGTGTTTATATTTATAAAATGTATGTATTTTAATTAGATCTTCTTTTTGTAACAAAGAAAAATAATAAAGAATATAGAAAGAAAAAAAAAAGAAATAGCTGCAAGGCATGACTGTTAGTATTAATGAGCTTACTGGAGTGGAGGCTTAGCTAACTTTAATTATTTTACACAATTTCCCTTGTCAACACAAAACATCTCACCATTGTTTTGCTGGCACACCAGCACTGCAAGGGAAGACTGTTCATTGCCATGGATGTCAGTTGTGATGTTTTGGGAAGCCCTAAGGTATGTTAAACATCTCCAATGGACACCCAGAGAGTATCCAAGCATTACAGGGTCTGAGTAGCTTGGTGTAGTGTAGGCTGCATGGTTTTTAGCAAGTCCAATATATCAGTCTATATATACCCCTTCAGTGTCTTGACACTTAGGTTAGTTACACAAATAACAATAGGACTTTTTTTTATCTTGGCTATGGCTAGGGCAAACAACCTCTTGTCAGTACTCTGTGAGTGTTTTATACCCACTTTTTTCACTCATGTCATGGCTCACTTGTTTAGTTTCTCTTTATTTTCTATTCACATAGGTTCACATTAGATTACCAAGGCTGCTGTAGGGAGAGGACATGCCCCCTCAGGATGCAGAGGCCTGGATTCCTCACGGTTAGTATCTTCAAAGTATAGTTTGGTACATTTAGCCTTTTTCGTTTTTTCACCTCCCCATACATGTCTAGATTTGCTTGCCTCATCCTGAGGTTGTTCAGATGTCACATTCAAAATATTACACCATCTACAGTCAACACCTTGGATGGAGTAATAACTGCTAAAATGTTCAAACATCATACCCAACAGCTGAGTTTGTCTGTATATGCAAACATTAAAGTGTTTTAAAACTCAGACATGGCAATTAACTAAGAACATGCTATTATAGTGTGTATTAAGAGACAGAGCAAATTTCTTTCCTGCAACCATGGGTTGCAAGAAGGAAATTTGCTTGATTCCCCCATCAACACAGTGTTGATGCCGCTAGTAATAATTGCATGTAAAATCCGGCAGGCTGGTTGTACCCAAGTTGATCGATTGATCAACTTGGGTACATTCAGCCTGCCCACACATGGTTTGAATCTTGGCAGGCTCCTGCAACAAGTATTTGTTCCTCTCTGATCTCTCCTCTTTGCATGACTCAATCCTAATAGATTAAGCTGACGCCTCACCCTCTTGGATGTTGTGCCGACTCCCTTCCAGCACACAGCTGATGACTCATACCCTGAGTTCATTTGTTTCTATGACCCTGTATAGAGAGGGTTGTGTTACTTTTTCTCCAATCATCTTGCATAATATACTCAGGTCTGTGTTCTAGCTGTGTAGTTTATGTGAAGTCAGATTCCCACCCCCTGCTGCTGCGAAAAATCATTTTTTTCAAAGCCTGGTGTTGGGTTCAGGGCCCGAAACATCTTAATAACACTAAAATAAAAAAAGAAAATTTCCCCTTTAAGAGCATTGGGCAAAAGTTATGTTTGACATTCCTTCCGCCGTCCAATGCTATGGAGCCGAGCGGGGGCCATCATTCCCTCACTCGGCATCCAGGCAGTGAGGGGAGAGGGACCGATTGGCTCCGCCGCTACCGATGCCTCCGGTAAGCGGCAGAGGCGACCGTAGCGCGGTGGGAGGGGGACCCTCTCCCGCCCCCGATAAAAGTGATCTCATGGTGTATCCACCACAGAGACCACTTTTATCTTAACCACTTCAATACATGGCATTTTCACCCCCTTCTTGCCCAGACCAATTTTTAGTTTTCAGCGCTGTCGCACTTTGAATGACAATTGCGCGGTCATGCAACACTGTACCCAAGTTAGTTTTTTTCCCCCACAAATAGAGCTTTCGTTTGGTGGTATTTGATCACCTCTGAGGTTTTTATTTTTTGCGCTATAAACAAAAGAGTGACAATTAAAAAAAAACACAATATTTTTTACTTTTTGATTTAATAAATATCACAATTTAAAAAAAATAAAATGTTTTTGCCTCAGATTAGACCGATATGTATTCTTCTACATATTTTTGGTAAAAAAAAAAAAAAAATCGCAATAAGCGTATATTGATTGGTTTGCGCAAAAGTTATAGCGTCTACAAAATAGGGGATAGATTTTTTTTACTAGTAATCTGCAATTTTTATTGTGACCGTGACATTGCGATGGACATATCGGAGACTTTTGACACATTTTTGACATCGCGGCCGCCAGGCATGTGCACTAGACGGCCGGGAAGCACGGACGTCATATATGATGGCCACCCGGAGGGAGAGAAGGTTCCTGCCGGCGTAATATTACTATGGCCCGGTAACGAAGTGGTTAAAGAAGACAGTCTGCCATTTTTAAAAATACCGGGATTATGGCAGCTAGCTGCTGCCAAAGCAACGGTATTTAACGCCAAAGTAGCGACGTATAACGACGGTGGCTGGTCCTTAAAGGTATATTCTTTACAGGAAAGTACAGATTGGATTTCCTAGAACTGGAGTAGACAGGATGTGTAGCAGCAGGGCCTAGTAAACAACCCACTTGAATCTTCAGCTTGTTCAGTTGTGCTTTGAGAAATAAATATTTAAACCGACTGCTGGCCAATGCGCAACTTCTCCTGATTCTGTTTGCTTCTGTCTTAGTAAATGCCACAACATTTCTGTAATATATACAATGTTAGAAGTAGTTCTTAATTGTGGGCAGGTAACTCTACATAGTTTTATATATTGGGGTTTGCAGACACCATTTTTTTTTTGGAAACAGTAGACACTGTCTGACCAGTTCTCCCATGAGGTCAACTCTACTTTGGGTTGTTGAAAAACAGCAGTGCTCAGAGTTGAAGGCTGCTCTTGGAAGGACTAGCAGCTAGGGATGCACCCACTTACTGTCTGTGCAATGTCAAAACAAAATAAAGGAGACATGATGGGTACCTGGTCTATATGGTCCACAACAGTCTTCACCCACCCACCAGTATCCAACTTCTTTGCTATGCACCTGTCAGTCATGGTAACAGACAGTAGGCGAGGAAGTAGGCGATGGAGTGCACTGAGGAAGAAATATCCACTGTGGACACTACTTTCCCAGGGTATACCTGGACAGATTAATGTGGCAACATGTTCCATCCTATGCTAAAAATATGGGGGGGCATGTAACATGGTGCCAATGCTGACCTTTGCCTTTATCAACTTATTCAAGCGGTATTAAAGACAACCAAAAAAAAAATACTAAAATATTTCAGCTGAACATTCCTTTACTGTGGTGCCTGCATTTCTTTTCTGGTCTTCTGTTAGGACTTTCTTAGTTCGATTTGCACCTGGGGATGTGGCAATTGACACAACTTTTGTAGTGTGTCTCCACTGTGCATGAAGGGGACAAATTTGGCCAGCATTGTCAGTCTAGGGGGAGGAGAGTGTTATATGCACTAGCAGTTTCAAAGACACTGAACAAATTGAATCCAAAATCAAGCGCACACTTTTAAACAAGTTGAAGCATTCTGCCTTTTATGGCTTTTTGTATAAAGCCTTTACTCCACAGAAAAATACCTAATAAATGTAAGCACCCATGTCAGTGTAAAATGGTTTGCCTCAAATGTCTAACTGTTACAAGTGCAAGTGAGCTTGTTTTTGGGACCCAAAACAAGAAAAATTTGCAGACCAGGCCACCAGGTGAAAAAAGAAAAAGAGCCAAACCAAGAAATAAATACAGCCACCACAACTTAGATTTGTTAGCCTGCAATATAGGCGTAGTGCCCTTCTAGATAGGTGCTAGGTAAGGTTTTTCTGTTTTCCATCTACCAGATTGCAGGCAATCTAATACAAGAGGTATGTTACTGGCCAGATCACCAAGTAAAAACAGATGGAAAGAAGCTTAAAAAATAAAATGTATGCAGCCACCACATCTAATGGTTGGTAAGTAGTAGGGATGAGCTTCGAGTTCGAGTCGAACTCATGTTCAACACGAACATTGCCTGTTCGCCCGTTCGCCGAACAGCGAACAATTTGGGGTGTTCGCGGCAAATCCGAAAAGCCGCCAAAAACCCTGTAAAAGTCTTTGGGAGAAATCTAAAGTGCTAATTTTAAAGGTTAATATGCAAGTTAAGCCCTGTACACACGATCGGATTTCCTATGGATTCTAACCCGATGGATTTTTCCATTGGAAATCCGATGAAGCTGACTTCCATCAGTCTTGCCAACACACCATCAGTCAAGAATCCGACCATCCCAAACGCCGTGACGTAAAACACTCCGACAAGCCGAGAAAAATGAAGTTCAATGCTTCTGAGCATGCGTCGACTTGATTCTGAGCATGCGTGGGTTTTTTGTCCAATGGAGTTCCACACAGACGATCGGAATTTGCTATCGTTTTTTTTCCCATCGGATAAATTTAAAATATGTTCTATTTTTTCTCACCGATGGAAAAAAGACCGATGGGGCCCATACACAATCGGTTTATCCGATGAGAAAAGTCCATCGGACTGTTTTCATCTGTAAAACCGATCGTGTGTACACGGCATTATTGTCATAAAAAGTGTTTGGGGACCCGGGTCCTGCCCCAGGGGACATGTATCAATGCAAAAAAAAAAGTTTAAAAAATTGCAGTTTTTTCGGGAGCAGTGATTTTAATAATACTTAAAATGAAACAATAAAAGTGAAATATTCCTTTACATTTCGTACCTGGAGGGTGACTATAGTATGCCTGTAAAGTAGCGCATGTTTCCCGTGCTTAGAAAAGTCCCTGCACAAAATGACATTTCTAAAGGAAAAGGTAATTTAAAACTACTAGTGGCTATAATGAATTGTCGGGTCAGGGAATACAGATAAAAGTCATTGAAAAAAAACAGCATGCGTTCCCCCCCTTAGTCCATTACAGGCCCTTCAGGTCTGGTATGGATATTAAGGGGAACCCTGCGCCATTTTTTTTAAAAAATGGCGTGGGGTTCCCCCCAAAAATCCATACCAGACCCTTCAAGTCTGGTACGGATTTTGAGGGGAACCCCACACCAAAATGTAAAAAAAAATTCCCCCCCGCTAGCGGCCGAAAAAGGGTTAAAAACCGCCACAAAGCACCTCTGCAGAGGCGTATAGCCGCGGTGTCCCATTGATTTCAATGGGCAGAAGCGGTGGAGGAGTGATATACACACCGCTCCTTCACCGCTCCAAAGATACGGGTAGCAGGATTTTTTTCCCGTCCTGCTAGCGCACCGCTCCAGTGTGAAAGCCCCGAGGCACAAAAAAAAATCCCAAATTGTTTAAAATTGATATGGTCCAAAAACATTTAGGCAAAATAAAAGTGAATAAAGCACCTGGACCAGATGGCTTAAACCCTCTGTTATTTTAAAGCCATTGTTATACATTTTTAGAGGCTTTTAATGAATGGTTTGTGCCTATATTTAGAAAGGAATCAAAGTCTTTACTTAGTAACTACAGTCTGGTTAGTTTAACCGCTTGCCATAATTATACTGTGAATGGGCGGCAGTTACAAGCTCAGTGACCTACTGGTATGTCACTGAGCACATGTGCACTAGAGCTCCCCCTGCCCGACACAGCCGATCATGGTGATCGGTACCCGGCCACTGTGAGCAGCCAGGATTGGTCATCGCGATTACAATGTCAACAAAACATTTATGACTGTTTTGCTTACTATTGTGATACTATGATTGGACCACAGCTATCACATAGTACCTGGGAAAATCATAGCACCCTGTACCATGTGATTAGCTGTAGCCAATCACAGATCACAATAGTAATCAAGCTGTCATGAATGAAAGTCAGTCATTACAGCTAAAACTATTGCTTATAACAGTGATCATCACTGTTATAAGCCATATTAGCAACCCTCAAAATTTCCACTAGCCTGCTCGCATTAGGGGAGTGGAAATAAGCTGAGGGCGTGTGTTTCAGCTTGGGCGGGTCCGCTTGGCTTGGGTGGGGAGGCGGGTCAGCTTGGCTTGGATGGGGGACGGGTCCGCTTGGTTTGGGAGGGGAGGGGGGCTGGCCGGTCAGGTCAGCTCAGCTTGGCTCAGCTTGGCTCAGCTTGGGGGGGAGGCGGACCAGCTCGGCATGTTCGGTCTGCTTAGCTCGGGCAAGAAGGGGGGGCGAGCACATGGTATGGCAGCTTTGTATTATAAATTTATTTCATAGCTGCAGGACTCATTGGACTTATAAAACTGAAAGGCAACTTTGCAGCGTGGATATAGTGAGCAAACATGTCTGCAACTATGCAACTATGGTGCAATTAAAAATACCTGTACAATTTTGTGCTATTTTCTAGTTGTTATTGTGAAGGCATTTTTTTTTTATAGCAGTTACATTTTATTTGATGGTTATGAAAGTGGCATAATTATCCTTTGGCACCTTCTTCTGGAAACTCTTTTATCCGACTACATGCAAAGGAAATATTCATCCCAGTTTGTGAACAGGATGTCTCAAAGCAAATAAGTATAGCTTTGATTTCCTGTGTCTATCTCACAAAATGTCAAAGGCTGTGCAATTAGTTTCTGTGGGCATGTTGCTCCTTCTATTGTTATAGAATTTACTTAATAATTTGTTACCTTTAAAGGCCTTCAAAATTTCCACACGCCTGCTCGCATTAGGTGAGTGTTCCGGCTCGGACTTGGAGGCAGGCTGGCTTGGCTTGGGTGGGGGTTGTGACGGGTCTGGTCTACTCAGCTTGGGCGAGGAGGGGCGGGTGAGCCTGGTGCACACTGCACAGCCACAAAAAGGTGCCCTGCAAGGCGGGTAGCAGGAGGAGAATAGGACCCTATCAGCTTCCATTGTCGATCTCCAGTGATGTAATCCAATTCTCGATCTCCAACGATGGATGATCTCCAGCGAGGAACACGCACACGATCCTGCCTGCACCGGAGGCACCCGGCGAATGACGCGGCGCCAGACTGACAACTCTTATGTAGCTGAGGGCGGGGCCACCCATCACGTGATTCGTCCCCCTCTGATGCAACGGGAAACCTGCATTGCATCAGAGGGGGGCGGGGTCACCCGTACATGTCACTGGAAAACCCCGGAGTTTCGCCTTGCGTCAGAGGGGGCGGGGGTCACGTGACGGGTGGCCCCGCCCTCAGCTACATAAGACCTGTCAGTCTGGCGCCACGTCATTCGCCGGGTGCCTCCGGTGCAGGCAGGATTGTGTACGTTTTCCTCGCTGGAGTCGCTGGAGATCGAGAATTGGATTACATCACTGGAGATCGACCATAGATTTACAAAATGGTAAAATGTACCCCTTACCAATTCACATAGGGGGGAGCCGGGATCTAGAGTCCCCTTTGTTAAAAGGGGCTTACAGCTTCCGATAAGCCCCCCGCCCGCAGACCCCCACAACCACCGGGCAAGTCAACATGGGGACAGCCTCCCCATGTTAAGGGCATGTGGCCTGGTACGGTCCAGGAGGGGGGGCGCTCTCTCGTCCCCCCCCTCTTTTCCTGCGGCCTGCCAGGTTGCATGCTCGGATAAGGGTTTAATATGGATTTTTGGGGGGAACCCCACGCCATTTTTTATTTTTTTTTTGGCGCGGCGTTCCCCTTAAAATCCATACCAGACCTGAAGGGTCTGGTATGGATTTTTGGGGGGAACCCCACGCCATTCCTTTTTTAAATTTGGCGCAGGGTTCCCCTTAATATCCATACCAGACCTGAAGGGCCTGGTAATGTAATTTAGGGGGGACTCCCACGCATTTTTATTTATCAAAGACTTTCAATTACTTTTATCTGTATTGCCGGGACCCGACAATTCATTATAGCCGCGAGTAGTTTTAAATGACTTTTTTCCTTTAGAAATGTCATTTGATGCAGAGACTGTTATAAACACAGGAAACTTTTCTAAGCACAGGAAACATGCGCTACTTTACAGGCATACTATAGACACCCTCCAGGTACGAAATTTAAAGGAATATTTTACTTTTATTGTTTCACTTTAAGCATTATTAAAATCACTGCTCCCGAACAAAACATCAGTTTTTAAAACTTTTTTTTGCATTGATACATGTCCCTTGGGGCAGGACCCAGGTCCCCAAACACTTTTTATGACAATAACTTGCATATTAACCTTTAAAATAAGCACTTTAGATTTCTCCCATAGACTTTTAAAGGGTGTTCGGCAACTTTTCGAATTTGCCGCGAACACCCCAAATTGTTCGCTGTTCGGCGAACGGGCGAACAGCCAATGTTCGACTCGAACAGATAGCCAATCCCTATTGGTGAATAATTGGATTTTATTCTGTTCCTTATTTATGTGGAAATGTAAATGTTATCTGTATTTTTTCTCTTTTGTTAACCTCAATGAAATTTTTACTTTTTATATAACCCTGTTGTACTTTTCAATGAGCACCACTCTGTCCCATGGGCAAACGGTTCTTTTGTTTTGTGTCCTCCATGGCCTCTTCTGCTGAATTGTCCTATTAACCACCAGTACCCCCTAAGCATTCCAGGGGCCATTCAACGTGTCAGGCTAAAAGATGCCATGCAGTGCTTCAGCTAGTCTGTCTAGGGGACAGGAGCCACACCATAGCAGAGATTATTTTAGCTCTGCAGGGGCAGGCCCAGAGATGGTCCACCCCACGGAAGCTTGAGCCAGAAACGGTGGTGTGTGATAATGGCACTAACCCCCTGTCTGTCCTTCAACAGGGAAAGTTGACACATGTGCCATTGATACATTTGAAAAAGAGGGCAAAGTCCCTGGAAACGCATCATGCACACCCCCTCTCCCAACATCCACCAGGCATTTTGACAGCTGTCATCCTCGTGAGCAGCCTAGAATGTCGCCGTTAATATCCATATTTTGAGCTGGCTGACTCCCTGTCATCCTTGGTCTCTGTTTGCTCAGTGAGGCCTACAGCCTCACACTGATCACAGCTGCTTGGTCTCAGGTGTTTCCTTCCCATTCTGTTTCATGATAACTTCAATGTAAGTGTGCTGCTTATTTTAATAAACAGTTTTTTACTTAAAAAATACCTTTGATAAGGGGGTGAAAGCACCACCAACACTCAAAGACCAATTTTTCCAAAACTGTGTCACAGGGGCGTTAAATCATTTTTTTTTTACAGCAAGGCCAATTCTTGCTTTTCTCAAGAGTACATCTAGAAGGTTATGGGGTGAAGGCACCACCAACACCCAAAGACCAATTTTTCCACAACTGTATGACGGGGGCATAAAATTTTAATTTTTTACAGCAAGGTCAATTCTTGCTTTCATCAAGAGTACCTCTAGAAGGTTAAGGGGTGAAGGCACCACCAACACCCAAAGACCAATTTTTCCGCACCATACAAAGTCTGCAAAAGAGACAACAGATATTATCTAAAAAAAATGTGTTAATCTTGGCCCGCGTGTACTATAATTTGGCTTCTTCACATAAGGCTTGCTCACTGTGGTGTAAAAATGTGTTATTTCCATCCAAAGTCTACCAAAGAGAGATCAAAATGTATCTAAAAAATCTTTCATCTTGTTCCTAGTGCACAAAATTGTGGCCTCATCATACAGATTGGCTCCCTAAGCTGTTGTTTTACAAAATTAAGGAAAAATTATTTTTCTTTATAAATGTCAGTTTTTTGCTGCAGCAGGTTCTAAACATGGTACAGACATGCCACTTTACAGGCAGACTAAGAGGACCCCCCCAGACACTATGTTTAAATTATTTTTTTATTTTATTTGTTTTACTTTAAGCATCATTAAAATCACTGCTACTTTAAAAACCATCTATTTTTAACGTTTTTTTTTTGCATTGGTACATGTCCCCAGGGCAGAAGCCGTGCCCCATAGTCTTTTTATGACCAATAACTTGCATATAAACCTTCAAAATGGGGACTGATTTTTGCGATGTTCAAGAGTTCTGGCTCAAACTGAACCAGGGGGAGTTCGGCCCTTCTCTAATGATGATTAAATACCACCAAAACAAAGCTTTATTTGTGTGAAAAAATTATAAAAAATGAAATTTTCAAACAGCGTTGCATGACTGAACAACAGCCAGTTAAAGTAGCACAGTGCTTCTATGCACCACAGTGCTGAACAGCAAAAAATACCCTAGACATGAAGTGGGTAAAAACTTCTGGTGGAAACGTGGTTAACTTCTATAGTTGAGAAGATATTTGAGAGTTTGATAAAAGACCACACAGAAGAGTTTTTGCTAGAAAACAATATTTTAAGCAATACACAGGATGGATTTACCAAAGACTGTAGTTGTCAAACAAATCTGTTTCTTTTTGGTAAAACATTTAGACAAATGAGTGGCTGTGGAAATAATAATATATTTTATTTTATATTTTTTCTTTAATTGGACTTTGCAAAAGCATTTGACACAGTTCCACACAAATGAATAATGTGTAAAATAAAGTCTATGGGCTTAGAAAATGTAATGTGTAAATGGATAGAAAACTGCGTGAAAGGCCGTATTAATGGAGTATTGATTCATGATTTAGGCTACTTTGCACTGAGCCTCTTTGCAGGCACTATAGAGCTAAAAATAGCGCCTGAAAAGCGCACTGAAAGAGCCTCTTCTCTCACTCCATTACGCTCAAAAAAGTCCTGCTAGCCGCATCTTTGAGGCGCTGTAGGAGCGGTGTATACACCGCTCCTACAGCGCCCCAGCCCATTGAAATCAATGGGCAGTGGCACCGATCCGCCGGCAAAGCGCCGCTGCAGTTTTAACCCTTTTTCGGCCACTAGCGGGGATTAAAAGTGCCCCGCTAGCGGCCGAATAGCGCCGCATTAACACCGATGGCGCGACGCCTCAGTGTGACAGTAGCTTTATATTCTGAATGATCTAAGGTCATTAGTGGTGTACCCCAAGGTTCAGTGTTGGGACCCCTAACATTTAACTTATTTATAAATGATATAGTGTAGCGCCCACCCCATTTAGGGGTGCTATATACCCAAATTTAGGGGCTGGTCTGAGATAGTAGTTGGGCTCAGACCGTTCTCATTTATAGGTTGTGCTACTTTATTTCTTCAGGTGGTATACTGGTGTGCAGTTCCCTGTGGCCTGTAGGTGGCACTGCCATGACAGGTCAGGGTTGAACTAACAGTACTAGTGCTGTGTCTTGGGGTGTCCTCTCTCGGCAGCGGTACAGAGGAAATGGTTGGCATGCTGTGCATGCTGGGAGAGGATACATAAGGGGCAAACGCAGCCTGGGAGTCGTCTTCGGAGGAGGAGAGGAGTCGGAGTCCAAGTGCGTGGCGCATGGCCCTCCAGGCCATGGGGCCACGTGTGCATCAGTCCCAGGCACCTTTAGCCCTGGGGCTGCATCTTCAACATTGGGCCCAGCACCTTTAGCTGGAGCCCACTTCTGGGAAGAGGAATCCCAGGATGTCACTCGCGAGGGAGCCCGCTTCTGAGAAGAGGAGGCCGGGGCAGGACCTTTCTGACGGATCGGTGAGAGTTCACGGTGAAGGAAGGGGCCCGGTAACTTTCTGGAGGGATTCATCTATCCACCAAGGGCCTAGTAATGTGCTGCTGCTGGCACCTGTCCTTATATACCCAAAGCTGAGAAGTTTGGGGTCTGATAGATTCTGTGGCAGAGAGTCTCCCGATTGTATCTAGGAAAAGAACCTGATTAAACGTCCGAGCATCACTTTGGCTGCTAGGATCCACTTTGTGGGAGACTGTCCGGGTGAGCTGGACCTACTCTGGGATGGAGTAGCGATTGTAATATCTACTTGTGCCTGGACTAACCTCCCAAAACTTGCTGTCCTGTCTCTCTTCCACCCTTTCCTATCTGCTGAACATTCAGAAAATAAACTCAACGTTGGAGTTTAGAGTGGTGTGGACATTGGAATTACTTGGGGAGAATACAGAGACTTGTCCCTATATCCTAGGAGACGAGAACCAACTGATGGGGGAACCTAGCTGTGGGACCCAAATACATAACACCGCTTAACCTCCTCATCCAGGAGGGTACGGGCATATAGTATGGTGTGCCTTTTTCCTGCAAGTGAGCCAAAGGTAGGGAAAAGGGTCCGTGTGCCAGCGTTTAGGATTAAAAGTACCCAAAAAGTGTTTTCTTTTTCTCTGGATAAACTGTGGGTATAGGGTTCTGTATATGGAGGTTTTCTATTGTTTATTTCAGTTTTTTTTTTTTTCTCTATTGGCTGAACTTACCTGACTATCTATGCATCTAAAAAGCTAATAACTGTATACCCAGTGTTATGTCTATGACCATTGCATTACATCTGTTAGAGAAGCTAAGGATCATCTAATACAGTGGTCTCCAAACTGCAGCCCGAGGGCGGGATGTGGCCCTTTGCTTACATTTATTCAGCCCTTGGGGCATTAGTCCCCCCACTGTTAGCAATAGTGAACCATAGTTCCTGCCACTCTATTCCTCCTTCTGACACCAATGATGGGGCACTATTCCCCCCACTGACACCAATGATGGGACACTATTCTTCCCACTGACACCAATAATGGGGCACTATTCCTCCCACTGACACCAATGATGGGACACTATTCTTCCCACTGACATCAATGATGGGGACTATTCCTCCCACTGACACCAATGATGGATCACTGTTCCTCCCACTGACATCAATGATGGGGACTATTCCTCCCACTGACACCAATGATGGATCACTGTTCCTCCCGCTGACACCATTGATGGGACACTATTCCTGCCACTGACGCCAATAATGGGACTTTTCCTCCCACTGACTCCAATGATAAAGCACTATTCCTCCCACTGACACCAATGATGGGCCACTATTCCTCCCACTGACACCAATGATGGGGCACTATTCGTCCCACTGAACCAATGATGGGGCACTATGCCTCCCACTGACACCATTGATGGGGTACTATGCCTCCCACTGACACCAAGGATGGGTTTCTATGCCTCCCACTGACACTAATGATGCGGCACTATTTCTCCCACTGACACCAATGATGGGCCACTAATCACCCCACTGACACCAATAATGAGACACTATTCCTTCCACTAACACCAATGATGGGGCACTATGCCTTCCACTGACACAAATGATGGGGCACTATTCCTACCACTGACACCAATGATGGGGCTCTATTCCTCCCACTGACACCAATGATGGGGTACTATGCCTCTCACTGACACCAATGATGGGGCACTATTCCTCCCACTGACACCAATGATTGAGCACTATTCATCCCACGGACACCAATGATAGGGCTCTATTTCCCCCAGTAACACCAATGATGGGGCACTATTCACCCCACTGACACCAATAATGAGACACTATTCCTACCACTGACACCAATGATGGGGCACTATTCCTCCAACTGACACCAATGATGGGGTACTATTCCCACTGACAACAATGATGGGGCACTATTCTTCCCACTGACACCAATGATGGGGCACTATGCCTCCCACTAATACCATTGATGGGGCGCTATGCCCCCCACTAATACCAATGATGGGGCACTATGCCTCCCACTGACACCAATGATGGGGCACTATGCCTTCCACTGACACCAATGATGGGGCACTATTCCTCCCACTGACACCAATGATGGGGCACTATTCCTCCCACTGACACCAATACTGGGGCACTATTCCTCCCACTAACACCTACAGTGGGGCACTATTCCTCCCAACAAAGGGACACTATTCCTTCCCCTAATACCAAAAATGTGGTACGGTTTACTCCCATTGACACCAGGTCGTTTTTTGCATCCACTGGCCATGGTCTGGCCCCCCTAAAGTTTGATGGACAGTAAACTGGCCCTTCATTTAGAACGTTTGGAGAACCCTGATCTAATATAAAGCATATATAAATTTGAATGTATCATTTTGCGTTTCAACACACATACACCTTTTTTATTTTTTTAGTCTTCTTTTTTTTTTACTAAGAACTTAGTTAGTCCTTTATTCCCAAAACTGTTGAAACACACATACATTTTTACTTACTAATATTACAATAGACTTAGCAAAAAATAAAATACATACAAACCCTAATTGAATTATATTTATTTTACACAAATATTTTTTCTTTAACCACTTAACGACCGCTCACTGTATATATACACGTCGGCAGAATGGCACCGACAGGCACAATCACGTACAGTGTACGTGATCGCCTTTGTACAGTTGGGGGGTCCGATCGGACCCCCCTCCTATACAGTGAGCGGCCGTTTATCATTGGGGAGCGATCAGAGATGAGGGGGTGACCATTCGATTTCGGCCACCCCCTCGCGATCGCTCCCGGCGAATGAAAATGCTTCCTCCGCCATGTGATGTAAACACAGGCAGGAGGAAGTGATGTCATCTCCCTCACGGCGGTCTTTTCGATTCCGGCGCCGAGGAGAGAAGAAGCAGGTTAGTGCACCAACAGTCCACTGACACTTAGGTACACATAGGCACACATTTCACCCCCAGTCACCCCCAGATCACCCCCCAGGTCACCCCCCAGCCCCCAATCACAGTGTCACTGATTGCAGTGATCATTTATTTTACTGATCACTGCATTTAGTGTCATCTGTGATAGTAAAAAGTTGCAGGGCAGTTAGGTTTAGGCCCCTTTAGGTCCAGGGTAGCCCCCTAACCCCCCTAATAAAGGTTTAACCCCTTGATCGCCCCCCAGGTAACCCTTTCACCCCCTAACGCCAGCGTCACTAAGCGATCGTATTTTCGATCGCTGTATTTAATGCCGGTGGTGCCCTAGATAGCCAGTTATTTATTTTTAGTTTCGCCGCAGGTTTTTAGAGCGTCAGGTACCCCCATATATTATTTTAACCCCCTGATTGCCCCTAGAGTTAACCCTTTCACCAGTGATCACCGTATAAGCGTCACTGGTAACACTGGTTACCCAGTTAGTTATTTAGGTAACCCGTCAGGTTTTTATATAGCGTCGGGTACCCCCATATTTAACCTAATAAAGGTTTTAACCCCCTGATTGCCCCTAGTTAACCCTTTCACCAGTGATCACCATATAAAGGTTACGGGTGACGCTGGTTGGTTAGTTTGCTTTTTATAGCATCAGGGCACCCGCCGTATATAACCCAATAAAGGTTTAACCCCCTGATCACCCGGCGGGTGAGATCAATTAGGTTTTAGCGCCAGAGAGGGTCTGCGTCGCCCCAGGCAGCGTTAGGTTAGTGCCAGTAACGCTAACACCCACGCGCAAAGCATACACCTCCCTTAGTGGTATAGTATCTGATCAGATCTATACTAGCGTCCCCAGCGGTTTAGGGTTCCCAAAAACACAGTGTTAGCGGGATCAGCCCAGATACCTGCTAGCACCTGCGTTTAGCCCCTCCGCCCAGCCCAGCCCAGCCCAGCCCACCCAAGTGCAGTATCGATCGATCACTGTCACTTAACAAACACAAAACACATAACTGCAGCGTTCGCAGAGACAGTCCTGATCCCTGCGACCGCTAACAGTTTTTTTTGTAGCGTTTGATACATTTGCTGACGACATTCGGGTGCTTTTTTTCCTGTGAATCTTACTAGTGTACCCCTAAATTTAGAGCCCAAAATGGCAAGACGAAGGTACACTAGTAAAGAGGCCTACGAGATTCTGAGCATGACAGATAGTGAAGAGGAGGTCACGTATCTGTCAGATTCAGGCTCAGAATATCTTCCCGTAGAAGACAGTGACGTCAGCGGCCCCACGTCAGATAGCTCTGACGATGAAGTTGAGGTCCCTGCTAAGGTCAGGCATACCCGATCCCGATCTTCTGAGGTTGTTGAGGAGCAAGAACCGCAGGGCTCTCGTATCATGGAGCAGAGTAGTACTAGCACCGCTATTCCTTCTGGTGAATTGGCAAGCACCAGCGGCCTAGTACAGCCTGGGTGTACATCCAGCACTGCAGTATCACTTGGTGACGTGGCGAGTCCCATAAGTGCAGTTCAAGCTGGCGAGGTGGCAAGCACAAGTAGTGTCCCGCTGCCACCAATAAGAAGACAAAGGCAGGCCCGTCGTACCCATAGTGCTCTTCCTGCAGAATTCGCCTATCCTGATTGGGTCCCCACCACTTCTGCAGAACCCGTACTTCCCCCATTCACTGCCCAAGCCGGTATTCAGGTGGAAACAGCTGATTTTATGCCAATTGATTATTATTCGCTGTTTTTCACGGAAGATCTCTATAGATCTATTGTGGACCAGAGTAATTTATATGCTGGTCAATTCATCGCCGCTAATCCCCAGTTGCCTTCCATTGCCAAAGATTGGAAACCAATTACGGTTTCCGAATTTAAGACCTTTCTGGGCCTTTCCCTCAACATGGGCACATATAAATTCCCATCATTGCGTGCTTATTGGTCCACGCACCCAATTGACCACATGCCCGTGTTCTCTGCCTCCATGCCCAGGAAACGATACGAGCAGATTTTGCGGTTCATGCACTACAATGACAATGAACTTTGTCGTCCACATGGGGACCCTGAATACGACCGGCTCTATAAAATTCGGCCCCTCATAAACCACTTCAACGAATGTTTTGCAGCCTGGTTTATTCCCGATCAAGCTGTCTGCGTTGATGAGTCCCTGATTAAATTTTCTGGCCGCTTGGCTTTCAAGCAGTACCTTCCCAGCAAGCGTGCCAGATACGGGGTCAAGCTCTATAAGTGCTGTGACAGGGCAACAGGCTATGTATGGAGCTTTATGGTTTATGAGGGAAAAGATAGTCAGGTTGAGCCGGTCAACTGCCCGGATTACATAGGGAGCGCTGGCAAGATAGTGTGAAAATTGGTGTCACCCTTATTCGGAAAGGGGTGCCACTTGTATGTGGACAATTATTACACGAGCGTGCCACTGTTTAGTCACTTGTTTGATCATCAGATTGGAGCATGTGGCACTGTGCGACCTAATCGCCGGGGCTTTCCCCAGCGGCTTGTAGATGCCCATCTTAGGCTGGGGGGAGAGAGCCTGCTTGAAGTGTAATAACTTGCTCGCTATGAAGTGGAGGGACAATAAGAATGTTTTCCTTCTTACCTCCCTTCATGCAGACAAGACAGTCCAAATTCGTACGGCGACTGGTGTTGTGGAGAAACCCCTCTGTGTCTACGAATATAACAAAAATATGGGAGGGGTGGACCTCAACGACCAGTTGTTGGCGCCGTATCTAATTGACCGTAAGGCGAGACGCTGGTACAAAAAAGTGTCTCTATCCTTATTTCAATTGGCTTTGCTGAACGCTCATGTGCTATACGGAGCTTCAGGCGGGATGTTATCTCTTCTAAAATTCCAGAATGAGATTGTCACAGAACTCCTGTATCCAGGCGGTTCTGCACCTCACCATCCCCTACCAAATGCAGTAAGCCGGCTGCATGAGAGGCATTATACGCATCTCCTCCCGAGTACCCCTACCCAACGAACCCCCCAAAAAAGATGTCGTGTCTGTAGCAAGCGCGGATTTAGGCGTGACACCCGTCATTATTGTCCACTCTGTCCTGACAAACCTGGTCTTTGCCTTGGTGAATGTTTTGACCGCTACCACTCAAAAGTGAAGTTTTAGCGTAGGGTACAGCATTTCACAGACTAGGACACACTTACACAGGGTCTCCCAAGATGCCATTACATTTTGAGAGACCCGAACCATTACAGTTGTTAAAGTTACAAAAAAAAAGTGTAAAAAAAAAAACCTAAAAAAAAAAAAACACAAAAAAAAAAAATAGTTGTCGTTTTATTGTTCTCTCTCTCTCTCTCTATTTTCTCTCTATTGTTCTGCTCTTTTTTACTGTATTCCATTCTGCAATGTTTTATCATGCTTGCTTTTCAGGTATGTAATTTTTTGTTTTCAGGTGCGCCATTCAACTGCAGCGCGGAATTATTTATCTTGACAGCAACAGCGTTTGCTCCCACGATACATAAAGCCGTGACTCCAGTGCTGTAGGAGGTGATTTCACCACCACAGTTAAAAAAAAAAGAGCATATATGCCGAAGCATGGGGGCAGCAGGGGCAGAGGAGCGATTTTGCTCCTAATGCCGCGTACATACGGTCGAAATTCCGACGGAGGCTTGCCCGTGGAAAAGTCCGACCGTGTGTACGCGGCATAACCTTTTATGCCGCGTACATACGGTCAAAATTTCGACAAAGGCTTGCCTGTGGAAAAGTCCGACCGTGTGTACGCGGCATAACTTTTTTGCGGGAGGATGCCCCCATGCTTCGGCATATATATATTTTAGGCACAGGTTGCGTTAAAAAATTTTTTATTTTTTACTAGGTTTTGTTTTGGTATTTGCTTTACAGGTATGATATGGTAAGGTCTTACTGTTGTACTGTAATGTTACTTTGTTTTAATGTTAACCATCATTTGCTTAGCAGGTACGCCATTCAGTTGCATCGCGGATTTATTTATCTTGACAGCAACAGCGTTTGCTCCCACGATACATAAAGCCATGACTCCACCGCTGTAGGAGGTGATTTCACCACCACAGTTAAAAAAAGAGCATATATGCCGAAGCATGGGGGCAGCAGGGGCGGAGGAGCGATTTTGCTCCTAATGCCGCGTATATACAGTCGAAATTCCGACGGAGGCTTGCCCGTGGAAAAGTTTGACCGTGTGTACGTGGCATAACCTTTTATGCCGCGTACATACGGTCGAAATTCCGACGAAGGCTTGCCCGTGGAAAAGTCCGACCGTGTGTACGCGGCATAACTTTTTTGCGGGAGGATGCCCCCATGCTTCGGCATATATGCCCATCATTAGAAGTGGGTGGATGAAGGGAGGTATTCTAATGGTGGGCATACCCACCGATCAATCTCTTTTTTTCGTTCAGCCAACAGGCTGCATGAAAAAAAAGATTACAATACATGTCCAACAAGGACCAGCAACGTACTGGTATGTTGCTGGACTTTGAATGTTTATACCAGAATGATGCCTGCAGGTTTAGGTATCATCTTGGTATCATTCTTTTCAGCCAGTGGCCGGCTTTCATGTAAAAGCAATTCTAGCAGATAATTAGCCTCTAGACTGCTTTTACAAGCAGTGGGAGGGAATGCCCCCCCTAACCGGATATAAACAGCACCATTGGGAAATTGGGAAAGCATTTTATCACACCGATCTTGGTGTGGTCAGATGCTTTGAGGGCAGAGGAAAGATCTAGGGTCTAACCCCCCAATTTTTTTCAAAAAAAGAGTACCTGTCACTACTTATTGCTATCATAGGGGATATTTACATTCCCTGAGATAACAATAAAAATGATAAAAAAAAAAATATGGAAGGAACAGTTTAAAAATAAAATAAAAAATCAAAATAAAAATAATAAAAAAAATAAATAAAAAAAAGCACCGCTGTCCCCCCTGCTCTTGCGCAAAGGCGAACGCAAGCGTCGGTCTAGCGTCATATGTAAACAGCAAATGCATCATGCATGTGAGGTATCACCGCGAAGGTCAGATCAAGGGCAGTAATTTTAGCAGTAGACCTCCTCTGTAAATCTAACGTGGTAACCTGTAAAGGCTTTTAAATGCTTTTAAAAATGAATGTAGTTTCTCGCCGCTGCGCGTTTGTGCGCAATTTTAAAGCATGTCGTGTTTGGTATCCATGTACTCGGCCTAAGATCATCTTTTTTATTTCATCAAACATTTGGGCAATATAGTGTTTTTTAGTGCATTAAAAATAAAAAAAGTGTGTTTTTCCCCCAAAAAATGCGTTTGAAAAATCGCTGCGCAAATACTGTGTGGAAAAAAAAATGCAACACCCACTATTTTAATCTGTAGGGCCTTTGCTTTAAAAAAATATATAATGTTTGGGGGTTCAACATAATTTTCTTGAAAAAAAAAAATGTTTTCATGTAAACAAAAAGTGTCAGAAAGGGCTTTGTCTTCAAGTGGTTAGAAGAGTGGATGATGTGTGACATAAGCTTCCTAATGTTGTGCATAAAATGCCAGGACAGTTCAAAACCCCCCCAAATGACCCTATTTTGGAAAGTAGACACCTCAAGCTATTTGCTGAGAGGCATGTTGAGCCCATTAAAAAAAAAAATATTCTTGTCCCAAGTGATTGAATAATGACAAAAAGAAAAAAAAATGTACAAAAAGTTGTCACTAAATTATATATTGCTCAAATATGCCATGGTTATATGTGGAATTGCACCCCAAAATACATTCTGTTGCTTCTCCTGAGTACGGGGATACCACATGTGTGAGACATTTTGGGAGCCTAGCCGCGTACAGGACCCCGAAAACCAAGCACCGCCTTCAGGATTTCTATGGGTGTAAATTTTTGATTTCACTCCTCACTGCCTATCACAGTTTTGGAGGCCATGGAATGCCCAGATTGCACAAAACCCCCCCAAATGACCCCATTTTGGAAAGTAGACACCCCAAGCTATTTGCTGAGAGGTATGTTGAGTATTTTGCAGATCTCGCTTTTTGTCACAAAGTTTTAAAAATTGAAAAAAGAAAAAAAAATGTCTTTCTTCATTTTCAAAAACAAATGAGAGCTGTAAAATACTCACCATGCCTCTCGGCAAATAGCTTGGGGTGTCTACTTTCCAAAATGGGGTCATTTGTGGGGGTTTTGGGCTATCTTGGCATTTTATGGCCTTCAAAACTGTGATAGGTAGTGAGGAGTGAAATCAAAAATTTGTGCCCTTAGAAATCCTGAAGGCGGTTGCTTGGTTTTCGGGGGCCCGTACGAGGCTAGGCTCTCAAAAAGTCCCACACATGTGGTATCCCCGTACTCAGGAGAAGTAGCCAAATGTATTTTGGGGTGCAATTCCGCATATAACCATGGCATGTTTGAGCAATATATCATTTAGTGACAACTTTTTGTACATTTTTTTTTCTCTTTTTGTCATTATTCAATCACTTGGGACAAAAAAAAAATATTCAATGGGCTCAACATGCCTCTCAGCAATTTCCTTGGGGTGTCTACTTTCCAAAATGGGGTCATTTTGGGAAGTTTTGTGCTATCTTGGCATTTTATGGCCTTCAAAACTGTGATAGGTAGTGAGGAGTGAAATCAAAAATTTATGCCCTTAGAAACCTTGAAGGCGGTGCTTGGTTTTTGGGGTCCCGTACGCGGCTAGGCTCCCAAAAAGTCCCACACATGTGGTATCCCCATACTCAGGAGAAGCAGCAGAATGTATTTTGGGGTGTAATTTCACATATGCCCATGGCATGTGTGAGCAATATATCATTTAGTGACAACTTTGTGCAAAAAAAACAAAGTTTGTCATATTCCCGCAACTTGTGGCAAAATATAAAATATTCCATGGACTGAACATGCCTCTCAGTAAATAGCTTGGGATGTCTACTTTCCAAAATGGGGTCATTTGGGGGGGGGGTTTTGTGCTATTTTGGCATTTTATGGCCTTCGAAACTGTGATAGGTAGTGAGGAGTGAAATCAAAAATTTACGCCCTTAGAAATCCTGAAGGCGGTGCTTGGTTTTTGGGGCCCCGTACCCGGCTAGGCTCCCAAAAAGTCCCACACATGTGGTATCCCCGTACTCAGGAGAAGCAGCAAAATGTATTTTGGGGTGCAATTCCACATATAACCATGGCATGTGTGAGCAATATATAATTTAGTGACAACTTTTTGTACATTTTTTCTTTTATTTTTCTTTTTGTCATTATTCAATCATTTGGGACAAAAAAAATATATTCAATGGGCTCAACATGCCTCTCAGCAAATAGCTTGGGGTGTCTACTTTCCAAAATGGGGTCATTTGGGGGGGTTTTGTGCCATCTTGGCATTTTATGGCCTTCAAAACTGTGATAGGTAGTGATAGGTAGTGAGGAGTGAAATCAAAAATTTATGCCCTTAGAAACCTTGAAGGCGGTGCTTGGTTTTTGGGGTCCCGTACGCGACTAGGCTCCCAAAAAGTCCCACACATGTGGTATCCCCGTACTCAGGAGAAGCAGCAGAATGTATTTTGGGGTGCAATTCCACATATAACCATGGCATGTGTGAGCAATATATCATTTAGTGACAACTTTTTGTACATTTTTTCTTTTCTTTTTGTCATTATTCAATCATTTGGGACAAAAAAAATATATTCAATGGGCTCAACATGCCTCTCAGCAAATAGCTTGGGGTGTCTACTTTCCAAAATGGGGTCATTTGGGGGGGTTTTGTGCCATCTTGGCATTTTATGGCCTTCAAAACTGTGATAGGTAGTGATAGGTAGTGAGGAGTGAAATCAAAAATTTATGCCCTTAGAAACCTTGAAGGCGGTGCTTGGTTTTTGGGGTCCCGTACGCGACTAGGCTCCCAAAAAGTCCCACACATGTGGTATCCCCGTACTCAGGAGAAGCAGCAGAATGTATTTTGGGGTGCAATTCCACATATAACCATGGCATGTGTGAGCAATATATCATTTAGTGACAACTTTTTGTAATTTTTAATTTTTTTTTGTCATTATTCAATCACTTGGGACAAAAAAAAAAAAATATTCAATGGGCTCAACATGCCTCTCAGCAATTTCCTTGGGGTGTCTACTTTCCAAAATGGGGTCATTTGGGGGGGTTTTGTACTGCCCTGCCATTTTAGCACCTCAAGAAATGAGATAGGCAGTCATAAATTAAAAGCTGTGTAAATTCCAGAAAATGTACCCTAGTTTGTAGACGCTATAACTTTTGCGCAAACCAATAAATATACGCTTATTGACATTTTTTTTTACTAAAGACATGTGGCTGAATACATTTTGGCCTAAATGTATGACTACAATTGAGTTTATTCGATTTTTCTTATAACAAAAAATAGAAAATATCATTTTTTTTCAAAATTTTCGTTTTTTTTTCCGTTTATATCGCAAAAAATAAAAATCGCAGAGGCAATCAAATACCATTAAAAGAAAGCTCTATTTGTGGGAAGAAAAGGACGCAAATTTCGTTTGGGTACAACATTGCATGTCCGCACAATTTACAGTTAAAGCAGCGCAGTGCAAAATTCTGAACTCACCTTTGGTCCTTTAGCTACCAAATGGTCCGGGGCTTAAGTGGTTAAATAAAATTACCTGTTTTTCTTTTCTTTTTTTTTTTTTCATTCTTTGTTGCATCTTTGCATTGCTGTTTTAAGCCCCGTACACACGGTCAGACTTTTTGCCAACAAACTTAATTTTGAGCAAGTTTGACAAAAAATCCGACCATGTGTACACTCCATCGGACAAACTTTTTGGGTTTTCATCGGACAAAAGTTTGGTCTGCAAACGGACAAACTTTTGGCCAACAAAAGTCCGATGGAGCAAAGTCCGACCGTGTGTACAGAAATCCATCGGACTTTTGTCCGATGGACAAATAAGCATGCCCAGAACCAATGTTAAAATCAACCAACATTAGCAGAAGTTGACCAAAGGGTGGCGGTAAAGAGCAGAAAAACCACGTGATGTTGGGAAAGTTTTGGGAAAGTTTGCAGAAAAGTCCTGCCGTGTGTATGCTATGGGTGTTCCCGGCCAACTCCCTTCGGTCAAAAATCCACAGAAAAGTTTGTTTGAAGTCCGACCGTGTGTACGAGGCTTAAGTCCAGTCTCTTTTCTGCCACTTTATGTTTACATGTATCTAGGGTTGCCACCTCATCCCTTTAAACCCGAACACATATTAAATACACAGGTTCTGTGGCTGATTAAGGTGGTAATTAAACTCACTTGATGCCTTATCTGCATTAAATTAGCCTCAGAACCTGTGTAATTCATATGTGTTCGGGTTTAAAGGGATGAGGTGGCAACTCTACATGTATCCCAGCAATAACTGGGTACTAACATTGATAGGTAAGTTTATCCGGGGGAAAATACGATTGCCTCTCGGGGGATCAGGAAGGAATTTTTTCCCCTGTTGTAGCAAATTGAATGTGGGTATAGATTGGGTATATGGGATTGTATGATATTATGATTTTTTTTTTTTTTTTTTTATGGTTGGACTTGATGGACTTGTGTCTTTTTTCAACCTGACGAACTATGTAACTATGTAAGCAATGGATATATGGGATATCTCATTGTGGGTTTCCTGATGGACCTTCCTCTTAGGATCACCATAAATTATTGTAGTGAAATATGCTGATGTAAAGTTCTTGACAATTACATTTAAAATTACATTACCATGTTAAAAAGAATTTAGTGGTTAGGTGTGCCTATATTTTAAGTGTTAATTCCCAGGTTTCTGCCTCTTCGGTAAATGAAATCCTGGTTGAAACAACCTGCTACATTCTTTGAACTCATAGATCTAATTGCCCTTTGCTGTGTGTTGTAGCTAGTGCTATCATTAACCTTCAATCCATTTCCTTTAAATGTTTGCTAAATGGAGAAGCATGTGAGGAAGTCACTTGAATTGTTAACCCCGCTCCTCTTGCTTGAGTCATGAAGGATGCCAAATGTGAAGCAGAAGGTTGTCAAAGATGAGTAGGATCAGAAGTGAAAATTCTGAGCAGTAATACAAAGCAGAGGGCTTTCCCCAGGGATCTATTTATCTTTTAAGCAGTCTTGTGAACTGCTTTTAGTATCAGGTGCATCATCTTGAGAAACCATTGTACATTCCAAGTAAAATTAGTTTTATGTTCCCACATAAAAAGGACCACAGCCAGGTGGCAGATCAATATATGACTACAGCGTGTAAAATAAAAAAAAGTGCAGCTTACAAGAATTTATGTGAGTATTTATTAGAGATGCCTTTCCTATGTAAATCATGGACATGTGTATGCATTGGTTAATTTATGTGACTACAAAATCCTTGAAACCTGCATGACAAATTGTGCCTTGCAAAACTGAATCATGCCAACACTTTGCAGAGCAATGTTCCAGCACAGCTTAATTAACCTAATGTGTCTTGTATATTGTACATGTTTACATGAAGATAGATACAAGATGAAGGAGTGTGACTGACATCAAACATCTGCCTAATGACTTCAGTGTAAAGAATTAGGACTTGTCTGTTATCCACAACTACGCAGGTGTTGTCAGTCTTAAATAACACTCTGATACCATAAAATACAAAGATGTTGAAAACTTAGGCAGGCCATACATGGTCGAATTTCGAAATAATATTTTTTAAAAAATCAGAAAATGTATGCGTTTTGTAAAATGATGATGCCACCATTGATTTCGAAATTCGACCAACCAAACCTTCAATTTCACCTCATGTTCCTACAGAAAAGAATTTTCGTGTCTGGGAATCTTCTTTTCTTTCCGGGAATTTTCTTTTCTTGCACATGCGCATTTCTTTTTCGATTACAGTTCTTGCACGATTCTCCCATCATTAAATAGAGAATCATTTGTTTTTCCAAAAATTTCCAACATGTCCTATTATTAAAATTCAATGGCCGCACGAAAATCGACTGTTGCTGTTGCAATGGTGCGAAATACGAACGAAAATTCTTAGATAAGATTTTCAAAAGAATTTTTTTTCGAAATTTGACCCATGTATGGCCTGTCTAAGTCAGTGGGCTAGAAAATAACTTTTTAGCTAAAAAAAAAAAAAAATAGGGTGCTGCCTTTATTTATGTTCCGGTCATTTTGCATATATAACCCTACTAAGATTAACCAACTGAGAGAAAAAGCAATTTATCTTTCCATCGGTATAGTCAACTGATCCAATTGATCCACAAAAACTGAACTAGGCATGCACTTGGGAGGCTAAAGCCTCGTACACACGGTCGGACTTCCACCGGACTTTTCCGTGGATTTTTGTCCGAACGGAGTTGGCCGGGCACACCCATAGCATACACACCACAGGACTTTTCTGCAAACTTTCCCAAAACTTTTTGCAACATCACATGGTTTTTCTGCTCTTTACCGCCACCCTTTGGTCAACTTCTGCTATTGTTGGTTGATTTTAACATTAGTTGTTTTGTCCATCGGACAAAAGTCCTATGGTTTTCTGTACACACGGTAGGACTTTGCTCCATCAGACTTTTGTTGGGCAAAAGTTTGTCCGTTTGCAGACCCAACTTTTGTCCGATGAAAACAAAACCAAACGAAAAAAGTTTGTCCGATGGAGCGTACACACGGTCGGATTGTTGGTCCAACTTGCTTAAAACCAAGTTTGTTGGGCCAAAGTCCGACCGTGTGTACGGGGCTTTAAAGGAGTCATCAACTTTCCCATATACACCTGTAATGTGTATGGAGACTGCTTGAGTAGACTATGGGGTTGATTTACTAAAACTGGAGAGTGCAAAATCTGGTGCAGTTCTGCATAGAAACCAGTCACCTTCCAGGTTTTCTTTCAAAGCTTAACTGCCTAAGTTATACCGTGGCAATGTGGCTCGATCCCACGAAACGCCATCATTGTACGTCGGCTCGTAGACGGTGATTTGTGGGCACACGCTCGCTCCCACTGGCCAGCGGGGGAGCCAATCAGTGGGTGGGGCTGACTCGATGTCCGCTGGCCACCCGCGATCATTCCCCGCAGTGACAGAACGGGGATCTGCCTGTGTTATCAAGGCAAATCCCCGTTCTGACAGCCGAGATCACACAGATCTTGTCTTTCTGCTATGCAGGAAGATGGATCAGTGTGTTTCCCCAGTCACACAGTCCCCCATACAGTTCGAACACACAGTGAGGGAACACATTTAACCCCTTGATCACCCCTGATGTTAACTTCTTTCCTGCCTGTTTCATTAGTACAAGAATAGTGCATATTTTTAGCACTGATTACTGTAATAATGTCACTAGTTCACGAAAAAGTGTCAAAAATGTCAGTTAGGTGTCCAATCCGTCTGCCGCAATGTCGCAGTCCCGCTAAAAATCACTGATCGCCACCATTACTAGTAAAAAAAATAATAAAGGATAAAAATGCCATAAATCTATCCCCTATTTTGCAGATGCTATAGCTTTTGCGCAAACCAATTAATATACGATTATTGCAAGTTTTTTTACCAAAAATATGTAGAAGAATACATATTAGTCTAAACTGATGAAGAAATTCATTTTTTTAAATTGTTTTGGGGATATTATAATAGAAAAAAGTAATATTTTGTTTTCAAAATTGTCGCTCTTTTTTTGTTTATCGCGCAAAAAATGAAAACTGCAGAGGTGATCAAATACCACCAAAAGAACGCTCTATTTGTGGGAAAAAAATGATGTAAATTTTATGTGGGTAAAGCGTGGCACGACAACGCAATTGTCAGTTAAAGTGACGTAGTGCTGTATCGCAAAAAATGGCCTGGTCATTAAGGGGGAAATTTTCCTGTCCTTAACCTCCCTGGCAGTATGATTCTGTCTGGAATTTTGTACCAAAAGCGGTACAATTATTTTGCATGGAAATTTGGTGTTATGTATTGTAGGCCTGCAATTCTTAGTAATTACTTACTTAAACCTGACCAAACAAGAGTCTTGTAGACATCCCGGGTATGAAACACAAAATCATAAATTATAATATAATAAATAACTATAAATAATTATAACAAATAGTAATGTAATTATAATAAAAATTATTCAATAATGTAATCAAATCAAAAACACTGAAATTTGCTCATTTGCAGAATTGTCGAATTAGATTTAGTGTTTGATGACGAATTTCCCCACAAATCGCTATCGCTCAATTCTGCGAGTGATTCTAATTTATTATCGCTGTTTTCTAACTGGTCTAAAACCACTTTTGACATAAAGGGACACTTTTTGGTTGCTATGGACAATCTCCAGTTTCCAGGCAGAAAGAACAGTTTTTATATTATAAAACTGCATGCAGGGCACTAGGGACAAGGGGGTGTAATTATTTGATACAGTACTGTAATCAGTAAGATTACAGTATACTGTACGTATACTGTGTGTTTCACTTCTTGAATTTGGCGCTGAACTCCGTCCCTGTGCGCCGCAACGTCGCAGGGAACGGAGCTCGGCACTCAGTAGTGTGGATCGAGCGAGGAGACAGCTCGCACACACTGCGGGGAGACATCGCAGGATCCAGGGAACAAGGTAAGTAACTTCCCTGTATCCTGCAATGCAATCCTGAGTCTGGCTCGGGGTTACCGCTCTTAGCATGAAAAACTCACCCCGAACCAGACTCGGGATTACCGCTAAGGAGGTTAAGTGGTTAAAGAATATGTAAACCCAAAATCTAATATTTCTGATATGTGACTGCTGTGCCATGCACTTGTATTGCTTCCTTTGTGTGAAATCCTTGGTGTTCCTGCCAGCCCCTCTGCTTTGCTATTAAAAACTGAACACACTAGGCAGGAGAGCACAGAATGGTCAGTTTTTTGGCTGTGCTGAGAATATAGCTTGCTCTCCTCCATTGGTCAGACTGATCAGATCAGTGTGCTGCTGCTTCTCCTCCACCAGATTTCTAAGATTATTATGCAACTGAGAACAGAGATTATGTGATTACTTATAAAAAAAAGGGAAAACTGTATCTATAATGTTTTTCTTATGTATACACAAATGTTTTGTTTTTTGTTTTAAACTGAATGTGTTGTTTCACAAGTTGAGGGTTTACATATACTTTAATTGAACAAGCTGAAGTTAGAATCTGATTGGCTACTAGACATGTGCATTCGTTTTTGTCCGAATGCATTTTTGACCGAATTTCAGGTATTTTCGTTATCGGTTTAACAAACGATAACGAAAGCGCAGAATCCGAAAGCTGAAAGATCCAACATAAACAAATGCTTTATTTTCGTTTTCGTTGCGACAACAGTTCGATATAGACAGGAGATTCGACATGACGCTGACAATAACAATCTGTGTCTATCGAACCTGCGGTCGAATGTGCCTAACCTTAACTCTATTAGTCCAATATTATTCTACATAGAGAGAAAAGATTCGACATAGAGAGAAAAGATTTGACATTATAGAGACATGAAGATTCGACGAAGTAGCTAAATGCATACGATCGCAGCGAGTGGACATTTATGGTGAAATGCTCTGCCCATAGGCTATAGAAGAATTCTAATGTTGGTTGACTAATTAATAAATATAATATATATTTATATATATATATATATATATATATATATATATATATATATATATATATATATATATAATTATTACTAGCCATACAACATTAGAATTCTTCTATAGCTTGTAGGCGGAACATTCGACTGGAAATGTACGATTGCGGCGTCGTACAGTTTCGCTGCTCCGTCGAATCTTCTTAGAACATTCGACAGACACCATAAGCCTTTAATGACAGATTCAACCTTAATTAATTTGGATTTTCGGACGAATGCATTTTTTTACGAAAAACAAAATAAATAAAAACAAATTTCGGGAGTAAATAAATAAATGTATTTTTCGTAAGAAAACGAAATTCCGAAACAAAATATTTCAGTGTGCACATGTCTATTGGCTACCATGCACAGCTGTACCAGATTTTGCACTCTCCAATTTTAGCAATTCAACACCTATATCTGTTATGTTTACAATAAAGGAGGAGAAAAAGGGAGAAGCGCCACCTAACGGCCGGAAATGACGTTGCCGGAACAGTATACGGCCGGGCTGGATAGGCAGAGATTAGGCAGAGGATTGGATACGCTCTCAGAGCACCAGCTCCTTCTACAGGCCTGAGGAAGGAATGATCCTCCAAGGCTATTTAAGGGTCACTGAAAGGCGTGGAACTACAGGTGCCAGCCTAACCATGATGGGAAAGTTTGTGTCAAACAGAAGTCAGACTGAAAAAATATTTAAACAAAGCATCTATGCAAGATAATTAAAAAATATTACATATACAGTGGGTATGGAAAGTATTCAGACCCCCTTAAATTTTTCACTCTTTGTTATATTGCAGCCATTTGCTAAAATCATTTAAGTTAATTTTTTTCCTCATTAATGTACACACAGCACCCCATATTGACAGAAAAACACAGAATTGTTGACATTTTTGCAGCTTTATTAAAAAAGAAAAACTGAAATATCACATGGTCCTAAGTATTGAGACCCTTTGCTGTGACACTCGTATATTTAACTCAGGTTCTGTCCTTTTCTTCTGATCATCCTTGAGATGGTTCTACACCTTCATTTGAGTCCAGCTGTGTTTGATTATACTGATTGGACTTGATTAGGAAAGCCACACATCTGTCTATATAAGACCTTACAGCTCACAGTGCATGTCAGAGCAAATGAGAATCATGAGGTCGAAGGAACTGCCTGAAGAGCTCATAGACAGAATTGTGGCAAGGCACAGATCTGGCCAAGGTTACAAAAAAAATTCTGCTGCACTTAGTGTTCCAAAGAGCACAGTGGCCTCCATAATCCTTAAATGGAAGACGTTTGGGACGACCAGAACCCTTCCTAGAGCTGGCCGTCTTGCCAAACTGAGATATCGGGGGAGAAGAGCCTTGGTGAGAGAGGTAAAGAAGAACCCAAAAGATCAATGTGGCTGAGCTCCAGAGATGCAGTCGGGAGATGGGAGAAAGTTGTAGAAAGTCAACCATCACTGCAGCCCTCCACCAGTCGGGGCTTTATGGCAAAGTGGCCCGACGGAAGCCTCTCTTTAGTGCAAGACACATGAAAGCCCGCATGGAGTTTGCTAAAAAAACACCTAAAGGACTCCAAGATGGTGAGAAATAAGATTCTTTGGTCTGATGAGACCAAGACTAGAACCTTTTGGCCTTAATTCTAAGCGGTATGTGTGGAGAAAACCAGACACTGCTCATCACCTGTCCAATACAGTCCCAACAGTGAGGCATGATGGTGGCAGCATCATGCTGTGGGGGTGTTTTTCAGCTGCAGGGACAAAACGACTGGTTGCAATCGAGGGAAAGATGAATGCGGCCAAGTACAGGGATATACTGGACGAAAACCTTCTCCAGAGTGCTCAGGACCTCAGACTGGGCCGAAGGTTTATCTTCCTACAAAACAATGACCCTAAGTACACAGCTAAAATAACGAAGGAGTGGCTTCACAACAACTCCATGACTGTTCTTGAATGGCCCAGCCAGAGCCCTGACGTAAACCCAATTGAGCATCTCTGGAGAGACCTAAAAATGGCTGTCCACCAACGTTTACCATCCAACCTGACAGAACTGGAGAGGATCTGCAAGGAGGAATGTCAGAGGATCCCCAAATCCAGGTGTGAAAAACTTGTTGCATCTTTCCCAAAAAGACTCATGGCTGTATTAGATCAAAAGGGTGCTTCTACTAAATACTGAGAAAAGGATACTTAGGATCATGTGATATTTCAGTTTTTATTTTTTAATAAATCTGCAAAAATGTTAACAATTCTGTGTTTTTCTGTCAATATGGGGTGCTGTGTGTACATTAATGAGGGGAAAAATGAACTTAAATGATTTTAGCAAATGGCTGCAATATAACAGAGTGAAAAAATTAAGGGGGTCTGAATACTTTCCGTACCCACTGTATACATGAGAAATCAAAAGAAATTTAAAATCAAAATTTCAATATAAAAGCTTAAAAATACATACATTGTATATGAATAAATTACATATAAATTTATATTAAAAACAATTCAAAAACTCACAGGAAACATGTTAATCAATTCATGCATGAGTAGGAAAATCAATTCAATAGCCTATACACATGTACTTAAAGGAGAAGGGGGGAGAGGGGGAAGAATATGGTTAGAAGAATGGACTGAAAAGATAATAAATAGGAATAAAGGATGTGTATACTTGGCAATATACGGTAAATGTTTATTATCTTTGGCCAATATACTTACTATAGATGATAGGGCAAAGCCCCCCAAAACATTTTTTACTACTATTTCCAAGTATAATAATCTTAACTATAAAGCCCTGTACACACGATCGGATTTCCTATGGATTCAATTCCGATGGATTTTTCCATCGGAATTCCAATGAAGCTGACTTCCATCAGTCTTGCCTACACACCATCAGTCAAAAATCCGACCGTCCCAAACGCCGTGACGGAAAACACTCAGACGAGCCGAGAAAAATTAAGTTCAATGCTTCTGAGTATGCGTCGACTTGATTCTGAGCATGCATGGGTTTTTTCTCCGATGGAGTTCCACACAGACGATCGGAATTTGCTATCGTTTTTTTCCCATTGGATACATTTAAAACATGTTCTATTTTTTCTCACCGATGGAAAAAAGACCGATGGGGCCCATACACGATCGGTTTGTCCGATGAAAAAAGTCCATCGGACTGTTTTCATCGGTAAAACCGATCGTGTGTACAGGGCATAAGGGTCTGCTGAAAAGAAGAGAAAACAAGGACAAGTGAAAAAGGGTGGTACGGTCTATACATCAAACATCAGCATACTAATTACTGATATGACATGTTGCATGATAATTACAGTAGGGTATAAACTTCTAGTTCCTCGTTGAGTCCTCCAGGAGAGAGGGTACACAAGGAGTATATCCAGTATGATTCCTGCTGGCAAAGGCGTTTGAAGTGTTCTGCCACAGGAATCGATTGGGGAATGGCTTCAATAGCCCAGATTTGGAGAACGGCTGTGGACTTATTATGGTGTTCAAGGAAGTGTTGAGGTACACTGTGTTTATCACAACCTTTTTCTTCAAGACGTCTATGCTCTCCAAAACGTGTACAAAATGTTCTAATGGTTCGACCAATGTAGAGTAAGCCACATGGACAGGTGAGGCAGTAAACCACATAGTTGGTCGAGCAATTATAAAAAAAATTGATATGGTATGTTTTGCCTTTGTGTGAGAAACTCTTTTGGCCACGTTGTACAAAATTACAAGTCAGACACAAAGGTTTTTTGCATTGGAACATGCCTATCAGAGGAATCAGGATCAGAGATCCATTAAGTGGGGGTGGCTTGAGCTTACTAGGGGCTATTTTACTTTTGATATTCCGGGCCTTGTGCTAAGAGACTTTGGGTTCTTTAGTGAGGCAGTACTGTAGGGACAGATCTTCCAAGTGTATTGACCAATGTTTAGACAGTATAGACTCCATTTTCTTATGCTGAACATGAAATTGGGTAGTAAAATTAGTAGGTTGTGCTACATTGGTTGTGTCATGGTGGGTGGACTGACCAGGAAAGGGGTTCAGGTAATGTTTAAATGCCTCATCAACGAGAGGAGTGAAAAAGCCTTTGTCAATTATTATTTTTTTGCAAGGAGGTGTCCATGGGTGACATTGTCCTCATCTCGAGTACAGTTTTTTCTTAGGCGACAGTGTTGACTGCGGGGAATATTATTAACCCATCGTGAATGATGGCAACTACGATAATGTAGTAAATAATTTCCAGCTGTGGGTTTCCAAAAATTCTCAGCATAAATCTGTCTATCCTCATGGCATAGTTCAAGATCAAGGAAGGCTAGTGAGTCCTGGGCTAAAAGATGGGTAAAAGAGAGTCCCAATGTATTGTTTTTGCAGTGGGTCAAAAAATTATCAATTAACTGAGGGGGGCCGCTCCATATGATAATTATATTGTCTTGATTAACATTTTTCCTATGAGTTTTTGAATTGATTTGAATGTAAATTTATATTAAATTTATTCATATAAGACGTATGTATTTTTAAGCTTTTATATTGAAATTTCGATTTTAATTTTCCTTTTGGTTTCTTATATATATATTATGTACAACAATCCAGCGCTCTATGGGACCAGTGAAAGCAGAACTATAACAAAAGTTGCGATCAAAATCAAGTAATTGGATACACACTGAGAATTGATATAAAATCGTTGTGGATAAATCAATATAAATCAGACTGCCAATAAAAATGGTACTAAAAGGACTATAGCTTCAGAAGGAACTTATAGTCATTGTTGAAAAGCATCAAAAACGCATGTGATACGATACCGCCAAAACTCCTAGGGACCAAGGGGTTAATGTCAGCAAGTGTGCTCCGAGATCTGTTTGTCATTCGGTTGATTCGATGTTCTGGTGTAAAGACCACCAGGGAGGTAGAAGGAATAACCGCTCTCCACAATTCAGCCTGTGGCTGGGTTGCGGGAACCGGAGCCGTGGGATCCAGAGAAGGAAGTTACTTGCCGTTCTTAGCTGTATAACACGATCAGACTGGCTGATCAAATCAGACTGGACGGTGGCTGGTCGGGCGGCGCTCTGGATGACGCGCACTGGGTCCGACAACCGGAAACAAGAACCGAAGCTTGAAGCAAGGGAGATACAATTGCTGGGCGGTGCGTAAGCTCTGTGTTGCCGTGGATACCTTTAGCTTACATGTTTCGCACGCCTGCGCTTTGTCAAAGCCTAGGGATCCACCGGCAACAGACGGATTTTAAAAAGGCATGGGAAAAGGAAGGGGAGGGAAAAATCAGCTCTTGTGAGATTAACCCCTTGTGCACATACACAGCTATACGTGTGGAATCCTTTAACATTCTTGCATAGAAACAAAATGAATATCAGAAAAATAGAACCTGCAATCGGGAAATTAAATGGAGAATGTGTATATATGTATGTATAAAAACATCAATTACCACGGTATAAACAAAAACAACAACAACAACAACTGGATTATGCTAATTTAAGAATCGATGACCTCGAGAACAGGTCACGCAGGTATAATCTCAGAATCAGGGGTTTACCTAAATTTGTTCTGGATGTCACACTGGCAGTACAAGACCTGATTAAATCTCTTCTACCTAATATCCCCCAGCAGCACCCCCGGTTTTTCTGTTTTTTTTCTATAAAGCTCTATGTTCCTTTTATTTATTTATTTTTATTTTTTTATCTAGTGTGAGGGGGTTAGCTCGGCAGCGGGTGTGTGTGACCCCCGGGATGGGCTCCCCACACAAAACAGGCCCAGCAAACGGAGGTTGTGGTTTTCAAAATCAAAAAGGTGCGGTTTATTTTCTATTTACAGTGACAAAACACAGCAAAGCAAAAGAAACATAACCAAAATAAATCCTGGTCAAGTTGACCTCTGACTAAACATACAGGTTTCCTAACTAACAACTGGGATCAGCCTAGTGCTGTCCTAGTCCCTAAGTCCCTGGTTTAGTAAAAGTCCAAACAAATAGCCACACAGGCTTTGCCTCACCGCACAGGGGTTCACTCTCCCTAGACAGTCCACACAGGTCTGGTTCCAGGCATGAGCTAACATCTAATGAAGCTGGGAGTTCTTATAGAGGCCTAAATGAGCTGACAAGGTTCAGCTGGTCTCCTCATCTCTGTCTGCACGACGCCCCACACTCTCCCTAGAGGTATGAGTCATCCATGAGCCCACTAGCCTTATACAACTCTCCACCTAGTTGTATAAGTCGGCGTAAAGCCTGAATCTGGGCGAAATATATCTACCCCCCTGGATGCAACCAGGTGACTTTACCTTCCTGCTGTCACATACCCCCCCTCTTGTTTTAACCTCGGGGTTGGAACACCAGCAATCAGGCATTCATGTACTCGAGACAAAGCATCCACATTCCCCATTTGAACGCCAGGGCGATGCTTTACTGTGAAGTTGAATTCCTGGAGGGCCAGGAACCACCTATTCACTCTTCTATTTGTTTCCTTGTTTTGAGCCATCCACTTTAACGGAGCGTGATCCGTAACCATGTCAAAGTGCCTACCTAGCAGGTAGTACCGAAGGGAATCTAGAGCCCACTTCACCGCTAAACACTCCTTTTCAACGGTGGCGTAATTTACCTCATGGGACTTCAACTTCCTGCTGAGGTAAATGACTGGGTGCTCTTCCCCGTTCCAGACCTGGGACAATACTGCTCCTAACCCCACATCTGACGCATCACTTTGTACGACAAAGTCTTTAGAGAAGTCGGGTGAGTACAACACTGGCTGGCTACATAAGGCTTGTTTCAAGAATTGGAATGCTGCCTCAGCCTCGGGGGTCCATTTAATCATGACCGACCCTTTCCCCTTCGTCAGGTTGGTTAGGGGCACAGCCTTAGAAGCAAAGTGGGGAATGAATCGCCGATAATACCCAGCGATTCCCAGAAAGGCTCGTACCTGCTTCTTGCTGTTGGGACGTGGCCAACTCTGGATGGCCTCGACTTTGTTGAGTTGGGGTTTTATTACTCCCCTCCCAATGGTGTACCCAAGATATTTGGCCTCCTCCTGCCCAATGGTACACTTCTTGGGGTTAGCCGTAAACCCCGCTTCCCGAACAGAGTCCAGGACTGCTTGCACTTTTGGCAGATGTGAGGCCCAATCTGTGCTATGGACAATTACGTCATCCAGGTAAGCCGCAGCATACTTCCGATGGGGCCTCAGCATCTGGTCCATTTTCCGCTGGAATGTGGCCGGCGCATTCTGTAACCCGAACGGCATTCTTTTATATTGGAACGCCCCGTCTGGGGTTACAAATGCGGTTTTCTCTTTGGCCGACTTGGCCAGGGGGATTTGCCAATACCCTTTTGTGAGGTCAAGAGTCGTCATGTATCGGGCTGTTCCCAGCCGGTCGATCAACTCATCTATACGTGGCATGGGGTAGGTGTCAAATTTTGTAACTTTGTTCAACTGACGAAAATCGTTACAAAATCGCCAGCTCCCATCCGGTTTAGGCACCAACACGATGGGACTAGACCAATCACTTTGGGACTCCTCTATCACCCCTAAGTTCAGCATTTTCTGTACTTCCTCCCGTATTGCCTCCCGTCGAGCCTCTGGGATCCGATAGGGTTTTAACTTCACCCTTTCACCGGGCGGGGTAATGATGTCATGCTCTACCCCAGATGTTTGTCCCGGCAGCTCAGAGAATACCTCCTTGTTGCGAAGCACAAACTCCTTAACCTCCTGTTGTTGGGGTTGTGACAAGGTGGCTGCTATTCCAACCTCAGGAATCACGCAACCAGTTTGAGCTGGTGACCAAGTGTCTGCGACTAGGGACTCTCTATCCCTCCAGGCTTTCAACAGATTAACGTGATAGATCTGTTCGGGCTTTCGCCTTCCTGGTTGTCTGACCTTGTAATTCACTTCGCTCACTTTTTCCATTATCTCGTAGGGGCCTTGCCATTTGGCAAGGAATTTACTTTCAACCGTAGGGACAAGTACCAATATCCTATCCCCCGGGGAAAAGGTACGGGTCTTGGCTCCACGGTTGTACACTCTCTGCTGTGCCAACTGCGCTTGGGCCAAATGTTCCTTCACGATGGGCATTACCTGTGCAATTCGATCTTGCATCAGGGCGACATGCTCAATCACACTCCTGTGGGGAGAACTCTCACTTTCCCAAGTTTCCTTGGCAATATCCAACAGCCCTCTTGGGTGTCTCCCATACAGTAACTCAAAGGGGGAGAATCCCGTAGAGGATTGGGGCACCTCCCTAATAGCAAACATCAAATAAGGAAGTAAACAGTCCCAATCCTTCCATCTCTATCCACCACTTTCTTCAACATTTGTTTTAGGGTTTTGTTGAATCTTTCAACCAGCCCATCGGTTTGGGGGTGATACACAGACGTACGCAATTGCGTCACTTTGAACAATTTACACAGCTCTTTCATAACCCGGGACATAAAGGGTGTACCTTGGTCCGTAAGCAGTTCTTTACAAATACCCACCCGGCTAAAAACAAGAGATAGCTCTTTGGCTATGGTTTTGGCCGAGGTATTTCGGAGAGGGATCGCTTCTGGATAACGGGTGGCATAGTCCATTATAACTAATATGTACTGGTGCCCCCTAGCGGACTTGATTATAGGACCTACCAAATCCATGGCGATCCTCTCAAACGGGACCTCAATGATGGGTAGAGGGACCAGCGGGCTACGGAAATGTGGCATCGGGGCCAACCTCTGACACACAGGGCAGGAGGAACAATAATTTTCTACGTCCTTCATCACCCCCGGCCAATAGAATCTCTGTAATACCCTCTCTCGGGTTTTCTCTGTCCCCAGATGACCTCCAAGAATGTGCCCATGGGCCAACTCCAACACCAACTTCCTGTAAGGTTTGGGCACCACAAGCTGCTCAACGGTTTCTTCTGCCCTTTTTGCCACCCGATACAGTAGGTCCTTCTCTACGCTGAAGTATGGGTAAGTGCAGGTATTATCTGGGTTCACTAACTCACCATCTATTTTCACTACGTTTTCCCGTGCCTTTATTAGGGCGGGGTCTTTCAACTGTTCTGTGGCAAAGTTTTCCCTGTGAACCTCAAGATCAGAAAACTCCACAGACGGTAGGTTTTCGTCTGAGGAGGTGGGCTCCTCTCCAGTTTCTTGAGTCTCCCCTGCCAATACTGATAAGGGAAATTCCGGAGAGTCCTCACCACTCTCAGGGGAGTTCTGGCTATCACATTCCTGGTACATAGGGGCACCAGTGAGGGGCTCAGGATCATCCCACAGTTCCCAGAACTTCGGAAAATCCCTTCCCACAATGGCGTCATGCGGTAACTGAGATACTAAGCCCACTGGATGAGAGAGGGTACCTTTGGGGGTCTCGAAACACACTGTAGTCACTGGATACTCTCGGGTGTCCCCATGCACACAAATAACAGCTACCTTGCTATTCCCAGAGACCTCTGTTTTAACTAACTCAGCCTTTATCAGGGTCACAAGGCTACCTGAATCCAGCAATACCACAACATTTCTACCATTAACACACATTTTGCATAAATGTTTCTCAGTTCCTCGAATGGCAGTGCATGCGACTGTCGCACACAGCGACTGACGTCTGCCCGTCAGAAAGTCACACTGCATGGGTTCCTCCACAACCGGGCAATTGGCTGCAATATGTCCCGCTTGCCGGCAGCGGTAGCAAACGATCCTTCTTGCCGCCTCTTGAGCCGCTGATTTCCCAGGCTGTTCTCGCCAAACTTGGGGTAGAGCTCCCACCCTCTCACTCTCTCCACCCTCACCCCTTGGAATCCTCTTATCCGCCCCTGGGGATGGTCTGGTCTTAGGGTGGAAAGTCCGAGTGTCTCTGGAAGAGGCCGTCAGGTTCTCTGTAGCCAAGTATTTCTCCACACGATCCACAAGACCATCGGCCGTCTCTGGGTCTCCATGGCTTACCCACTTTTGGATGGCAGTAGGAAGAGCTCTCAAAAACCGATCCATTACAACACGTTCCACAATCTTTGGTGCGGACAAAGTCTCTGGCTGTAGCCACTTTCTGCTCAGGTGAATGAGATCATACATTTGAGACCTGGGGGGTTTTCCAAGCTGGAAAGTCCAGTTATGCACACGCTGAGCCCGGACAGCCTGGGTGACACCCAGCCTTGCCAATATTTCAGCTTTTAGCATCACATAGTCTTTTGCTTGGTTAGGCTCTAGGTCATAGTAAGCTTTCTGCGATTCACCAGTTAACAGAGGAGCCACCAGTCCAGCCCACTGCTCCTCAGGCCACTTTTCTCTTTCAGCGGTCCTTTCAAATGTGGTCAAAAATACCTCTGGATCATCCTCTCCAGTCATTTTTGTCAATAAACGACTCACCCCAAAGGACGCGGTATTAGTGGGACGGCTTTCCTCACTGGTCTGCGGACGTTGCTGCATTACTGCTTCCATCTGTTGTTGTAGTCTCTGCTCTTGCTTCTGCAACAGGTCTATGAAGCGGGCCTCAGATTGCTGCTGGGCTCGTTGCTGAGCCTCCAGACTCTGTTGCAAAGTTGCGTTTGTCTGCTGCTGGGCTGCAAGGCTCCTTTGCAAACCTGCATTTGTCTGCTGTTGATTGGCATTTGCTAGAGCCAGCTGCTTCAGTATCTCCTCCATGCTGGCTTAAAAAAAAACTGCCCGCATTCTCCACCAACTGTGAGGGGGTTAGCTCGGCAGCGGGTGTGTGTGACCCCCGGGATGGGCTCCCCACACAAAACAGGCCCAGCAAACGGAGGTTGTGGTTTTCAAAATCAAAAAGGTGCGGTTTATTTTCTATTTACAGTGACAAAACACAGCAAAGCAAAAGAAACATAACCAAAATAAATCCTGGTCAAGTTGACCTCTGACTAAACATACAGGTTTCCTAACTAACAACTGGGATCAGCCTAGTGCTGTCCTAGTCCCTAAGTCCCTGGTTTAGTAAAAGTCCAAACAAATAGCCACACAGGCTTTGCCTCACCGCACAGGGGTTCACTCTCCCTAGACAGTCCACACAGGTCTGGTTCCAGGCATGAGCTAACATCTAATGAAGCTGGGAGTTCTTATAGAGGCCTAAATGAGCTGACAAGGTTCAGCTGGTCTCCTCATCTCTGTCTGCACGACGCCCCACACTCTCCCTAGAGGTATGAGTCATCCATGAGCCCACTAGCCTTATACAACTCTCCACCTAGTTGTATAAGTCGGCGTAAAGCCTGAATCTGGGCGAAATATATCTACCCCCCTGGATGCAACCAGGTGACTTTACCTTCCTGCTGTCACACTAGTAACACATTACTTACTAAAATTTTATAATAATTCTACTACTGTAAAGTATTTTCTAGGTTATAGAGCTTTACATAAGCCTACTCTCGTTTTACCGTGCAAAAATAATTTTATTTTTTATCAGATTTTTTCTAGGGGCGCCCTGTATGGGGGTGGTCCACGTGTGTACCCACCTATCGTCTGGAAATCTTCGGGTCTTCAGGGGATAGGTTGTCTGGCCGTTTTAGTCCAGACTGTTTTTTTTGATCTGGTTAAATAGATTCGAGAGGAGTCTCCTGTCTCGGGTCCTAACCTTACATGTTAGGAGACTTCTTTTCTATATTCCATCTCTTTTCTTACTTTTTTCTATGTTATGGTATTATTTTTTTCTTTTCCTTTGTGTGTCTAACCCAATTGTCTCTTTTAGAGTTGCCAGCTCTCGGATCAATGATGACCGTTAAACACCTCAATCTCCACTCGGAAGTACATCTGATCAAGCCTTAGTACCAAGGTCCTCTAAGTGTGAGTGGGGTCAGTAATAGTAGATATGCCTCCTCTGAATCTCATGGCTAGCAACCAACAAACACACCTTAAAATAGCCTCTCAATGTGCAAGGCTTGAATTATCCTGTCAAAAGGAGAACATTTTTAGATTACTATAAATCCCTTAAAATAGATATTATTTTGCTCCTGGAAACGCACTTCCCCATACGATACAGTCCTAATTATATTCACCCTCATTTTCCGCAATTCCACCCTGGTAGCGCGGAAAATAAAACTAAGGGAGTAGCCATTCTATTTTCCAAATCCTGCAAATTCGAGAAGTCTTTTGACTATGTTGATCCAGATCGAAGAATTCTGTTATTACAAGGTTCAATTGATGGTCAAGTATACACCCTAGTCTCATATTAAGCCCCTAATAGAGGCCAAGCCCCATTCTTCAAAAATATGATGAAAACACTGAGCCCTATGTTAGTAGGAACGGTCATTTTGGGGGGAGACTCGAATGTAGCTTTTGACCAGGCTCTGGATAAGTCCAAACCCTCCAAAGACCAATTGACCCGCCCGACCAATGAAAGCTGCAAAATCGATAAAATTCTTTCGAATCACAATTTAGCAGACACTTGGAGGGAATTAATCCCTTCCAAACGGGACTTCACACATTATTCACACCCCCACAACACATACGCAAGAATAGACCACAGCCTTACCCCTTCACAAATCATTCCGTTCATACTAAATGCCCACATCAGATCATTCGTTGGTAATTATTTCCCTAAACTCCAGTTCTCTTAGAAGCTCGAAAGGGTTTTGGAAACTTAGCGAATCAATCACTACAAATCCAACCACAAATGAGGGAAAAATATTCCTGTAAGGCTTTATTTATTATCTCAACGACACGGAGGATATCTCCTCTGAGACGCTTTGGGCGGCTCATAAAGCCTTCATCCGGGTTAAAAATCATTCAAATCTCTACCCAAACTAAACGCAACCGAAAAGCTCAAATAGAACGTTTGGAAGAAGAGTACATAACCCTTAGAAATCGTCACAAACAAGATCCCTCTAGGTTCCCCATATCACTCATAGACAAGGCCAAACTTGAATTAAATTTAGCCCTTACAACTCAAGCGGAAAACGTGATTAGATGGAGTTGCAACAAATTTTACACAAATGCAAACAAAATAGGACCATTACTTGCTACAAAACTCTCTCCTAGAGTTAGAAATTCATTCTATACCTAAAATCCGAATAGCAGGTCAACCGCCTACTGCAAACCCCGTCAAAATCATAGAAGCATTTCAAGAGTTTTATTCTAAATTGTATGACACTCTCTCAAAGCCAGACAAAGATTTTCTATCTAGGTATTTAGACGATCTTCCAATTCCTTCCATAACCCCCTCACACAAAAGTTTACTTATGGGGGTTATTAAACACCTCCAAAAACGGATCAGCCCCTGGCCCTGATGGTTTATCCATACCCTATTATAAGACTTTCGCCAACACCTTAGCCCCCTATCTTACCAAATGTTTTAATGACAAAACAAATGGCCTACCATTAGACACACATCTTAATATGGCATTTATTACAGTTATACCCAAACCAGACAAAAATCCTGAAAACATCCGTAATTATCGCCCTATTTCCCTAATAAACAATGATATTAAAATTATGGCAAAGATCATGGCCAATCGATTAGCATCTTTTATTAAAAATTATATACACAAAGACCAGGAAGACAGGGCCCAGACCAAATCAGACGAGCAATAGATATTGTATCTATTCTGCAATCCAACTGGGAGGGAGGAGAAAAACAACAAGGCTTACTACTGTCACTGGATCTGCAAAAGGCCTTTGACTCAGTGTCATGGCCATACCTGTTTTCCCTAATAGATTGATGGGGCTTTGGAGTTTGCTTTAAGGGCCTCTTACATTCCCTTTATTCTCACCCTCAGGCTCTCATCCGTTTACAGGGTCATTATTCCAACCCAATCAATATAGCACGAGGCACTAGACAGGGATGCCCGCTTTCCCCTCTCATATTTGCTATTGCCATTGAAACATTAGCCATAGCCATCAGACAAAATCCCAATATTAAAGGAGTATCCTGTGGTAATCAAATTCACAAATGTGGCCTATTTGCAGATGACATCTTATTGTTTGTGACGTCTCCGCTGATATCCCTTCCTAACATCTGTCAGGTTATGAAGGCCTTCTCTGAGGCCTCAGGCCTTAGGGTAAATTACTCAAAATCACAAGCTCTAAATGTTTCGCTTCCCTTGTCTAGTGTCTCGTTGCTTAAACAATCCTTTGGATTTGAATGGACAGACACCTCAATCAAATATCTGGGCATTACATTAACAGCCCGCATTGAGACCCTTTTTTTTTACATAATTATCCACCTTTATTCAAAAAATTCGAGAATGATCTAGCATCTTGGTCCAAAAACAAATTATCTTGGTTAGGTAGAATTAATTCTATAAAACTGACTCTGCTCCATAGAATCCTTTATTTCTTTAGATCTCTTCCTCTTCCCATTACTAAGAATCACTTGAAAAAGCTCCAAAGTAAAATAATCAAATTTATCTGGGGTGCTTCAGGTTACCGCATCCCCCAAAACACATTACTTTGTCACAGAATACATTGAGGTTTAGGTCTACCTGACCTACATAAATACTACTTAGCAGCTAGACTAGCCCAGACTTCTTTGATTTATTCTGCAACAGAAAAACCAGACTGGATCAATATTGAAAAAGAGGCTACACCAACATTATCCTTAGAATACCTTTTATGGTGCCCCCCCAAAAAAGACCCCCCATAATGTCCCCGTCTCTATCTCAATCGTTTGCACTATGGGATTCCCTAATGCCGCGTACACACGATCGGTTTTTCTGATGAAAAAAGACCAATGGACTTTTTTCATCGGACAAACCGATTGTGTGTGGGCCCCATCGGTCTTTTTTCCCCATCGGTATAAAAAATAGAACATGTTTTAAATTATACCGATGGAAAAAAAAATGATAGCAAATTCCGATCGTCTGTGGGGAACTCCATCGGAGAAACCCACGCATGCTCAGAATCAAGTCAACGCATGCTCAGAAGCATTGAACTTAATTTTTCTCGGCTCTTCGGAGTGTTTTACGTCACGGCGTTTGGGACGGTCAGATTTTTGACTGATGGTGTGTAGGCAAGACTGATGGAAGTCAGCTTCATCGGATTTCCGATGGAAAAATCCATCGGATTTTATTCCATCGGAAATCCGATCGTGTGTACAAGGCATAAGAAACCTCCCAAATCTTATATCCTCTGGAAGACCTCTTTCTCATTTTTTCAATAACCCTGACTTCCCCCCTGGTCTAAATGTAGAGGCATTTAAATGGTGGATAGATAAAGGATTGTATCGTATAGGACCCTGGAGGGTCTATATCCCTTAGTTACTGCATCCAACATCTGAAACTTCCAGATTCTGAAAAAACGCGGTTTAATCAGATTTTCAAATTTTTAAACCAAATCTGGAAGGAAAAACCCATTCCTCCCCAATTTACGAAGTACGAGTTATGGTGCAGCCAGGCTGGTTCACAAAGGGGAGGCATATCTATGGTATATTCATGCCTCACTCACCCTACATCAAAATCTTTCTATATGGAGGCTTGGGAAAAAGACGCCCAGTTTTGTTGGATACCTGGCACTCAGCCTTCTCTAAATCTTTCAATGGGATTCTTAATGTCTCTCTAATGGAGGCAAATATTAAAGTTATAACCAGATGGTATCTAACTCCCTCCAGACTTACATCTATATATCCAGCATCAGATCCAACATGTTTCAGAGGTTGCCAACTTTACGGCTCTATGCCTCATATTTGGTGGGAGTGCCCCAGAGTTCGCCCCTTCTGGAGAAAAATATTTATTAGTTTTTAAGGTAACAGGTTTTCAGGTCCCTACCAGTAGCAGTTTTGAATGCTCATATTCCTCACATACCAAAGGTTACACAAAAATGTATACACTTTATCTTTACAGGCGCCAAACTCACAATTGCCAAATCATGGAAAAAAACAAAACCTTTCCTGTCAGATGCCAAAACCAAAATATCTTGGATACTAACTCAGGAAAAATTGACTAGCATCTTATCTAATACCATTCCCAAATTCAAAAAAATATGGGAACCTTGGGCCAAATACTGTATATGGGGATTTAGATTGGTGAAGATGCTGTTTTACCTTCGATTCAACATTAAGTTGGACACATACCCATCACTTTCCCTCCATCCTCTTTTTTACCCGCTGTCTTTATTTTCCTCTACTTTTCTTCCTTCTAAAAAGGATTTATGGAAACTCTTTTTTTGGGAATTCTAGTTTCCCATTACAAGTTATGTCTCTTTTATTTAGATTTAACGGGATACTATCAAATGTTTTGTTCGGCCTTGTTTAGTCCATCCCGATCTGTTGGCCCTGATAATATTCTCGGGGCCTAAGAGTCAGAAGGAGGTCTCTATGCCTGGAGCAGTTAGTTCCCGATAAGGGGCTCCAGGTTACTAAGGAGAGCGGGTTTCCCTTCTCCCTTCCATTATATTATAAGGATGAAGAGATCTACCCCTGAAAAACTTTTGATTGCTTTAGTTTTAGGGATCACACCCTTCATTTAATTGCTTATCATTTTAAGTTCATGTTTCTCTGATAGCTTACATGAATCTATCCTTTTTTCTAGGATATTTTTATTAATTTATCCATTTATTGACTAATGATTTTGTTTATTCCTAAACATAATCTTTTTTCTTTATTTATTTTTTTAGTTTAAATATTTTTATTGAAAATTTTTAGGTGATACAGAAGAATCTTCAACAAGTAGTCTGCACAGTGCATTAATACAACTTGCGACCATAGCAACATATGGTCCAAAATAATAAACATAGATGACTCTTGCTCTGTACCGTGAGCAACAGTGTCCTAGCATTATCCTCCCATGCCCTTTAATGAACATCCATAACCAGATGGGTAAAAAGACCCCTACCATCCCATCATTGAGTCTCCGACTCCCGGGATGCCCCTAAGGGCTCATACTGCATCCCGGAGAGTGGAGAATTCAGTACCCAGGAAGTGTCCATCAGTTTGGTATGGTAGTGTAAGTGAAGAGCTGAAATATTTCAACTATGTTATCTCACAGTAGGAAGTGTCGGAACAGGAGGATAATACTCTGGGCAAGTATAAAGAAAGACATTAAGAAACAAACACAATTGTCTAACATGAATTAAGTGTAGATGAGAACAGCTCGATCATATCTGTAGTGATAACCCCAGAATGCCAAGGGAGGCAAGAGAGAGGAGAAGATATAGAAATGTGTGAAAGAAGGAGGTGTAGATATTCTCATGCTAAGGTGGGATGTGAGTACTCAGAAAACCAGGTTGTACTCCGGGTAGCAGAGAGACATTGCATGAGGTGGTCCAAGGTTCCCAGGTGGCTATGAATTTTTCACTCTTATTAGTAAGTTTAGCGACAATTTGCTCTTGGGCCATGATCCAGGAAACCTTTCTCCTGAAACCTAAGAACGATACTGTGGGGTTCTTACAGGCCTTGGCTATGGTTAATTTGGCTCCTAACAATATATAAAATGAGAGCGTCTGGGAGAGTTTGGGTAAATTGGGGATTGGGTGGTTCAGAAGTGCTATATTGGGTCGTGGTGTGATCTGTATGCCCGTCAGGGAACTAAGGGTGCGAAAAACCTTGCGCCAGAAAGATCTGATGCGCGAGCAAGACCACCAGGTGTGGAGCATAGTGCCCTCCAGTTCACATCCTCTGAAGCATACTGGTGATGTGCCTGTGTACATTGTAGCCAGCCTGGAAGGAACGTAATACCACCACACCAAAACTTTCAGACTAGCTTCTATCAAAGATACATTGAGTATACCCTTAAAAGCTTGCTGCGATGCTCGAAACCAAATCTCAGCGTCCCATGAGCCGTCCACATCTTCCTCCCATCTCTGAGCATATGAGGGTTTGGTCAACCTAGTTGACAGAGCTGTGTATATTAGAGAGATTCCTCCCCTCTGATCCAGCGTGTTCGAGCACCAGTGTTCATAGGTGTAATCGTATGTGGGACAGTCGTGTTAGACCCGATGGAGTGCAGGAAATGTGAGATTTGGGAGAAACGAAAATGCTCAGAGTCGGGCATGTCTAGCTTCTTTTTGCAGTGTGATAAAGATATAGGGCCCGTAGGAGAGAGAAAGTGTCCAATTAGGTACAAGCCCTTATCAGTTCACCATTTAAAAGCTCTAAGGCCTCGTACACACGGCCGAGATTCTCGTCGAAAAAAACATGTCGTTTTTTTCGACGAGATTCTTGGACAAGAAAATTGTCCCAGCCGAGTGTACGCACGCTCGATTCAAAGAACCCGCGGTTCTTTGAATGGAGCGTACGCGGTGACGTCATCGACTACGACGAGCATGCACTCGTCACATTCGATGCCGTCGCCGCCATCTTGGTATACCCTATCTATGCCTAGGAAGCTACCGCGCATGCGTCAAAGTCATTTCGAGGCGAAAAGGTAAGTGTACACACACACAATTTTCTCGTCGAGAAACAGGCTGACGAGAATCTCGACGAGAAAATAGAGAGCAGGTTCTCTATTTTCTCGTCGAGATTCTTGTCGCTTTTGACGAGAAACCATACACACCAACGAATTTCTCGGCAAAAAATCTCTGCCAGCAAGTTTCTTGCTGGTTTTTGCCGAGAAACTCGTTCGTGTGTACGAGGCTTAATGTTCATTCCCGGAGGGAAGGCAGAGTTGTGGAACAGATGGGCTAAAGGTTTCAGTGGAGAGGTCAAAGATGAGTGACTGTATATCCGGGAGCATAATGCGACCGAGTGAGATAGCGTGGGGGATAGTAATACAGGCCTGGTTTTTGGGTTACAACATAGCAAGTAGTCAATGGTGTTCAAGGGGACTGCTTGCCTCTCTATAGAGAGCCAGTCCGGTTTCTGTCCCTTTGAGAAGATCATTGAGATTTGTGCCAGTTGAGCTGCCTGGTAATTATTCCATATATTCGGGAGTCCCAAGCCTCCCTGCGATTTTAGGTGGAATAAGATTCCCGAGGGACATCTGTATCCTTTGTTGCCCCAAACAAAGCAGACAATGTCCGATTGCAGTTTATCCAGAACCTGTTTCTTGATCGGGATAGGGAGGGATCGGAATAAGTACAACATACGTGGGAGAAGAGTCATCTTAATGGCGTGTATCCTGCCAATCCAAGATAGGCCGCTTCTCGACCAGTTATTCAAGTCATTCCTACATTTCTGCAGAATAGGGGGGTAATTTGCCTTAAAGAGGTTGCTTATGTCAGAAGTAAATTTGATGCCTAAGTATGGTATCGCCCCGGAGGCCCAGACAAACTCAAAGTTCTTAGAAAGTAGTGAAAGCATGTCCTGCGGGACAGTAACGTTTAGGGCCGTTGACTTACTCATTTTGACTTTCAAACCCGAGACTTCACTGAAGGCCTTCAATGGTTTAAGAATAACCGGGGTAGATGTTAGTGGGGATGTAACAAAGAGGAGTAGGTCATCTGCGTACAGTGCGCATTTATGTTCTTGGGGTCCGCAATTGACTCCCTTAAAGTCAGGGTTTGATCGGAGCGCAATGGCTAACGTCTCAATTGCTATTGCAAATAGAAGGGGAGAGAGGGGGCAACCCTGTCTGGTACCCCTGCCAACAGGGAAAGAATCTGAGTACTTCCCCATCAAACGTATCTGAGCAGTGGGTTTAGAATAAAGGGAGCGTATAAGATTGAGGAAATATGGGCCAAATCCCCATCTCGCAAGGGTGCCAGACAGATACGCCCAATCTATGGAATTGAAGGCTTTGTGTAGATCAATTGAGAGCAAGTAACCGTTTTGTTGGCTGCCCCCATCCCACCGTGATTGTAAAAGTGATACAATGTCAATGGATCTTCTAATCTGGTTCGGGCCCTGTCTCCCGGGGATGAAACCCACCTGGTCCTTGTGGATGTAGGAGGAGATGAAACCTGACATTCTGTTAGCTATAATCTTGGTCATAAGTTTGATATCGTTATTAATAAGTGAGATCGGTCTGTAATTGCTCACCTCACACGGGTCTTTATCGGGTTTGGGTATGACTGAGATATAAGCAGCGTTTTGGTCTGTTCCTAGCTGAGCTCCATCCCTGAGAGAGTTGAAGAACCGAGACAAATGCGGGGTCAGTATAGGTCCAAATTTTTTATAATACCCGGTGGAAAAGCCATCCGGGCCAGGGGCGGACCCCACTTTAAGTGATTTAATGGTAGCCAAGATTTCCTCTTGAGCAAACGGGCTTTCGAGGATGTCCTTATGATCATCCGTCAAGGAGGGTAACTGCAGGTTCGCTAAAAAGTCTTCGTCATGCCTGTTGGGGGCCCTTTGGTTCTGTTTGCATAGGTCCGAGTAGAATTTAAAAAAGGTGTCCATAATTTTAGTCGGGTTCTGTGTCAAGTCACCCCCCCCCGTTGTCCGGATTTTAGGGAAGGCTAGTGGACGGTGTTTAGGAGTAAGTTTCACTGCTAATTTAGAGCCTATACTGTCTTTATGGGAATAGAACTTTGCCCCTGTCCATCTAAGATGTTGTTCTGCTGCCGTAGTTAAGTGTAGGTTAAGAAGTACCCTGGCTCTGTCCAAATTAGCCAAGGAATTGGGCGTTGGGTTACGTTTATGCACTTTGGCTAGGGAGTGAAATTCCTCCGTGACCCTGAGTGTATCTGCCTTGCGTTCCGCTTTGAGCTTTGTGGATAACTGAATGATTTTCCCTCTAATGACAGATTTGTGTGCAGCCCATACTATTTGAGGGGAGACCTCCTCCGTAGCGTTTATCAGGAAATATTCCTTAAGGGCTGCCTCCACCAAAGAACAGTGTATTGGGTCATTCAAGAGGGATTCTTGTAATCGCCATCTGGGCGCCTTTCTCTCTCCTGAGGACCTATGCGTGGTCACAGTGACCATTGAATGATCAGACAGAGGAGACTCTACAATTTTGGAACCCTGAAGTAGTGGAATTGTAAAGGAATTAGTGAAAACATGGTCTATCCTTGCAAAGGAATTGTGTGGGGCTGAGTAGTGCGTGTAGTCTTTAGTATGTGGATTAACCTCCCTCTGTCAGGGACATCCGTCCAACAGCGCCAATCAGCGCCCAATGCGCACGCGCGGCGGAATGATGCTTCGGCGCATGCTCGTGCGCGGGACAGCGCTTCTACGTTCTCGGGTGCGCGCGCCGACGCAGCGGCGCGCGTGCATGCGCGGCGGCGCACCAATAGGAATCCAGGCGGGCCTATTTAAAGAGACCCAGTTGCACTGACAAGTTGCTGGTTTGTCAGCTTTCCTGTATACCCAAGACTCTGGAAAACTATCTCGAAAATCTCCTCGTGACCCGGACTGGCTTGATTCCTCTGATCTCTCTCCTGGACCTGACCCTCGGCTTGTTATACGGACTTCTACCTTCTCCTGTGTTTGACCCTCGGCCTGTGACTCGGATCTGCTGCCTGTCTACAATCCTTGACCTCCTGCTTGTACCTTTTGGACTTCCGCGTTTCCTTTGAACTCCTGCCTGGTTCCTGGTATTCTCTGGACTTGTTACCTTTTACTGTGCTAGACCTCCAGCCGGGACTGTTACCTTGCAATTGCAACCCGGACTCAACCTGCACCAGCTTCAATTACCTCCTGCTGTTTGAACTTTACCAACCCGGCTAGTTCCTGCTTGAAGCCTGTTCTTCAGTCTACTCAGCACTACCGGACCGTCTACAAGTACCCACCACCTGCCGGTAGCCGGTGCCGCTTCTCGCCATCCACTCCCTGTCTCAACTCCAGGGGGTGGAGTGCGTCAAGTCGCAAAGGTGAACCACTCTCGGCATCTCGGCCTCGGTAAGTACATACCCTTACAGTACAAACCAGCCAGATGTCTGAGGCCGACAGGGTGCGTTCACCGTTCGAGACCCTATGTCAGCAAGTCACCGCACTAACCAATGCGGTTCAGAAATTACAAGAAGGTTATGTCCAAATGGATGGCCGCTTTCAGCTACTTACTGGAGCTACAGGACCAGCATCACCAGCTGCTACCGTTGCCAATGTTGCCTCCACGTCTCAAAATCAGGCAAATCCCACCGTGGTAATGGCTACCCCTGAACCCAGGGTCCCCCTGCCTGAGCGATTTTCTGGCGTCCGTAAGAAATATCGGGCTTTCAAAAACGCATGTTCTCTTTACTTCGCCCTTCAACCCAGGACTTTCTCTTCAGAAGTGGTAAAGGTGGGGTTCGTCATCTCCCTTCTAACCGACGAACCTCAGGCCTGGGCCCATGGCCTGATGGAGCAAAGCAGCCCCACACTAGATTCCGTGGACACCTTCTTCGAGAGTATGGCGCAGCTGTATGACGATCCTCAGCGATCAGCTACAGCTGAGTCTGTTCTCCACAGTTTAACCCAGGGGAGAAGGCCGGTGGAGGACTACACGGCAGAATTCCGGAAATGGTCAGCTGACACTGGCTGGAATGAGACGGCCCTTAAATACCAATATCGCCAAGGACTGTCTGAGGCTCTTAAAGACGAGCTGGCCAGGATTGGTGTTCCAACTACTCTGGAAGATTTGATCCAGTCTGTCACTCAGCTTGACAGACGCCTGCGGGAGCGGCGTTCTGAGCGTTTCCAGACTACCCGTCCAAACTGGACTTTGCCCCGATCAGCTTCTGCCTATCCACCCATCCAAGTTCCTACAGCATCTTCTCCTCCCGAGCCTGAACCCATGCAGCTTGGTCTGGTTCGTCCTCCCCTTTCTCCTGAGGAAAAGCAGCGCAGGCGTCAGGCCAATCTGTGTCTTTACTGCGGGGGTACTGGCCATTTCCTTCGGAGCTGCCCAGTAAGACCTAGTAAGTGTACCCTCAAAGACACTTTGAACTACCAAGTTTCTGGCTTACCACAGACTTATGTTGTTCTTTCTATTTCTCTACAGCTACCAACAGGAGCAACCCGCCTACCGGCGATTATTGATTCAGGAGCCTGCAGCTGCTTTCTGGACTCTTCACTTGCTTCCCAACTTCACTTTCTTCTGCAAACCAAGGACCGTTATCTTCAGGTTCGTCTGGCGGATGGATCCCTGCCTCGTTCAGGGGTAATTACGCAAGAAACAAAACCCGTCCTTGCTATCACGGATTCAGGCCACCAAGAATACCTCCGATTTGACCTCATCCCATCTCCCATGTTTCCCATCATCCTGGGCCTCCCCTGGTTGCAAGCACATGAGCCTCATATAAACTGGGCCAAAAGGGAAGTTAACTTCACTTCTTCGTATTGTTCCCAACACTGTCTTTCCGCACTTCCAACTGTCTGTGCTACTTTAACCCCTCAACCGGATAACCTACCACATGTTCCATCAGCATACTTAGAATTCCAGGACGTCTTCGACAAACAGCAGGCCGACCGCCTACCTCCACATCGTCCCTACGATTGTCCCATTGACCTTCTGCCTGGCTCCAAAATTCCATTCGGCCGCATCTTTCCCTTGTCCGAATCTGAGTTGAAGGCCCTCAAGTCTTACATTGAGGAAAATCTGGAAAAGAAATTCATTCGCCCCTCTTCTTCCCCAGCCGGTGCCGGAATCTTTTTTGTTGAAAAGAAAGACGGGACTCTGAGGCCCTGCATCGACTATAGGGAATTAAATAAAATTACTATTAAAAATAGATACCCGCTTCCTCTCATCCCAGAGTTTTTTCCAACGATTCCGATCAGCTCGGATCTTCTCTAAACTGGACCTTCGAGGGGCCTACAACCTCATCCGGATCAGCGCTGATTGGCGCTGTTGGACGGATTTCCCTGACAGTGCCCCCCTCCTAGGGGCGGACTCTGGACGCCCAAACTAGACATCAACTCGGGATGTTCCTGGTGAAAGACTCTAATTAGGCGGGGAGCATGTAGGTTCCTAGATGGTTCCCAAGAGTTGTCCTCTGGGGGATACCCCTTCCATTTGATTAAATACTGTAATTGCCTGCCTCTTTTCCTGCAGCCCAAGATAGATTCCACCATGTACTCGTCTTCACCATCAACCTCTACAGGTGGAGGAGGTGGCTCATCCCTTCCCGGGAAGGAGCTGGAGACTACCGGTTTCAACAGAGACGTGTGGAAGACCGGGTGTATCCTGTAGGAGTCGGGCAGTGCCAATTCAAAGGCCACAGGGTTGATTACTCGCTTGATTTTAAAAGGACCTATAAATCTTGGTCCCAATTTCCGTGAACGGATCGGCAATTTGAGGTTGGTGGCGGAGAGCCATACTTCCTCCCCAACTTTGAAGACTGGATTTTCCTTCCTACCCTTGTCATAGTGTCTCTTGTAAGACTCCTGGGCGTTTTGCATCATTTCCTGGAGTCTCAGAAAATTAGATTGAACAAAGGCTATCCGATCTTGAACAGCAGGAACAGAGCTCTCCGGAATGTCATCAGGGAGGAAGGAAGGATGGAAGCCAAAGTTGGCCCAAAAAGGAGTTTGACTGGTGGCTGAATGCACCGAGTTGTTATATGCAAATTCAGCGTAGGATAATAGGGAGGACCAATCGTCTTGTGAGGCTGAGCAAAAACAAAGGAGATATTGTTCTAGGGTTTGATTGGTTCTCTCTGTCTGTCCGTTGCTCTGGGGGTGATATGCCGATGATAGGCAAACCTTGATTTCTAAAGATTTGCAAAGTTCCTTCCAGAATTTCGACGTGAAAAAAATTTTTTAGTCACAAGGGGAGGTCTAAGGAGGCAGTCCATAGAACAGAATGATTATGGTCCTGTGCTAGAGAAAATATCCCCCCCCCACCCCAAGTTCAGGAAACCCGTACTCATAGCACTGCAGTAGCTTTCTGCAGAAGTATGTAAAATATACTTGACTGTTCACAATATGTGATGAGTTCCGTCACGTTTGGGATAGCAGTAGTGAGCGGGGGACACAAATCTCAGGCACTCAAGGAGGTTGATGTTTTCTCAGATCAGGGCCCTGATCTAGGATGAGGCGATCTTCTTTCAAGGTGGGAGATTTTCTTTAGATCTCTTGGAGCTTTGAGTCAGCCAGTTGTGTTGCAGTGGGCTTGCAGGCGGTGGTCTTTTAGATGAAGACGGGGTGTTTCTGGAAATCTGCATGGGTGAAGGTTCCTGTGAAAGGATCCCCAGGTGCAGCAGGAGGCGTTCTCCCTCCACCAATGAGGAGAATCCATAGCTTTTATTCCTGTATGAAAAGTTCAGGCGGAGCGGGAATGACCACCTGTATGTGATCTCCTTTTCCATAAGGACCTGTAGTAAAGGCTTTAAGGAACGTCTTTTGAATAGTGAAAGGTGACAAGTCAGCAAATATCTGTATTTTATGTCCCTGAAAAGTGAGGCTATCCGAGCTCCTGGATTTCTTCATCACCTCTTCTTTGACTGAATAATAGTGAGGTTTCACTATGATGTCCCTGGGGAGACCATCAGAGCGGGGGTTGAAGGGCTCTGTGAGCTCTATCTAGCTCCAGGACCTCTGTAATATCAGGGATTAGGCTGCGTATGAGAGCTTTTACAGTACCTTGAACCTCCTTTTCAGATTCGGGGAGCCCCGTACCCTAAAGTTATATCTTCTTGATCTGTTCTCGAGGTCATCGATCTTAGCGAACGCTGTTTCTAATTGATCTTATACCTCTTGCAGCCTATCAGTATTTTGGTTTTTAGACGGGAGACAGCCTGGTCAGCTTTCTGTTCAATAATGTCCATTCTCATTCCAATTTGCTGCAGGTCAGCATGAATGGATGCTGTGATCTGAGCCGCGTTCTGAGCAAGCCCTGTGGAGAGCATTTGTGCAAACGCAGCCATCATGGATGACAAGTCCGGGGGATTAGGAAAAGGGCCTGTGTTATCAGTGTCTGTTAATAGGAGGCCTGTGTTCGGATCCAGCATAGGGGTAGTGGGGATGCCTGTTGTCATTCTGCTCAGCAGCGATTCAGTGGAGGCTGGGGATGCGGCCAGGTTCAGGGGTGGATAGTCTGTACCTGCAGGGGATCGCGGAGGAATGTCCTGGTCTGTTATATTGTCCTTCGTGAGCTCCGGGCTCTGAGGGCCTCGTGCTGCCGCCGCCATCTTGGCATAGCTGAGGGGACCGGGACTCGCGGTCATATGGCCTGTCAGATTCCTCCTCGCCGGAACCGCTGCCATCTGGGTGATCAGGGGAGCTGCCCCTGCTCGATTATCCCGGTGAGTGAGCTGTGGGGGCGCTCTGTGAGCTCCGGTGTCGGTTAGTGGGCCGTGGTGGAGCGGAGCTCTAGAAGCCGGCAGCCATCTTGGGAGCTGCCGCGAATGCGCCTCCCATTTTTCTTTATTTTTATCTAACATGATGTAATGTTCTGTATTTATCTTCTTCTGAAAATAAAATATTTTGAAAGTAGAAAAAATAAATAAAAAAAAAGTGATAAAGTATTTTTTTTCCTTTTAAAAATAACAAACATGAGGATGGAGGCCATTCGACTTATGGAACGGATCCACCATACTATTATGGATACCATGCATATTTTTGACAACAAATGGGCCAAGTGGTCTTCCTATGGGATCTTGTAATAACAGGGTGCCCATGGTGGCCTCCACCCTCCCCTTGGAGTCATAGTTTTCCCTCTACCAGTTAAGATTAGGTGACTCTTGGCTCTGAGTTTGTTGGCCTCAGGCATGCAGAGTCTTTCATTTTGCGACACTGGTTATCAATTTCTGATATGTTATAGTGTGGATGTTTGTCTTTTCTTTTATCTATTTTCTTTCAGTTTTTTTGTTATGGTCAGAATAATTCATGTTCTTTGCACTCTCTCTTTTCTGATATTTTGTTTCTAAAAGATAGAAGTAATTCTCTGGGACGCCCCCTACTCCAAGTTTATTCAATACTGTTTTTTTTTTTGTTATTATTCTTCCTTAGAATAAGTTACCCAGAGCTATATACCCTTCATTTGTCATTGTATATCTTCTTGAATAGGTTGCATCCCTTCAGATATTGCCCTTTTTTCCTTTCTGTAATTTTTTTACCACTCAATAAAAAACGTTTGTATGGAAAAAAATAAACAAACATACTATACTTACCTGCTCTGTGCAGTGGTTTTGCACAGAGCAGCCCAGATCCTCCTCTTCTCCTACACACAGAATGTTTTTTATCTTAATGCATAGAATGCATTAAGGTAAAATACCTTCTGCCTTTACAACCACTTTAACTATGCAGGAAAGAGAAAAGCTAGTGAAAAATAATTTATATCAGCTGACTGGAGATCAACTTTTAGGTAAAATTTGCAGAATTTTTTTTCTGCCAAAGGGTCTCTTGGTTTTTTAAACCACCAGAAAGTTGAGATAAAAACCTAATTAAAACTCTTAAGGTTTGACCTCATATAATAGGGTTTTGGTAAATCTGAAGACAAAAATCTGCAGAAAATCCAATAGTGTGTATGGGGCCTAAAAGAGATGAATATCTACCAAATTATTGGGAAATTAATGCCTTTACTTCTGCCTGCTTGCGGAAGTTTTGGACAACTTATAAGCAATTCCTGGGTTTCTTCACAGCTATGGACCTGGGCTCTCTCCTGCACTCCTAATATGATTCTTAAGTAGCTTATCTAGTGAGTTTGTTAATTCTTCTTTTTTTTTTCCTTGTCAATAATATTTATTGGTTGCATAATAATAAATACATACTTTGGTTATTTATGCAAGGATACAGATAAATAAAATTTACATAAAAATATTCTATAAGTAAATAATACATAACATAAAATATTTAAATGTAATTAATTACATCTTCTCTAACTAGATAGTCGGTGGGTAACATTGTATTCATGCCCACCGTGTCTTAACGTGTAACAAATTGCCATTACGTTATACACAAAGATTGTGGTATAATAACTTATGTTAATTGTAGTGAAGAACAATATTACTTATAATAAAAATAAAGGAGAGTAAAGAGAGAAAGAAAATAGTGAGAAAGTCCACAAGGTCGGTCCATGAACCAGTACGATGCGTATGGTTTACCATTCCTTAGGTACATGGGATTTGCATTGAAGCTATTAATCCGCTACCATGGCAAAAGGACCTCATCGTTAAAATCCGGAGGTAAATAGTGTTTTATCCATGGGAGTCAAAGTTTTTTGAATTTTGGGAATTGGTCTCCGTCAGTGGCTATCATTTTGGCGTGTGACATTGTGGTGTTCATTCTGTGAATTGTTTCTGCCAACCCTAATGTTGGGGATTTCCATGCTTTGGCTATCGTTTGTTTTGCTGCAGTTAAAAGTGAAGTAAAGAGTTTAAATTGAAAACATTTTAAGCTTTCCGGTTTTAGGTTAAGCAGTGTCGTAAACGGGTCAGGCTGTATCTGCTGTCGGAACATTTTAGACGCCATTGCAAAAATTTCTTTCCAGAAAAGTTGTGTTATCGGGCAATGTTCTCTAATATAATGCTGAATATACATCTGGACCAGGTCGCTTATTTATTTATTTTTAAATCTCTGATGGAAGAAGCTACTTTTGTTATAGGTTCCTCCATCATATTTTTTTGGGTTTGCGATAATTTCTGCTTCTGAGAGGTTAAATTCATTGGTTGTGTCATATAAAGAAGCAATGTGTGAATGAAATTTGTGGACTATTTTGGTGGGGTTGCAAGTATATATATCTTTTGCCATTTTTAAAACAAATTGGCTTTAACTTTTTGTTTATTGAGTTTAGAGCCCGTGCCATAGCTGTACCTGGTTTGTTGTTTCTGGTATAGAATTTGTATTTGTAAAATTTATCTACAGATTTCGTGAGAAATAGGTCGTATTCTAATCTAATCTCGTTTTTTCTAGGTGGGTTTTCGTTAATGTCGATGGATTTTCTTGAAATGCTATGAACGCAGCATTGAATTCCATTTCTAACTTGCGGGCCAAGGATTTTCGTTCCCGTTTAAGTGTAGACATTTGTTTTTGTAGGGTACCACGCAACACAGGTTTGTGGGCCTCCCAGAGTGTAAAAGGGGATATGTCAGGGGTTCTATTGTGGAGCAAATATTCCTTTAAAGCTTGTTCAACTTTAGTGCAGTGGATTTGGTGCTTAAGCAATGTGTCAGGGAGATACCAGGTTGGATCCTGTGCTTTTGGTATGGTGGACGCAATAGTTGTGCATAGTGCATTATGGTCAGACCATGGTATGGGAATTATGTCGGATTCAAGAATTTCTGGGATCATTCCGATAGTTAAAAAGATATGATCGATACGGGTGAATAATTGGTGCGGGTGAGAGAAATAGGTGAATATTTTTTTAGTCGGGTTGCTTTCTCTCCATGAGTCTACCATATTATATTTCGAGAGGAGCTGTGAGAAAGACAGTTTGTTTGGACTTGCGGGTGGAACATAAGGCGATTTATCCAGGAATGGGAGGAGGACCTGGTTCGAATCCCCGCACATAATTACTGTTCCGAATTTATGGTTATTGATCACTTGCATGAGGAGGGAGAGAAATTAGGTGGGTTGTTTATTGGGGGCATAATACGAGATTATCGTGAAAGGGGTATCCACTATGTGACCTATCACTAATATATATCTCCCTTCTGGATCTATGATGTCTTTTGCGAGTGTGAATGGAGTGGATCTATGGAACGCTATTAGAGTTCCTCTTTGTTTAGTGTTGGCAGAAGCAGTGAAAAATTGTGGATATGAGGGGGACATGAATTTGGGGGTGGATTCTTTTGTAAAATGTGTCTCATGTAAGCACACTATGTGCACCCTGCGTGACTGGAACATGCAAAATGTCTTAGTCCTTTTCTGTGGAACATTAATGCCCTGAACGTTCAGGGACAGGATTTTCAATGGTGCCATGGCAACTGATCAAAAATACCTTGCATTTCTGACTGGGTGGGTCAACCTGTGTGGACTTGAAAGATATGAGAGTAGAGAAGAATCCAGTGAAGTCTGGAGTAAAGAAAACATTTATAACAGAGAAAATTAATAAATACATTGCTTGTACAAATATAAGTAAAATGTCAAAAATAGCCCGTGATAGAGGGTTTGAAACTCCATCAGGGGGAAAAGTGCCCACGTCGGACACCCACATATTATGGGTGGGTGTACGAGGGAGGCTAAGGAGGGCACACGGATCTTCCGCGTACAGGAGAAAAACACTATAAAGTAGGCTTGTGCAATTCGTTTCGTAACTAATCGAAATTCGTCCGAATTTAGCAACTTTCGGACATTCGGAAGCATTCGAATTTCCGAACAAAGCAATTACGAATAAGACCGAATCCGAAATAAATTATACCGCAAATAGCGAATGCCCGAATGTCTTCGGCATAATTCGTTATGAAAAAGTTACGAATGTACGAATCCATACGAAGCACAATAACACTCACTCTGCTCTGCTCTCTGCTTCTCCCACACCGTGCTGAACTCCCTCTCAAAATGGTGTACAGGGGCGGAGGCTATAGCCGCATGTAAAAAATGAAAGTAAAATACGAGATTTCGAATCCATTCGAAGCACAATAACACTCTGCTCTGCTCTCTGCTTCTCCCTCACCGTGCTGAACCCTCTCAAAATGGTGTACAGGGGCGGAGGCTATAGCCGCATGTAAAAAACGAAAGTAAAATACGAGATTTCGAATCGTTACAAATAACCGCTATGTATTTAGAAAAGTACAAATCCATTCGAAGCACATTAGGCATAATAGGCAGCGTCGTCGTGAGAGAGACACAGAAAATTACGAATCAACGAACCCAAAAAAAGTTACGAAAGTAGGAGTTGTGTCCAGAATCAACGAAAAACAATGTACTCTACCGAAAGTACGAATTATAAATCAACTAAAAATTCAACGAAAAATGTCACTTGCGAAAATACGAATTAGTCCGAACACGAAAAATCCCGTCTAGCAAAATTACGAATGATTACGAATCAACAGGACCGAAAAGAAACGAACCGAAACTAACCGAATTTTTCCGTTGTGCACAAGCCTACTATAAAGAAAGCATCTAAATGATGCTTGCGTAAATTTATTACAGTGTAGCCAATGGACATTATGCTAATTTAAATAGGTATGAGGGCTAAACCCATACTGCGTCCATCAGCATATTTTGGTAATAAATGGAATTTTGACTATTACTATAATATTACAATAACTAACTTATAAACTAAAATTAACCTCTAGATAACCCGTTGATAGGATTTAAGTAGTTTGTTTGTGAGCACAATATACTCAGTACCTATTTTATTTATCTAGAAAAATGATTAAATTATTAATACTTAAGTTAACTTTTCGTTATAAAGTAATTCTAGTGTTCCGGGGAATGTGGGGGGTAAATACAAGTTAATTGTGATAATGAAGGATTAAGGGATGCAGTTAGGAGGTAGTTTCATATGCATCCAACTTCCATTTTACAATCCTACAGTGAGTGTATCATTAAAACTTGTTGTAAATATATAGATACATGGGAAGGGGATACCTCAGGGGACATTAGGGGTCTCAAGGAAGGGTAACTAATTTAAAGTTTTGTGTTTATAGTAAGCATAACCTTGTTTAGGCCATGCGACTATAAGAATGGCTTGATATTGTCTTTCAGTCAGACTATTGTTGAACCACTATGCGTCAGTTTAATAATAGGAGAATGTAACTGGTGCATGTCTTCAATCCATGGAATCTTCTGGCCCTACTATGGAAGAGGCGTAGCGGCTTCTCTTATGAGAATGATGGCCTCCTTTTTTCTGGCATGTTTGTGAGGCATTGGTTGGAGGTGATGATGTGGCTGCTCTTCTTCGTGTTGAAGGGGCATTAGTTGAATCTTCTGTCAGATGTAATTTTAACAAAGTCTGTTGTAGCTCCTCAGCAGATCTACATACGTTTCTGGTGCCTTGGTAAGTAAATCGAATTGAAAAGGGAAAACCCCATTGGTAAGTTATGTTGTGCCTTTGCAGCTCCATAAGCTGGGGTTTCATAGATCTTCTCTTTGCTATAGTAAGCTGTGATATGTCGACAAATATTTGATAGTTGTGTCCTTGGAATGTTAAACCTTTTTTTTTCTCTTGCAGTAGACATTAGTTGTTCTTTAGACCTGTAGTAATGTAATTTTGTGATTATATCACGTGGGGGGCCATCCACTTTGGCTGTAATTGCACGGTGCACTCTGTCAAGTTCCAAGCGCTCAATGGGGATAGCAGGTTGTAATTCCTGTAACAGTGCAGTGACTGTAGATTGCAAATCTGTGATTGTTTCAGGGATTCCTCTTATTCGGATATTGGAACGTCTGTCCCTGTTCTCTTGGTCTTCCAATCTAGATTGAAGTGATAGGTTCTCTTCTTTTAGGTTTTCCAATTCCATCATACAGTCTTGTGAATTAATTTAAATTTCTTCTACTTTGAGTTCCAGTGCCACTGTGTGCTTTCCCAGCTCTCTGATTTCTATTGTGAGGCTTTTAGTTATTTGTTCTGATGTCTGTTTCAGAGCTTTATGCAGCATATGTTCAAATTGCTGCAATATGGCTGGTGGTACTGATGAGGCTTGTGAGGAGAATTGTGAGGGAGGTTGTTCTGTTTCTGACTCACCTGGGGAGTCTGGCTGAACAAGCTTCTGTCTGTGTGTGCGCACTGAGGCAGTGTATGAGGTGGTGACAGGCACCATTCGAGCTGCAGTGCGCGCCTGAGTGTCCTTTGTGAGGTGATTCTTCATTTTGCCACGGCCGCCTCCCTGAACCATCTTTCCGTTAGAAATAATGGCTTCTCTCCTCAGCAGAGCAGAGCTCTAGCTGTGCATGTCTGCTCTCCTAGACTCCACGCATGCGCCCCCGAGTTTGTTAATTCTAAAGCCTCGTACACACGATCGGATTTTATGCGGACAAAGCGTAGGACTTTTGTCCGAAGGGCGTTGGCCGTGAACTTGATTTGAATACAAACGGCAAAGAATTGTCGTCCAACAAACACGAAACTACATGTTTTTTTAGCTCTTTAGCGCCACCCTTTGGGCAACTTCTGCTAATGTTGTCTGTGTTGGCAATGTTTATACCTCACTTGAAGTGTTAATGATACATAAAAATGATTGATTAAACCTTTGGTCTATATAAAATTAAGCAAACGATAGCGGCACGAAAAAGGAAAAAAGTAGTTTATTATACAGGAAAGAAGAAACTTGTATTAATCCAGAACTTGTGACTATAACATAAATTATATCACCTTTGAAACAAAGAGGTTACTCATACAACACAATAATATTACATAAGAATATGGCTATTACACAATAATATTACATAAGAATATGGCTATAAGGGAGACAACCGTGTATCAGCACAAGTTAAAGGAAGATTAGAGTTACAGGAGAGATTAAGGAAATTAAAGAGGTATATTTACAGAGTACTTCACCATGCTCCTCAGGTCAGGACATCATTCGCAAGGGGGCTCATCATGGCTCTGGCTGACTATTTTATACCCCTTCCATGCCAGAATCCAAAATCCGGTGGTCTCATTGGTTCAAAGCTGACCACCTGATTGGTTGAAATCTCAAGTCTCTTTACCTAGCCTGCCCACTCTAAAGCTGAAATACTGGTTGCTTTATCAGCTCAGTGTAACCAGTTCCCGCATTAGCATGCTAAGGGCCCCTGCGGTGTACTGGCTCTTTTGAGACAAAAGATATCTGAGTATCACCTGAAACCTCCCTTATATTCTCAGTAGGCAGTAAAAACTGTCCTTTAGGAACATAACTTGGCATTATATCACAAAATATATATATATATTCCTGTAACATTATATACGGTTACACCCATCCCCCTACATATACATCCATTGGGGCATGGTGCTTTATTTAGTATATGAAATGTTCAAAATATCCACCACAGTACCCCCTCAAGTTCATTATTGAACTTATGACCTCCTTCAATGATCTTGTACCCACCCACACCGGCCCAGAAGCCCTCCGACCCTTCCCCCACCACCACTGCGGCCTCTTCCTTTCTTGAACCCGCCGTAACCCATCAAGGTAGACTTGAGACAGTTCTGGTGCCTTTGAGACTTCACATCCGACCCATGAGAGTCTGTACTGCAATGCTTCATCGCCCCTCTGCATTGGAAGAGCGGAATTCAAACATTACTGGCGGGATCCTTGCATATTTAGTCCTGCAGCTTGGAAATATTGGTGTTATGATTGTCACGATTGGATCGGACCGCGAGACAGCACTTTTCAGCATGGTGAAGGAAAGTTTCAGAAGAGTCTTATTCGTGGCACGTTTTTCTTAAGAGATGCGTTGCTTCTTCAGGTGGTGGTTGGGCGGGCCTCCGGACAGTCGTGCATGAATACAAAAAAACAAGAACAAGAGGGAGAATGTCAGACAGGAATATCTATGAGGGGTGCAATGTGGACGAGTCAGGTGGGATCCCCACAGGGTACCGAGACCACGCCACGGCCAGTATCATCCATTGCCCTTGATGGTAGGGATAGTCAACACTGTCTGCTATTGTCAGGTCCCTGGGTTCACCACACCTGTTCACAGGGCTCAGGTTAAAGCAGTGGGCAGACTAGGGGAGGTACAACTACATTAAGACATGCTAACTGGATACTCTGGCTTCACTGGGTGTACAATATGGTGCTGGTGGGCAGGAATGCTTATGCGTTCTAAACAATGAATGATATGACTGATGTCCTAGTTACATTATCCTGAGAAGGTGGATGATAGAAACCAAAAGACAAAGCTTTGAGGGCCTAATATTAAAGAAGAAAGGACGAGAGGTGAGTAATAAAAGGAAAGGAGAATAGTAAAAAACATAAAAAACAAGAAAAAAACATATATATAGTTCAATTTAAAAAAAAAATAATAATGCATCTATGCACTACTCCCCCTTTCAGGTGGGCAAAGACCAAACATTTTGGAACTTTTCCCACCTGAATGAAATGAAAAAAAAACTGATGGAGAGAGAGAGAAAATTAATAAAAGATTAAAATCAAAAAATTATACTCCCCCCCCCCTTTTTTTTTTTTTTTTTTTTTGAAAAGGGAAAGATAAAAAATAAAACTGAACAATAATTAAGAAACTAAAAAATAAAATGAATTAAAAAAATGTATCAAACAAAAATTTTTTTTTTTTTTTTTTTAAATGGAAAAAATGTAAAATTACAAATTTTAAAAAAAATTATCAAAAAATTAAAAATGAAATAAACATTAAAAATAAAGAAATGAAAATTGATAAAAAAAAATTTAAGACCTAGAAATAAAGCTGAAAAATAAAAATTTATAAAAAATTACTTTTACCAAAACTTAAAATTAATTAAAAAAATGAAACGTTAAAAAAATTCTAATGAATAAAGGTTACAATGAAAAAAATTTAAATTCTTAAAAATTTAAATTGAATGTATAAAAAACTCTAAAAAAAATTGAACATGACAAAAAATGAAAAATAAGAGTACAAAAACAAAACGCAAGAACCCCTAGTTCTAAGGTTCTCTCTTAAATGCGCAATTCTTTGTACTGGTCTGGATTGGATCAGGCTTCTTCGGAGATTTGTTTCTGAGTCAGTGGCTTTTCTGTTCCTTGAGAGAAGATACCTTGTTGAGGTGCACATTCTCATAGCTTTGGCGTTCATTCTCCTGATAGCAATGCACATTATGACTTGCATCAGGGAAAGCGATAAGGCTACACAGATCAGGACAACAACAGGGTGAAGCAAAATGTTTAGGAAAGCTGTAGCGTTAGGACTATATCCAAATAAACTTTCCCACCAGGAAATCTTAGCGTCTGCGTCTAAAGCGTGGGATACTTGGATCAATTTATTTTGATCATGGGTGAGTCGTATGGTGGCTTGTTTCTCAGCATCTCTTAGTACATTTAATATTTCATCCTGTTGTCCGAAATCTACCAGCCAAGCCTTTAACTCTGCCCCAAATCCCAGAGGAAGTTTCTGTAGGTGTATGGGGGTGTCAGGTTTGATATCCAGCCTCTTCTCTGGGGTAATAGGGGTACGTCCTTGTGTCTCGGCTATATCTATTCCAAGGACCGGGGACAATGTACAGTAGACTCCCTGAGGTAATGTACCACGTTGAGTACAGTTTAACCCGTAGGCAGAATATAGGGCATCACTGTGCATTTGATACCAGCACCAATACCCTTGCCCCAAGTATTTTACATAAGGTTGGGACAATTCCTCGGCATCCATGAGACATGACACTTCCCTGTGCCAGCATTGTTGTCTCGTGATCCTATCCTGTTTCCCTTGGCATAACACCACCCCTTCCTTCCTCCAGCACCCATCAGTATCAATCATTTGAGGTTGTCCCGACTCATAAACCATCAGATCATGATGGACTCGGGGGTGTAACACGGTAGAGCCCGATAGGATAGTACCCAAATTGACCGTGGTATAAGCACGATGTTCCGTCCCGGCGACCGGAATCAGGGATGAGACCGTGCAAGTCAGGTTCTGACAGCCATGGAATTGAGTCATCCACCAATCCATATGACTCATAGCAAACTTGGATACTACCCTACCTGCCTGCTTTCTCAAATTTAGTGGAAATTGTCCTGCTGAAAAAGAAGCAATCATTACTCTGAGGTCCTGGGATAGTTCTGATTGTACCTGGGTGCAAGATAAAGCAAGTTGGATGTCTTCTTGTACTTTAGATAATCCCGCTATAAGTCCAGTGAACTTCTGTTTCATTATCTTAGACAATGAGGCAGTAGCATTGAGCATGTTGTAGATTTTCAAGGATATGATTCACATCTAGCTGCACCTTAACCCCTTCCCCAACATGCTGTGCCAACCCTCCTAGCTTGTTTCTGAGTACCTCTAGATCCATTGTGTTTAGGCTACCCAGGGCAACACCCCCTGCTCCTAAGGCAGTCTCTATTAGGTCTCTCTTTGCTCTAATGGGGGAATATTCTGAATATCCAGAATGCATCCATTCCTTTAACATGTATATCTGATTCTTTATAAAGGTTCTACACCGTTGATCCCATTTATCAACTCGGAAATCAGATAAGGTTATTCTCCATGTATATAACATAAATTGTGTTTCTGTTAGTACTGTCAAGTGAGAGGAGAGTAAAGGGATGACTAGATCTGCAGCCTTCACTATAGGGGCTTTACAGGAGTCTGAACTAATTTTTGCTGGCACAAGAACATCCAACTCATTGGGTACTCGTACCACTGTCACACAGATCTTTCCTCGCCCTTTCCAGGGATACCAACGTTTAGGATCCATAACAGGGGTACTGATTCCGGGGAACATGTCATCCCTCTTAAGTTTTGTCATTTGCATAAAGGTCCAACAGCCTTCGTCAAATGCGTTGCAGAATGGCCACACAAATGGGCCATCTAGATGTAAGTCTAGATCCAGATCGTATCCTTGGGGGTCTTGCCAGTCCACAGTCATATGCATGCCTCTCATTTCTTCATTCATTGGCCTTCCATTCATCCACTCATTCACACTAGGCAGATCCACCCCATTGCATAAGACATCCCACTTCCATGGGTTTGGACTGTTAAAAACCAAGGACTGATTTGGGGGCAAGTAAGCTGTGTCGATAAAATAGTGACCCTCTGTCTCGGGGACACAGGTATCCCTCATTACCTGCAACACAAAGGCATGTATGGAAAGTCTTGGTTGTAAATCCAGGACCTCATACTGTTTGTTCTCAGCATAGGTCCTAATTTTTAAGATTACAGTGTTGGTATATTTGGCAGAGAGAGTTACATTTGCTCGTTCATACCACACGGCCTGATGAGCGTTACTACAATTCAACTGCAGTACCACCTTTTTCTTTGACAAGTAGTTTAGCGGATGTGTCCTCCTATCATAGGTGGGATGCTTAGTGATCAGAATCTCAAGGGTTCCCTCAGTGGGGTGGAAACACTTGTCGGCTAGTGACCCTTGAACCAGTTCTGGAAAATCATAATAGTACCTCTTATATTCTTTCTCTTCCCCCTGATTGAAGATGATGTACACAATATACCACCCTTCATAGTTCTCCCCTGTGGGATCTATTGGATATAATTTGCTATTTTTGCATTTTATCCTCCATAGATCTGACCCCTTGGTTAAATTGTTTATGGACATTTCATAGGTCTCGGTATCAAGATCTACAAACATTCTCTTGGTAGATGGGCTGTCATTTGATTTCTCAGGAAAAATTCCGGGGATGAGACATTCCCTATCTTTGGGGTCCCAATCTCCTTCACACAAGGCAATGTTCTCATCTATGTGATAGGTGACATACATTATGGTGTCGGGTCTGTCTTTCACCACCCCTTGTATTCGTACCCACTCAGGAAGATTGGCCATTCCGTATGTAAGACGGCAAAGCCTATCTAGTAGATTCCCTGCATTAATGTCCCCATGGGCTGTGTGAAATCTGTAAGGTTGTGGATCGAGGCCGGTGGTATGTTCTAGGAAGGACCCATCAAAACTCATCCCTGCTATGGCATGAATGAGTATATACCCATGAAAGTACATTGGGTATCGGGGAAGGACTCGTCCGTGTTTGCACTCTGCCCTATGGATCTGTGTGGGACTCCACCCCTCAGGTTTTATTCCCCATTTACTATACTCCTCCGGTGGAGTCCAGGGTACTGGTTCTGGTCCATGGACAAACGGGGTTTTTGCCCCCGGAGTTGTTGGTTCTTGAGCAGAAATGAGAATATACCAGCTGAGTACACTTAAAAAGGAGGGGAAACGTGCCCATTCCACCCGCTTCCCTAAACCTCCTTCTGAACTTGTTTGCAATGAGAAGCATGCACCCAAGAGATTTTTCCCTCTACCTTCACTGAGGTGGGGGTGGTCAGCAATACCTGGTAAGGACCCTCAAACCTGGGTTCCAGTCCTCTTCGTTGAAATTTCTTGATCACCACCCAATCTCCAGGCTGTAGGGAGTGAGATTCACCGTCAAAATTTGGGTCTGGAATAGAAGAGAACACTTGGGCATGCAACTTAGTGAGCTGCTGGTGTAATTCCTGCACATACATTTTCAAGGAACAATGCATTAATGTCATCTCTTGTGGGAAAAACAATCCTGTCATTGGAGGTCTCCCAAACAATATCTCAAATGGAGATAGTTTTTCTGGACCTCTAGGAGTATGTCGCATGGATTTCAATACCAGAGGGAGAGCTTGCACCCAGGTAAGGCGCGTATTTTCACAAATTTTTGCTAGTCTATTCTTAATGATCCCATTATACCTTTCGACCTTCCCTGATGTCTGTGGATGGTAGGGAGTATGGAACTTTTGTTCAATTTGGAGTCCTCCCATAACCTCAGCCATCACTTGGCCTGTGAAATGGCTCCCCTGATCAGATTCTACCGTCTCCATTAGGCCATACCTGCACACAATTTCCTGCAATAGTTTCTTTGCAGTGACTGATGCCGTTGCATTGGCTACAGGCCAGGCCTCTACCCATCCTGAAAACATGTCTACACAAACTAGGACATATTGGAATTGTTGGCATTTTGGCAATTGAATGTAATCAATCTGCAGCCTCTGGAAGGGATACTGTGCTTTGGGCAAATGTTTAATTGGGGTTTTGACGAGCCTCCCAGGATTATGTATCTGACATGTTTCGCACCCTTGACAGAATTTCTCTGCAACAGTGGTGAATCCAGGGGCCAACCAGTGAGATGTGATTGTGGAGACCATTGCTCCTTTGGCTAGATGAGAGGGGCCGTGCGATGCCTCCGCCAAATATGGATACAATGCTGGAGGAGCACAGTACCTTCCATCCTCATGGGCCCAAAGTCCAGCAGTTTCCTTACATCCCTGGTCTCACCACTTCCGTTTTGTGTTTTCATCGGTTTGCATTTGCAATTTCTCCAGGACAGCCAAATCTACTTGATCCGGACGATCGGAGCAAGATGTGGCCATGAAGATTTCCACAGACTCGGTGCCAGTTACAGCCGCTACCTTTGCCGCGGCATCTGCTTTAGCATTTCCAAGTGAAACCTCATCCGTGCCTCTGGTGTGTGCTGCACATTTTAGAACTGCTATTTCCTCGGGGAACCACAGTGCCTCAAGGACTTTCTTAATGAGCCCACCATGTTTGATAGGTTTTCCACAGGTGGTCAGAAAGCCTCTTAATTTCCATAGTTGGCCAAAATCGTGACATATGCCAAAGGCATATCTTGAGTCGGTGTAGACATTGAGCCTTTTTTCTTTTCCTACTATGCAAGCCTGCATGAGAGCCATAAGCTCTGCCACCTGGGCGGAATGATGCCCAGGTAGTTTTCCTTGGAAAAGGATTTCATCCTTGGTGACCACAGAATATCCTGTAACAAGGTGCCCTTCTTCAGTATAGAAGCGGGATCCATCTACAAACACTGTGAGGTCAGCATTGGGAATGGGGGTGTCACTTACTCTCTGTGCTTCCAGATAATGATCCTCCATTTCTGCATTGCAGTCATGACTTTCTATTTCATCTTTCACTGTCTCTGGTAGCAGGGTAGCTGGATTTAATTTCGCACACCTTTTGAGGGTGATATTTGTGGGCGTTAAAAGTGCCAGTTCATATCTGGTTAATCTCGCTGACGAAATGTGCTTTGTGGTCAGGTTCTGCATGACCACGTGAACCTCATGGGGTACATAAACTTCCAACGGGTTCCCTAGCACAATGTCTGCAGTCTTAGTCAGCATCTCCGCCGCTGCTGCTACTGCCCTCAGGCAGGGTGCCATCGCATTGACAACGGTGTCAATCTGACAGCTGTAATAGCCAATTGGCTTGTCATGTCCTCCATGGTCCTGTGTCAGGACTCCAGCAGCGTGGCCTTTGGACTCGTGGCAGTAAAGCCTGAATCCCTTGGTATAATTTGGCAGGCCCAAAACGGGTGCTTCACTGATTGCAGCCTTCAAGGTCTGAATAGCATGCATTTGCCCTTCACTGAGTTCCAGTTTTCCCTGTGTGTTTACAGAGTCATAGAGTGGCTTACAAACATTGGACATTTCTGGTATCCATTGTCGGCAATATCCGACCAATCCTAGGAATCCCCTCAATTGTTTTGCATTTTGTGGCATTTTGCTATTCAGAATAGCCTTCTTTCGGTCTTGTGTCAAGTGTTTTTTTTCCTTGGGAGATGCAATGACCCAGAAACACAACTCGGTCCCTGTTGTATTGTAACTTGGCCGGGGATACTCTGCATCCCTCCTCTGCAAGGTGATTTAACAAGGAGATAGTTGCATCTCTACATGCCTCTCTCGTGTTGCCTCCAATTAGCAAGTCATCCACATACTGGAGGAGAGTGGTACCCTCCGGGCAGTGCCACCTGTCCAGGCATTCTTTCATGGCTTTGCTGTACTCATTTGGACTAGATACCATACCCATGGGCAATCTACTCCAGGTATACGGTTGCCGTTCAAAGCTGAAGGCGAAGAGGTATTGACAGTCAGGGTGGAGTGGTACCGTGAAAAAGGCATCCTTCAAATCCATAACTGTGAAATATTGATTAGACGGGATGATGTTACTTAGAATAGTGTGAGGGTTTGGTACCACGGGAGCATCCTCTTGGATGATTTTGTTAATTGCCCTCAGGTCTTGTACCATCCGGTACACGTTTCGGCCTGGTTTTTTCACAGGGTACAAGGGGGTATTAGCTGGTGAACTCACTTTCACCAGTATACCCTCTTTCAGGAGGTGTGTGATTTAGTCTCTAATTCCCTCCAATTGGGCCAATTTTAATGGATACTGAGGTAACCTAGGAATGATAGCATCAGGTTTTAGTTTGATCCTAACAGGGGGGCAGCGGATCATAAGCCCCGTGTTCCCCTCTTTTGCCCAAACATCTGGATTGGTACCCTCAAATAAATCACTGGGCAAGCTCTCCGTAAGACTTGCATCCAGTTTTAATTTACACAAGGTAATTATACTATCCCAGGTTTCTACCATTTGGGGTTGGTCAGAATCGGAAGGGATGTTTACCTCCACTCCATCCTCCGTAAAGTGTATTTGTGCTCTCATTTGGGAGAGCAAATCTTTTCCCAGCAAATTGCAAGGAACTGAATTGCTCAAGAGCAGGGAAGCTTCAGTTTGAAAGGGCCCTATTCAAACTTTTGTAGGAGTAGTTTCCAATAGGGGGTATACTATACCCCCTAGCCCAACTCCTCTCACAGTCTTTTGAACAGGAAGATTCACCTCACTGGATTTTAAAATTGTTCGAGCGGCCCCCGTGTCAACCAATAGCCTTAGGGTCTGATTATTTAATTTCATCTGTACATAAGCACTACCTTGCTCATTTGTCGAGATTACAGGTAACACCGGGAGCTCTCCCCGTCATTGGGGGTCTCTTTCAGATTCCCTCTCTTGTCTTGGTGGCCTACTTTGTCTTGGAGCTGTACAATACCTCCTGATGTGACCAGGCTGGCGGCAGTTGTAACAAACTTGTCTCCCTCTTGGTTTTTGGTCAAGATCTGCTTTGTTCACCTGATCAGTGACAAGGTAGATCCTTTGAGGTTTCTGTGACTCCCAATCTGCTATATTCCTTTCAATAGCAGTTGCAAGTGACAAAGAGGAGAGGGGCTTATCTCTCCAGTCTGGATTTGCAGTCATCAATTTTTCCCTAATGTTTCCTCTCAACCCGGTAATGAAGCTATGTATCAATACGGGCGATAGGGCACTGTTAGTAATGTCCCCACCAGCCGATTCCACGGCTTGTTTAAAGTGATTGTAGTATGTCATACAATCTTCCGTTGGACCCTGGATCACTCCTGACACCTTTGTCCAAGACTGGGGAGGATAGACTGTCTTAATCAACTGTGCTAATTGCTTAGTGAGTATATCTCCTTGCTGGCTGGAATCAACATACAGGGTTCGTGGAATATGAGTTTTATTGAGGATTTCATCAAAGTCCCCATCTCCACAAACCCTTTTCATTATTTGAAGCATATCACTCCAGTTAGCATTGTAGCTGGCCTGGATGTCCAGCAGCTCCTTGGCTGTTTGACATTGCTTCTGAGTATGCGTGTTTGTACTTTGGATTTTTTTCCGACGGACTTGTGTACACACGATCGGAAAATCCGACAATACACATTTGTTGTCTGAAATTTTTAAAGCATGCTATTCCACATTTGTTGTCGGAAATTTCGATAACAATTGTCTGATGGAGCATACAAACGGTCAAATTATCCGACAACATCCTGCCATCACACTTTTCCCATTGAAAAATCCGATTGCGTGGCTTTAATAATACTTAACTATGCTAAAATACAATATGAAAATTCTTAAAAGAATGATATACCAACAGTAGAAGTTACATAGCATATTTTCCTTGGTAACATTAATCAACACGGGGCTACAATTTGAAAAGAGCAGTCAAGATAGATACTATATTTGCCCATAACAGCTAAGCAGATTCCAAGTTTCATTTCCTTAGACCTGGATAGAGAATAAAGGCAAAAATGTGATTAGATGCTACGGGGAACAATTCTCATTTCTTTATTGTGTTAGCTTTTATAAAACAGCTTGAAAAACCATCATGAACAAATAAAAAATGTATCATCAATTGCAGCCTAAGGTAAGAAAAATGTATGTATGTATATATATATATATATATATATATATATATATATACATACACATATACAGTATGTTACCAATGGTGACTTTTCAATTCCTTACCGTCTGTTCTGGTTTGTTTTTAGTTTGAGTAGTGTTAGTAGGCTTTAGATGACCAAGAGGACTGATCCCTCTTATGTCTGATATGTTTATCACATTCCAGTTGTTGGGAAAACAACAGCTGTGTTTCAGCTATCTAAAAAAATCCCCTGACCTCCAACTGAGGCAAGCTGGGAATAAAGACAGGACGTCTTTGCACGGGTTGCTTGGGCGAAAAATAGGATTTCATAATGGATTACAAACTGGCTAACAAACAAATTTGCAGCTATTATACATGATAATCTGTGTCAAGATGTGGTTTTTATGACAGCTTGCTTGGGAGGAGTGGTTAACACATGTTGCAGGAGCTGTTTTAAGTCCAAGCTCATGAGTGCTGTAAGTTTCAGTTGTGTTAGAAGCCATGTGTTTTGGTTCTGTTACAGTGGGAACACAGTAAGTGCCTTGTTAAATATGGTATGTCATGGTTACAATACTAAAGGGAGGTAGGGAGGCATGTCTCGTCAGTAGGAATAATGTGATGAACAAAGGGAATTTACATGCAATATGTACATTTCCTGGGCCAGTTCCTGCACACACTTTTCCAGTTTGACTAATAAGAGCATTAGGTCAAATCATTTAACAGACATGCTACTTCCATATTTCTTCAGGGCTTTGTCACAGTTGGCCTGTGCAAATGTTTCCATCATTTAGATATTAAATTGTGTGATGTATGGGGGTGCTATTTATCACCCGGACAAGTTATTGATTGGAGCAGGAGGTCATTTGAACGTATTTGTTTCATTAACATTTTTGCTATGGCAGTCTGCAACATCAGCCATTCAGCAAAGCTTGGGAGGTCCCCATGAGTAATGACTTACACACTACCTAGGAAGTGCATGCCGAACTGTATTTTTCAGCAATTTTGTACATACATATTTAAGACACATGGTCCAATAGTTATTACATCAAAGTTCTATCAAATGCACATGCTGCTCTTGAGTTGTTTCCATATTATATGGGAATGTCTGACGTCCAAGGAAAAGTCAAGGGAAAAAAAGTTATTTTTACAAATAATTACTCACTAAATAGTTCTCTCAGCTGTCCAGACCACATGAAATAAAAAATTTTTTTTGTAGCAATTCCATTATTTTTCTAAAGAGTTATAGACAAAATATAGATTTGAGTGTTATGCTAGGTTACTTTTAAAAGCAATGCATCAAGTTTGATGATTGCTTCTGATAGTCTGGCTGCGTATGATTCTTTGCAGGTATGTCAAACTCAAATAAAAAAAAGTGCCAAAACACTGCCAAAGCATCTGAAGACATATTGCATTTAACTTGCTTCTTAAAGCGGGGTTCCAATCACATTTTTCAATTTTTAAAAGTATGTTATTTCATCATGCAGTACAATTGTACAATTAAGTTCACTTACTATTTTGAAAACCGCCGCCGATCTGCCGAGTTACAGTGTGAAGAGGCTTTTAAAATCTCTTTCCTGAAGTTCTCATTTTGCTTGTGGGCATGTGAAGCCCACAAGCACTTACTTCCTGGACTGTGATGACGAGAGTGACCATCACGGACCACCCGTCCCGCCCCATTCCCGCGATTCCAGCGCTTGGGGTTGTGCACTGCATCCTGGGAAATGATGACACACATTTCCCAGGAGCAGTAGCGCGCTGAGGAGCCGAGGGAGATGACGACACAAACCAAGGTGATTCAGAAGGCAGATTTCGTGGGACCACATAGCAATAGGTATTTCCAGGTGAGTAAAAAAAAAAAAATTATCCAAATGTTTGCACATTAATGCTATATTGTATTTTTGGTGGAAACTCCACTTTAATATGATGCTCACAGACATAACAGGAAATTATCTTTTTCAGTTGTTTCTAATGTTTTTGAGACCCTACAAATTGATATAACTTTACTAATTTGAATCAAATGTTTATAAATTATACACTGATTTACAAAGTAGCTCCATGGAATTGCAATGCAAACTTTCTGCTGCAAGCCATTTTTGAATCATTCAGCAGTATTTCTATTCTGATCTCTCTTGCTCTACTGGTATGTTTTGCTGCCTAACTGTAAAATAACCTGAAAGAAGCTATTAACCTTGCTCAGAGTTTGCCAACTGCTGACAGCATAATAAGAAATATTCATATATAACAGTTTATATTAACCTTTTTAGTGACAGTCGCTTCATTCATTAGCCAAAATTTATTTAAACTGCTACAGAGATCATGTCTAGTGTGTAAATCAGGGAATTGATTCTTCAAGACCTCTTCAATGTGATGTTTTGATTCATGACAAAGTGCATTTCATGTTAGATTTTCACATGTTGGTTTTACTTATTCTTGACAAAAAATATTTTAAAGTTGTAGGATACTTTTTGTTATACTTCCCAGTTGTCTGTTCATATACTGTAGTTGAAGAATGGTAAATGAGTAGCCATCTAGCTCACAACCCCACTGTTAAATCCCAAGTCCTCTAATAAGTTCTCATCATTCTTAAGCCCTGTACACACGATCGGTTTTTCCCCATCGGACTTATTTCCATCGGTGAAAAAAAATAAAACATGTTTTTAAATTTTTCCGATGGAATAAAAACCGATAGGAAATTCCGATCGTCTGTGTGGAACTCCAGCGGAGAAAAAACCCGCGCATGCTCACACTGAATTAGGAGACGGGAGCGCTCGTTCTGGTAAAACTAGCATTCGTAATGGAGATAGCACATTAGTCATGCTGTAACGGACTGAAAAGCGCGGAGACTGAAAAGCGCAAATCAGCTCTCAAACTTTTACGAACACGCGGTAACACGAAATCAGCAAAAGCAGCCCAAAGGGTGGCGCCATTGGATTTGAACTTCCCATTTATAGTGCCGTCGTACGTGTTGTACGTCACGGCATTTGGGGCGGTTCTGAATTTTGTCTGATGGTGTGTAGGCAAGACTGATGGAAGTCAGCTTTATCGGAATTTCGATGGAAAAATCCATCGGATTTGATTCCATCAGAAATCCGATCGTGTGTACAGGGCTTAACTCTATCAGCAGCTTTTCACGCAACAGACCACACTCAATTTTTTTTTCAGTTATTTCATACAATTGCCCATCAGAAAATATACTCTTGTTTTCTATTGCTGTAAGTAAATGTACAGTATCTCACAAAAGTGAATACACCCCTCGCATTTTTGTAAATATTTTATTATATCTTTTCATGTGACAACACTAAAGAAATGACACTTTGCTACAATGTAAAGTAGTGAGTGTACAGCTTGTATAACAGTGTAAATTTGCTGTCCCCTCAAAAAACTCAAAACACAGCCATTAATGTCTAAACCGCTGGCAACAAAAGTAAGTACACACCTAAGTGAAAATGTCCAAATTGGGCCCAAAGTGTCAATATTTTGTGTGGCCACCATTATTTTCCAGCACTGCCTTCCTCTTGGGCATGGAATTCACCAGAGCTTCACAGGTTGCCACTGGAGTCCTCTTCCACTGCTGCATGACGACTAAGAAAAGATATAATAAAATATTTACAAAAATGTGAGGGGCTTACTCACTTTTGTGAGATACGGTATATATGTATATATATATATATATATATATATATATATATATACAGTATATATAAAACAAAAAAGTTAAAGCTATCAATGTCAATTGTAAGTTGCCAAAATTGCCAAACAGGGGTGAACCAAGTCACAGAGCATAGCTTGTGATCTTCTATTCAGTAACATACCACAAATTTTGTATGGACATGCAGCACACCATGTAAGTGTTTTTGCTACACCGCAATGCAAGACAGAGAGACTAAGCAGGTTTGATCTTCCTAAAATATACATTAGAGTGTGTGTTTTTCAGAGCAACAAGACAGAAAAATTACCAGATTAGCAATCGGACAGTATTTGCTAAGATTCTGTGCCTAAGGCTATCTGAGGGCTATCCAGAAGATCTGAGATAACCAAATCCCAATGTATTTTTTCAATCAGACTATATAATTTAAACATTTCATGCAGTCTTCTTTGAGCCTTTTTAGGCTGGGTTCACACTATTGCAAATTGGATGTGTGTTTTTCCGGATCCAATTCGCATAGCAGGAGATTGTGACTGGCTCTTTATAGAGCTGGTTCACACATCTCTGCAGCGGCTCTGGTGCGAATTGCACAGGAGCCCTGTGTGTCTTTTGGTCTGTTTCAGGTCCGTATTCAGCCCAAAATTGGGGCTGAAATCAGACCTGAAGTGGTGAATGGAGACGCATCAGACTCTTGCTGTGAGCCGCTGCATTCTCCAGTGTGAACCCAGCCTTACTATTCCAAAGGTAAATTGCAAAGGTGAGCAGACAGGTCTAAATTTAAATCTAAAGTGTGTCTCTTTTTTGGAAGACTGAATATGTAAAATGTGACACTTTTGCAGTATAGCTATTAAGCCTGTTTAGACAGCTTGCAATTGACTCTTGAGCAGGCATTTAACATCAATAAAAATATATATACTGTATATTGGTGTCTTTTGTGGACATCAATGCTGGGAATAGCATACAGGTTTGCACCACAGCTAAAACGCTGGTTTGGACAGGCAGGTTGCCTCTTTTGGGCACAGTTGATAGAAATGGCATACAGGTTAGCACAGACTGCAATTTCTTCAATTGGGCAGACATTTATCATCAGGAAATAAACAATTAAACTTAGGATGGAAAAAGCATACAGATTAACAACACAACAAAGCAGAGTGGAGAGTTTGCAATTTTGTAGGTATAGAGCAGGCAGGCATTTTACAACAGGAAATTGTAAATCAGTAACTTTGTTTTGAACACTGAAGATGAAATAAGCATACATCTTTGCAAAACATCCTTGAAGCCTTGATTGTGAAGGTCCCAATTTATGAGGTAGAGAGGTATAGACTTATTTTTTTATAGAGTAATACTAATATAGTACATATTTTTGGACTTGCTCTCCCAAGAGGATTGCACCTTACATTTATTGTATTCTTTTGGACGCTGCAGATGGAAACAAATAATTACTTGGCAGCAAAGAAATACCCCTTTTGGAGAGGTCACTATCTCTGAAGAAACGATTGTGCAGATTTAACTTTCAGGCTGGGTTCACACCATCGTCCCATGCGGCTCCCAGCAGGGGTCCGGTGAGTCCTGGTTCACCATTTCAGGTCCAATTTCAGCCTGAATTTTTGGCTGATTTTGTCACTTTGTCTCAGTGTAGTTTTATAAGTTATACAGTTAAATGACACTGACATGACAGAAAGCGCATGAATTTTTAAACATGACAGTACGCAATAAATATAATTATTAATATTATATATGAAATATATATATTATATATTTATTGCATACTGTCATGTTTAAAAAATTCATGCGCTTGCTGTCATGTCAGTACTGTATAACTTATACTACGCTGACAAAGTGACAAATTCAGTGACAGCAAGCGCATGAATTTTATAGTGTATACTACAGAATAGCTCAAAAAATAAATAAATAGCTTGCAATTGCAATCCATTCCATTCCAAATCATATTTAATCAGTTCAATTCTATAATTTTTTTTGCTACAAGTCAGATGTACTGCAGTGCAGACAGACAGTCATTTTACATAGTCAGTACTATTATAAAATAATCAATAAATTACTAGTTTGTTTCTGTCAGTTTAAGAAAGGCAAAAGCAGCAATGCTCACCGGCGAATAGTAGTAATAGTAGCCATCCAGGAGTGACAGTGCCCACTCTTGTACTTGAGTATGCTATGTGCAGCCCTCTATGAAGCTGTCTCTCGGGTCCCTGTACCATCTCTCGCTTCCCAGCAGTGGCGTAGCGTGAGTTGTCAGCGCCCGGGGCAGGGCAAGAGATTTGCGCCCCCTAACCCACAGCTTTTTAGCACTCTGAGTCCCTATAGCTAGTACAGTAGTACTGACCAACCTGATTCTCACACCGACCTACTTGACCACTATACTAACCTACCTGATTCCTATACTGACCTGCCTGATTCCTACACCGACCACTAAACTGACCTATCTGATTGCTATACTGACCACTACACTGACCCACCTGATCCCTACACTGTCCACTACATACCTTATTATTGCTCACTGATTGGTTTCTAGACGATACTGCACATAATTACCGCTTACCCATTGTTTGCTAGAGGTTACTGCACATCATTACTACAAACTGATTGGTTGCTAGAGGTCACTGCAAAATATTATTGCTCACTGATTGGTTGCTAGAGATTACAGCAGATCATTACTCTTTACTGATTGGTTGCTGAAGGTTACTGCACATCATTACCACTCACTGGTTGCTAGAGGTTACTGCACATGATTAATGCTCCCCAATTGGTTGCTAGACATTGCAGCACATCATTACGGCTCACTGATTGGTTGCTAGAGGTTACAGCACATCATTACAACCCACTGATTTGTTGCTTAAGGTTACAGCACATCATCTCACTGCCTGCACACCACAGACTGCGGAAGTGACGGGACCCGCCAATAGACAGAAAAGAAGAACTAGAGCTAATTATTAGCAATGAGGGTTGAGGGGTGCGCTGTGTATTGAGTGCAAGGCTGAGGGATGTGCTTTGTACGTAATGCAGGGTTCAGAGGTGCACTGTGTATGGAGTGCAAGGTTGAGAGGTGTGCTGTGTACTGAATGCAGGGTTTAGAGGTGCGCTGTGTGTGGCGTGCAGGGTTGAGGGGGTGCACTGTGTACAGCGTGCACGATTGAGGTAGGGGTGCGCTGTGTGTGGCGTGCAGGGTGGAGGGGGTGCGCTGTGTGTGGCATGCAGGGTTGGGGGGGGCGCTGTGTGTGGCTTGCAAGGTTGAGGGGGACGCTGTGTGTGGCTTGCAGGTATGAGGGGGTGCGCTGTGTGTGGCTTGCAGGGGTGAGGGGGGTGCACTGTGTGTGGCTTGCAGGGGTGAGGGGGGTGCACTGTGTGTGGCTTGCAGGGGTGAGGGGGGTGCACTGTGTGTGGCTTGCAGGGGTGAGGGGGGTGCATTGTGTGTGGCTTGCAGGGGTGAGGGGGGTGCGCTGTGTGTGGCTTGCAGGGATGAGGGGGGTGTGCTGTGTGTGGCTTGCAGGGATGAGGGGGGTGCGCTGTGTGTGGCTTGCAGGGATGAGGGGGGTGTGCTGTGTGTGGCGTGCAGGGATGAGGGGGGTGCCTTGTGTGTGGCTTGCAGGGTTGAGGGGGGTGCCTTGTGTGTGGCTTGCAGGGTTGAGGGGGGTGCGCTCTGTGCTGCTTGCAGGGTTGAGGGGGGTGCGCTGTGTGTGGCTTGCAGGGTTGAGGAGGGTGCGCTGTGTGTGGCTTGCAGGGCTTAGTGGGGTGAGCTGTGTGGGGCTTGCAGGGTGGAGAGGGGTGCGCTGTGTGTGGCGTGCAGGGTTGAGGGGGGTGTGCTGTGTGTGGCTTGCAGGGTTGAGGGGGGTGCGCTGTGTGCGGAGTGCAGGGTTGAGGGGGGTGCGCTGTGTGCGGAGTGCAAGGTTGAGGGGGGTGCGCTGTGTACATCTCTTCCCCCCCTAAATACAAAGCTCTCTTTCCCACAGATTCCAGTTCAGAGCTCAGCCCCAGCCCTCCTCCGGCTGCCATCATCCCGTACAGAGCTTTCCTCTGTGGAGGAGTACTCACAATGTCCGTGCAACTGCCGGTGAGGAGTGGCTTCTGTCTGTGTGGAAGACGCCTCATCCTCTTCCTCCTGGCCCCGGTTTCCTCCAGTCCTGGGTGGTTGGTGCAGGGTCAGAGTGCCGGTGTCCTGTTGAGAAACACTGGGGCCGTGTAGCAGCACACTGACAGGCACAGGCAGACTCAGGAGAAGCGGCGGTTGTCGGAAGTCTGGGCTGTGGGGCGGGCTAAGTGGACGGAAAGCATGTCGCACGTGCCGGGATCCTGGACCTCATGTGTGGGGAGTGGCGTGTAATGGAAAGGATGCCTCGTGAGTCGCCTGCCCTCCTCCTTCCCCCCAGTCTCCGCACTGGTCTTCAGTGTTCATTTACTCACTGCTGTGTCAGTGTCACCGCTGGAGCCTAAGCCCGGACTGCACCACAACTTCTTTCTCTTAGCGAAGCGGAAGAGCTCACAGTCTCCTAGACTGCACAGCACAGGAGAAGAGCTGCAGGTAACCTGCCGCCTGCTGCTGTGCCCCTCAAAATTTTGCGCCCGGGGCGACCGCCCCCTGCCCCCCACGCTACGCCACTGCTTCCCAGTACCGTCTCTCGGGTCCCAATACCGTCTCTCGGGTCCCAGTACCGTTTCTCGCTACCCAGCAGCGTCTCTCAGGTCCCAGCAGCATCTGACAAGCACGAGGAGCGTCTGCGGGGAAGGTGCCAGCGTCTCAGCAGGGAACGTGCTTACGAGTGCGGCGTCTTAACCGTGAAGAACGTGCACGCCGCCCACACAACGAGTGACGTCACCCGCTGATTTTCGCCGCCATTATCGGCAAGAATTCTCTTTCGCCATTTTGCCGAAAAGGCCATTTTCGGCCGTGATGTTTTGGCGGCCGAAATTTCTGTGCATCCCTAGTATTTATACATGTTGATTATATCTCTCCTCCCCATTCAATTCCTCTTCTGAAGAGGAAATAAATTGAGTTCCTCTAATCTTTCCTCATAGCTGAGCTCCTCCATGCCTCTTATCAATTTGGTTGCCCTTCGCTGCACTTTCTCCAGTTCCCTGATATCCTTTTTGTGAACTGGTGCCAAACACTGAACTGCATATTCCAGATGAGGCCTTACTAATGATTTGTACAGGGGAAAAATGTCTCTCTCTCTGCAGTCCATACCTCTCTTAATACAGGAAAGAATTTTACACGCTTTGAAACCACTGCTTGGCATTGCATGCTATTATTAAGCTTATGATCTACCAGAACACTCAGAGCCTTCTCCACCATTGACTCCCCCAGCTGTTCTCCTCCCAGTATGTAAGATGCATGCATGTTTTTAGCCCCCAAGTGCATAACTTTACATTTATTGACATAAAACCTCATTTGCCACATAGTTGCTCAATAAACAGGGCGGCTTGTAAGTTGGAGACATCCTGTAAGAATGTATAAGTGGGGAACTGTGTGCTTCTGCAAAATCCAAGTATACCACATCCACAGCCACACCTTTGTCTAAGGTTTTACTTAGCTCCTTAAGACAGCAACTTGCCATTTCTTGCAGCATCAACCCTGACTCTGTTTCAGATGTGGTGGTGTGGAATGCCTTTAAGGCATTCAGGAGAGACCAATACCAATCCCTTATAGGATGAGTACAGAAAGAACTGAAGGATGACCTGACCAAGGCCGAGACAGAGGCCTCTGACTTACAAAGACAAAACACCCAGACTAAGGACCCATTGATATATACTCCAAGAGCTGACCAGGGAGACTCTTATTCGTACAACATTTACTAGAAAACAATAAATATTTAAGCAAGGGTATTATTATGATGCTCTAAGCGAATATTTGACATGGCGAGAGTCTTTTCCATAAAATTCATGGAATTTATCTCTGAAAGACATTCTCTAATAGATGGGGTGTTTGTGGTTTTCCGGGATCTGGGAATCAAAATTTTCTGCATTGAGCAGGTGTTTAGAGCGTTTGTATTGACGGATGGGTTGCGTGAAGAAGACAAAAAGCAGTGTCTAGCACTGTGTTTGTCTCTGTTATTTTCTGAATCAGATCACAGACATTTCTCCAGAAGTCAGAAATTAGAGGACATTGGCACCATATATGTAACATTGAGCCTACGTCTTTATTACATCTCCAACATATCCAGTAGTTTGCGGGTACCAGGAGTGTAATCTGTCAGGTGTGGCATACCCCTGAGCAACTGTAAATAATTCCATTGAGGGAGAGCCTGGTCCTTGCACAAGATTTGAAGATCTTCTCTGGATTTTACTAGTCCTGATTGCAGCCAATGAGAAGCTAATAGTGGGGAACCACTAGTAGTGGCAGGTATGGCTCTATTTTGAATAACTGGACTGAACTCTGGGTTGTCTGCAATCAGAGGTAAGAGGGCCAGAGGTTGATGCTAAATCGTAGTTGAGAGAGGTCAAATGAAAAATCTAGAAGATGGTGCCAATGAAGGTATGTTGCCTTAGAGACAGTGGATAGAAGGATTTATGGTAAAAATCTAAGAGGGAGGGGGATGATGCATTTTCAATTGCTAACCATTCTTTATTCTGGGCATGACATTGTGATATGTGTAGTGTAATAGTATTGTTTAAAATCAGGTAGGCCCATACCTCCTGCCTCTTTTGAGCGTGTAAAAGTGTTGAAATGTAATCATGCTTTTTTGTGAGCTCAGACAAATTGCTGCTGAACATGTTGCAGGAGTCTAACCAAAATGGACGGGATTTTAATTGGGAGGGCATGCATGTGTAGCGGGTAGGTACTTTTCAGTATGCTGATTCGGGTGGAAACATCAGTGATGTTCAGTTCCCTGCGGCCCAGCAGGTGGTGCTGTCACTTTGGGCTGGGGTTGAACCATCACTGGAGTGCCGTACCCTTTTTGGTCTCTCGCGGCTGTTGTGCGACGGGGCGGGGAACCCGCTGTGCTGGCTGGGAGAGGCTATAAAAGGGGCGGACATCTTCGCCACGAGGTTCGAGTCCCAGGCACCTTTAGCCTGAGGGCTACTGTCCAGCGGTCGGTGTCCAGGCCGCCTAGGCCTGGACGCGTGGAGTTCGGGAGGTTCGGGAGCCACCCCAGACATCCTCAGTCTGGGGTGGGGTGCATCATTCAGGCCTGGGGCCCAGCTTCTTCCACTGGGATCCGCCCGGGAGGAATCGTCCTAAGACACCCACAGAATCGGGTGTCTGAATCCAGGCGTAAGGGACCGCGCAGGTGACCTTCCTGTAGTTCTGGTGCAGCAGATTGCCAGTGCCGGGACAGGGCCTCCGGAGACCGTCGGGGATGGATGTACTCGCCAAACAGGGGCCATATTCATACGGAAGGTGGTCCATGTTCTAAGGTCTGTGGCAGAGACCGCTCCTTCGGTCAGTGGCAAAGACCGTTACTCAGGCCTGTGGCAGGGGCTCCAACTATTTCTCCCCATGTAGGTGGCAGCTACCAACTTCACGGTTTGTGGCAGAGACCGTGCACCAGGCCTATTCGTATCCACACCCCTGTCTGTCTGTTATGGAAGTTCAACGGAGTATGTTCATTCTGGTATTGAAGAAATAAAAGGAGTGTTAAAAACTTTTAAATGGTGTGGGGCTCTATTACTGGCAGATACACCTCCACGGAAGAAGCGGAGGCTCCATATGCAGAATACAGACCCAAAGGTAATCTAGAGACTTTGCTCAAACCTCATATACATTTAAGGTGAAAGCTGGGCGTAGTGTCCTGCACTCTCTCCCCCGGAGTACCCCTAGACAACAGCCAAGAACAACAGATACAAGGGAGAGAGAGTGAGGCCGCTACATGTGGGGGCATCATGTCCGGGATGTGTTAGTGTGACTATGGAGCTGAAGTTGTGGAATTTGAATGTGTCTGCCCGGAAGAGTTCCAAGTAGGTCGGCCATGTTGGCCACTGCGTCAAGAGGCACACCCTCCCTGCTCAGTTCATTGGGCGTGACCTAGGCCGAGAGGGGAAAGCCCGCGAACTGGGGCTAAAAAGGGGAGGAGTCCAGTCGTGTGAAGGACTACACGTGGGGACTTTGGCGCCAAACTTGCAGTGTGCAATGGATCAGCAGAGAGTCGCCATGTTCGGAAATACATTGTGGATTCCACTTCATCCTTCTACCACGAGTTTGACTACTACTGCTGCTCCGATAACGGATACGGGGATCCGGCTAAAGCCCCGGGGACGATTCGCCCTGTACTCATGCATGGACATTGAGGCCCTGGGTTTGATTTGTCCCGGCTGTTCGGGACTGGTGTGTCAGCTGAAGCCGTTCGGGCGCTGCGAGGCCTGCGGGGAGTTCTTATTTGAGGTGGAACCACCTATCGAGAAGCCAAAAACCATCCACCTCAACCACACTACAGGCACCACCATTCAGGAAGGAGGAATCACTGCTTTGATAGCCGTCCCTGTGCGCACTGCAGTGACCGCAGGGGAGGTCGTGGTCAGAGAGATACGGGAGAAATCCGAGGATGCTGACTCGGTCACCACTGCTTCCCAGTGTCCACCGCCGAAGAGGAAGACCGGCATGGTAGCCCCGTCCAGCGGTCGCGGTGGATCGTCCTGCCCGCCTACGCCCGCCCGGATGGATCTGGTAGGAAGAGTCCCGGACATCCCTCCTCAAGTATGGACTGAAGTAAGCCGGGCAAAGGGGCTGTTCAGGCGGAGGTGTCGGGGAGTCACAGCCCTGTGTGTTCACGGGAGGTAGCGATTCAGTCTCTACTACAGGCTACCTGCCCGCGGAAGAGTGTGACACCTCCGACCTAGAGTCGCTCTCTGAGTTGGGAGACGACGTCGTCATAGACAAACTTTTTGCTCAAAAGGGTTGGGACAAGATGCCTCTCTCCTCATCCCGCAGAGTCAGGGATCCACCTATGTCAACAGGGGATAGTACACCCCGGGTTGAGGCACCAGGGCCTGAGGAGGGATCCTGTCCCCAGTCTGCCCTTCCACCCCCGGTGCCACCTGCATCTAGTACCGGGGAAAGATACTGTTATTGCGGGCACCTATGCCCAGGATGGAGGTGATCAAAGTGCCTCGGCACCCGGATGCTATTGTTCTGCCGGGAGAAGGAGATCGCCATACCATGCCTCCGTTAGCGAGACTACAACGCCTTTTCTGCCAAAAGGTTGCCAGCGAGTATGGGTGGGAATACCCGTATTTGTCTAAGGAACTTTTGTATGAGGTGGAGGTTTGCAGGGAGCGCTGGTACAATGACTTTGTGTGGACGCACATTCAGGTCCCACATGCCCGCGGGTACCTCGCGTGTTCCCCCAAAGCATCTCAACGCTTAAAGGACTGTAAGGCAGAATGGATGTTGGGTCGACACATACACGCGGATAAGGTGCTGATTCAACGGAAAGAAGGGGAGGATGTCGAATACCATTTAGAGACAATGGACCAGCATTTGAAGCCTCTTGTCCTGCCGCACCCAAGGTTCTATCTGTAGGAGGAAAAAGACTCCGTTCTTGCTTAGTCTACTGCTGCTGAACTTTCCGGGGTTGTTGTTCTGTTACCTGGAAACCCAGTGACTGTACCCGAGTTGAACGGGTGTTTGTGCTCCTTGGAGGAATTGGAGGACTGTTGCCGTTGTTCTTCAGTTTTTCCTTTTCACAGAGTGATTGTGGACTTTGGGGTAGTTAGAGCTGTGGAAGAAGATGGAAAAAAAAAAAAAAAAAGTCTTCAACAGGTGCAGTTACCGCGACACTATTACCAGGTGGCAGTGTTGCGCATCGATATTCACTTTTCACACACACAGTTACAGAAGGAAAGGATTTCTTTACGGAGAAGTTTTTTCGTACTTACACAAACATATGTGTCAGGGTTATGTGTGTTAATGTTTCTTTTCCCCTCTGCAGGAGAACGTCCCATCAAGACCGCAAGAAAGGGGCGGGTCTTAGTTAGGATGGGTGGGGAAAATGGTACTGTGATTTGTGAATATGTTTGTTGTTAGGTGTTGTTTGTTTCCCTTCCCTCCCCTTTCATGTTCGGCTCAGGCACAACGGTTTAGTTAGTTTTTTTAGAAAAAAAAGAACTTTTTGTATTTTTGAAATTTTTAGTCAGTTTCTGGCATAGTTTACCCCAGACACTGGGGACCAGTGTCAAATAACCGGGGGGAGAGTGTAGCAGGTATGTACTTTTCAGTATGCTGATTCGGGTGGAGACATCAGTGATGTTCAGTTCCCTGTGGCCCAGCAGGTGGTGCTGTCACTTTGGGCTGGGGTTGAACCATCACTGGAGTGCTGTACCCTTTTTGGTCTCTCGCGGCTGTTGTGCGGCGGGGCGGGGAACCAGCTGTGCTGGCTGGGAGAGGCTATAAAAAGGGACGGACATCTTCGCCACGAGGTTCGATTCCCAGGCACCTTTTAGCCTGAGGGCTGCTGTCCAGCGGTCGGTGTCCAGGCGGCCTAGGCCTGGACACGTGGAGTTCGGGAGGTTCGGAAGCCACCCCAGACACCCTCAGTCTGGGGTGGGGTGGATCATTCAGGCCTGGGGCCCAGCTTCTTCCACTGGGATCCGCCCGGGAGGAATCGTCCTAAGACACCCACAGAATCGGGTGTCTGAATCCAGGCGTAAGGGACCGCGCAGGTGACCTTCCCGTAGATCTGGTGCAGCAGATTGCCAGTGCCGGGACAGGGCCTCCGGAGACCATCAGGATCGATGTCCTCGCCAAACAGGGGCCATATTCATGCGGAAGGTGGTCCATGTTCTAAGGTCTGTGGCAGAGACCGCTCCTCCGGTCAGTGGCAAAGACCATTACTCAGGCCTGTGGCAGGGGCCCCAACTAGTTCACCCGGTAGGTGGCAGCTACCAACTTCACGGTTTGTGGCAGAGACCGTGCGCCAGGCCTATCCGCACGAGAAAGGGATAGGAGAGTTCATTGTACCTGGGCCTACTCGTATCCACACCCCTGTCTGTCTGTTATGGAAGGTCAACTGAGTATGTTCATTCTGGTATTGAAGAAATAAAGGAGTGTTGAACTTTTAAATGGTGTAGGGCTCTATTACTGGCAGATACACCTCCACGGAAGAAGCGGAGGCTCCATATGCAGAATACAGACCCGAAGGTAATCTAGAGACTTTGCTCAAACCTCATACATTTAAGGTGAAAGCTGGGCGTAGTATCCTGCACTCTCTTCCGGAGTACCCCTAGACAACAGCCAAGAACAACAGATACAAGAGAGAGAGAGTGAGGCCGCTACACATGCAATATAGCAATCGAGGGAGGATGACCATTTTAACAATTACAGCTCTCCCAAACCACAAAAAACTTCCTGAATGCCATTTCTAGAGATTGCAGTGATAGTTTTTTTGGAAGAGGAAAACAACATGTTTAACCACTTCAGCCCTGGAAGAAGTGGCTGCCCAATGACCGGGCCATTTTTTGCGATGCGTTTGTGCGACGTTGCACCCAGACGTAATTTTTTTCCCACAAATAGAGCTTTATTTTGGTGGTATTTCATCACCTTTGCGGTTATTATTTTTCGCGCTATAAGCTAAAAAAGAGCGACAATTTAGAAAAAAAAAGCAATATTTTTTACTTTTTGCTATAATAAATATCCCCAAAATATATATAAATAAAAGAACAATTTTTTTCCTCAGTTTAGGCCAATATGTAGTCTTCTACATATTTTTGATAAAAAAAAAAAAAAAAATCGCAATAAGCGTATTTTGATTGGTTTGCGCAAAAGTTATAGCGTCTACAAAAAACTTCCTGAATGCCATTTCTAGAGATTGCAGTGATAGTTTTTTTAGAAGAGGAAAACAACATGTTTAACCACTTCAGCCCTGGAAGAAGTGGCTGCCCAATGACCGGGCCATTTTTTGCGATGCATTCGTGCGACGTTGCACCCAAACAAAATTGATGTAATTTTTTTCCCACAAATAGAGCTTTCTTTTGGTGGTATTTCATCACCTTTTGCGGTTTTTATTTTTTGCGCTATAAACAAAAAAAAGCGTAAATTTAGAAAAAAAAAGCAATATTTTTTACTTTTTGCTATAATAAATATCCCCAAAAAATATATAAATAAAAGAACACATTTTTCCTCAGTTTAGGCCAATATGTAGTCTTCTACATATTTTTGATTAAAAAAAAAAATCGCAATAAGCTTATATTGATTGGTTTGCGCAAAAGTTATAGCGTCTACAAAATAGGGGATAGACTTATGGCATTTTTTTTTATTTTTTTTACTAGTAATGGCGGCGATCTGCGATTTTTATAGTGACTGCGATATTGCGGCGGACACCTTTGACGCTATTTTGGGACCATTGTCATTTATACAGCAATCAGTGCTATAAAAATGCACTGATTACTGTGTAAATGACACTGGCAGGGAAGGGGTTAACCACTAGGGGGCGGTTAAGTGTGTCCTAGGGAGTGATTCTAACTGTGTGGGGGCTGGGCTACGAGTGACACGACAGTGATCACTGCTCCTGATGGCAGGGAGCACTAGATCACTGTCCTGTCACTAGACAGAACAGGGAAATGCCTTGTTTACATAGGCATCTCCCCGTTCTGCCACTCCATGACACGATCGCGGGACACCGGTGGACATCGAGTCCACGGATCCCGCGGGCACGGTCACGCGCGCCCGCTAGACGGCAGATTCAAAGCAACATACCTGTACGTTGCTTTGCCTGCCCATGCCATTCTGCCGACGTATATCTACGTAAGGCAGTCGGCAAGTGGTTAATCAAATAAGTCAGCTTGGTTGGGGGAAAGCCAAATTTACAGGTATTTCAAGGCCTTTTTTTCCATTTAAAGGAGCAAGTTTGGTGAGCTAATTTTAAAGTTTCTTCTGGTAAGGAGCTATTTAATACCTCAGAGTTAATATAGTTTATTTTTAAATTTGAAATGTAACCATATATCTTAATGTTTTCTAGTTGGAAATAGAAACTTGTGGTTGTGTCAAAAACAAAAAATAGTAGGTCATTGGCTTTTATTTTCTTACTTATTCCAAATTTTCATAATGATTCGAATTCGGATTGGTCGAAAAATGATCGAACGATTCAAATTCTGTGTGAAGAATAGCTGGTTGTTTAGGAGCGGGCTGGGAAGCTGGACGCTGCATCCTTGACAACTGATTCAGCTCTTAGCTTCCCCACTAAGAGCTGAAATGTAAACAAAAGAATGCCAGCGATTGAAAATTCTGAAAACAAACAATGGCAAAATAAAAATAAGAAAGAGCGTGGGGTCCCTCCCAAAATCTATACCACACCCTTAACCGAGCATGCAGCCTGGCAGGCCATGGGATGAGCGAGCCCCCTGCCCGGGCCTTCCGGCCTGCTCCTTAACCACTTAAGCCCCGGACCATTTGGTAGCTAGAGGACCAGAGGTGAATTCAGAATTTTGCACTGCGCTGCTTTAACTGTAAATTGTGCGGACATGCAATGTTGTACCCAAACGAAATTTGCGTCCTTTTCTTCCCACAATTAGAGCTTTCTTTTAATGGTATTTGATTGCCTCTGCGATTTTTATTTTTTGCGATATAAACGGAAAAAGACCGAAAATTTTGAAAAAAAAAGATATTTTCTACTTTTTGTTATAAGAAAAATCGAATAAACTCAATTGTAGTCATACATTTAGGCCAAAATGTATTCAGCCACATGTTTTTAGTAAAAAAAATGTCAATATTTATTGGTTTGCGCAAAAGTTATAGAGTTTACAAACTAGGGTACATTTTCAGAAATTTACACAGCTTTAAATTTATGACTGCCTATCTCATTTCTTGAGGTGCTAAAATGACAGGGCAGTACAAAACCCCCCCAAATGACCCCATTTTGGAAAGTAGACACCCCAAGGAAATTGCTGAGAGGCATGTTGAGCCCATTGAATTTTTTTATTTTTTTGTCCCAAGTGATTGAATAATGACTAAAAAAAAAAAAAAATTACAAAAAGTTGTCACTAAATGATATATTGCTCACACATGCCATGGTTATATGTGGAATTTCACCCCAAAATACATTTTGCTGCTTCTCCTGAGTACGGGGATACCACATGTGTGGGACTTTTTGGGAGCCTAGCCGCGTACGGGACCCCGGAAACCAAGCACCGCCTTCAGGATTTCTAAGGGCGCAAATTTTTGATTTCACTCCTCACTACCTATCACAGTTTCGAAGGCCATAAAATGCCAAAATAGCACAAAACCCCCCCAAATGACCCCATTTTAGAAAGTAGACACCCCAAGGAAATTGCTGAGAGGCCTGTTGAGCCCATTGAATATATTTTTTTTGTCCCAAGTGATTGAATAATGACAAAAAAATAAAAAAATTACAAAAAGTTGTCACTAAATGATATATTGCTCACACATGCCATGGTTATATGTGGAATTACACCCCAAAATACATTTTTCTGCTTCTCCTGAGTACGGGGATACCACATGTGTGGTACTTTTTAGGAGCCTAGCCGCGTACGGGACCCCGAAAACCAAGCACCGCCTTCAGGATTTCTAGGCACAAATTTTTGATTTCACTCCTCACTACCTATCACAGTTTCGAAGGCCATAAAATGCCAAAATCGCACAAACCCCCCCAAATGACCCCATTTTGGAATATAGACACCCCAAGCTATTTGCTGAGAGGAATGGCGAGTATTTTACAGCTCTCATTTGTTTTTGAAAATGAAGAAAGAAAATATATATATATATATATATTTTTTTTTTTTCAATTTTCAAAACTTTGTGACAAAAAGCGAGATCTGCAAAATACTCACAATACCTCTCAGCAAATAGCTTGGGGTGTCTACTTTCCAAAATGGGGTCATTTGGGGGGGTTTTGTGCTATCTGGGCATTCCATGGCCTCCGAAACTGTGATAGGCAGTGAGAAGTGAAATCAAAAATTTACACCCTTAGAAAGCCTGAAGGCGGTGCTTGGTTTTTGGGGTCCCGTACGTGGCTAGGCTCCCAAAAAGTCTCACACATGTGGTATCCCCGTACTCAGGAGAAGCAACAGAATGTATTTTGGGGTGTAATTCCACATATGCCCATGGCATGTTTGAGCAATATATCATTTAGTGACAACTTTGTGCAAAAAAAAAAAAAAATTTTCGTTTTTCCGCAACTTGTGTCAACATATAAAATATTCCATGGACTCGACATGCCTCTCAGTATATAGCTTGGGGTGTCTACTTTCCAAAATGGGGTCATTTGGGGGGGTTTTGAACTGTTCTAGCATTTTATACACAACATTAGGAAGCTTACATCCACTCTTCTAACCACTTGAAGACAAAGCCCTTTTTGACACTTTGTTTACATGAAAACATTTTTTTTTTTGCAAGAAAATTATGTTGAACCCCCAAACATTATATATATTTTTAAAGCAAAGGCCCTACAGATTAAAATGGTGGGTGTTGCATTTTTTTTTTCTACACAGTATTTGCGCAGCGATTTTTCAAACGCATTTTTTGGGTTAAAAAATACACTTTTTTTAATTTTAATGCACTAAAACACACTATATTGCCCAAATGTTTGATGAAATAAAAAAGATGATCTTAGTCCGAGTACATAGATACCAAACACGACATGCTTTAAAATTTCGCACAAACGCGCATTGGCGACAAACTACATACATTTTTAAAAGCCTTTAAAAGCCTTTACAGGTTACCCCAGTAGATTTACAGAGGAGGTCTACTGCTAAAATGATTGCCCTCGATCTGACCTTCGCGGTGATACCTCACATGCATGGTGCAATTGCTGTTTACATATGACGCCAGACCGACGCTTGCGTTCGCCATTGGGCAAGAGCAGGGCAGGACAGGGGTGCTTTTTTTTTTTTCTTTTTTTTTTATTATTAATTTTGCTTTTTTATTTTATTTTTAAATTGTTCCTTCCAAGTATTTTTTTTTTTTTTATCATTTTTATTGTTATCTCAGGGAATGTAAATATCCCCTATGATAGCAATAGGTAGTGACAGGTACTCTTTTTTTGAAAAAACTGGGGTCTTCTAGACCCTAGATTTTTCCTCTGCCCTCAAAGCATCTGACCACACCAAGATCGGTGTGATAAAATGCTTTCCCAATTTCCCAATGGCGCTTTTTATATCCGGGGGGGGCATTCCCTCCCACTGCTTGTAAAAGCAGTCCAGAGGCTAATTAGCCGCTAGGATTGCTTTTACATGAAAGCCAGCCGCAGGCTGAAAAGAATGATACCAAGATGATACCTAAACCCGCAGGCATCATTCTGGTATAAACATTCAAAGTCCAGCAACATACCAGTACGTTGCTGGTCCTTGTTGGACATGTATTGTAATCTTTTTATTTCATGCAGCCAGTTGGCTGAACGAAAAAAGAGATTGATCGGTGGGTATGCCCACCATTAGAATACCGCCCTTCATCCACCCACTTCCAATGATGGGCATACACGCACCATTTATATATGCCGAAGCATGGGGGCATCCTCCCGCAAAAAAGTTATGCCGCACACACATGGTCGGACTTTTCCACGGGCAAGCTTCCGTCGGAATTTCGACCGTATGTACGCGGCATTAGGAGCAAAATCGCTCCTCCGCCCCTGCTGCCCCAATGCTTCGGCATATTTGCTTCTTTTTTTTAACTGTGGTGGTGAAATCACCTCCTACAGCACTGGAGTCGCAGGGATCAGGCCTGTCTCTGCGAATGCTGCAGTTATGTGTGTTTTTGTTTTGTAAGTGACAGTGATCGATCGATACTGCACTTGGGTGGCCTGGGCTGGACGGAGGGGCAAAACGCAGGTGCCAGCAGGTATCTGGGCTGATCCCGCTAACACTGCGTTTTTGGGAACCCTAAACTGCTGGGGACGCTAGTATAGATCTGATCAGATCAGATATTGATCTGTTCAGATACTATACCACTAAGGGGGGTGTATGCTTCACGCGTGGGTGTTAGCGTTACTGGCACTAACCTGACGCTGCCTGGGGTGTGACTCAGACCCTCTCTGACGCTAAAACCTAATTGATATCACCCGCCGGGCGATCAGGGGGTTAAACCTTTATTGGGTTATATACACGGCGGGTGCCCTGACACTATAAAAGCAAACTAACTAACCAGCGTCACCCGTAACACTTATATGGTGATCACTGGTGAAAGGGTTAACTAGGGGAAATCAGGGGGTTAAAACCTTTATTAGATAATATATGGGGGAACCTGACGCTATAAAAACCTGCGGCGAACCTAAAAAAATTACCAGCTACCGATCTGCATCACCGACACTAAGACAGCGTTTAGAAAAACGATTGCTTAGCGACAGTGGTTATGGGGGTGAAAGGGTTACCTGGGGGGGCGATCAAGGGGGTTAAACCTTTATTAGATAATATATTGGGGTACCTGACGCTATAAAAACATGCGGCGAACCTAAAAAAAATTACTGGCTACGATCTGCATCACCGACACTAAGACAGCGTTTAGAAAAACAATTGCTTAGTGACAGTGGTGATAGGGGGTGAAAGGGTTACCTGGGGGGTGATCAAGGGGGTTAAACCTTTATTAGATAATATATTGGGGTACCTGACGCTATAAAAACCTGCGGCGAACCTAAAAAAAATTACCGGCTACCGATCTGCATCACAGACACTAAGACAGCGTTTAGAAAAACGATCGCTTAGTGAAAGTGGTGATAGGGGGTGAAAGGGTTACCTGGGGGGCGATCAAGGGGGTTAAACCTTTATTAGATAATATATTGGGGTACCTGACGCTATAAAAACCTGCGGCGAACCTAAAAAAAATTACTGGCTACGATCTGCATCACCGACACTAAGACAGCGTTTAGAAAAACAATTGCTTAGCGACAGTGGTGATAGGGGGTGAAAGGGTTACCTGGGGGGTGATCAAGGGGGTTAAACCTTTATTAGATAATATATTGGGGTACCTGACGCTATAAAAACCTGCGGCGAACCTAAAAAAAATTACCGGCTACCGATCTGCATCACAGACACTAAGACAGCGTTTAGAAAAACGATCGCTTAGTGACAGTGGTGATAGGGGGTGAAAGGGTTACCTGGGGGGCGATCAAGGGGGTTAAACCTTTATTAGATAATATATTGGGGTACCTGACGCTATAAAAACCTGCGGCGAACCTAAAAAAAAAATACTGGCTGCCGATCGGCATCACTGACGCTAAGACAGCGATCAGAAAAATGATCGCTAAGCGACAGTGGTGATAGGCGGTGAAAGGGTTATCTGGGGGGTGATCAGGGGGTTAAACCTTTATTAGGGGGGTTAGGGGGCTACACTGGACCTAAGACTAAACTTTGGTGACACTTTTACAGTCACAAATGTCACTGATTGCAGTGATCACTAAATAAATGGTCACTGCAATCAGTGACACTGTGACTGGGGGCTGGGGGGGTGATCTGGGGGGTGATCTGGGGGGCCTGGGGGGGCGATTTATGTCCCTATGTGTCCTGGTGTCAGTGTAGTGTTGTGTGCACTGACCTGATATCTTCTCTTGTACGGCGCTCGGTATATGTGAGCGCCGCACCAGAGATGACATCACTTCCTCCTGCTCCCTCTGTCTGACACAGACAGAGGGGGCATTTCCATTCGCCGGGAGCGATCGCGAGGGGGTGGCCAGAAACGAATGGCTGCCCCCTCATCCCGGAACGCTCCCGGACACTTAGCCACCGCTCACTGTATAGGAGGGGGGTCCGATCGGACCCCCCAACTGTACAAAGGCAATCACGTATGCTCTACGTGATTGTGCCTGTCGGTGCCATTCTGCCAACGTATATATACAGTGAGCGGTCGTTAAGTGGTTAAAGCGGAGCTGCAGTCAAAAAAAAAAAAAAGTCAGCAGCTACTAACAGTGTAGCTTCTGACTTTAATAAGGACACTTACCTGTCCTACCCGCCCGCGATGTCGGTCCCGCCACGGCAATCGATCGCTGCTGGCAGGTCCCGGCTCCTCCATCCTGAGTAAGGGAAACAGGCAGTGAAGCCACTCGCACGGCGCTTTGTGAATGGGCGGCTTGCCTCCTGGGATACACACAGTTCCCGGAAGGCAGCGCGCCCCATTGACAAAAACAGGAAACGGAAGGAGACCCACCGCGGACGAGAAGAGGAACATTAGAGGCAGATTAGGGGACTTCCGCATAGCAACAGGCATTTTAGGGTGAGTATAAAATTATAATTTTTTGCTATTAATTTTTTTTTTTTACGATTTTTAATGTACACATTTATTCAGGGTGGACCTCCGCTTTAACAACCAGCTCTTCTTCACGCAGAATTTGAATTGGTCAATCATTTTTCGACCGGTTCGAATTCTATTGTTTCAAGAATTTGGAATTCATTAGAAAATTATTAAATGAAACAAAATTTAACAAAACTAAACAAAACTAAATGAATTTAGAAACAAATAAACAAAACAATATTAGTAACATAACAAATCTATCCGAAACAAAACAATTTTTTCTGTTCTGCACATGTCTAATAGAGTTATACAATTGAAATTCCTTAACCACTTCAGCCCCGGACCATTTGGGTGGTCAAAGACCAGGCCACTTTTTGCGATTCGGCACTGCGTCGTTTTAACTGACAATTGCGCGGTCGTGTGACGTGGCTCCCAAACAAACTTGACGTCCTTTTTTCCCACAAATAGAGCTTTCTTTTGGTGGTATTTGATCACCTCTGCAGTTTTAATTTTTTTCGCTATAAACAAAGATAGAGCGACAATTTTGAAAAAAATTCAATATTTTTTACTTTTTGCTATAATAAATATCCCCAAAAAATATCAAAAAAAAAAATTTTTCCTCAGTTTGGGCCGATACGTATTCTTCTACTTATTTTGGTAAAAAAAAAAAAAAAAAAAAAAAATCGCAATAAGCGTTTATTAAAATACAAAATTACGTGTATTCCTGCGCTACTATGGAGAGGGCTAGCTAGTGATATAAAACTGCTGCAAGCACCAGGGAGGGGGTCAGATCAAACCCATGGAAATTAAGTGTATAAAGAGGGGGGTGGTGCTGCGCTGTTTAGTGAAATAAATTAAGTGAAATTCTTCTAAAACTTTGTGTAAGATAATAAAACAAATGCAAATAAACAATTATTGCAAAACGCACATAAAATAGCAAGATCTTCCAAGATGTGAAAAACGCACAATAAATAATCTTCAAGTGGTGACCATAAAATACTATCTTCTAAAATAGTAAACAACGTGCAACAGGTCTAAACACTGTGTCAAGAAATCAAGATTGTGCAAATCGCAAAATAAATAATGAACTGTGACAGTAAATCATAGGCAATGAAATCAAAAATGTGAAATGCAAAGCATACGTGCAACCAGTGCAAAAGATGCATAAACGCAAAAATCAATCCGAGGGGATGTTGCACTTTAAAAAGTGCACGGTGCGACAGGTCTCTGAATATCCTCATGAGCTAGGATAACCAGGTGAATTGTAACATGCGTCTTTAAATTATAAATGTTGCAGGGCGATCGCACAGAAAATTGCAAAGCGATCGCACAAAAATTGCAGTATATGCGACTATATCAAGTGCAGGTAGAGTTCATTTGGTCAATCGCGAATGGTGAAAAAAGAAAGCAGTTCATTTATCCTGTGCAGGAAGTGCAGTGATGCATGGAACGCAGGAGGGCTGAGGGGGGGGGGGGTGGTTGTGTGATGGGAATATCGTATTCCTCTTCCTGTGCTGGTGCACTCCGGTGGTGGTAACTTTTTGGTAAAGGTGGCCTCTTACCTGTAGGTAGAGAGGTAACAGCATGTAGCAAACAAGATGCTCTGTGTTCCTCTTGCCTGGTTCCTATAGGGGTCCGTGTGTTGTTTGGGATGGTTGTCTCCTAATAGCTGGATGCCGGGGTAATTGGGGTTTCCCTCTGGAGTATGCACTTATATGCCAGCCATTGTATAAGTAGAAATGAAGAGGGAAGATACTATATGGTGTAGTACGTTTTTAAACATTTATTGTTCAACACGTTAAAAGCAGTGGTACGTACTCACATTTGGCAGTAACACAATGTAAAAGACTCCACCAGCTGCGAGCTCGTCTGCTGAGCGTCACTTCTAGTTCCTAGATTCATCTCTACGCGTGGCATCACGGTCACGTGACTTCATCAGGAGATGTATTAGGTTACTAGAGTTGTCTTTAAATAGTGGAGTCTATTAGATATAATTGGCGGCCATTTTCTTGTAGACCGCAATGTTATGCAATGCGGCGGCCATGTTTGCTAGGGTTTTCTATGTAATGCTATTCGGCGGCCATGTTTGGTATGTCTGCAATATGTAAACATCGCGGCCATTTTCTTGTAGCCCGCCATTGAGGGGCATAGCAGATAATACGTTGGGATTTTAGGTACGTCGGTCGGCTTAAACACAAGTAAGGAGACTTGGTTGTAGAGCCGGTATTAGAAAAAAATAGGGATATGGTAAGAGTACGGGACTAAAGACAACATAAATGTCAGATAAAATACAATAGCATTTGCAATTAAAATGAAGTTAAAAATTATACGTCTCAACAAGGACAACTGTTATACTGACCCCTACTGGATGTATTGGTGAGGTTACATAGATAAGTGGGAGCAATGTAACTGAAGGAGAGGTATAAAATAAAAATAAAGTGGAGCATGTAGATCCATGTAAAATATTCTCTAAAATCTATAATAGAATTTAAAAACACTGAGAAACATGAATTAAAAGTTAAATATATTGGAGCTAAAAGTCGCTAAGGAAACAATTAAGATCAAATTCGATATTAAGGCCCCGAGGTGAGAAAGTATCTAATATAAATATCCATTTGGATTCTATCTGACTGAGGGTCCTAACTTTGTGGCTCCCTCGCCAATGTCTGTTATATGGTTCTATTCCCCAAAATTTGAGCTGTGTGGGGTCTTTATTGTGGCATAGTAAAAAGTGCTTAGAAACGCTGTGTTTATCGAACCCCTTCAGTATATTTTGGAAATGTTCCTTGATGCGTACTCTTAGGGGTCTCTTTGTTCTTCCTATATACTGTAGTCCACAGCTGCATTCCAGGGCATATACAGCCCCCTCTGTGTTGCAGCATATAAACTCGTTTATTTTGTATATGTTCCCTGTGCTTGTAGATGTAAATTGTTGTTTCTTCTCGTTTGGACGTTTTGTTTTTCTGCACGCAAAGCAACGTTTGCAGGGATAGAATCCCTTTCCGGTGAGGAAGGTGAAGCCTTTTTTGGGGGGGTCTATCACACTCTTCACAATTTTGTCCCTAATGGTTGGAGCTCGTTTATACACAAATCTAGGGTTGGGTGGTAGTACCTGTTGCAGTTGCCTATCTGCCAGTAATATATACCAGTGGCGATTCACAATCTTTTCTATTTTCTTATATTGAATGTTATAGTCCAATATAATTGGTATTGTGTCTGTACTTGATGCGTTTTTCTTGCGATCCTTGATCAGCTCTTTGCGATCCATATTGGAGACCTCCATTATTTTGTTTTCCATGAACTGTTCTTTAAAGCCTTTCTTGATAAATCTATGTTTCATCTTCTCTGCTTGGATTTTAAAGTCGCTATCATTAGTACAGTTGCGTCGCAGGCGCATTAGTTGGCCTTTTGGGATGTTAAAAAGCCAGTTTTTGTGGTGGCAGCTTGTTAGTGGGAGATAACTGTTCCTGTCTACATTTCTAAAGTGTGTTTGTGTATAAAGTTTACCATCTTCTTGTATGATGTCCAGGTCTAGAAATGCTATTTTCTTCATACTGATGTCCCATGTTAGTCCCATGTTCCTGTCGTTTATATTCAAATTCTCTAGGAATAATTGTAGAGCTTCCGGTTCTCCTTTCCAGAGGATGAAAATATCATCTATATATCTCTTGTATACCGCTAGTTCTTTAGGTGGATTTTTATACACATTTTCTTCTTCCCAATTGGCCATGAACAGGCCTGCCACACTGGGAGCGAATTTAGCTCCCATTGCGACTCCCGTGCGTTGATGGTAATAGTTTCGATCATACCAAAAAGAATTATTCTTTAGGCAGAAGTCCAAACATTTTATCAGGCATTTCCTCTGTATACAGGGTAAGGTGGTATGTGTCCTTAGGTCCCATTTCACGGAATCGCAAGCTTGGTGGTGAAAAATTATAGTGTACAATGATGATACGTCAGCTGTGGCCATTGTCCATGGTAATCTCTTCTATGGTTTGTAGCATATGCTTTGTGTCTCTTAGGTATGCCCTAGTGTTTTGTACTGCCGATTGCAAGTAGTTATCAATGTATTGGCCCATCCTCGCTGTAAGGGAGTCTATCCCATTTACGATAGGTCTTGGTGGAGGGTTTGTTTTGTCCTTATGTATTTTCGGCAATGCATATATAATTGGTGTGCGACATGAGTCTGGTATTAGATATCGTGCTTCTTTTTTATTTAATATATTTCTTTTTAGGCCCAGGTGCACTACTTCCTCCAAAGCTTTCCTACATTTAAACATTGGGTTACTCAGTAGTTTATTGTATGTATTTGTGTCATCCAGCAGATTCTTCATGCATGTTTTGTATTGATCCTTGGATTGGATTACAATCCTCCACCTTTATCCGCTGGCCAGATGACCAGGTCTTTCCTCTTTGTTAATTTTCGAATGCCACTTTTTATATGCTTGGGTTCTTCTTTTTTCTTTATCCTCAGATCTTTCAGATCTCCTAAAACAACTTTTTTAAGACATTTTTGGGACCATTGTAATTTTTACAGCGATCACCAAACCACGAAACGCGTCGAGCTAACCTCAAGCCGTGGTTGCACTCATATATCTTTTATAAATTGCAATTTTTACCTTGTTCAATATGGGGTTTTTGGATTGAGACGCTAATACCCTAGGGTCTCTTTTTAACTACACCTATGTGGAGTTAGGAGGTTGGAGGCGACCTCCACTCTGTAGTCGGTTCTATGTCCTGTCAATGATATGTATGCATGTGTAAATATATCAATTTTATGGGAATTATTACAGCAGCATCAATCATTGTTTTTTATCATGTATCTATGGTCTGTATTATTATCAATTATTGCATCATGTAGTTATTGTTTAATCATTTACTTGTATCCATTAAAATACTTTATTACTATATTAATTATATTGATGGTTGCTTCTCCCTAAACTGCGTGCTCCATACAAAGTCACAATTCCTACCATTTCCCCCCCTCCCCCTTTCCTTCCCCCCCCCCCCCCCCCCCTCTTATATGGTTTTTATTTTTTCACACTAGTTAGGGATGGAGGTACATATTCCTATGGTCATGACCTCATACAAAGTCCCATTTTGTTGCAACTTGTTGCTTTTGTTTCTTCATTTGATCGCCGCGGGGATCCCCACGATCATCTCACGGAGGTATAGAGCGGGGACATGCTTGTGTAAACAAGCATGTCCCCGCTCTGACTAGTGACAATGACACTGATCTCGGCTCCGTGTATGGAGCAGAGATCAGTGTCATGTGACACAGAGCCCATCCCCCCTATAGTAAAAAACACTATGCAGGGAACACTTAACCCCTACACCGCCACCTAGTGGTTAACCCCTTCACTGCCAGTGTCATTTTCACAGTAACCAGTACATTGATGGCTGTCAATACCATTGGGGGGCCTCTTGGTGGGTTGCCTATTTGACACACGCTTCCCGTGCTTGACATTGCCGGTGTACCTCTTGGTCTAATGGGCCATGCATGTCCATACACAGCATGCCTGCCTGTAAGTTCATTATGAGTTTGGGTTGTCTTGTTTCATGTGCAGCTTTTTCCTCTCCTGCATGCCAATTTACTATGGAATTACTTACTTTATATTCTTGTATCTTATTTTGGATATGCATCACGTGCCTGCTCCTGAAGAGTGGTAATACCAAACCACGAAACGCGTCGAGCTAACCTCAAGCCGTGGTTGCACTCATATATATTTTATAAATTGCAATTTTTACCTTGTTCAATATGGGGTTTTTGGATTGAGATGCTAATACCCTAGGGTCTCTTTTTAACTACACCTATGTGGAGTTAGGAGGTTGGAGGCGACCTCCACTCTGTAGTCGGTTCTATGTCCTGTCCATGATATGTATGCATGTGTAAATATATCAATTTTATGGGAATTATTACAGCAGCATCAATCATTGTTTTTTATCATGTATCTATGGTCTGTATTATTATCAATTATTGCATCATGTAGTTATTGTTTATTCATTTACTTGTATCCATTAAAATACTTTATTACTATATTAATTATATTGATGGTTGCTTCTCCCTAAACTGCGTGCTCCATACAAAGTCCCAATTCCTACCATTTCCCCCCCTCCCCCTTTCCTTTTCCCCCCCTCTTATATGGTTTTTTTTTTTACCCGCGGCGATCAAGTCCGCGGGACCCATGGTCCGACTCACGGGGAAGGCGGCAGGGTCGCGAGCGCACCGCCGACGGCAGGCATTTAAGGGGCCACGTACAGGTACGTGATTATGCCTATCCGTGCCATTCTGCCGACGTATATATACAGTGGGCGGTCCTTAAGCGGTTAAAGTGGTTGTCAACCAGTTGTAAAGGAACTTGAGATCCTGGAGACAAGTACACTTGCTGTCACCGGATAGGCCTCTCTCACCGGCATAGCAGCCGGAATGATGCACAAACAAAAATCTCTGCCACAGACTTGATAGTAATAACTATTGAACAATCCTCTGCCACAGGATTTGGAAATCAGTAATTGCTTGAGCGAACACAGCTACACAGTACCAAAGTCCTTTAAGCCCATCCGGCAGTACTGCAAGATTGGTTAGGACGCATCCTCCAATTGAGTCACCAGACTCGTTTTGAGATACCAGCCTTTTGCTCGGTCCTCTCCAACAAGAGTCCTCCCCTGGATCCTCCAATTGTTTGGCTTCTTCCCGCAGGCAAGACAGCACAGGACCATCCCCGAACCAGTAGGCCCCAGACAGACTTCTGGGCCCACTTAAAGTAACATAGCCTCGGGCCAGCAGGGCCCCGAGGCAGAAGAGGAGTTGTCACATACCTTAGGCCAGGCGAGCCAAGAGGTCAGAGAGAGAGAAAAATGGCGTCTGCCTCTTAAGTATCCTCTCCCAGAATGCACAGTGGGAAATGCTCTCAACACAGCCAAAGCTGGAACAGAGGCTAATTTAGCCATAAACATTATGTTCTGAACTATGTACAATTCAGATGACCCACTAAATTTACACAATAGCGCCTGGTCAACAGGAGCAGAGCGCTACACATATAATTAGGCTTACCTGTAGCTACACTGGATATCTCCTAAACCTGCATGGTTTAGGAGATATCCCTGTATTTGCATGTGCCGACTTCATGCGGCACATGCTCACCTAAGCCAACTGAAGCAAGGGCACGTACGTGCCCTTGCTTCAGTTGTACTGTGCCGCATGCGCGGGAGTGAGGTTATCGCGGCTCCGGCCAATCACAGCGCCAGAGTCGCGATACGCGGAAATAACCTCCGGGATAGATGGAGGGGGAGAAGAGGACGGCTGCGGGGGCTTCGTTCTCCGGTAAGTAATTCATATTTTTTTTTGCAGGAGGGTTTACAACCACTTTAACAAGGACTACTATACCCCTGAGAGATTAACTAATATATACCCTACTGTGAGTCCTCTGTGCACGAGGTGTAACTCTTCGACTGGTACGGTCATACACAAGGTATGGCTATGCCCTCTTCTCTAACTCTTTTTGTAGTTGGTGGTCTGAATGATATTTGTGACCTTGCCTTAAGGACAGAACCAACACTTATATTGTTAGATGTAATGGAGGATGTGGTTGCTACTAGACATCTGTAGTTGTTGTTTTATGCACTTTCTAGGCCAGGAGTGAAATCCTTATATGCTGGAAACTTCATAACCCTCCAACTGTGGATAATCAGAGAGTTGCAATAACTGCTGTTTCGCCTCTGTACAAGCTAACTTATGAAATCAGAAATTGGCCTACAAAATTTTGACAAGATTTGGTTAGCTTGGATAGATGCGTATGGCTCAGATCCAAATAGTATTATGTGATAACTGTCTTCTATTGCTCTATGTTTGGCCTCCCCCTCATTCTCTGTACCTTCTCTCTTCTTTCTCTTCTCCTCCTCTTCCCCTCCTGAAAGATAATTTTTCAGAGTGTACAGTAGCTGAGAGCTGAGACCCTCCAAATTATAGGATTAATAGAGTGATGTGATAACATTACTGAGCAGCTTGTTAGAAATTATTTGTGCCCCCTGATTTCTCTGTGCTGTCACTGAGTCCCTTATCAACTACCATTCACCCTTCTGGGGTGTATGTACAGGCAGCATGCTCTTTAACTTTTTCTATGCTGAGCACATGTATTGCACTGCAGTCGTAGGCTGATTACAATACATTCAAGGCAAAGATCTAAAGAGCAATAACTCATATCAACAGGACGTGAGTTTACTGTGGCCAGATCACTCTGACTATCTCTTGTAGTAGGTCTGCAGTCTCTAACTATCTTCTTTAGTAGGTCTGCACAGTCCCTGACCATCTCATGTACCATGTCTGCAGTCTCTGACCATCTCCCGTAGTGTGTCTGCAGTCTCTGACCATCTCCTGTAGTATGTCTGAAGTCTCTGACTATCTCCTTTAGTAAGTCTGCACAGTCCCTGACCATCTCTTGTACCATGTCTGCAGTCTCTGACCATCTCCCGTAGTGTGTCTGCAGTCTCTGACCATCTCCTGTAGTATGTCTGAAGTCTCAGACCATCTCCTGTAGTATGTCTGGGGTCTCTGACCATCTCCTTTCCTGTACTATGTCTTCAGTCTCTTACCGTCTCCTGTACTATGTCTGCAGTCTATGACCACCTCCTGCAGTAGATCTGCAGTCTCTGACCATCTTGTATAGTAGGTCTGCAGTTGCTGTGGGAGCCATGTGGAATTTGATGTAATGGGGAGCTCTGTTGACTCTTGTGTAAATAGGGGCTGTGGTGACCAGAGTCTCCTTAATATCTGAGTTTCTCTTTACGCCAGAGTCCACAGCATTCCCCCTTTCACCAGAGTCCTCAGAGCTCTCCTTTACATCAAGGTCTGCAGAGCTCCCCCTTGCACTGTAAGGGGGAATTCTGGGCTGGGTTGTATTAACCTGACCTTCATGTAAATAGAGAAACCAGTTTTTTGCCTTTTGTTATACCTTAAACACATTGCACTAGCTGTATGTTTATCTCTCAAATAGTGAGGGTTGCACTGTTTTGCACTGAAAACTGCCATTTTATGTAGTTTTTCGAAGTGTCCCTAAAAATGCGGCTCTGCCAGTAATTTCGTGTCAGTAAAAAAAATGGTTTTGTTTGTAAATTTTGGGCACATTTTGGGCATTCCTTGTGTAAATTTGTTTTGATATCCCCTTCATTGGGCTACAGAGCTTTATTTTCCCTATATGGGGTACTCCTGGATATACTGTGTGTGTGTGTGTATATATATATATATATATATATATATATATATATATATATATATATTTTGCATAGTCAGTGACATGTTAACTGCAGCTTCTGATGCAATTGGTATTACTGGGTAGAATGTCTCTTTTTTATTCTTTTCTGCTGGAAGACTATATACGGTACACTTTGCTTTATGGACTGGGTTTGTATTACCATTCTGTGCATTATTCAATAAACTTCTTACCTGTTAAAAAACAGGTTTCATTTTATTAGCACTATAATATAATAAATGAAATACTAAAGATAAGGAACCCTCAAGGTATCGCCTACTGTAATTGTAGATTAATAACTAGGGTTGAGCAAACCTGAACTGTAAAGTTCGGGGTCGTACCAAACTTTTCTGTTTTTGGGTCCAGGACCCGAACCCGAACAATTGACTTTATGTTCAGGTTCGGGTCTGGTGTTCGGCGATGTAATGGCACATTTTTAAAAGCTGCAGGGCAGCCAATCAACTTTCGTTTAACTGGTGTGCCCTTAGAAGCCATCACAGCCATGCCTACTAATGGCATGGCTGTGATTGGCCAGTGCAGCATGTGACCCAGCCTCTATACAAGCTAGAAGCACACAGCACAGCACGTCATTCTGCTTTAGACAGTGTAGGGAAAGGTTCCTGGCTGCTGTTGCTGTGAGGGAGAGAATTACATGATAGGAGTCAGTCCTGATTCTGAAATATATTCTAATTAGTCAGCGATCTACATAGATTTAGTTGTGTGGGTGCAGTGCACAAGCTTTTTACACTGCACTGAGAGAAATGATAGACTGTGTAGGGCAAGGTTCCTGTTGCTGCTTTTAGGGAGAGAGAATTATCTAGGAGCCCAGATTCAGAAATCTATTCTAATAACTCAGCGATCTACATAGATTTACCTGGTTGGGTTGCAGTGCACAGTCTTTTTACACTGCCATGAGCCCAGTGCCAGAGAAAATATAACTTTTATCTGCAAGCTCAGTGCACCAGCACTGCATATGTTACTGTGAGATACACCCTGTACATACTCTGGGTGTATTCTGCTATTGCAAAAACACACATTTAGTGCAAAAAAAATATTTTGCAGTGTTTTCTGCATATCTGCAGGTGTGAGATACACAATTTATATATTTTTCTTCTATTGTGCTATTCAAATATTTTTTTTTTAGGGCAAAAACATTTTTTTTGAATAGCATTTTCTGCATTTCTGTAGGTGTGAGATACACAGTTTACATACTTTGGGTGTATTCTGCTTTTGCAAAAACACACATTTAGTGCAAAAAAAAATAATTTTGCAGTGTTTTCTGCATATCTGCAGGTGTGAGATACACAATTAATATGTTTTCTTCTATTGTGCTATTCAAATAAAAATATTTTAGGGCAAAAACATTTTTTTAAATAGCATTTTATGCATTTCTGTAGGTTTTGAGATACACCATTTACATACTCTGGGTGTATTTTGCTATTGCAAAAACACACATTTAGTGCAACAACAAAAAAAATTGCAGTGTTTTCTGCATATCTGCAGATGTGATATACACAATTTATATATTTTTCTTCTATTGTGCTATTCAAATAAAAATTTATTAGGGCAAAAACTTTTTTTTAAATAGCATTTTCAGCATTTCTGTAGGTGTGAGATACACCGTTTACATACTCTGGGTGTATTCTGCTATTGCAAAAACACACATTTAGTGCAAGAAAAAATTGTTGCAGTGTTTTCTGCATATCTGCAGGTGTGAGATACACAATTTATATATTTTTCTTCTATTGTGCTATTCAAATAAAAAATTTTTAGGGCAAAAACTTTTTTTTTTAATAGCATTATCTGCATTTCTGTAGGTGTGAGATACACCGTTTACATACTCTGGGTGTATTCTGCTATTGCAAAAACACACATTTAGTGCAAGAAAAAAATGTTGCAGTGTTTTCTGCATATCTGCAGGTGTGAGATACACAATTTATATATTTTTCTTCTATTGTGCTATTCAAATAAAAAAAAATTACGGCAAAAACATTTTTTTTGAATAGCATTTTATGCATTTCTGTAGGTGTGAGATACACCGTTTACATACTGTGGGTGTATTCTGCTATTGCAAAAACACCCATTTAGGGCAAGATCCTAAATTTGGAAAATATGAGGAGAACGTCAAAGAAGGGACGTGGCCCCGGTCGTGGTGTTGCTGGTGGAGCTCCTGTTGCAGGGAGAGGACGTGGTCGATCTGTGCCAGCTACACGCACAAGTGAAACACCTTCCTCAGGTGCGAGTAGGCGACAGAGCCTGCAGCGGTATTTGGTCGCGCCTAATGAGGCTGTACGAATGTTGAGGCCAGGACAAGTACAGGCGAAAGTAGATTGGGTTGCTGACAGTGCCTCCGATTCCTTCGCATTGTCTCCCACCCAGTCTCCTTATGAAAGATCAGAGTTGGCACCTGCAGCCGATGTCCATCAGTCTTTCACCTCACCCCCTTGCAAATCAGCCAAGCAGTCTGAGCCCCAAATCATGCAGCAGTCTCTTCTGCTTTTCGATTACCCTTTTAGCAGGGTTTCCCAGGGCCATCCACCTAGCCCTGCCCCAGAAGTGGAAGAGATTGTGTGCACCGATGCCCCAACCACTTATGTTTCATGATGAGTACATGGGAGGACCATCGCAGCACGTCTCGGATGATGACGAAACACAGGTGCCAACTGCTGCTGCTTTTGCAAATGTGCAGACCGACAAGGAGGGCAGGGGTGAAGACTGGGTGGAAGATGATGTGGAGGACTATGAGGTCCTCGACCCCACATGGAATCAACGTCATGCAGGTGACCAGTGTAGTTCGGAGGAAGAGGCGGTAGTCGCACAGAGCCACCAGCACAGCAGAAGAGGGAGCAGAGTGCAAAAGCGGAGCGTCCGTCCCCTAGACAGTACGTCTGCTACTGCCCAACGCAGCAAGGGACCGAGCACAGCAAAGCCATGTCCAAGGAGTTCCCTAGCGTGGCAGTTCTTCAGACAATGTGCTGATGACAAGACACGAGTGGTTTGCACGCTGTGCCATTCAGAGCCTGAAGCGAGGCATAAACGTTCTCAACCTGAGCACGACCTGCATGACCAGGCATCTAAGTGCAAAGCACGAGCTGCAGTATAGTAGACACCTCAAAAACCAAGAAAGGTCTCTGGCTCCTCCTGCTTCCTCTTCTGCTGCAGTCTTGGCCTCTTCATCTACCTCTGTAGTGACAGTGGCACCTGCCAACCCGCAAACAGAGGATCTGCCAGCAACACTACCACCTGGGTCACCAACCATCTCCACAATGTCCCATGGAAGTGTTCAGCTATCTATCTCCCAAACACTGGAGCGGAAGAGGAAGTACCTCCCTAGCCACCCGTGATCCCTGGCCCTGAATGCCAGCATTTCAAAATTCCTCGCCTTTGAAATGCTGTCATTCCGTCTGGTGGAGACGCAGAGTTTTAAAAGCCTGATGGCATCCCTTCCCTGCACAACCAAGTGAGGGACAAAATTAGGTGTGCACTGCGCAGCGCCATCTGTGGCAAGGTCCACCTATACCATCTCTCTTTCTACGGATGTGTGGACCAGTAATCATGGTCAGGGACGTTATATCTCCCTAACAGCACACTGGGTAAATGCAGTGGCGGCTGGGCCTGAGGCAGATAGCAGTTTGGCGCATGTCCTTCCACCACCGAGGATTGCAGGGCGCTTCAGTTTGCCTCCTGTTGCTAACTCCTCCTACTCCGCTTCCTCATCCTCTACCGCCTCCTCATCCGGGCAGCGTAATACCTTCACCACCAACTTCAGCACAGCCAGGGGTAAACGACAGCAGGCAGTTTTAAAACTTTCCTGTTTGGGGGAAAAACCCCACACCACACAGGAGTTGTGGAGGGACATGGAACAACAGACCGATGAGTGGTTGGTGGCAGTGAGCCTCAAGCCCGGCCTGGTGTTGTGCGATAATGGGCGAAATCTCGTAGCAGCTCTGGGCCTAGCCAGTTTGACGCACATCCCTTGCCTGGCGCATGTGCTAAACTTGGTGGTCCAGAGGTTCCTGAAAAATTACCCCGGTATGCCAGAGCTGCTGCAGAAAGTGCGGGCCGTCTGTGCGCACTTTCGGCGTTTTCACCCTGCTGCTGCTCGCCTGTCAGCGCTGCAGCATAACTTCGCCCTTCCCGCTCACCGCCTCATATGTGACGTGCCCACAAGTTGGAACTCCACCTTGCACATGCTAGTCAGACTGTGCGAGCAGCAGCAGGCGATAGTGGAGTTTCAGCTGCAGCACGCACGCGTGAGTCACTCTGCAGAACAGCACCACTTCACCACCAATAACTGGACCTCCATGCGAGACCTGTGTGCCTTTTTGCGCTGTTTCGAGTACTCCACCAACATGGCCAGAGCCGATGACGTCGTTCTCAGCGTTACTATCCCAGTTCTATGCCTCCTTGAAAAAACGCTTCGGGCGATGATGGAAGAGGATGTGGCACAGGAGAAGGAGGAGGAGTAGGAGGAGGAACCGGGATCATTTCCAAGGCTTTCAGGGCAGTCATTCACAATGGCTACGAGGGTGGGTTCCTGCACCAACAAACGCTGGGTACACAATTGTCCGGCAGCAAGGGCACAGTTCTGGAGAATGACGAGGTGGAGGATGAGGAGGAGGAGATGGAGGAGGAGGAACCATGTTCACAGCAGGGTGGCACCCAGACCAGCTCATGGCCATCACTGGTGCGTGGCTGGGGGGATACAGAGGACACAGACGATACACCTCCCACAGAGGACAGCTTTTCGTTGCCTCTGGGCAGCCTGGCACACATGAGCGATTACATGCTGCAGTGTCTCCGCAACGACCGCCGAGTTGCCCACATTCTAACTGGTGCTGATTACTGGGTGGCCACCCTGCTGGATCCCCGTTACAAGGACAACGTACCGTCCTTAATTCCCTTACTGGAGCGTGATCGTAAGATGCGCGAGAACAAGCGCACGCTGGTAGACGCGCTGCTGGTGGCATTCCCACCTGACAGCGGGGGTACGGTGGAAGCACAAGGCGAAGGCAGAGGAGGAGGAAGAGGTCGCCAACGCAGCCGGGGCACTGCCAGCACCTCAGAAGGCAGGGTTAGCATGGCCGAAATGTGGAAAAGCTTTGTCAGCACGCCACAACAACCAGCACCACTAGCTGAGATGGAACGTCTTAGCAGGAGGCAGCATTTCACCAACATGGTGGAGCAGTATGTGTGCACATGCCTACACGTACTGAATGACGGGTCTGCCCCCTTCAACTTCTGGGTCCCCGAATTGGGCAAATGGCCTGAGCTTGCCCTTTACACCTTGGAGGGGCTGGCCTGCCCTGCAGCCAGTGTATTATCTGAACATGTATTTAGCACGGCAGGGGGCGTTATCACAGACAAGCGCAGCCGCCTGTCCAGAGCCAATGTGGACAAGCTCACGTTCATTAAAATGAACCAGGCATGTATCCCACAGGACTTGTCCGTACCTTGTGCAGAATAGACATGTATACCGGTGTTCTGACAAAAACTGTCCGGCCACCGGATGGTGTCCGGCCTGTACTGCGCAGGACAAGAAGATTCACAAAATCTCAGAAGATGAACGCGCCTGCGCAGTGAGTGCAGGTTCAAGCCCCACTATCCAAGTGGACATACGGTAGCACATAGTAACAGGGCTCGCTTGGCTCGCCACGCTTCGGGCACGGCCTCGCTTGGCTCGGCTTGAACTACGGATGGTGGGGCTTGAACCTGGACTCACCGCGCAGGCGCCATTCGTCTTCGGAGATTTTCGAAATCCCCTTGTCCTACGTACTGAGCAAGCGCAGTACAGGGCGGACACTATCCGACGGGGGACAGAATTCGACACATCACCGGCCTTACCCAGCCATTGTTGTATTTTTGAACCAGTGTTGGCTACCTCATCCTCCTCCACCGCCGCTTCCACCTACACAGCCACATCCACCGCCACCTCAACCTCCTACTCCATATGGACCTCGTCCTCCTAGGTCAAGATTACAATTTTTCATTTTTTTAATTTCAAAGTATTTTATTTTCCCACTAGCTTATCCATTAAATTGAATAATTTTTTCCAGAAAGGGCATATTCTGGGGCATTCCCACCATATGTGTGGCATCGTGCCGTTGAGTTTCTGAGGTTCTTAATGACTTCCTGTACCTCTTCTGCTGAGAAGGAGGCCCCCAGCATATTATTATTATTTATTTTTTTTATGTTATTTTAAGTTATTTCCCTATCCACATCTGTTTGCAGAGCACTTGCATGCTCTTAACAACATTTTGCTGCCATTTGCAGCCCTCTAGCCCTTTCCATTACTTTTTTAGAGCCATTTTAGTCCTCAAAAGTTCGGGTCCCCATTGACTTCAATGGGGTTCGGGGTCAAGTTCGGGTCAAGTTCGGTCCCGAACTCTAACTTTTTTCTGAAGTTCGGCCGAACCCGTCGAACCCGAACATCCAGGTGTCCGCTCAACTCTATTAATAACCATACATGTACTCACCTAAACAAAGGGAGAAAAAGGGGTATGGAATGGGAGCCCTTGGTATGAACTATACATATGTAACTCAAGTATAAAAGACCTGAATAGGCTCAACCATCCCTATTGGTGATGTGACAGCAGGAAGGTAAAGTCACCTGGTTGCATCCAGGGGGGTAGATATATTTCGCCCAGATTCAGGCTTTACGCCGATTTATACAGCTAGGTGGAGAGTTGTATAAGCCCAGCTGAGACTAGTGGGCTCATGGATGACTCATACCTCTAGGGAGAGGGCTGGGCGTCGTACAGACAGGGAGTTGATGAGGCCAGCTGAAGCTTGTCAGCTCATTTAGGCCTCTATAAGAAATCCCAGCTTCATTAGATGTTAGCTCATGCCTGGAAGCAGACCTGTGTGGACTGTCTAGGGAGAGTGAACCCCTGTGCGGTGAGAGAAAGCCTGTGTGGCTATATTTTGCTTGGACATTTAAAACCAGGGACTAGGACAGCACTAGGCTGATCCCAGTCGTTAGTTAGGAAACCTGTAAGTTTAGTCAGAGGTCAAGTTGACCAGGAGTTATTTTGTTTATGTTTTTTTTGCCTTGCTGTGTTTTTGTCACTGTAAATAGAAAATAAACCGCACCTTTTTGATTTTGAAAACCACAACCTCCGTCTGCTGGGCCTGTTTTGGGTGGGGAGCCCATCCCGGGGGTCACACATACCCGCTGCCGAGCTAGCCCCCTCACAGTTGGTGGAGAATGCGGGCAGTTTTTTTTAAGCCAGCATGGAGGAGATACTGAAGCAGCTGGCTCTAGCAAATGCCAATCAACAGCAGACAAATGCAGGTTTGCAAAAGAGCCTTGCAGCTCATCAACAGAGCCTTGCAGCTCAACAACAGAACTTCGCAGCCCAGCAGCAAGCTCATCAACAGAGCCTTGCAGCCCAGCAGCAAGCTCACCAACAGAGTCTGGAAGCTCAGCAACAAGCCCAGCAGCAATCTGAGGCCCGCTTCATAGACCTGTTACAGAAGCAAGAGCAGAGACTACAACAAATGGAAGCAGTAATGCAGCAACGTCCGCAGACCAGTGAGGAAAGCCGTCCCACTAATACCGCGTCCTTTGGGGTGAGTCGTTTATTGACAAAAATGACTGGAGAGGATGATCCAGAGGTATTTTTGACCACATTTGAAAGGACTGCTGAAAGAGAAAAGTGGCCTGAGGAGCAGTGGGCTGGACTGGTGGCTCCTCTGTTAACTGGTGAATCGCAGAAGGCTTACTATGACCTGGAGCCTGACCAAGCAAAAGACTATGTGATGCTAAAAGCTGAGATATTGGCAAGGCTGGGTGTCACCCAGGCTGTCCGGGCTCAGCGTGTGCATAACTGGACTTTCCAGCTTGGAAAACCCCCCAGGTCTCAAATGTATGATCTCATTCACCTGAGCAGAAAGTGGCTACAGCCAGAGACTTTGTCCGCACCAAAGATTGTGGAACGTGTTGTAATGGATCGGTTTTTGAGAGCTCTTCCTACTGCCATCCAAAAGTGGGTAAGCCATGGAGACCCAGAGACGGCCGATGGTCTTGTGGATCGTGTGGAGAAATACTTGGCTACAGAGAACCTGACGGCCTCTTCCAGAGACACTCGGACTTTCCACCCTAAGACCAGACCATCCCCAGGGGCGGATAAGAGGATTCCAAGGGGTGAGGGTGGAGAGAGTGAGAGGGTGGGAGCTCTACCCCAAGTTTGGCGAGAACAGCCTGGGAAATCAGCGGCTCAAGAGGCCGCAAGAAGGATCGTTTGCTACCGCTGCCGGCAAGCGGGACATATTGCAGCAAATTGCCCGGTTGTGGAGGAACCCATGCAGTGTGACTTTCTGACGGGCAGACGTCAGTCGCTGTGTGCGACAGTCGCATGCACTGCCATTCGGGGAACTGAGAAACATTTATGCCAAATGTGTATTAATGGTAGAAATGTTGTGGTATTGCTGGATTCAGGTAGCCTTGTGACCCTGATAAAGGCTGAGTTAGTTAAAACAGAGGTCTCTGGGAATAGCAAGGTAGCCGTTATTTGTGTGCATGGGGACACCCGAGAGTATCCAGTGACTACGGTGTGTTTCGAGACCCCCAAAGGTACCCTCTCTCATCCAGTGGGCTTAGTATCTCAGTTACCGCATGACGCCATTGTGGGAAGGGATTTTCCGAAGTTCTGGGAACTGTGGGATGATCCTGAGCCCCCCACTGGTGCCCCTATGTACCAGGAATGTGATAGCCAGAACTCCCCTGAGAGTGGTGAGGACTCTCCGGAATTTCCCTTGTCAGTATTGGCAGGGGAGACTCAAGAAACTGGAGAGGAGCCCACCTCCTCAGACGAAAACCTACCGTCTGTGGAGTTTTCTGATCTTGAGGTTCACAGGGAAAACTTTGCCACAGAACAGTTGAAAGACCCCGCCCTAATAAAGGCACGGGAAAACGTAGTGAAAATAGATGGCGAGTTAGTGAACCCAGATAATACTGGCACTTACCCATACTTCAGCGTAGAGAAGGACCTACTGTATCGGGTGGCAAAAAGGGCAGAAGAAACCGTTGAGCAGCTTGTGGTGCCCAAACCTTACAGGAAGTTGGTGTTGGAGTTGGCCCATGGGCACATTCTTGGAGGTCATCTGGGGACAGAGAAAACCCGAGAGAGGGTATTACAGAGATTCTATTGGCCTGGGGTGATGAAGGACATAGAAAATTATTGTTCCTCCTGCCCTGTGTGTCAGAGGTCGGCCCCGATGCCACATTTCCGTAGCCCGCTGGTCCCTCTACCCATCATTGAGGTCCCGTTTGAGAGAATCGCAATGGATTTGGTAGGTCCTATAATCAAGTCCGCTAGGGGGCACCAGTACATATTGGTTATAATGGACTATGCCACCCGTTATCCAGAAGCGATCCCTCTCAGAAATACCTCGGCCAAAACCATAGCCAAAGAGCTATCTCTTGTTTTTAGCCGGGTGGGTATTTGTAAAGAACTGCTTACGGACCAAGGTACACCCTTTATGTCCCGGGTTATGAAAGAGCTGTGTAAATTGTTCAAAGTGACGCAATTGCGTACATCTGTGTATCACCCCCAAACCGATGGGCTGGTTGAAAGATTCAACAAAACCCTAAAACAAATGTTGAAGAAAGTGGTGGATAGAGATGGAAGGGATTGGGACTGTCTACTTCCTTATTTGATGTTTGCTATTAGGGAGGTGCCCCAATCCTCTACGGGATTCTCCCCCTTTGAGTTACTGTATGGGAGACACCCAAGAGGGTTGTTGGATATTGCCAAGGAAACTTGGGAAAGTGAGAGTTCTCCCCACAGGAGTGTGATTGAGCATGTCGCCCTGATGCAAGATCGAATTGCACAGGTAATGCCCATCGTGAAGGAACATTTGGCCCAAGCGCAGTTGGCACAGCAGAGAGTGTACAACCGTGGAGCCAAGACCCGTACCTTTTCCCCGGGGGATAGGATATTGGTACTTGTCCCTACGGTTGAAAGTAAATTCCTTGCCAAATGGCAAGGCCCCTACGAGATAATGGAAAAAGTGAGCGAAGTGAATTACAAGGTCAGACAACCAGGAAGGCGAAAGCCCGAACAGATCTATCACGTTAATCTGTTGAAAGCCTGGAGGGATAGAGAGTCCCTAGTCGCAGACACTTGGTCACCAGCTCAAACTGGTTGCGTGATTCCTGAGGTTGGAATCGCAGCCACCTTGTCACAACCCCAACAACAGGAGGTTAAGGAGTTTGTACTTCGCAACAAGGAGGTATTCTCTGAGCTGCCGGGACAAACATCTGGGGTAGAGCATGACATTATTACCCCGCCCGGTGAAAGGGTGAAGTTAAAACCCTATCGGATCCCAGAGGCCCGACGGGAGGCAATACGGGAGGAAGTACAGAGAATGCTGAACTTAGGGGTGATAGAGGAGTCCCAAAGTGATTGGTCTAGTCCCATTGTGTTGGTGCCTAAACCGGATGGGAGCTGGCGATTTTGTAACGATTTTCGTCAGTTGAACAAAGTTACAAAATTTGACACCTACCCCATGCCACGTATAGATGAGTTGATCGACCGGCTGGGAACAGCCCGATACATGACGACTCTTGACCTCACAAAAGGGTATTGGCAAATCCCCCTGGCCAAGTCGGCCAAAGAGAAAACCGCATTTGTAACCCCAGACGGGGCGTTCCAATATAAAAGAATGCCGTTCGGGTTACAGAATGCGCCGGCCACATTCCAGCGGAAAATGGACCAGATGCTGAGGCCCCATCGGAAGTATGCTGCGGCTTACCTGGATGACATAATTGTCCATAGCACAGATTGGGCCTCACATCTGCCAAAAGTGCAAGCAGTCCTGGACTCTGTTCGGGAAGCAGGGTTTACGGCTAACCCCAAGAAGTGTACCATTGGGCAGGAGGAGGCCAAATATCTTGGGTACACCATTGGGAGGGGAGTAATAAAACCCCAACTCAACAAAGTCGAGGCCATCCAGAGTTGGCCACGTCCCAACAGCAAGAAGCAGGTACGAGCCTTTCTGGGAATCGCTGGGTATTATCGGCGATTCATTCCCCACTTTGCTTCTAAGGCTGTGCCCCTAACCAACCTGACGAAGGGGAAAGGGTCGGTCATGATTAAATGGACCCCCGAGGCTGAGGCAGCATTCCAATTCTTGAAACAAGCCTTATGTAGCCAGCCAGTGTTGTACTCACCCGACTTCTCTAGAGACTTTGTCGTACAAAGTGATGCGTCAGATGTGGGGTTAGGAGCAGTATTGTCCCAGGTCTGGAACGGGGAAGAGCACCCAGTCATTTACCTCAGCAGGAAGTTGAAGTCCCATGAGGTAAATTACGCCACCGTTGAAAAGGAGTGTTTAGCGGTGAAGTGGGCTCTAGATTCCCTTCGGTACTACCTGCTAGGTAGGCACTTTGACATGGTTACGGATCACGCTCCGTTAAAGTGGATGGCTCAAAACAAGGAATGCCTGATTGCTGGTGTTCCAACCCCGAGGTTAAAACAAGAGGGGGGGGTATGTGACAGCAGGAAGGTAAAGTCACCTGGTTGCATCCAGGGGGGTAGATATATTTCGCCCAGATTCAGGCTTTACGCCGATTTATACAGCTAGGTGGAGAGTTGTATAAGCCCAGCTGAGACTAGTGGGCTCATGGATGACTCATACCTCTAGGGAGAGGGCTGGGCGTCGTACAGACAGGGAGTTGATGAGGCCAGCTGAAGCTTGTCAGCTCATTTAGGCCTCTATAAGAAATCCCAGCTTCATTAGATGTTAGCTCATGCCTGGAAGCAGACCTGTGTGGACTGTCTAGGGAGAGTGAACCCCTGTGCGGTGAGAGAAAGCCTGTGTGGCTATATTTTGCTTGGACATTTAAAACCAGGGACTAGGACAGCACTAGGCTGATCCCAGTCGTTAGTTAGGAAACCTGTAAGTTTAGTCAGAGGTCAAGTTGACCAGGAGTTATTTTGTTTATGTTTTTTTTGCCTTGCTGTGTTTTTGTCACTGTAAATAGAAAATAAACCGCACCTTTTTGATTTTGAAAACCACAACCTCCGTCTGCTGGGCCTGTTTTGGGTGGGGAGCCCATCCCGGGGGTCACACATACCCGCTGCCGAGCTAGCCCCCTCACAGTGAACAAAAAAATGCCATAGCCCGCTGTATATACCAAATTAACAAAATATTTATTAGGAAAAGGTAAGTTTAGAAATGACACATTAAAATCATCATACAATCGTGCATACTGATAAAACATGATGGCCACCTCTTGAATCGTGTAGCTCAATCCACATGATAGTCAGAAATTGTAAATAGATTGATACCCCATACCCACCCTAGTCATGTGGAAGGAGAGGGTATGGGTTATATGTGTGTATAAGACACCAAGATTTGTGATAATTGTTCCTGCAAAGGAAATGAAAGATGCTCCAGGGATCCTGTTTGCAGAATAATTGGACAATGAATTGTGAGATTCCAGAGAGTACACTTAATCCAGACAGAATGAAGGCCAAAAGGGGGGTAATGATGTGTAGTTGAATGTGTATAAGATTGTAACAGTGGTCCAGAGGAGGTATGGATGTCAGGAACAAGTTTGAGAGAACATGAAATGTATGGTTCCACACAGTCACTTGTGAAACAATCCGTGTCCTGAGCTGCCTCCCTCGTACTGTCTCATGAGCTCACAAGCATTGTCACAGCAAAACACTACCAATTGTAATCCCATAGGGCCTTTTGTAATTCAAGGTAAGGTAATATGTAAAAAACAAATCCATATCCAAGAAAAAGAAAGGGAGTTAGTAAAGTACTTATCAGATCTGTACTATCAGATTCTGTAGTATGTCATTGTCAGGGCTGGGCTCAGCCCTTCCTACTCTGTGCTGGCAGCTCAGCTGTCAGCTAATTGCCAGATCCCATCTCTCCACAGTGATCCTGCTCGTCAGCTCTGCCTACTTAAGGACTTCCAGTTCATTTGCTCTTTGCCTTCGCCTGTGTTAACATCACAAGAGACGTTCTCCTGCGTTCCAGTTGAAGACCTGCTTGTCTGACGTTCCCTCTGGCTACAGATCCTGCTTGCTGTACTACTACCTTTATCGCTGGCTCTTGGACATTGGCTTGGCCGACTACCCGATTCGGTTACTGAACTCTGGCTATGTTTTGACTACGCTTACTCTGTTTACCTTTTTATTTTTATTATTAAACAAGTGTGATTTAACTGTACTTCTGTCTCGGTCTGATTCATGGTTTCTGACAGTCATTGTCCTTGAGAGATTTCTTTGATGAGGTTTACCACTTCTTTGGTGTCACGCTGTGGCTGGCAGGAAGGTCACGATACAAGAGGTAGTCAAAGAGATGGCCTGACCAGTTTCACCGGACTCTGCCAGCTGCTTAAGAGGTGCAAATCAGGAGCGGTCCTGTCGCCATGCATCGCCCCTGGGCCTTAAATGGCTGTTGGTGCATGCTTTCTTGCACAGTGTGCGTGCGTCACAGCATGTCACATGCTCATCACCTATGCCGATGCGTGCGTGGCATTCTCACCACGTCATATATCGGGCAATGTCCTCCCGCATCACGCACGTTGACGCAGACGCTGTGGATTGTTTCACAATAAGTGAAAGGGAAAAATGAAGTGATAAATAAAAAATGTCTGCATGAGGAACATAAAAAAAAACATCCACATAGACCAACATTCCCAGCGGCAATGTCAAAGCCCCAGGACCAACTCCCATAAATTATAACAATAAACAACTCTTCCCAAAATGAAAACAAAGCATTAGGTATATACAGCGGGCTGTGGAAACCTTTGACAAAAACAAAATAAGGAAAGAAAAACAACCCCAGTCACAGTTATTTGAGGAATAACTCTAAAAGAAAACAAGGAGAAAAGGCGCACCAGCCTTGTGCATTACCTTTGCAACACAGACAATTTATTAAAAATAAAAAAATATACTCACAAACGAGTGTTAAAAATCAAGCACATATGCAAAGTCCATCATTGGCCTTATCCGGCAGGGTCTGCTGACCAGTAGACTTGGACTGTACGTGGATGATTTTTATCAGTTATTTGAGGAAAGGAACTAAACTCAGACTGTCTTTTAACCCAGGGGCCTTTGTGGCCTCCAGCTCCCAAATCCAAAGGGCCTCATGCTGGAGAACCCGTTGGTCAAAGTTACCCCCCCCCCCCTTTTATCCTGAGGAATAACTTCAAGGACCCAATATTTCAAATAACGGGGGTTCCTATCATGCTGTAAGCATACGTGTCTGATCAATGGGGCCTTAAGGTGATAGGTCTCGATTTCATAGATGTGTTCTTGAAACCGTTTGCGTACGGGTCTAATCGACTTGCCCCCATAAAACAAATTACAGGAGCAAAGGATTACATAGACTACCCCATAGTTTCACAGTTGGCATTTTGCCTGCATTTTAACAATCTCCCCGTGGGTAGTTGTAGAGAATCGCCCTCTAACATGTAGGGGCAGACCTCACAACTCCCACACCGGGTCATGCCCATGTGTGTAGAATATTTGGGGGGTCTCCAAGAGATATCACTGTGCACCAGAAGGTTGTTAAGTGAGAGTGCCCTCCTATGCACTAATTGTTGGTCTCTGGAGATAAATTTACTGACCACAGTGTCTTCCCTTAGTAGATGCCAATGTTATGAACAGATGTCCCTTATCTTATTCGTCTTTTGAGTTTTGTAAACTCAATCTAATAGGGCCCAACTCCTTTTCTTGACCCTCTCTACGTTTTAAAATGAGAGAGTCCCTATCGCTATCTCTCGTTCTACTGTAGGCTTGAGTAAGCCATTTCTTGTTATAACCCCTTGAGTGGAACCTCTCCCTCAAAGTACTTGCCTCCTGTTCAAAGTCCTGTTCGTCCGTACAGTTGCGGGAAGCCCTAAAGTATTTTTCATCTGGTATGTTCTTAATTAGTGTTTTAGGATGAAAGCTCTCCGCATGTAGTAAACTATTCGCAGCAGTTAATTTCCTGAATAATTTTGTTTTAATACATCTGTCCTTGTCCAGGAAAATTGTCAGGTCCAAAAAAGTTACGCTCTTCCTATAAAAGTCACACGTAAAGCTCAAATTGTGGGGATTATCACCAAGAGTCCTAACAAAGGATTGTAATTCTACCTCGGTGCCTGGCCACAGCATGAGGACGTCGTCGATGTACCTGTGCCAGGATAGAATCCTGGCCAGGAACACCAACGTTGTCCCGCTCCATCAAAGAGACAATTCTCCCAGTCACCTAAGTAGATGTTGGCCTAAGTCAGAGCACATTTAGTGCCCATGGCTGTGTCTTGGGCCTGGCAATAATACTTGCCGTAAAACTGAAATTTATTGTTTCTAAGCAAAAACTCCAACAGTGCCACAATTAGTCTTGTGATCTCTCTTATCTAATGGTCTGCTATCCAAGATTTTATTAATGGTTCGTAAGCAGGTTCCCAGTCAATATTTATTTTCACGTAAGACCATTCCATCTCTCTACCATCATGTGGAAGGCAATGTTGTGGCATCGTTGAGCAAGACATTCAGCCACAAAGTCCACGTTACTGCTGACACGTGGTCCAGCAAGCATGGGCAGGGACAATATATTTAGTTCACAGCACGCTGGGTAACTCTGCTTGCAACTCAGAAGGATGCAGGACAGGACTCAGTGCTGCAGCTTGTTGTGCCCCCACGTCTCCATACAGCTGGTGATGATGCCAGATTTGTCAGCTCAACCCCCTCCTTCTCCTCCTCCTCCATGCCCTCCTTTGCTGAATTGTCCTATGAACCTTAAGTACCCCCTAAGCATTCAAAGGGCTATTCAATGAGTCAGGCTAAAAGGTGCCATGCAGTGCTTCATCTGGTGTGTCTACGGGAACAGGAACCACACCGGAGCAGAGATTCTTGTAGCTCTGCAGGAACAGGCCCAGAGGTGGTTCACGCCACACCAGCTGGAGCCAGGAATGGTGATGTGTGATAATGGCACAAACCTCCTGTATGCCCTTAGACAGGGAAAGTTGACAGTACATGTGCCATGCCTAGCACATGTCCTCAATTTGGTGGTGCAGCATTTCCTAAATAGGTACCCAGGGTTTTAGGCGGTCATACACAGCCAGTGCTCGGTTGGCTGAAATTCAGCGGGAATTTAACCTGTCCGTAAAGTCCCTGATTTGTGACATGCTCACCAGCTGGAACTTGACTTTGGAACTGCTGTAGCGGCTGCACATGCAGCACCTGTGTCACGTACCTGGTTGGAGGCCGAAATGCCGAGAGGGCTCCCCTTGCGGCTGAGTGCAGTACACCTCTGAGGTTGGGTACAGAGGGTGTAGTGCCCAGAGAAGCACAGGTTGCCAGATGGGTCCAGGAGAGCAGAGCTGGTGGGATCCTGAAGAACACCAGTGGATGCAGGACACCGCTCAGGGAGTAGTAGTGGCAGCCAGGCTGAGGGTCAAACCCAGTAGATCCACCAGGAGGAAGAGGTGGGTTGCAGGAACGAAGACAAGCCAATGGTCTGGTAACAGGAAGCAGGCAGGAACAGATGACTGTGGCAAAGTCTGTGGAACAAGCCGGGATCAGGTGGAGGAGAAGGCAACAAGTCGGTAAAGCAAGCCAGAGGGTCAAACCAGGAGAGCAGATCAGACAGGTCAGGAACAAGCCGGGTCACAACAGGAATCCAAACAGCAGTTTAACAGAGTCTCGGGAACACAGGAAGGCTGATGACTATCAAGCAATGAGAGGGGCTCAGTGGCCGTCTTATATAGGCCAGCAAGTGGCTGCATCTGTTGCGTGCGCCGATTGACGCTCCCGCACATGCGTGCGCGCCTGTTGGTTCCATTGCGCATGTTTGTGCGCATGTATTCATTGCGCATATGCGTGCGCCTATTCGCGCCGCTTGCGTCAGTGCGCACAGGGATGTGCTGGAAGCGGCCATTACTAGTACTGGCACGATTGCCAGTTCTCCTACGGCCGTTTCCCTGACTGTGCCCCCCCAAGGGGCAGCCTCCGGATGCCCCCATGGGCCAATGCTTCAGGATGTCTACTGTGAAAGTCCCGTACCAGTGTAGGAGCGTGCACATTGTTTGCAGACTCCCAGGAATTGTCTTCGGGGGGATATTCCTTCCACTTGATATACTGGATCTGCCTACCTCTCTTCCGGCAATCCATAATAGCTTCCACCTCGAATTCCGTTCCCCCCTCTACTAAGACTGGGGGTGGAGGTGGCTCCTCTCTTCCAGGAAAAGGACTGAATACCGCTGGTTTGAGCAGGGAGGTGTGAAATACTGGGTGGATCTTGTAGGTATTGGGTAGTGCCAGCTCAAAAGCCACTGGATTTATTTCTCTTTTAATTTCGAAGGGGCTAATGAACTTGGGTCCAAGCTTCCGGGATGGACATGAAAGCTTAAGGTTCACTGAAGAAAGCCATACCTTGTCCCCAATCTTAAAGACAGGGTTCCCTTTTTTTTTCTTGTCATGAAACCTTTTATAATCCTCTTGAGCTTTTCGCATGGCCTCCTGAAGTACCTTGTAGTTGGTTTGAATGGACCTTAATCGATCCTGGACCGCGGTAGTAGATACTTTGGGTATAGTATTCGGAAGGAAGGAGGGGTGAAATCCATAATTTGCCCAGAAGGGAGACTGATTGATTGCTGCATGTAAAGAATTATTATATGCAAACTCTGCACAGGGAAGAAGGGAGATCCAGTCATCTTGTGAGCAGGTACAAAAGCATCGAAGGTACTGTTCTAAGGTCTGATTAGTCCTTTCTGTTTGTCCATTGCTCTGGGGGTGGTAAGCTGAGGAAAGACATACTCCAATTGATAAGGACTTGCAAAGATCTCTCCAGAACTTGGAAGTAAATTGTACTCCTCTGTCGGAGACAATGCTATCAGGCAGTCCGTGTAGTCTGACAATCTCTTTAATAAACATGTTTGCTGTATCCGAAGCGGAGGGTGTGCCGATCATCGGGAGAAAATGTGCCATTTTGGAAAGGCGGTCTACCACTACTATGATGGTGGTACATCCCCCAGAGGGGGGCAAGTCTACTATAAAATCCATGGATATTTCTTTCCAGGGTTGTTCAGGAATGGGCAGTGGCCTCAAAAGTCCCCATGGCTTGGTATTGGAACCCTTATTGTGCTGGCACGTGGTGCAAGAATTAACATATTCTTTGCAGTCCTGTCTTAGGCTGGCCCACCAAAAGGAGCGCTGAACAAGTTCCATGGTTCTTCGTATTCCAAAATGTCCGGCAAGTTTATGGTCATGTGACATCTTTAGGACTTGGAGTCTAACTGGTTGGGGGACAAAAATCTTATCCTGATGCCACAAAAATCCATCTTGATCTCTTAATGAGGACACTTCTGGCCCAGGGCACTGGGCAGAGGCTTGTTTGATCAAAGTCTTTAGATCAGGTTGGATGAGCAAAAAATGGAAAAGGATCGTACTTGGCTCTGTTGTTTCAGGGGTGTTTGGAAACATTCGGGAGAGTGCATCCGCTTTCCCATTCTTGGAACCTGGCCGATATGTAAGGTGGAAATTGAACCTGGAGAAAAACAAAGCCCATTGGGCTTGCCGAGGTCTTAAACGTTTGGCTGTCCTGAGGTACTCCAGGTTCTTATGGTCTGTAAAAATCATAATGGGATGAGCGGCACCCTCCAGTAAGTACCTCCATTCTTCTAAGGCAGATTTAATGGCCAGTAGCTCTCGATCTCCGACACCGCAATTTCTTTCTGGTGGACTCATCTTTCGAGAGAAAAAGGCTACGGGGTAAAGAAGAGCCTTGGGACACCGCCGTTGAGACAGGATTGCCCCTGACGCTATTTCAGAAGCGTCTACTTCTAGTACATAAGGTAAGGTTGGATCTGGGTGCTGTAAGATAGGTGTAGAAGTGAATAGATTCTTTAATTTGTCAAAGGCTGTCTGAGCTTCTGGGGACCACTGGAAACGGGCCTTCTGACGGGTCAACTGAGTGATGGGTGCTATTGTGGTGGAGAAACCTTTCACAAACTTCCTGTAAAAATTGGAAAACCCTATGAAGCGCTGAACACCCTTCTTGTCCGAGGGAGCTGGCCAGTCGAGTATTGCTTCCACTTTCTTTGGATCCATTGCAATTCCTTCTGTGGAGATGATGAGGCCCAGAAACTGAATAGATGTTTTCTCAAAATCACATTTGTCTGCCTTGACATATAGTCCATGTTTTCTCAGGGTTAGGAGCACCTTTTTTACGTGGGTTCGGTGGAGTTCCAAAGAGGCAGAAAAGATGAGAATATCATCGAGGTATACAATTACAAAGTAGTCGAGGAATTCCCGGAAGATATCGTTCACTAGATGCTGGAACGTAGCTGGAGCATTGCACAATCCGAACGGCATCATAAGGTATTCGAAGTGGCCGAACCTCGTCCGGAATGCTGTTTTCCACTCGTCTCCCTGGCGGATGCGGACGAGATTGGAGGCGCCCCTCAGATCTAGTTTAGTGAAAATCTGGGCGGTTCGGAATCTTTGAAAGAGTTCAGGGACCAGAGGGAGCGGGTATCGATTCTTTACGGTAATTTTGTTAATGTCTCTGTAGTCTACACATGGCCGTAATGTGCCATTCTTCTTCTCCACAAAGAATATACCCGCCCCAGCAGGAGAAGAAGAGGGTCGGATAAACCCCTTTTCCAGGCTCTCATCAATATATAAACGTAGAGCTTCCAGCTCGTTTTCGGATAGGGGAAAGATTCGTCCGAACTGAATCTCAGCCCCCGGGAGCAGTTCTATCGGACAATCATAAGGTCGGTGAGGTGGAAGGACATCGGCCTTTTTCTTGTCGAAAACGTCTATGAACTCATGATAAGCTGGGGGGACATGCTTAAGGTTGTCGAGAGCAGGTTGCACGGTCAGGCAGGTAGCGGGCTCACTGGAGTTGGGAGCAAAGCAATGTTGTAGGCAATACTCAGAAGAAAGAGAGATTTCCTTCTTGACCCAGTTGATTCGCGGGTTGTGTGCCAGTAGCCACGGCATTCCCAAGATGATGGGAAACATGGGAGAGCATAAAATGTCAAAACGGACAAATTCTTGATGGCCGATATCAGTAGTAATGAAGATGGGCATGGTTTCTTGAGTGACGAGTCCAGAACTGGGCAAAGAACCATCGGCTAGCAGAACTTCCAGTCCTTGTTTCTTCCCATAAAGGGGCACACCAAGTCTTTTAGCTAGAGATAAGTCCATAAAGCAGCTGCAAGCCCCGGAGTCAATAATTGCTTGTAATCGGAACTCCCTTCCTGCCATTTGTAAGGAGATGGGGAGAGCAAGGTAGGAAATGGAGGATCCGGAAACTTGGAGATGTGTGGAACTCGGTGGGTAGACCTTACTGTGTCTTATGGGGCAACTGCGTAAGAAGTGTCCAGCCCCTCCGCAGTATAGGCAAAGAGAGGCCTGCCACCGGCGTTGTCTCTCATCAAAGGTAAGAGGAGGATGCACCAAGCCAACTTGCTTTGGTCCTTTCTTCAGATTTGTAGAGCAGGAAGGCGTAGGTGCAATGGTAGGTGAAGACTTGGGTGGTCTCTGAGTAGGCTGGGAGTTTTGAGCATATTCCACCCGCCGTTCCCGCAGACGCCTGTCAAGCTGAATGGCTAAGAAAATAAGTTTGTCAAGAGTGTCGGGAACAGCAACTCGGGCCAGCTCATCTTTAAGGGTCTCAGACAGTCCTTGGCGGTACTGAAACCTGAGTGCTGCCTCATTCCAGCTTGTATCGGTGGACCATCTGCGGAATTCTACGGTAAAATCTTCCACTGGGCGGTCTCCTTGCCGTAAGGCAGCTAAGGCTGATTCAGCGGAGGCCACACGCTGGGGGTCATCATACAATAGAGTCATAGCCTCAAAGAAATTGTCCATGGTATCCAAAGCCGGGCTCTTTTGTTCCAGCAGGTTGTGGGCCCAAGCTTGGGGTTCCTTGGATAGTAGGGAAATTATGAATCCTACTTTTACGAACTCGGAAGAAAAAGTCCTAGGCTGGAGGGCCAAGTACAGTAGGCATGCATTCTTAAAAGCCCTGAACTTCTTTAGATCTCCGAGGAATCATTCGGGTGTTGGTACTCGTGGTTCGGGAGAAGACACCATCACTGTATGGGTTGGAGAAGTAGCTTCCGGAGGCAGGAAAGCTGGTGCTGCATCGGTGGAAGGCTGACTGGACTCTACCGAAGCTGGAACAACAGGTGAGTGATGCAACCGATCTTCCAGATGAAGATAGCCCTCTTGGAGTCTCTGAATGGCTTGTGTAAGGGAGGTGACTTGCTGGCACATCAGCTCGAGCGGGGAAGCACCTCTGTCGGCCTCGGACATGGCTTGATAGTACTGTCACGTACCTGGTTGGAGGCCGAAATGCCGAGAGGGCTCCCCTTGCGGCTGAGTGCAGTACACCTCTGAGGTTGGGTACAGAGGGTGTAGTGCCCAGAGAAGCACAGGTTGCCAGATGGGTCCAGGAGAGCAGAGCTGGTGGGATCCTGAAGAACACCAGTGGATGCAGGACACCGCTCAGGGAGTAGTAGTGGCAGCCAGGCTGAGGGTCAAACCCAGTAGATCCACCAGGAGGAAGAGGTGGGTTGCAGGAACGAAGACAAGCCAATGGTCTGGTAACAGGAAGCAGGCAGGAACAGATGACTGTGGCAAAGTCTGTGGAACAAGCCGGGATCAGGTGGAGGAGAAGGCAACAAGTCGGTAAAGCAAGCCAGAGGGTCAAACCAGGAGAGCAGATCAGACAGGTCAGGAACAAGCCGGGTCACAACAGGAATCCAAACAGCAGTTTAACAGAGTCTCGGGAACACAGGAAGGCTGATGACTATCAAGCAATGAGAGGGGCTCAGTGGCCGTCTTATATAGGCCAGCAAGTGGCTGCATCTGTTGCGTGCGCCGATTGACGCTCCCACGCATGCGCGCGCCTGTTGGTTCCATTGCGCATGTTTGTGCGCATGTATTCATTGTGCATGTCCGTGCGCATGTATTCATTGCGCATGTGCGTGCGCCTATTCGCGCTGCTTGCGTCAGTGAGCACAGGGATGTGCTGGAAGCGGCCATTACTAGTACTGGCACGATTGCCAGTTCTCCTACGGCCATTTCCCTGACAACCTGTGTGAGTATGGCACAACGACAGGCTTTTTCCCCACGCCATTGGCTACTTATAAAGGATGCATGCACTGTACTGTCACCATTTGAGGAGGCCACAAGGATGGTGAGCCGTAACAATGCATGCATCAGTGACACAATCCCTGTTGTGTTCCTGCTGGAGCAGACTCTGCGTGCCATTTTGGACAGGGCACTCAGAGCAGTGGGAGGAAGAGGAGGACTTCCTTATCTCTCAAGGCCCACTTTATGCAGACACCTTTATTCCTATGCCACAGAACACACAAGAGGAGAGAGAGGAGGATTCTGGCCGTTTTGGAGGCATTGAAGCAGAGGAAGACATACGTTGAACAGTAAGAGATGGTTTTCTTTTCACAGAACCCTTGGGAGTAGTACATGGCTGGGAGGAGGCAGTTCCAGATACTCTAATCCTCAGTGACCCCGAGGAGTCTGCTTCTCATGCCTCCACAAATTTGTGGTGCATGGGTTCCCTCATGCTTCAAAGTCTGTGAAAGGACCCAAGAATACGTGCCGTAAAGGAGATGGATCACTATTGGTTGGCAAACCTCCTTGACCACTGTTATAAGGGAAAAGTCTCAGAACTCATCCTGTTCCCACATTGACTGCAGAAGATAAAATCTCTTGAGGACACCTTTAAGAGAAGTTTATGGAACGCTTTTCCCGCCTCCTGGTATGTTAGTGTAGTGGAAAACTTAGTTTTGAGGCTTCTGTTAGTCAAGAGAGAAGCGGAGGAGAAGGCGGCTGACTAAGTGATGCATTTCTCAATTTTTTTAGTCCTCGCCGCCCAGGGCTTTCAGCTTCCACATCCCATGGGCAGCGTCGGCATCACATGGTGGATGATTATTTAGGGGCGAAAACAGAGATGGAGAGCTTTCCAGTCGACGATCCACTGGCTTACTGGGTCATGAGAATAGACCACTGGCCAGAACTTGCCCAGTATGCTACTGAGCTGCTGGGCTGCCCTTCATCCAGCGTGTTTTCCGAACAGGCATTGAGTGCTGCTGGGGGTTTTGTTACTGATCATAGAACGCGTCTGTCCACAGACTCAGTGGAATGTCTGACTTTTATCACAATGAATCACTCCCGCATTACCAGCAGCTATGAAGTCCCTGATGCCGATGTCGCAGATTAATTGTTTTTGGGATGTGGAATCTCAGCAGGACTTCTAGGCTGTCTAGTGTTGGGGGTGTTGATTTCATCAGGAAGAATGTTATTGGTGTAGGTTTCATGGGCACAATTAACAGCCAAAAACCATTTTTTCCGCACTTGTTTAACAGGTAAATATTACCATTTTTTACAGCAAGGCCAATTCTTGCTTTCATCAAGAGTAATTCTATAGGGTTACGGTGTGAAGGCGCCACCGACACCCAAATTTATTTTTTTCGCACCTGTATGATAGGGGCATATTATTACAGTTTTTGACAGCAAGGCCAATTCTTGCTTTCATCAAGAGTATCTCTATAGGGCTATGGTGTGAAGGCACCACCGACACCCAAAGAACAATTTTTCCGCACCTGTTTGACAGGTGCATAGCATTACAATTTTTGACAGCAAGGCCAATTCTTGCTTTCATCAAGAGTACCTCTATAGGGTTACGGTGTGAAGGCACCACAGACACCCAAAGAAACAATTTTTCCTTACCCGTTACAGAAGTAGAAATCCAAAGTCTGTGGTAGAGACACCAGAATTTATCCAAAGAAAAAATATAATCTTGTTCCCCGTGCACTACATTGTGGCGTCATCATACAGACTGACTCCCCAAGCCGTTGCTTACAAAATAAAGAAAGCTTGCAGGGAAAAGGTAATTTGTTGGGGCTTTATAAAAATCAATTATTGCCGCAGCAGATTTTGTACAGATGTGCCACTTTACAGGTGGACAATAGGGACCCCCCCCCCCAGGCACTATATTAAAAGGAATTTTTATACTTTCGCTTTAACCACTTAAGCCCCGGACCATTTGGTAGCTAAAGGACCAGAGGTGAATTCAGAATTTTGTACTGCGCTGCTTTAACTGTAAATTGTGCGGACATGCAATGTTGTACCCAAACGAAATTTGCGTCCTTTTCTTCCCACAAATAGAGCTTTCTTTTAATGGTATTTGATTGCCTCTGCGATTTTTATTTTTTGCGATATAAACGGAAAAAGCCCGAACATTTTGAAAAAAAATGATATTTTCTACTTTTTGTTATAAGAAAAATCGAATAAACTCAATTTTAGTCATACATTTAGGCCAAAATGTATTCAGCCACATGTCTTTAGTAAAAAAAATGTCAATAAGCATATATTTATTGGTTTGCGCAAAAGTTATAGCGTTTACAACCTAGGGTACATTTTCTGGAATTTACACAGCTTTAAATTTATGACTGCCTATCTCATTTCTTGAGGTCCTAAAATGGCAGGGCAGTACAAACCCCCCCAAATGACCCCATTTTAGAAAGTAGACACCCCAAGGAAATTGCTGAGAGGCATGTTGAGCCCATTGAATATTTTTTTTTTGTCCCAAGTGATTGAATAATGACAAAAAATAAAAATAAAAAATTACAAAAAGTTGTCACTAAATGATATATTGCTCAGTGCTCACACATGCCATGGTTATATGTGGAATTGCACCCCAAAATACATTCTACTGCTTCTCCTGAGTATGGGGATACCACATGTGTGGGACTTTTTAGGAGCCTAGCCACGTACGGGACCCCGAAAACCAATCACCGCCTTCAGGATTTCTAAGGGCGCAAATTTTTGATTTCACTCCTCACTACCTATCACAGTTTTGAAGGCCATAAAATGCCAAAATAGCACAACCCCCCCCCAAATGACCCCATTTTAGAAAGTAGACACCCCAAGGAAATTGCTGAGAGGCCTGTTGAGCCCATTGAATATTTTTTTTTGTCCCAAGTGATTGAATAATGACAAAAAAAATAAAAAATTACAAAAAGTTGTCACTAAATGATATATTGCTCACACATGCCATGGTTATATGTGGAATTGCACCCCAAAATAAATTTTGCTGCTTCTCCTGAGTACGGGGATACCACATGTGTGGGACTTTTTAGGAGCCTAGCCGCGTACGGGACCCCGAAAACCAATCACCGCCTTCAGGATTTCTAGGCACAAATTTTTGATTTGACTCCTCACTACCTATCACAGTTTCGAAGGCCATAAAATGGCAAAATAGCACAAAACCCCCCCAAATGACCCCATTTTGGAAAGTAGACACCCCAAGCTGTTTGCTGAGAGGCATGGTGAGTATTTTACAGCTCTCATTTGTTTTTGAAAATGAAGAAAGAACTTTTTTTTTTTTTCTTTTTTTTTTTCAATTTTCAAAACTTTGTGACAAAAAGCGAGATCTGCAAAATACTCACAATACCTCTCAGCAAATAGCTTGGGGTGTCTACTTTCCAAAATGGGGTCATTTGGGGGGGTTTTGTGCCATCTGGGCATTCCATGGCCTCCGAAACTGTGATAGGCAGTGAGAAGTGAAATCAAAAATTTACACCCTTAGAAAGCCTGAAGGCGGTGATTGGTTTTTGGGGTCCCGTACGCGGCTAGGCTCCCAAAAAGTCTCACACTTGTGGTATCCCCGTACTGAGGAGAAGCAACAGGGGTGTAATTCCACATATGCCCATGGCATGTTTGAGCAATATATCATTTAGTGACAACTTTGTGCAAAAAAAAATAAAAAATTGTATTTTTTCTGCAACTTGTGTCAACATATAAAATATTCCATGGACTCGACATGCCTCTCAGTATATAGCTTGGGGTGTCTACTTTCCAAAATGGGGTCATTTGGGGGGGTTTTGAACTGTTCTGGCATTTTATACACAACATTAGGAAGCTTACATCCACTCTTCTAACCACTTGAAGACAAAGCCCTTTTTGACACTTTTTGTTTACATGAAAACATATTTTTTTTTGCAAGAAAATTATGTTGAACCCCCAAACATTATATATATTTTTAAAGCAAAGGCCCTACAGAATAAAATGGTGGGTGTTGCATTTTTTTTTTCTACACAGTATTTGCGCAGCGATTTTTCAAACGCATTTTTTGGGTTAAAAAATACACTTTTTTTAATTTCAATGCACTAAAACACACTATATTGCCCAAATGTTTGATGAAATAAAAAAAGATGATCTTAGGCCGAGTACATAGATACCAAACACGACATGCTTTAAAATTTTGCACAAACGCGTATTGGTGACAAACTACATACATTTTTAAAAGCCTTTAAAAGCCTTTACAGGTTACCCCGTTAGATTTACAGAGGAGGTCTACTGCTAAAATTACTGCCCTCGATCTGACCTTCGCGGTGATACCTCACATGCATGGTGCAATTGCTGTTTACATATGACGCCAGACCGACGCTTGCGTTCGCCATTGGGCAAGAGCAGGGCAGGGCAGGGGTGCTTTTTTATTTTATTTTTAAATTGTTCCTTCCATATTTATTTTTTTTTTTTTATCATTTTTATTGTTATCTCAGGGAATGCAAATATCCCCTATGATAGCAATAGGTAGTGACAGGTACTCTTTTTTTGAAAAAACTGGGGTCTAGACCCTAGATCTTTCCTCTGCCCTCAAAGCATCTGACCACACCAAGATCGGTGTGATAAAATGCTTTCCCAATTTCCCAATGGCGCTTTTTATATTCGGGGGGGACATTCCCTCCCACTGCTTGTAAAAGCAGTCCAGAGGCTAATTAGCCACTAGGATTGCTTTTACATGAAAGCCGGCTGCTGGCTGAAAAGAATGATACCAAGATGATACCTAAACCCGCAGGCATCAATCTGGTATAACCAATCAAAGTCCAGCAACATACCAGTACGTTGCTGGTCCTTGTTGGACATGTATTGTAATCTTTTTTTTTCATGCAGCCAGGTGGCTGAACGAAAAAAGAGATTGATCGGTGGGTATGCCCACCATTAGAATACCGCCCTTCATCCACCCACTTCTAATGATGGGCATACATGCACCATTTATATATGCCGAAGCATGGGGGCATCCTCCCGCAAAAAAGTTATGCCACACACACATGGTCGGACTTTTCCACGGGCAAGCCTCCGTCGGAATTTCGATCGTATGTACGCGGCATTAGGAGCAAAATCACTCCTCCGCCCCTGCTGCCCCAATGCTTCGGCATATTTGCTTTTTTTTTTAACTGTGGTGGTGAAATCAGCTCCTACAGCGCTGGAGTCGCAGGGATCAGGCCTGTCTCTGCGAACGCTGCAGTTATGTTTGTTGTGTTTTGTAAGTGACAGTGATCGATCGATACTGCACTTGGGTGGCCTGGGCTGGACGGAGGGGCAAAACGCAGGTGCTAGCAGGTATCTGGGCTGATCCCGCTAACACTGCGTTTTTGGGAACCCTAAACTGCTGGGGGCGCTAGTATAGATCTGATCAGATCAGATATTGATCTGTTCAGATACTATACCACTAAGGGAGGTGTATGCTTCACGCGTGGGTGTTAGCGTTACTGGCACTAACCTGACGCTGCCTGGGGTGTGGCGCAGACCCTCTCTGATGCTAAAACCTAATTGATATCACCCGCCGGGCGATCAGGGGGTTAAACCTTTATTGGGTTATATACGGCGGGTGCCCTGACACTATAAAAAGCAAACTAACTAACCAGCGTCACCCGTAACACTTATATGATGATCACTGGTGAAAGGGTTAACTAGGGGCAATTAGGGGGTTAAAACATTTATTAGATAATATATGGGGGTACCTGACGCTATAAAAACCTGCGGCGAACCTAAAAAAAATTACTGGCTACCGATCTGCATCACCGACGCTAAGACAGCGATCAGAAAAATGATCGCTTAGCGACAGTGGTGATAGGGGGTGAAAGGGTTACCTGGGGGGCGATCAAGGGGGTTAAACCTTTATTAGATAATTTATGGGGGTACCTGACGCTATAAAAACCTGCGGCGAACCTAAAAAAAAAATACTGGCTACTGATCTGCATCACCGACGCTAAGACAGCGATCAGAAAAATTATCGCTTAGCGACAGTGGTGATAGGGGGTGAAAGGGTTACCTGGGGGGCGATCAAGGGGGTTAAACCTTTATTAGATAATTTATGGGGGTACCTGATGCTATAAAAACCTGCGGCGAACCTAAAAAAAATCACTGGCTACCGATCTGCATCACCGACGCTAAGACAGCGATCAGAAAAATTATCGCTTAGCGACAGTGGTGATAGGGGGTGAAAGGGTTACCTGGGGGCGATCAAGGGGGTTAAACCTTCATTAGATAATTTATGGGGGTACCTGACGCTATAAAAACCTGCGGCGAACCTAAAAAAAAATACTGGCTACCGATCTGCATCACCGACGCTAAGACATCGATCAGAAAAATGATCGCTTAGCGACAGTGGTGATAGGGGGTGAAAGGGTTACCTGGGGGGTGATCAAGGGGGTTAAACCTTTATTAGATAATTTATGGGGGTACCTGACGCTATAAAAACCTGCGGCGAACCTAAAAAAAATTACTGGCTACCGATCTGCATCACCGACGCTAAGACATCGATCAGAAAAATGATCGCTTAGCGACGGCGGTGCTAGGGGGTGAAAGGGTTATCTGGGGGGTGATCAAGGTGTTAAACCTTTATTAGGGGGGGTTAGGGGCTGCACTGGACCTAAAACTAAATGTAGTGACACTTTTACAGTCACAAATGTCACTGATTGCAGTGATCAGTAAATAAATGGTCACTGCAATCAGTGACACTGTGACTGGGGGCTGGGGGGCGATCTGGGGGGGCCTGGGGGGGCGATTTATGTGCCTATGTGTGCTGGTGTTAGTGTAGTGTTTGTGCACTAACCTGTGTGTCTTCTCTTGTACGGCGCTCGGTATATGTGAGCGCCGCACAGGAGATGACATCACTTCCTCCTGCTTTCTCTGTCTGTGTGTACATTCAACAGACAGAGGGGGCATTTCTATTCGCCGGGAGCGATCGCGGGGGGTGGCCGGAATCGAACGGCTGTCCCCTCATGTCGGATCGCTCCCCAACGAATTCCGACCGCTCACTGTACAGAATGGGGGTCCGATCGGACCCCCCAACTGTACAAAGGCAATCACGTATGCTCTACGTGATTGTGCCTGTCGGTGCCATTGTGCCGACGTATATATACAGTGAGCGGTCGTTAAGTGGTTAAGCATTAATAAATCACTGCTCATTTAAAAATTACGTTTTTTACAAACTTTTTTTCATTGATACATGTCCCCCAGGGCAGTACCCGGACCCCCATAACCATTGTTTGCCCAATCACTTGCATATAAGCCTTCAAAATGGTCACTTTAGATTTTGGCCAATCCCTAATTCCCACAAAGTGTCAAAAGTGTCAGTTAGTGTCAGATTTCCCACCATACTATCACAGTCCCACTATAAGTGGCTGATCACCGCCATTACTAGTATAAAAATAAAAATAAATAAAAATTTCAGTATATACAGTTTTTAGGCGCTATAACTTTGCGCAAACCAATCAATATAGGCTTATTTGGAATTTTTTTTTTCCAAAAATATATAGCAGAATACATATTGACCTGGATATGTGATTTTTTTTACATTTTTTTTATTGGATAAATTTTAAAGCAGAAAGTAAAAAATATTGTTGTTTTTTTTTTTCAAAATGTGCGGTCTATTTTTAGTTTCTAGCACAAATAATAAAAAACCCAGTGGTGATCAAATACCACCAAAATAAAACTATTTGTGTGAAAGAAATAATATAAATTTAATTTGGGTACAGTGTTGCATGACTGCACAATTGTCAGTTAAAGTAACACAGTGCCAAAAAGCAGAAAATGGCCTGGCCATGACTGGGTAAATCTTCCAGATGGCAAGTGGTTAAAAAGTTTTTTGCAGAATTATGCTAAAATTTTAGTTCACCCCTTCTCCAGAATGTCAGTTTGGCACATTGGCCTTACATGTGGTATCTGCATTGCTTGAGCACTGTGCAGATTTACAGTATCTATTCTTCTGTCCATCTGCCCCTTCTAAGTTACACCATTATTGCAAAGAACGTAGTTTAGACATTTAGGATGTTATTTGCAACTTATCTAGCCCTGAACTGATCTGAATTAATTGAGACTGATTTTTTGCTTATCCCTATTCTTGATTGTAGAATCATTTTCACAGTACATTATACTGTGTAACACTGGTAGTCTTTATGCTTTTGATTTCACATGTTCAAGGCTTGTAATCAGTGATTAATTAATTTAGACCAGTGAAGATAGCTATATTAAATTGGTATTCAGCTAACATAACTATAAAATGCAATTATATACTATTTTTATCAAAAAAATAATGACGATAATATGTCAATGTAATTTAAAAATGAATTAAGCCCAATATAAATTCATGGGTGCCACATCCCTATATAGTAACATCAAAATAAATGAAATAGTGGGAATTAAACTCTAATTTTAGCACCAGGAATCTTGAAGATGTCTTGCATTAAAATGTGGTGGTTTTGAACATATGCTTACTGTATTGCTGATTTTTTCCGTTTTAGATCATTTGGTCTTTTTTAAGCATGTATATCAAATAATATTTTAGATTTTATTGTATTACAATATAATATAATTCCTGGTGCTAAAATTAAAGTTCTATTCCATATATTTCATTTATTTTGATGTTACTTTATAGGGATGTGGCACCCGTGAATTTATATTGGGCCTAATAAAGGCTTAGTTAAAATTTAAATTACATGCATTGACATATTATCACCATTATTTTTTAGATTGAAATAGTATATAAATGCATTTTATAGGTATCTTAGCTGAATAGCAATTTAATATATATACGATTTAAATTGCAATGAGCCAAAACTAGTAGACATTGGACAAGAGAATTTGTCTACCTTCTTTTAATATTTCAGAAGTTAAACCCTGTAATGGGCAGTGAAATGTCTTGTTTAAAACAGCTTACAAACAGCTAATTGCACAAATGAATAACATATATGGGAGTTGTTTTATTTGCCAAATGATGTGCATTTCTTTCCATCCAGTTCTGAGATTTGCACAGCTCTGCCACACAACTCAGTCCTTTCTGGCAGGGGAGGAGAACTGTTTATTTTTTATTTTCTGCTGCAGTTCTGTAACACAAGTCTCCTCACCATCCCTACCCACACCCAGTCACTAGACAGTAAAAAGAAAGCATTGTGATGTACTATTTTCTAATCATTTTTGTGTGTTTTATCTTTTTTTTAGTGGCTTAATATGGCTTTTACACTGGGGTGGTGCGCTTGCAGGATGTTAGAAAAAGTCCTGCAAGCAGCATCTTTCAGGTGTATACACCACTCCTCCACCACCCCTGCCATTGAAATCAATGGGCACCGCTGCCGAAGCACCTGCAAAGCACTTAGACAGCGGCGCTTTGCGGGCACTTTTAACCTTTTATGTGACTGCTAGCGGGGGTTAAATGCGCCCCGCTAGCGACTGAAAAGTGCCGCTATAACAGTGGTAAAGCAGCGCTTTACCGCTAACGCCCCCACCCCCCACCCCAGTGTGAAAGTAGCCTAACTGAGCTCTGGGGAAAATGAGTGCAACTGCAAAGTGAACAGTCTATTTGATGTTATTAAATTAAACCCATAGACAATATTCACACATTTCCAGTATATTCCTGTACTTATAAATGTCTTACAAACCTCTTATATCCCTCTAGTACTTTTTTCCCAAACTCCCAGGTTATTCTCCATTTCAGATTGTAAAGATCCTCGGCCTTTCATCCATCAACTCTCAACGTTATGTATAAAATATAATTTGTGGACGTTTACTGTTTATTCCATTTAATTAACAGAATTTTTTTTTTCCTGTACAATATTTTGCACACTGTCAAATTAATTGAATTACCATTGCCTTATTTTCTTATTAGTATTACAGAGTTTACACAGGAGAGCCTCAATGCTTTAAAAAAGGCTTTATTCAATGGCTTTAGTTTTTATATGCTGTAGAACCAGACAATAAAGCTATGCCTAAAACGATAATCTTACTAGAAGAGATTAATTTCAAAATGTTAAGAGTTTTGCTTTGTTTCTTTTTGTACTTAACCTGTTTGACCCAAGCAGCTGCTTAACTTTGTGAAGAGAACATTTATGACTTTATTTTGGTCCAATCTAGAGCTCTTTTTCTTGGCTTTCATTTCGAGCTCGAGCCAGGCTTAATACTTAAAGTTTTGATTTTGATTTTACATGCATCTTTTGTCCCCGCCTCTGTGGCTAGATACTTTGGAATTTTGTAAGGGTGCCACCTGAAAGCAGCACTAGAATTTGATAACGTCAAGAACATACGGCAAGAGGCATGGGAGGGAAGAGGGTCACCTTACTGTATCTCTGATACCCTAAACAAGCTAGAATCTAATACTATATAAATATTGGAGTACACAGTAGACTAAAAGTATTCTATAAACATTTACTGTGAATGGAGGCATTAGTGAAGGCTTAGGCCCAGCCTGAATTCCCATGAAATTTGTAAATATTTCTTTCATTTGTTCTCCATTTACAATTAGTTGCGGTCAAGCTGATCAAAGGCGACAGAGGCCTGTTGCATGTGAACCAGCATCCCTCACAATGACATCCACAAAGCAGAATGAAATATGAAATATCAGGTTTCCACGGATGTATGAACTTGTAAAAAATCTGAAAGAATAGGAGGTTTTTCACACTGAGTAATGTGAAACATTTGGTGCGGATTGTAGACCTCAGAAGAGGAAAGCTGAGAGCCAAAATCCAACAGACAATAAAACAGAAGCAGGCAGAAAGTAAAAATAACAGCTATCCACCAAACTCTATTGATTTAGATGTCATTGTAGCCCTAAACGCTCTACCCATGTTCACCACATGATGTTAGCTTTATCTAAATTACTGTCAGGTAAAGTATAGTCAATTTGCACCGACAGGAATTTTTCTTTGCTGCAACAGAAAAAGATGTTTTGTTTCAAAATTGTCTGGTTAGAAGTGACTGGAAAGTCCTGGAAAGTGACCCTGTCATTGCAGGTGGAAACTAAAACATGGGATATAATCAAACCTATATGGACATAAACTCCAAGTAAGTGCACGTTGCCAACTAAAATAAATAACTCAATTATCCAAATTGATACGCTTGTGAAAAACTACAAAGAAGCTAAATGTGACTGCATGCAATTCTTTCGTTCACTCTTATCTATTTTGCAGACTAGCGCTGCTCAAATGTACAGTAAGTGATGCCTTCAAAGCACAGATACCCCAAATAACATAATCTGCTTATAATTACAAATTTTTTACTTTTGTATTCATTCATCAACAGTAGACAGCGATATAAATAATGAATACTAATCTACTTAAATTAATTTAGTCAATAGGACAGACCGGTAAGACAGCTTCGGCAGGTTGGTAACTTGACCACTCCCTACTGCAGTTTAGCATGCAGCTCTGTCAACCTGCCCCCTAGAACATGATAAAGCATCAGCAGGCTGGTGAGGTGATTTCTATACCTCTTTTACATGCTGCCATTTGCCAGCACATGTGAATGATACAGATCCTGATTAGCTCAAAGTACTGCCCTTTACCTCTCTTCTTTCAGTTCTACTGTACACGGAATTACAAGAGACTAATATTCAGGTTTGTACACTAATTGAGTTTAAAAACACAACTTGTTTAAGTTATATTTTTAATACCTAACTGTAGTAGTATTTTTTATAGTTGCCTGGAGTTCAGCTTTAATGTCAAATATATTCAGTTCCCAAACCCTCTAGAGCTGCTGTTACTAAGATGTGTTCTATCTTGTAGGAATTCATGTTGCTAAAAACATTTTTGGTTAAAGATTAAGAGCCCTTTCACACTGCCAGCACCCGAAAAACGCTGGTAAAGTGCCACAAAAACTAGCGACGCTTTACCGCCGTTTTTCGAGCGCTAGCGGGGCGCTTTTAACCCCCGCTAGTGGCCGAATAAGGGGTTAAAAGCGCCCACAAAGCACCGCTGCCAAGGCGCTTTGCAGGCGCTTCCCATTGATTTCAATGGGAAGGGGCGCTTTAGGAGCGGTGTATTCACGGCTCCTAAAGCGATGAAAAGAAGCTGCTTGCAGTTTTTTTTTTGACTCCCTGCCAGAGCAGCGCCTCAGTGTGTGAAAGCACTCAGGCTTTCATATTGGGATTGCAGATGAGGCTTCTTTCAGGAGCTTTACAGGCGCTTTTTTTTAACACTAAAGTGCCTGAAAAACTCCCCAGTGTGAAAGGGGTCTAAAACTCCTGTCAGGTTTTTATTTTTTCGTCTCTGCCCCATTGGGGTGATTTCCCTTCTCTTCCAGTCCTGGTGAAATAATATAAGAAGTTAGTGGCAATCTCTCCAAAGTGAGTGAAAATCCCCTCTTAGACCCCTTTCACACTACAGGTGTTTTTCAGGCGCTTTAGCACTAAAAATAGTGCCTGTAAAGCGCCTGAAAAAAGCCTCATCTGCAATCCCAGTGTGAAAGCCCAAGTGCTTTCACACTGGGGCACTGCGCTGGCAGGGCGTCAAAAAAAGTCCTGCAAGCAGCTTCTTTGCAGCACTTTAGGAGCAGTAAATACTGGGGCACTGCGCTGGCAGGGCGTCAAAAACAGTCCTGCAAGCAGCTTCTTTGCAGCGCTTTAGGAGCGGTGAATACACAGCTCCCAAAGTGCCCCTGCCCATTAAAATCAATAGGCAGCGCCGCAAAAGCGCCTCAGCAGCGGCTCTTTGCGGGCGCTTTTAACCCTTTATTCGCCCGCTAGCGGGGGTTTAAAGCGCCCCGCTAGCGCATGAAAAGTGCCACAAATACTACGGTAAAGCGATGCTTTTAGCAGCGTTTTACTGCTGACGCCTGGGCGCTGTCAGTGTGGAAGGGCTCTTAGACAGTTGTAACTGAAACAGGTGACCCCCCATGAAAGATTTACCCTCACTGACTATAACAAGGGCAATACCGTATATACTCGAGTATAAGCCGACCCGAATATAAGCTGAGGCACCTAATTTTACCACAAAAAACTGGGAAAACTTATTGACTCGAGTATAAGCCTAGGGTGTCCATCTGCATGCCTCACTGTGCCCCACTTTGCCTCACTGTGTCCACGTGCATGCCTCACTGTGTCCATGCCTCACTGTGTCCATGTCTCACTGTGTCCATGCCTCATTATTCCCATGCCTCACTGTGTCCATGACTAGACTGACGTTTAACATGGGAGTCTATGGAAGGGGTGCCCAGGTTTGAAAAATCAGTGCTCCCCGGCCGTAGGTCCCCCAGTCAAAAAACTTTGCACACTTATAGAGAAGAAATCGGGCTACATGTGTGCCATTTCGCATCGAGGGGACCTACGACCGGCTGGTACCGGGTCCCCAAGTTCACCGGAGAATTTACTGTTTAACATGGGAGTCTATGGAAGGGGTGCCCGGCTTTGAAAAATCAGTGCTTCCCGGCTGTAGGTCCCCCGGATAACAAACTTTGCAAACTCGTAGAGGAAGAGTGAGGCTTGTACCGGGTCCCCAAAGTCCGGGAGATCAGGCGCAAAAAGGTGACTCGAGTATAAGCCGAGGGGGGCATTTTCAGCAAAAAAAAATGTGCTGAAAAACTCGGCTTATACTCGAGTATATACGGTATGTTAAATTTCTGATCACAGGATAAATAGAAAGGGTCATTCTCCATAGCTGAAACACAGACATCAATACAAAACAAACACGGGTTCTAACCCCTTCCTATTCTTTTAAAAGGTAAAAGAATGTTTAGGCTTCATATACACTTTATAGGAATTTTACCCTTAACCACTTCCCGCCCGCCGTATACAGAATGACGCCTGGAAAGTGATTCTGTTATCCTGACTGGGCATCATATGACGTCCAGCAGGATAACATGCCAGCGCGCGCCCGTGGGGGCTCGCAGCACGGCGATCGCGAGTGCAGCGTGTCAGTCTGACACCCTGCATCTCCGATCGTGATAAGAAGCCTCTGTCAGAGGCTTCTTACCACGTGATCAGCTGTGACCAATCACAGCTGATTATCGCGTGAACCAGGATCGACAGCTCGACCTGTCAGAGGGGGTGTCTGTGCTGATAATTAGCACATTGATTATCAGCACAGCCCCCTCAGTTCTGCCAAACACATGCCAATCAGTGCCCAGCAGTGTCCCTACAATAAAGTGTGCCAGTGCCCACCACAGTGCCAATCAGAGCCCACCACAGTGCCAATCAGAGCCCACCAAAGTGCCAATCAGTGCCCACCACAGTGCCAATCAGTGCCCAGCAGTAACACCTGTCAGTTATCTATGAGTACCTCATCATCAGTGCTGCCAATCAGTGCCGCCTGTCAGTGTCCATCAGTGCCGCCTGTCAGTGCCCATCAGTGCCGCCTGTCAGTGCCCATCAGTGCCGCTTATCAGTGCCCATCAGTGCTGCATATCAGTGCCGCCTATTGGTGCCCATCAGTGCTGCATATCAGTGCCGCCTATCAGTGCCCATCAATTCTACATATCAGTGCCTCCTCATCAGTGCCCATCAGTGCCACTTTATCAGTGCCAACTCATCAGTGCCCATCAGTGCCGCCTCACCAGTGCCCATCAGTGCCGTCAGTGAAGGGGAAAAAAAAATTATGACGAAAACTAAGAAAACCTTATTTTTTTCAAAACATTTTGGTCTTTTTTAGTTTGTTTAGCAAAAAATAAAAACCCCCAGAGGTGATCAAATACCACCAAAAGAAAGCTCTATTTGTGGGAAGAAAATTATTAAAATTTCGTTTGGGTACAGTGTTGCATGACCACGCAATTGTCATTCAAAGTGTGACAGCACTAAAAGCTGTCCTGAGCAGGAGTGGCCGAAAGTGGTATGGAAGTGGTTAAGTCAGTAACATCTACAGCCTGCAGCAGCATCTACTGGATAATTGTAAACTACTAGCTTGTCCTTTTAGATATTATGGTTGTCTTTGAACTCTGTTAGGTCTGAACAGACTGATAATGTATCAGTTAGTTTAACAATATACTGTATATATCAATTAGTGATTGGTTTTAGTGTATTTATTTATGGAATTCTGGCATAGCTTAGCAAATACATATGGGTGCTGGCATCTTCGCTAAAGCCTCATACACACGATCGGACTTCAAACAAACTTTTCCGTGGATTTTTGTTCGAAGGGCGTTTGCCATGAACTTGGTATGCATACACACGGCAGGACTTTTTCAGCAAACTTTCCCAAAATCACGTGGTTTTTCAGCTCTTCACCGCCACCCTTTGGTCAACTTCTGTATTGTTCTCTGATCTTTTGCATTGGTTTTGAGCATGCAAGTTTGTACTTTGGACTTAAGTCCGATGGATTTCTGTACACACGGCAGGACTTTGTACCATAGGTCTTTTGTTGCCGGAAAGTTTGTCTGTTTGCAGAGCAAACATTTGTCCGATGAAAACCGAAAAAGTTTGTCCGATGGAGCGGTCGGATTTTTTGAAAAACCTGATCATTTTGAAGTTTGTTGTCAAAAAGTCCTATCGTGTGTAAGGGCCTTAAGACTTGAAAATCTGTTGTTTATTAAAAGCCCCACACCTATCCAGCACTGGAGGCTGCCATTACCTGATACCAAAGTGATACACATTTCTCCATCATGCACAGTGACATGTCTGACTGACATCAAGCACTTTAAGGGTCAGGAAAAAATGTCAATACCCATCTGCCTCTGATCACTTAGTTATATAAAAAAATGTTGTTCTGCAACATGAAAACATATGGTTTGCATTACATCCAAAGAGCACTAACTGATGTGATATGGTATTTATGCAGGCCAAAATATTATCATTCTGTATATTTGCCATGGACTGTAATTAACAAGGAATGGGTTCTACTGCTTTTTACGAGAGAAAAGCATGCTTTTTACTTAGCAGAGGCAATAATGTTGTATGGTAACAGTAACTTTTCGATAATGAGTGAATCAATTAAAAAATTAGGAATCTCTGGGATTTATACTTTGTAATGGGTATCCTATGTTGACTTGTCCATTTTATATTCTTGTATTGCTGTCTCTTCAAAAATAAAGAATGTATTAAAATAATTAGGAAATATAGTTCATTTATAAGTTCTCCTAAATATATGCATAATCATTTGTTCAGTCTGCAGATAACCATGCAAATCATGAAATCTGATCATCTGGATTTTTTAATCACTTTACTTTCTGTAGATTGGATTGATCTATAGGCAAATAAACAAGTTAATTAAAAAATGCTAATTACTGATCCTATTGATTCAATCTTTATTCTTAATAAGAATTTTTCTTGTCATAGTGTCAGGCATACTAAAGAAAATTTGTAATCTTTGTTTGTTATGTTGTCATCCTAATGACAAAGTTCTTTAGGTTGGCTATGTCTTACTAGAGTTCCCTAAAACACTTGCCAATGGGCACTCTCATTGCACTGATTGACTTGCATCTCCTCCAGCAATTTCCTTCATTTTTAATGTAGCAGCTTGGCTACTGTGTTTAACACAGATAGGTGAAATGTGCTCTGATGTTTCATAAATGTGCCGAAAACCCTCTTCAAATAATTCACGCCCCTTATTCACCTGAGCGGTTTCTGCTACAAATAGGTGTACTGCCACTTCTGTCATTTAGAAAATTTATGTGAATGATCAGTTCTCTCTACCCCTCTACCAAACTGCGAAAGTATTAATCATATGTGACTCAGAGATGTACTTCTTCATCCACATCCAGTGATCCAAATTACTTCCACTCCCATTCTATACTCCAAATTTGCTACATAGCATCATCTCTCCCTTGCTCCACTATTAGGTTCCTCATGAAAACCTTGTAGCAATAAATCATTTCATTAATGTTAACTTTTTCAGGATGTCTTCTGTTCATTACATCAGGCTTTTTGGGTTCACATTCTAATTAATTAGATGCAGTATGATTTATTCATTCTATAGTAAATTATTTATTATTTTTCTTTTAGCAATCTAGAATTCTTCTGCATTCAAGAATAAGAAACACAGAAAAAGTAAACCACTGAGTTATCCAATTGGAGCCAGTTGGTAACAGCTTTCTCTCACTTTTCTCATTTTTATTATTTCAATAATAATTTTATTGGCTTATAAGGAACCTATAAGTGTTTTATGTTTGTTTTGTTCTGCCAGTAAAGAGCCAGAAACAGATTTATAAATTATTGCTGTTCATTTGTTGGAAGAAACACATGGAAAAGTGTATCAAGTTATGTGAGCTGTGGGATTAAAATGAGAAGGTATTGTATGCATTTTTTTTTTTCACTTTCCTTTTATTGGACGAAACATGCCACATCTGCTTCCAGGTAAGGGATTCCTTTTAATATGGTAGCCATAACTATGCCAAAAAGATGCCAATGACAAACGTGTTCTAGGCCAAAAATCATTCAAAAGCCATCAAGGCATTAGTAAAACATTCTAGTTAGGTCATAGATTTATTGTTTTCAGACCAATTATAGCAGAAATATAAATGTACAATGAGTAACCCCTTTGAAGTGAGGTTTACAAGGCTGAGAGCCAGAAAAAAATTGGCAGAGCTAGAACAAGAAAGCTTTGTTTTTGTTGTGTTTACATGAAGCATTCACATATGTACAGTGCTTCCTGAAATGTAAGCAGACAAAATATAGAATTTTTTTGTTTTGTAACAAAGCATCATGGTTCTTTGTATGATAGTTATGAAATCAAGAGTAGACATTTATATTTTCATGCAATGTTTTGCCCACTGAGGATCCATTTATTAATAAAGACGTGGTTTTGGCAAAAAAAATTATGGATACTTTTTAGCAAAAAAATTGACACAAGAAACTAGATATGAATATGCATTTTGGGCTACAGGGAAACCTTTCCTCAGAGAAACATTGAGTTTATCATTGCTGACCACTCTATTTATAAATGTTGGTTGCCTGGCTGCAATGGTGACCTTTTTGCTTCATTAATTTGGATCACTGACTTGGAACATACAGGGGTTGATTTACTAAAGCTGGAGAGTGCAAAATCAGGCTCACTTTTGCATAGAAACCAATCAGCTTCCAGGTTTTTTGGCAAACCTTAGTTGAACAAGCTGAGGTTAGAAGCTGATTGGCTACCATGCACAGCTGCACCAGATTCTGAGTGCACCAGTTTTAGTAAATCTACACCACAGTATATGCACATAAGAACTATTTTCACTTATGCTTGTAAATCCAGACTCAAGGACTGCATTAACACATATATATATATATATATATATATATTGTGAGGGGGTTAGCTCGGCAGCGGGTGTGTGTGACCCCCGGGATGGGCTCCCCACACAAAACAGGCCCAGCAAACGGAGGTTGTGGTTTTCAAAATCAAAAAGGTGCGGTTTATTTTCTATTTACAGTGACAAAACACAGCAAAGCAAAAGAAACATAACCAAAATAAATCCTGGTCAAGTTGACCTCTGACTAAACATACAGGTTTCCTAACTAACAACTGGGATCAGCCTAGTGCTGTCCTAGTCCCTAAGTCCCTGGTTTAGTAAAAGTCCAAACAAATAGCCACACAGGCTTTGCCTCACCGCACAGGGGTTCACTCTCCCTAGACAGTCCACACAGGTCTGGTTCCAGGCATGAGCTAACATCTAATGAAGCTGGGAGTTCTTATAGAGGCCTAAATGAGCTGACAAGGTTCAGCTGGTCTCCTCATCTCTGTCTGCACGACGCCCCACACTCTCCCTAGAGGTATGAGTCATCCATGAGCCCACTAGCCTTATACAACTCTCCACCTAGTTGTATAAGTCGGCGTAAAGCCTGAATCTGGGCGAAATATATCTACCCCCCTGGATGCAACCAGGTGACTTTACCTTCCTGCTGTCACATACCCCCCCCTCTTGTTTTAACCTCGGGGTTGGAACACCAGCAATCAGGCATTCATGTACTCGAGACAAAGCATCCACATTCCCCATTTGAACGCCAGGGCGATGCTTTACTGTGAAGTTGAATTCCTGGAGGGCCAGGAACCACCTATTCACTCTTCTATTTGTTTCCTTGTTTTGAGCCATCCACTTTAACGGAGCGTGATCCGTAACCATGTCAAAGTGCCTACCTAGCAGGTAGTACCGAAGGGAATCTAGAGCCCACTTCACCGCTAAACACTCCTTTTCAACGGTGGCGTAATTTACCTCATGGGACTTCAACTTCCTGCTGAGGTAAATGACTGGGTGCTCTTCCCCGTTCCAGACCTGGGACAATACTGCTCCTAACCCCACATCTGACGCATCACTTTGTACGACAAAGTCTTTAGAGAAGTCGGGTGAGTACAACACTGGCTGGCTACATAAGGCTTGTTTCAAGAATTGGAATGCTGCCTCAGCCTCGGGGGTCCATTTAATCATGACCGACCCTTTCCCCTTCATCAGGTTGGTTAGGGGCACAGCCTTAGAAGCAAAGTGGGGAATGAATCGCCGATAATACCCAGCGATTCCCAGAAAGGCTCGTACCTGCTTCTTGCTGTTGGGACGTGGCCAACTCTGGATGGCCTCGACTTTGTTGAGTTGGGGTTTTATTACTCCCCTCCCAATGGTGTACCCAAGATATTTGGCCTCCTCCTGCCCAATGGTACACTTCTTGGGGTTAGCCGTAAACCCCGCTTCTCGAACAGAGTCCAGGACTGCTTGCACTTTTGGCAGATGTGAGGCCCAATCTGTGCTATGGACAATTACGTCATCCAGGTAAGCCGCAGCATACTTCCGATGGGGCCTCAGCATCTGGTCCATTTTCCGCTGGAATGTGGCCGGCGCATTCTGTAACCCGAACGGCATTCTTTTATATTGGAACGCCCCGTCTGGGGTTACAAATGCGGTTTTCTCTTTGGCCGACTTGGCCAGGGGGATTTGCCAATACCCTTTTGTGAGGTCAAGAGTCGTCATGTATCGGGCTGTTCCCAGCCGGTCGATCAACTCATCTATACGTGGCATGGGGTAGGTGTCAAATTTTGTAACTTTGTTCAACTGACGAAAATCGTTACAAAATCGCCAGCTCCCATCCGGTTTAGGCACCAACACGATGGGACTAGACCAATCACTTTGGGACTCCTCTATCACCCCTAAGTTCAGCATTTTCTGTACTTCCTCCCGTATTGCCTCCCGTCGAGCCTCTGGGATCCGATAGGGTTTTAACTTCACCCTTTCACCGGGCGGGGTAATGATGTCATGCTCTACCCCAGATGTTTGTCCCGGCAGCTCAGAGAATACCTCCTTGTTGCGAAGCACAAACTCCTTAACCTCCTGTTGTTGGGGTTGTGACAAGGTGGCTGCTATTCCAACCTCAGGAATCACGCAACCAGTTTGAGCTGGTGACCAAGTGTCTGCGACTAGGGACTCTCTATCCCTCCAGGCTTTCAACAGATTAACGTGATAGATCTGTTCGGGCTTTCGCCTTCCTGGTTGTCTGACCTAGTAATTCACTTCGCTCACTTTTTCCATTATCTCGTAGGGGCCTTGCCATTTGGCAAGGAATTTACTTTCAACCGTAGGGACAAGTACCAATATCCTATCCCCCGGGGAAAAGGTACGGGTCTTGGCTCCACGGTTGTACACTCTCTGCTGTGCCAACTGCGCTTGGGCCAAATGTTCCTTCACGATGGGCATTACCTGTGCAATTCGATCTTGCATCAGGGCGACATGCTCAATCACACTCCTGTGGGGAGAACTCTCACTTTCCCAAGTTTCCTTGGCAATATCCAACAGCCCTCTTGGGTGTCTCCCATACAGTAACTCAAAGGGGGAGAATCCCGTAGAGGATTGGGGCACCTCCCTAATAGCAAACATCAAATAAGGAAGTAAACAGTCCCAATCCTTTCCATCTCTATCCACCACTTTCTTCAACATTTGTTTTAGGGTTTTGTTGAATCTTTCAACCAGCCCATCGGTTTGGGGGTGATACACAGACGTACGCAATTGCGTCACTTTGAACAATTTACACAGCTCTTTCATAACCCGGGACATAAAGGGTGTACCTTGGTCCGTAAGCAGTTCTTTACAAATACCCACCCGGCTAAAAACAAGAGATAGCTCTTTGGCTATGGTTTTGGCCGAGGTATTTCGGAGAGGGATCGCTTCTGGATAACGGGTGGCATAGTCCATTATAACTAATATGTACTGGTGCCCCCTAGCGGACTTGATTATAGGACCTACCAAATCCATGGCGATCCTCTCAAACGGGACCTCAATGATGGGTAGAGGGACCAGCGGGCTACGGAAATGTGGCATCGGGGCCAACCTCTGACACACAGGGCAGGAGGAACAATAATTTTCTACGTCCTTCATCACCCCCGGCCAATAGAATCTCTGTAATACCCTCTCTCGGGTTTTCTCTGTCCCCAGATGACCTCCAAGAATGTGCCCATGGGCCAACTCCAACACCAACTTCCTGTAAGGTTTGGGCACCACAAGCTGCTCAACGGTTTCTTCTGCCCTTTTTGCCACCCGATACAGTAGGTCCTTCTCTACGCTGAAGTATGGGTAAGTGCAGGTATTATCTGGGTTCACTAACTCACCATCTATTTTCACTACGTTTTCCCGTGCCTTTATTAGGGCGGGGTCTTTCAACTGTTCTGTGGCAAAGTTTTCCCTGTGAACCTCAAGATCAGAAAACTCCACAGACGGTAGGTTTTCGTCTGAGGAGGTGGGCTCCTCTCCAGTTTCTTGAGTCTCCCCTGCCAATACTGATAAGGGAAATTCCGGAGAGTCCTCACCACTCTCAGGGGAGTTCTGGCTATCACATTCCTGGTACATAGAGGCACCAGTGAGGGGCTCAGGATCATCCCACAGTTCCCAGAACTTCGGAAAATCCCTTCCCACAATGGCGTCATGCGGTAACTGAGATACTAAGCCCACTGGATGAGAGAGGGTACCTTTGGGGGTCTCGAAACACACTGTAGTCACTGGATACTCTCGGGTGTCCCCATGCACACAAATAACAGCTACCTTGCTATTCCCAGAGACCTCTGTTTTAACTAACTCAGCCTTTATCAGGGTCACAAGGCTACCTGAATCCAGCAATACCACAACATTTCTACCATTAACACACATTTTGCATAAATGTTTCTCAGTTCCTCGAATGGCAGTGCATGCGACTGTCGCACACAGCGACTGACGTCTGCCCGTCAGAAAGTCACACTGCATGGGTTCCTCCACAACCGGGCAATTGGCTGCAATATGTCCCGCTTGCCGGCAGCGGTAGCAAACGATCCTTCTTGCCGCCTCTTGAGCCGCTGATTTCCCAGGCTGTTCTCGCCAAACTTGGGGTAGAGCTCCCACCCTCTCACTCTCTCCACCCTCACCCCTTGGAATCCTCTTATCCGCCCCTGGGGATGGTCTGGTCTTAGGGTGGAAAGTCCGAGTGTCTCTGGAAGAGGCCGTCAGGTTCTCTGTAGCCAAGTATTTCTCCACACGATCCACAAGACCATCGGCCGTCTCTGGGTCTCCATGGCTTACCCACTTTTGGATGGCAGTAGGAAGAGCTCTCAAAAACCGATCCATTACAACACGTTCCACAATCTTTGGTGCGGACAAAGTCTCTGGCTGTAGCCACTTTCTGCTCAGGTGAATGAGATCATACATTTGAGACCTGGGGGGTTTTCCAAGCTGGAAAGTCCAGTTATGCACACGCTGAGCCCGGACAGCCTGGGTGACACCCAGCCTTGCCAATATTTCAGCTTTTAGCATCACATAGTCTTTTGCTTGGTTAGGCTCTAGGTCATAGTAAGCTTTCTGCGATTCACCAGTTAACAGAGGAGCCACCAGTCCAGCCCACTGCTCCTCATGCCACTTTTCTCTTTCAGCGGTCCTTTCAAATGTGGTCAAAAATACCTCTGGATCATCCTCTCCAGTCATTTTTGTCAATAAACGACTCACCCCAAAGGACGCGGTATTAGTGGGACGGCTTTCCTCACTGGTCTGCGGACGTTGCTGCATTACTGCTTCCATCTGTTGTTGTAGTCTCTGCTCTTGCTTCTGCAACAGGTCTATGAAGCGGGCCTCAGATTGCTGCTGGGCTCGTTGCTGAGCCTCCAGACTCTGTTGCAAAGTTGCGTTTGTCTGCTGCTGGGCTGCAAGGCTCCTTTGCAAACCTGCATTTGTCTGCTGTTGATTGGCATTTGCTAGAGCCAGCTGCTTCAGTATCTCCTCCATGCTGGCTTAAAAAAAAACTGCCCGCATTCTCCACCAACTGTGAGGGGGTTAGCTCGGCAGCGGGTGTGTGTGACCCCCGGGATGGGCTCCCCACACAAAACAGGCCCAGCAAACGGAGGTTGTGGTTTTCAAAATCAAAAAGGTGCGGTTTATTTTCTATTTACAGTGACAAAACACAGCAAAGCAAAAGAAACATAACCAAAATAAATCCTGGTCAAGTTGACCTCTGACTAAACATACAGGTTTCCTAACTAACAACTGGGATCAGCCTAGTGCTGTCCTAGTCCCTAAGTCCCTGGTTTAGTAAAAGTCCAAACAAATAGCCACACAGGCTTTGCCTCACCGCACAGGGGTTCACTCTCCCTAGACAGTCCACACAGGTCTGGTTCCAGGCATGAGCTAACATCTAATGAAGCTGGGAGTTCTTATAGAGGCCTAAATGAGCTGACAAGGTTCAGCTGGTCTCCTCATCTCTGTCTGCACGACGCCCCACACTCTCCCTAGAGGTATGAGTCATCCATGAGCCCACTAGCCTTATACAACTCTCCACCTAGTTGTATAAGTCGGCGTAAAGCCTGAATCTGGGCGAAATATATCTACCCCCCTGGATGCAACCAGGTGACTTTACCTTCCTGCTGTCACAATATATATATATACAGTATCTCACAAAAGTGAGCACACCCCATCACATTTTTGTAAATATTTTATTATATCTTTTCTTGTGACAACACTGAAGAAATTACACTTTGCTACAATGTAAAGTATTGAGTGTACAGCTTGTATAACAGTGTAAATTTGCTGTCCCCTCAAAATAACTCAACACACAGCCATTCATGTCTAAACCGCTGGCAACAAAAGTAAGCACACCCCTAACTGAAAATGTCCAAATTGGGCCCAATTAGCCATTTTCCCTCCCCGGGGTCATGTGACTCATTAGTGTTACAAGTTCTCAGGTGTGAATGGGGAGAAGGTGTGTTAAGTTTGGTGTTACCGCTCTCACTCTCTCATACTGGTCACTGGAAGTTCAACATGGCACCCCATGGCAAAGAACTCTCTGAGGATCTGAAAAAAAGAATTGTTTCTCTACATAAAAATGGCCTAGGCTATAAGAAGATTGGCAAGACGCTAAAACTGAGCTGCAGCACGGTGGCCAGGACCATACAGCGGTTTAAGAGGACAGATTCTACTCAGAACAGGCCTCGCCATGGTCGACCAAAGAAGTTGAGTGCACATGCTCAGCGTTATATCCAGAGGTTGTCTTTGGGAAATGGACGTATGAGTGCTGCCAGCATTGCTGAAGAGGTTGAAGGGTGGGGGATCAGCATGTCAGTGCTCAGACCATACGCCACATACTGCATCAAATTGGTCTGCATGGCTGTCATCCCAGAAGAAAGCCTTGTCTAAAGATGATGCACAAGAAAGCACGTAAACAGTTTGCTGAAGACAAGCAGACTAAGGACCTGGATTACTGGAACCATGTCCTGTGGTCTGAGGGGACCAAGGTAAACTTATTTGGTTCAGATGGTGTCAAGCGTGTGTGGCAGCAACCAGGTGAGGAGTACAAAGACAAGTGTGTCTTGCCTACAGTTAAGCATTATGGTGGGAATGTCATGGTCTGGGGCTGCATGAGTGCTGCCAGCACTGGGGAGCTACAGTTCATTGAGGGAATCGTGAATGCCAACATGTAGTGGTAGGAATTCCAGCGCTGCTATGAGATCTAGTCCAACCAATCTATGGTGCAGCAAACACCGTGAGGGTCAAACACTACCCAAAATAAAGTGTGTGTAAAAAATCAACGGATGGTGTTGCACTCCAAAATAAATTATAAAGTGCTGATAAGTGACACAATTTGATTTGTATCCAGTACACATAAATTGCAATACATTAAGACCTTGAGGTAATCATATGTGAAAATGCGAAAATTTATAAATATACATATAAAAATATAAATAAAAATAAAATTCAATAGTAGTACGTATAGATGAATAAAGTGCAAAAGGTGCAAATCAATCGTAGTCTTAAAGTAATAAAATCTTACAGAAAGCCACAGGTGCAGGTGCAATGATAAAGTGCTATATAGAATCAACAGGTGGTAGTGTGACTTCAGTGATTGAAATCTTCAGTGTGTATAACACCCGTGGGTGTGCTACCCTCTTACCTTACTGCTGTAAGGTAATCAGCATGTCAGAGTAAAGGAATAGATGATTTTATTACTTTAAGATTACAATTGATTTGCACCTTTTGCACTTTATTCATCTATATGGACTACTATTGAATTATTATTTTTATTTATATCTTTATATGTATATTTATGAATTTTTGCATTTTCTCATATGATTACTTCAAGGTCTATATTGCAATTAATGTGTACTGGATACATATCAAATTGTGTCACTTATCAGCACTTTATAATATATTAGACCTAAAATACAATAGACCTAAACCCTATTGTGCATCTGTGGGGCATCCTCAAACGGAAGGTGGAGGAGCGCAAGGTCTCTAACATCCACCAGCTCTCTGTGTCATCATGGAGGAGTGGAAGAGGACTCCAGTGGCAACCTGTGAAGCTCTGGTGAACTCCATTCCCAAGAGGGTTAAGGCAGTGCTGGAAAATAATGGTGGCCACACAAAATATTGACACTTTGGTCCCAATTTGGACATTTTCACTTAGGGGGTTTAGACATTAATGGCTGTGTGTTGAGTTATTTTGAGGGGACGCAAATTTACACTGTTATACAAGCTGTACACTCACTACTTTACATTGTAGCAAAGTGTAATTTCTTCAGTTTTGTCACATGAAAAGGTATATTAAAATATTTACAAAAATGTGAGGGGGTACTCACTTTTGTGAGATACTGTATATACAGGTATTCTACACTGACTACACCGTGTGTATATGTATATATATATATATATATATATATACTAAACTGCCTGAAAGTTCTCCTCTCCACGTTATTATCACACTATACACGGCCTCCGTGTAAGCAGCTTTATATAGTGTGGAGCATGCACTTAGCCCCCTAAGTCATGATTGGCCAGGTGCATAATTTGGCCAATCAGCAGTCGTCAATGCACTGCGATCTCGCTCTGCGACGCTCAAATTTGCCGCAAACGCCCCATATGTTTGGCTTGTTTGCGAGCAGACGAACACCCGATGTTCCATTCGAGTGTATATATACAGTGTATATATATATATATATATATATATCTCTCTCTCTCTCTCTCTCTCTCTCTATATATATATATATATATATATCTATATATATATATATATATAGAGAGAGAGAGAGAGATAGAGATTCATGCCAAATCCTGCATGATTCAGAGGCCCGGGCAAAATAATGCAGTGATTTGCATAGTAATTATTATAATGCACTGCCTGGACTTTGAACCTAGATGAGCTGGCTTATGTATGACACCCCCTAAGAGATCTGCTTAATTGGATTGGGTCCCTTTGCCCCGCACCTTTGATGATCAGTCCATACCTGGCCCCAAGAGCACAGACACACCCACTGCTTAAAATCGACTTGATTTAGGGTGAAGCCCTATAATTATATATATATATATATATATATATATATATATATATATATATATAGGTCCTATATATAAGGAATGGCTAGCTAGACAACAGTTTTCCAATATCAAGGCAATGCAACTAAATTATTACACAACACAGGGTGTCACTGATTGTTCCCCACAGGTGTGATAAAACCAGTATTGAGCACACATTAGGCTGGCATGAGGGTATGGCAGTGGCACAGAAACATAAAGGCAATTCTCAACACTGCATAGGAGTACAAATAACTTTGATTTTAATGGTACAGCCTAACTAGCACACAAATGCCGTTTCTACACCACTGGCCAGGGTTATTCTGAACAAAGTGCTGCCAGGGTCCTAAGAAGGTTCCATTGCTGTGTTTTAAGTTGGAAAATATATTTTCTCCAAACAAGGTTGTCCCAAAGTCGGAAGCCAACAATAGGATTGGTTTAGTAATGCAGGTGACCTAGAGGCGTCTCACAACAAACGTTCTCAGGGTTTACTGGCAGTCCCTTTGTTGCCAGCAAAAGGATCCTCCAATTCAAGCTGGCATCCAGCCACTTTAACATGCAGTCCTCTTTCCAAGGGTTGCCGGATCAGCCGCAATCTCTCACCAGAACAAGACACAGGAGAGCAGAATACAGGAACAACTGGATAATTGATAATTGAACTACAGGAACACTCTAAAATGGTATTACAGTTGTCTTCCCCTGGTCACTGCAGCTATGTTGTCTCTTAGCAGCTTTCTCCATGAAGCAGTATGGCAGCGTTACAGCCTACATGTGGCAGCCTCTTCTACAGTCTCTGGACTTCCGGCACACTCTGCCCGGGACAGTACACAGCTCACAGTGCAGCAGCAGTCTCCCTTTAGAGCAGTACCCCAAGAGGTCCTTGGCAATGTACACAATGACTTATGTTTACTTCCTGGTAGCACACAGTCTTTCCAAAAGTCCCAACACACTAATCCTACAGCACTCTCCACAGGAGTTTACTCTGCCAAGTCCCCACTTATGCTCTGTACCCAGATCCTCAGAGCACCTCTAGGCTTATACATGCTCCAGCAGCTTCGTGAGCCCTTTTTTAGTCCCCAGGATTTTCTTCTCTTTCCCCAGTCACCCCACTGTCCCCCATAGTATTTAAGTAATGCGCCATCTTGTCTTGGTCAGGGGTCAGGCACCGAGACCAGTAGCTATAGCAGTAGAGAAGCTCCCACTCACCAGCAGGATAAGTACACGAATAGGTCACCCGGGCAGATGAAACAGGCTCGCCTGGCGCGCAGGGTCTAAGCACTAACTGGTCTTCATCAGAGCTCCTGATGGGGGAGATGGGTTTTGCTATTGCCAGATCATGGTCCTCTGGATTGCCCCACCAGGAAGCAAGCAAGCTGGGGTCCGGTAGCAGATGTAGCAGGTAGGGATCAAGCAGAAGCATAGTCAGTAGACAAGCCAAAGGTTGGTAACAAGGGATTTCGGGTTGGATCAAGCAGAAGCATAGTCAAGGAACAAGCCAAAGGTTGGTCACGATTGGTAGTGAAGATACGCAAGGCAGAAAGAGTGAAAGAAGCAAAATAATGTCTGGAAAAGAGTACAATAATCTGACAAACAGGAGATGCAGAAACATGGCTTAAATCAGGAAGTTCATGGGAGGAGCAAAGAGTTCAAGTATCATCAGAAACAAGGTACAAGGCAATATTATCCAAAGAATCAGACAGGCAGCTGTCCAGCGTCCCAGGTGGCACAACGAGAAGTGCTACCACTAGATTTTTCAGAGGGTGCAGGTTAAAGTGGATGTAAACCTGTTTTTTTTAAATCAAAAATGAGTTTATTGAAAAACTAGGCAGGTATACAGACATTAGAAATACATATGAAACAGGAGATTCAATGAGGTATCATCAACATTCTTTCAACGGATACATATAAAGATACATAAAACACCATATACTGGTTGGGCAGTAAAGAACGAGTGCTTTACATTGATACTTGACATCTGCATTGAAACGACCTGCGGTTGGAAGATCTACCCTGAGACATGACCAGTAATCTACATAAAGTATGTCATTTAGAGAACAATGAAAACCTCAAGAGTTAACAGGCATCAATAAAAATAAAGAAACAATAGTAAAATAAATAAAACGGTCAAACCCTTAAGGGGCATAAGATACCCCGACTACAAAGCAACAGAAAAGAGAAGAGAAAAAAGAGAGAAAAGAAAAAAAAAAAGAGAAAGGGGAAAAAAGAGAGAATAGTAAGTGCGGATCGTCCACCAAAACATCTCCCTCACTCCACCACGGACAACTATATTATCACATCCCAGAGCCCATCAGGACCATTTCATTTATCATATCACATTTGCAGAAGCCTATGCTTCACCAATTGAGTAGGACCCAGTCCTGGGGTATCTAACCACGGCTGCCACATTGAGTAAAATTTCTTCAGGACACCACGGTGTTGGTAAGTAAGCTTTTCACGTATTAGTAGGCTGTTCACCAGTTCTACCTATTGCCCGCCCGTTGGTACCCTCGGAGTTATCCAAAGCCTCGCAATTGCCTTGCGGGCCACATATAACAAGCGCAATACTGCTGTATGTTCATTCGGTGATAACGAGGGTATCTCCAAGGCACCAAGCAGGCACACAACCGGATCTTGCAGGATCGGGAACTGGTACACTTGTGAAATAGTGGTAAGAACATAACGCCAATACCTGAAGAGTTTTGGGCACTTCCACAACATATGTAAGAGGTCACCAGTGCGGCTTTTGCATTTTGGGCACAGCGGGGAATCTCTAATCCCCCACTTGTGTAGTCGGGCCGGGGTCCTGTTCACCCGATGTGGATGTAAACCTGTTTCATGAAATTTGAGCTGGGCACATATATCTGCAGTGTTTTCTTATCTCTCTCCAAAACACTATGTCCCGTAGCTGTCTCCTGCTCCGTTCTTTTGTTATGAGCCTGATAACTTCTGACAAATTCTCCATCAGATGTGATAAAAGCAGCCAGAGTTTTGTGTTGGGGAGGATGCTATAAATAGATTAGCAGAGCCCTGAACTATTCAACGAACAGTGTGCCTTTCCTCCAATCAGCTGTCTTGGCTGTATGCCCAGGCTTCACTGCAGTGTTGAACAGGAAGAAAAAAAAATCTCCTAACACGATCTGAACTTTCTAAATAGCATGTAAAGCTGAAGACAGCAGACATACATGTAAAACTTATGTAGGGAGATTTGTTTCATCCCTGTGTATCATCTGAGGCTGTTACCTTCAATGGGTATATGTGAGGGTTTACATCCACTTTAAGATCTGGACCCTGACATCACCAGAAAGTATCTGAAGCTGGGGCCAAGGTAAGCAGGAATGAGTCCAGTAATTGTTTTGCTGGTGCTGTGCTGATGCTAGGAGTATAAGTGAAGCAGATAGGTTCCCGGTTCTGAATTCCATGTTAATATTAAAGCAAGCATACCCTAATTAGAAATGCTTAGTCAGAAATTGAAAACATTTTTTATAAAGTAAATAACATAAATTAAAAATTATAATGATATATAGTAAGCAAACACAAAAGAGAAAGAAAAATGGTGGCATACAAAGCATGCTGAGGTGAATGTTTTGCATACCCATATTACGCTGTTCATTAGGTTTACCCCATAGAGCAGTGATGACAAACCTTGGCACCCCAGATGTTTTGGAACTACATTTCCCATGATGCTCATGCACTATGCAGTGTTGTTGAGCATCATGGGAAATGTAGTTCATAAACATTTGGGGTGCCAAGGTTCGCCATCACTGCCATAGAGGAATGGCTAAATAGTACATGAACTTGCTTCCTGCATATGCTGAACATTCTTATACACATAAAATATGCCTTAAATACTGTGCCATTGGTAGAGTCTTACAGACAGACATAAACATCAAGACAAAGGATAATAAAAAAAAAAAAAGAACTTCTACACATGCTTTATATAAGCAATTTGCAACCAGCAACTATTGAGACAATGAACAGATGCAATAAACAGGTACAGTATGTATTGCACTACAGGTTCAGTGCATTTGTCAGGAAAACGTTGCAACATAACATATGGTGCAGTGGTTAGGAGTATGTAATGCATTGCCCCTTCTGCGCTGCACTCTACAGTGCCTATATGCCTAAACACCCCTCAAAATATATATATAAAAATTGAAAAGAGACCCCCACCCCAACCCATATCCATCCACAGCCACCCAGACCTCTGTCAGCACAGACCCACACATGATAATACAGCAGCCTATTGCTCACTTCTACAACTTCATTATAACTTCACTGCTTACTGCTGTAAACAGAGTTTATATATATAGGGGGGTCTTTAGCTACTTGCTTCCTCTTTCAGTCAATAGATAATATCATCTGTCAGAGCCCAGCAGAGGAAGTGAGTAATGGAAAACTTCCTCTTCTGGGTCTGTATACAACAGTGAGAGGTAAAGTTACAGCAGTGAGCAGTAAGCTGCTGTATTACCATGTGAGGGCCTGTCTTGACAGTGGCCTGAATGGGTCGCCATTTTTAGAGATGCTGCAGGGGTGCTGGATCAAATTTTGAAAGGTACTCTAACACACCAAAGCACCCACCCCTGGTGCTGTCACTGGAGGGAAGTTTTTTTTTTGGACAGTTTTATTTTTAAATGGTCTCTGCAAGCAATTTGACTTTGGGGTCAGGGGCTTTCCGTAAAGTGGACCTTCCATTTTCATGGAAGGTTTGCTTTAAATCCTGGCAACAGTGCCAACAATATGCCTGGGCATCAGCACAGCAGCTTATGCCTCGTACACACGATCAGTTTTTCCGACAGGAAAACCGTGTTTATTCTTCAGCAGGAAAACTGCTCAAACTTGTGTTGCATACACACGGTCACACAAATCTTGTTTGAAATTCCGAACGTCAAGAACGCGGTGACATACAACACGTACGACGAGCCGAGAAAAAGTTAAGTTCAATAGGCAGTTTGGGCTCTTCTGCTTGATTCTGAGCATGCGTGGTTTTTTTTGCGTCGTAATTGCATACCGACGAGCGCCATTCCCGATAGGAATATATATGTCACGAAAATTGAGAACCTGCTCTTAATCTTTTCTTGGCAGGAATTCTGACAGAAAAAGTGTGATGGAGCATACACACGGTCGGAATTCCTGACCAAAAGCTCACATCACACTTTTCTTGCCGGGAAAACTAATCGTGCGAGGCATAAGAGTTTCTTGTGGGAGAGCATGTGACAATGGTTTACAGGCAGGTGAGTGTGGGAGACTGGACAGGCCATTGGTACATCATAGCACAAAGGCCCATACAAGGACCTTTATATCAGTATCACCAGCTGGTATTTTCATGAAAGCTATTGATTAAAATAGAAATAGTCTTTACAAGTAATGTTATCATGTTAAAGCTTATATGAGATTTTTGTGGTTGGTTTAATGTTTGGACTCTTTGAATTGCAGTGATGGTATACATCATCTTATTTAGCCTGGCTGTGAGCACAGATCTGTACAACCAATATCTGTCTGCAACCACTAATTGTTAGCTAGCTCTTCATTAGAGCGATTAGAGTGCATAGGTTAGTTGTTGCTACCTATCTAACAAGTTAAAAAATTGTAATCTCCTACTCAGAGGACACAAAGGCCAGGAACTTTCCGTTATATTTAATGGGAGACCTTGGACAAAGTGGGACTCGGACTTCTGTACTTGAGGGTGGTAATAGTGTAGTATTATTTCTGTAGCTCCAAATGGACCTTCTCAGACAGCACAAGCCACAAGACATGCAAGCATCTCTAGTGAATGGTCCAGCCCAGACTCCTAAACAATTAAATATTAGCTTTTTCTGAGCATTAATAAGTCCATACTCAAACAATCAACACTAAAAAGAACAGCAGTTTCCTAAAAAAGCCAAGACTGGAGGATTGAAAGCCATAAAATGTTGTGATGTCACTGGGTTATATGGGCTAAATGATGACATCTTTATCTAGCAATCATTGAGATTATCAATGTAAGTGTTTTGAATTTGTTATAGAGGATGCAACCTGAGGAAGGTGTGACCGAAGAAGGCAAGCAGAGGACAAAAGAACACCAGTATTGTTTATAGCTCACCTTCAGCTGATCTTTTCCCCTTTACTGACATACCATGCCTTGTTCTGTACTGTATCACTGTATCACTGTGTGGAGGTGGCCATCTTAGCAGGGGCAGGACTTTGCATTCTCATATCATGTCATATTCAAGAAGCAGAAGAAGAGGTGGAGGAAGCACAGACCCACTGAATGAGTGAAGCATAATCAGGGAGATCCTTGCACTGAAGATTCTCAGTTACACATTCCTCTACACAGCATGAACAGTGAGCAGCACAGCAGTGACATCACCAAATCACATTTCAAATGACATGAGACTATCAGTCAGAGGTACAGTGCCTTTGATAAAATTACACGGCAGATATACAACTATGAGGCTCAAAGCCCAGGAGTACATAGGCATAGATAGACAAAGAAAAAAGGTACACTTTTCAAGGTACTGCTTAGGCACCAATTAATCTTTTTTAGAAGATGTCCATTAAATAACAAATCTTTACTCCTATAGTTAATAAAACATTTGTTGGGTGAATATCAGACACATTCTGTACATGCTGTACAAATTCTGGCTCTAATTTCTCTAATAGAGTAATCTCAAATATTGTTAATTCCATCTAGCCACCAAAATGCGGTACATTGTCTGTTTCAAAAAACAGTACCGCATTTTGGCCACTAAGTGGAGTTAACAATCATAAGGTTTACTCAGGGAAATTATGGCCAGAATGTCAGGGCCACGAAAGAATAAAATAGAGAAGTGGCCCCATGGGATTGTCACCCCTAACACCCCTTTGTTTAATAAATAAATTTTACTCTTAATAGAGGGCTATGATAATTGTTAAGTACATGTCTCTTTATGGTTGCTTTGCTGGTTCTTTCTGTTTTGTGTTTCAGGTGACAAGCTGCCTGCTGTTGCTACGAAGATTTACCTCAGCTGTAGAGCACTGGATTGGTGACAAATCCTTTGGTGGGAAACATCTAGCCAATGAGTGTAACCTTTTACTTATATCCTCCCCTGTCACTGGGTGGAGTTAGCATTTACCTCAGGTCTGTCAGTTGGACTCACCTCTGCATTCTCCTCAGCCTTCCTTCTGGATCTTTTGACCTGCTCTCAGCCCAGAATGGATATTCTACTTCATGAACTACTTCAAAGGGCTAATTCCCCTGGAGAAAGGCTTGCCTCAGTCATTTAATTATTTTTTTTATTTTTTTACTTTCCCCCCCTCAGTTTTCACTGGTGGCAGCTGTATCTTCACTTACATCTGTGGGCCCTGGGCCTGTATTGTGCCTCTCATTCCTGAAGTGGCAGATATACTCTAAATACTAATGGTAATAGGTTACCTGAGGCCAGCCATGGAACTTTTCATCCACCTGTAGGCAGACCTGGACCTGAGACAAGACCATAGGAGCATCACATCACCACTGGGACTTTACAGGGACCAGAAGAGGACCGCTGACTGGAAGTATCAGTGCACAGGCTGACAGGACAGAAGCTACAGTGAAAGAATACGCAGGATAAGGAGGCCCTACTCAGACACCCACAGTGCCACTGTTCCTGCCAGTGTGAGTCAGGTAGGCAGCGGGTCTGAAGCTGCTACCATGGGCCGACAGCGTGATCAACACCTCTCCAACAGGATCATCATCATCATCACCACAGACTAGGGGTGAGTGAAGGCTCTGAGGGCGGGAAAGACTTCACTCTGTTCTGTCTGCTTCAGTCTCCTCTGTGTCAGTGTCTTTCCTGTTCATTGTGCTCTGTCTGTCAGCCTTTAGTCACCCCTTTCCTGTTCACTCTCAGCTCTCTAGTGCTTTCATTTATAGTTCACTTATCACATTTCTGACCTGTGAAATGTCTTCATTGTGTTTTCATTTGCTGCAGTTATTGCAGGTACAGTATTGTGCTAGGGTGGCTAGTGCTCCTGTGCAGTATACAGCATGTCAGGGTTGTTAGGCACACATGTAAGCACACAATCTCCCCCTAACAGGCTGATCAGTCAGCTTATCATCATTGCCTTTTCTGAGGGTTTTATTTACTTTCTTCACAGGAATTAGGCTGTTTAGGACTAGTAAGTTTTAAATCTGAATGAGTTGCCTGATATTGTGTTTTTACATATATATTTTCCCACTTTGTTTTATTAGGAAAAGTTAAAGAGCAGTACACATACAGTTCACAGTGTGTCACAGAACGTGACATTTAGACATAATAGTGTTTTAGAATTTTCAAAATACATTTATGAAGTAAGGATCCCACCTCCATGTGTTTATTTAGGTTATCACCTTTAGATGTGATTCCTGAAAAACCCCATGAGTTTAATCATTTGTCAGTTCCTAAGGGTTCATGTTCTTTATTGATCTAAATGGTGATAGCCTATTCTCATTGATATACCTAAATCTACAGTATATCAAGCTCTTTTTGTGATTAGATCATTTAATCAGATGCCCTTTTAGTCAAATCTGACATTAAATCTTTTTGTTCTCTGCTTTTGGTCAGGAGCTTGTAAGTCCCTGGTCATTCTCTTCTTGCTACATCTCAAACGTATTTTATTGATAAGCAGCATGAAGATTCAATAGTGAAGCATTGGAAGGCTTTTGGTGTAGCTACATGATCTGCTCTGAGGCTCTACCACAGAGATCTGCATCCTCCAATGCTCCTCCTCCCCTCAATTCAGTATAGGGCTCTAATTTTCTTTTACTAAATCACAATGCATTTCTGCTACAGTGCTGCAGAAATCTGCTTTGCAAAACACTGTTGCCTGGTAGGCAGAGTCCAGTGAGTATGGGGAAATTGATCCCCTGGTCTTCCAGTTTGATGGTAGCATGTCCCTTTGGCTGCTGAATCTCAGTTTTGCCTTGCTCCACATTTATTTCCTGGTGTCGGTATAGAGTTTGCCAGGATGGATTTTTAGACTCAATATCTTTTCAGAACCACCTTATCAGAAATTAGTATACGGTTTATGTGATTCAGTTGTCCTTGGGCTTTTTAGTGTTTGTATCAGGCATTTGCCTATGAGCAGAATTTTGCTAGTGGGCTGGGTGCTGCTCATCTCAGGCCTTAAATTCCCCTTTTGGCATGTTGGTTTTGTTAGAAGGTAAAAGAGTATCTACTGGTTTTGGCACAAATTTATTTCAACTTAAATTGTTAGCTCTATGTGGCAGGTGGAATTTGTTTGAGATGAGCATTTTCTAGTTGTCTACAGATGCAACAGAGTATATTGAATGTGGTAATTTCCAGTCTGGCAAATAATGTTCAGTGTTTTGGCCAGAATATTGTATTTTCATGGTATCCCTAAGAATATTGCTTACTTGAGCTCTTCCCTGTTGTGGTGGCTGTGGCACTTTAGAGCCAGCAGTTCAGCCGCCAGAGCCTCTTATTGATAAATGTTAGAATAGCGTTTTTATGCAATTAATTGTCTAAGATACTATATAGAGTTCTTCCTGGTCTTCATTTAATGTTTAGGTTAAAGTAAGACATTTTCAGGGTAGCCAAACATTTAATAGCAGATGCTTTGTTTTGCTATGTTTCCAGTGTTTCTGGACAATGGTTACCCCAGCAGTGAGCAATGGCCTACAATTTCCTTAAAACCATTTTTTTTTGCTTGCAGTTATATCCCATATAATATTCCATTCCCTTGCTTAAACAACCTGCATTATCTATGCCACTGGTTGCTTCTCTTTTGAGGACTCTGCAGAACTTTTTTGACCTTCATATGACATGTATCAAAGTGGTTGTTTCCACACTCTTTCACCAAAACTGTTAGTAGGAGTTTGAGACATATTGACTTTGCATATAATTCTCGCTTTTGGTTAGGAGTTCTGAAAAGGATTTTAGAAGCAGTGTTTATATGCTGCTATTGGGTCACAAATTGCATTCAACGTGTCATGTAATTTCGCTACTGCTATGGAATCAACCTGTTCTTCTGCATATAAAACGCATTAGAACTGCTTTCCCACTCAGTTCAGTCTGGTTAGTTGAGGTAAGTTGTTAACTTGCTGGACAATAGTGTTTTCAGAATTAGATTAGCAAAACAAGGATAGGCAGTTATCATTTAATGCCTTAAGACATTCCCATTGCCCAATAGACCTGATTCAGCAATTTCCACTATTCGCAAGGCATTTCTTTCTTTTTTCTTTTTTTTCTTTTTTTTTTGTCACATGTGAATGGCTCCCTTTTATCAGAATCATAATTTAAATCTGTCCCTAAAAGATGTTTATGGTGCAGGATATGCAGCCGCTACATAGGGAGTGCATCAGGATGTAGATGGGTGCCCTGCTCTTTATGTCCATCCTGCTCTTTGCATTTATAAAGTCCCCGCCTTTTATAATAGAAAAAAATAAAATAATAGTATGAATTGTTGACATTCATATGTTGTCTGGTGCAGAGGATTTTATTTCCCTCCTGTTAAAAACCCAGTTCTCTTGCAGGGTATATGGGGCATGTATTTGGAATAGTTGGCTGATCATATTCCCAATTTACAAGTGTGAGCTGTGTTGGACATCCTTCTTGTTCACCTGGAAGGGATTTAAAATCTTAGACCTTCAAAAAAAAAAAAAAGACTGTCCTGTCTACAAATAAGTTGTTTTCTAGGCCTCGGCTTCAGTTCATGGTACAGTTAACATAAAATTGATTGCTATGCTAATTTACTGTATACTCATTATTAGTGACTTCATTTTTCCCTATTGTGATCTGGAGAGTTTCATCAGAGGTCTAGCAGTATTTGGCATAGTGCCCAATTGTCCCTCCTTTGGGACCAAATCCCTCTGTCCCTCATGCAGCTTTGGTTGTCCCTCTTTTTAGACTGATATGTACATCTCTATACAAAATGTACTATTTTACTGCCAAAAGTGTTATGCTGCACTAAACATTTTATTCAGCCTCTATATTACTGCATTTGATATTTTGAAAAATCATTATAAAGGAAAAGTAGAGGTAAGTAAAAAGCACATATATTGTTTAGCCAATCATTTTCTGCATATTAGATCCTTGAGGTCCCTGTAACTGGGGACATTTCCTTTGCTACCTACTCTGCAGAAGGGTGTCCCTCTTTATTATTTCATAAGTTTGGGAGTTATGTTTTTGGTACATTTTCTCTGACATTGGTAAGGGCATTTTCAATGCAGGATTGGAAAGAGTGATTTTTTAGGCTACGGTGGTGGGGCGGGGCCAGGTTGGTAACCTGGCTTTTGGGTAATGTCGCCCACTTTGTGGATGGACAGTGGTTGGTAAACTGGTATTTGGTTGGTATAAGATATTGCTGCTTGAGTCTTAGTGACTAAGCATGTTGGTCTGTTAATGGTTAACAGCGATTCTGTTTGGTATTAAAGGTTAAAGTTCATTTCATAATTAAAATTGTTTTAAACCCAATAAAGGGGCCGCGGCCTAAACTTTTCCACAATCCTTGTTGTGTGTTTTATTTTATATTTTAGGTATGTTCTTATGGTATGATGGGTGTTAATGGGGTGTACAATCCCATGTCAGGGCCACGAAAGAATAAAATAGAGAAGTGGCCCCATGGGATTGTCACCCCTAACACCCATTTGTTTAATAAATACATTTTACTCTTAATAGAGGGCTATGATAATTGTTAAGTACATGTCTCTCTATGGCTGCTTTGCTGGTTCTTTCTGTTTTGTGTTTCAGGTGACAAGCTGCCTGCTGTTGCTACGAAGATTTACCTCAGCTGTAGAGCACTGGATTGGTGACAAATCCTTTGGTGGGAAACATCTAGCCAATGAGTGTAACCTTTTACTTATATCCTCCCCTGTCACTGGGCGGAGTTAGCATTTACCTCAGGTCTGTCAGTTGGACTCACCTCTGGATTCTCCTCAGCCTTCCTTCTGGATCTTTTGACCTGCTCTCCCACCCTCCCTCCCCTTTATTTCCCCCGTCGCGGTCCCCTTTATGTGGGTAATGTCGCCCACTTTGTGGGTGGACAGTGGTTGGTACGCTGTTAATTGTTTAATATAAGATATTACTGCTTGAGTCTTAGTGACTAAGCAAGTTGGTCTGTTATTGGTTACCAACAGTTCTGTTTGATATTGAAGGTCTATCTTTGTGGGTAATGTCGCCCACTTTGTGGGTGGACAGTGGTTGGTAAACTGGTATTTGGTTGGTATAAGATATTGCTGCTTGAGTCTTAGTGACTAAGCATGTTGGTCTGTTAATGGTTAACAGCGATTCTGTTTGGTATTAAAGGTTAAAGTTCATTTCATAATTAAAATTGTTTTAAACCCAATAAAGGGACCACGGCCTAAACTTTTCCACAATCCTTGTTGTGTGTTTTATTTTATATTTTAGGTATGTTCTTATGGTATGATGGGTGTTAATGGGGTGTACAATCCCATTCATGCAGCATGCACAAAAGTGTGTGACATTCGTCCAACAAAGGTTCATACCTAGATCCCTTTAAAGTTCAAGCTCACTTTAAAGACAACCTTAAACACAACATAAATAGGCTCCAGAGTGATAAAAAAAAGTGAAAGAAAAGCTTGAAAAAATATAGTGCATAAGAACACATTCAAAATACATTTAATTTGCATTCAGATTATTAGGTAATTTATGTATAGTAAAGGGTGCAATGGAGAAGCGTTACCCTTTACCCCTATTATGTTGCACAGAAAGCATGTTAACAGCATAAAATGCCATCCCAGCATATTTTAATTGTGTGCTGCTTAATCCTTTTTTAGGATACAATATGTAAACCCCCTGCCAGTAATGTGAGTTTATGTAACACACCTCTCTAAAGCAACCTTAAGCATCTTAAAAAATGTATTGGATTATATTTCCATTTTCTGCGTCTGCCATGGAACTCAATCCTCACAATTGGTATAATATAAAGTTACAAGTCTGAGTCTAAGCATTTAAGCAATGAACTTGGTTATATGCTGCAAATGAAGTAAAGCTTCACATCCCAATAAGTAGCCAATTTTATGAGCCTAGCAAGGAATATTTGATATGTAAATTCTATGTACTTTTTGTCATTGGAGTTCTCTAGTCAAATATTTAGTATGAGACAAATTTATTATTGTTCCATGATTTTGTATCTTCCTTCCTTTGATCCTATTGTAAGATAATCCCATTGTGATATATACTTTCTAACTTGACAAAAACAAGATGTATTTTTTATTTTTTTTGCAGAACTTTCCTATAAAAAATATTCCACTGTAATGCTATGCTAAGTAATTTATAGAAGTCATAAAGCAAAGGACATACAGTCGAGTATGAGAAAAGTTTGGACATGTTGGATTCTTATTGAAAACACTTTGAATCAAATGGCTAAATGATAACCAGTTGTGATAGCTACCCACATATTTAAAATATATGTGTATGTATCCAAAAATGATCTTGTTATTTGATTTATTGTCAAGTCCCCTGAAGTGTTTAATAATAACAATATGGCAAAACTGAAATCATGCTTATTGCTGCTATTACTTTGGTAAATCTCCAAGATGAAATCATACTTTTCAGGTTATAAATATACATTTTTATTGTTGATTTTTATACTCAAATTTGAAATATTGCTTCTCTGCTTTCATATTTTCAAGACCTTATTACAGTGCAATAAATCTGCTGAGAACCAAAGGAACTCTAATTGATATCAGGTGATCTTAAAACAAAGAGAAAACAACTTACATATCCTTTGTTACAATCAATGGACTTTAAAATGCGCACACAATTCATCTGCCCTATCCTCTCCAAAGATTAATAGATAAATAAAATGAACATCCAGAAGATGAATAACAGTGCACCACATGACACGCCAGCCATGGACATGATCTAAAGAACACAATGATTTTTATTTCTCATGTTTATGCAAACTTCCAAGTGTTTGGCCGTTATACTTTTCTTTAAAAAGAGACATGGACATCTACTTGCACCTTTCATATTGTAGCTTGCGGTGCACAGATGTGTGCTAGGAGTCTGTGATGAGGGGGGGTCTGTGCTGGGGGGAGTCTGTGATGAGGGGAGTCTTTGATGGGGGGATCTGTGATGGAGAGGAGTTTGTGATGGGGGGAATCTGTGATGAGTGGAGTCTGGGATGGGGGGGATCTGTGATGAGGGGAAATCTGTGATGAGGGGAGATCTGTTATGGGGGATCTGTTATGAGGGTAGTCTGTGATGAGGGGGAATCTGTGATGAGGGGAGCCTGTGATGGGAGGATCTGTGCTGGAGAGGAGTCTGTGATGGGGGGATCTTTGATGGAGAGGTATCTGGGGTGGGGTGATCTCTGATGGGGGGATCTGTAACGAGTGGAGTCTGTGATGGCGGGCTCTGTGATCAGGGGGGATATGTGATGGGATGGTCTGTGGTGAGGAGAGTCTCTGATGAGATGGTCTGTGATGAGGGGAGTATGTGATGAGGGGGGATCTGTGATGGGGGGAGTCTCTGATGAGGGGAGCCTGTGATGGGGGAATCTGTGATGGAGGGGAGTCTATGATGGGGGATCTGTGATGGAGAGGAGTCGGTGATGGGGGGATCTGTGATGAGGGTAGTCTGCGACGGGGGGATCTTTGTTGGAGAGGTATCTGGGGTGGGGGATCTCTGATGGGGAATCTGTGATGGGATGGTCTGTGATGAGGGGAGTCTGTGATGGGGGGATTTGTGATGGGATGGTCTGTGATGAGGGGAGTCTGTGATGGGAAGGTCTGTGATGAGTGGAGTATGTGATGAGGGGGGATCTGTGATGGGGGGAGTCTCTGATGAGGGGAGTCTGTGATGGGGGAATCTGTGATGGAGGGGAGTCTGTGATGGGGGGATCTGTGATGGAGAGGAGTCGGTGATGGGGGGGATCTGTGATGAGGGGAGTCTGCGACTGGGGGATCTGTGATGAGGGGGATCTGTGATGAGGGGGGATCTGTGATGGGGGGATATGTGATGAGGGTAGGCTGTGATGAGAGGTAATCTATGATGAGGGGAGTCTGTGATGGGAGGATCTGTGCTTGAGCGGAGTCTGTGATGGGAGGATCTGTGATGGAGAGGTGTCTGGGGTGGGGGATCTCTGATGGGGGGGATCTGTGATGAGTGGAGTCTGTGATGGGGGCACTGTGATGAGAGGGATCTGTGATGGGATGGTCTGCGATGAGGGGAGCCTGTGATGGGGGGATCTGTGATGGGATGGTCTGTGATGAGGAGAGTGTGTGATGGGAAGGTCTGTGGTGGGGGGAGTCTGTTATGTGGGCAAAACAAAACAAAAGGGAACAGCGCCCTCTAAATGCAGCAAGATAAAAACAATTTTTAATTTAAATATTAAAATACACTCACATTTGAGTAGAGGTAATAAGGCATGTAGGGGGTTAAAAAGGCTTCATCCGCGGATCCTCTGATGTAAGATGTAATGTTGGTTTCCCGGACAGCTGGAGTGGGGTCCTCAATCCTGTGATTCTTCCAGCCTGCACTAGATGTGGAGAAGCGTCGGCCGGGAGCTGGGGGCTGGAATCTGGATTGTGGAGGCTCCGTGGGGTCGTGGGGTCATCACTTCCGGGTCGGAGGTAAGCGGGAGGTGCTTTGCATTCAGGACATGCGTGTCCCTTCTTCAGGCATGTATGGCGGCCATCTTTAGTGTGGTAATTTATACCACAGTACGAAGATAGGTGGGCGGGTTTTTTGTTGGTGTGTGGTAACCATAGTAACCGTGCAAGCTGGGACGTGCTGTGCACGGTGGAGATCATACTGGGCTGATCCAATCAGGGAAAAGCAGTGTCATAGGACAAGACAAAAAAGTTTGTATAGATGGCTCGGACTGTGTGTTTCATATGTTATAAAGAATTAAAAGTTACAGGCTGCAAACCATAAACTGTAAGCTATAACTAATAAGCTATAACTAATAGCTAATAATTATTATGTCATATACTACATATTACAGCCTATATTATGGTTCTATAGTGAATACTCACGGGCAATTATTAGCAGTTTAGTAGGAATCGTAGATATGTGATAAAAGTGACAATATCTATATAGGAAATAAAAGGTTATTTAAAAAAAAAAGGGGTTATAGAGAATACTTTAAAAATTGTTGTAGACAAGATTCTAATACAATTATACCAATAATCATAAAAAAATAATAATAATAAAAATAAAAATATATACTAAAATTGAATCTAAACGAAATTAGATAAAATTGCATATAATACTATAGGATCTGAAGAAGGTGAATCATATGGTGATGGGGAGGACGATCTATCACCAAGGATGTATACGTGATGCATACACACGGGACTATGCGTATGCATCCGTATCAACCGTACTTATTTATATAGGCGCATGCCCACATGCACAAATAAGTATATAAGTCTAAGGTTTTTTGGGGACAATAAATTATAAATTAATAGTTTAAACAAGCTGAATACGTGAGGGTATGCATGTGCGCATGCATATACATATAGACACACACACACACACACCTACACATATACAGATGAGTGATTAATAAATCAATTCATGTATATACGGATATAGAAAAAGGTGTGTAGATATGATGTACTCTAGGTGTAATCTCTGGATGTGGTGTAAATTTTGCTATGGGTATGTGGGTAAGGGGGTACTGGGTCACAACAGGATGTTAATTTCAATGCCCTCATTTAGGCCTCCAGGTGATAAAGTATCCAAAGTATAAATCCAGTAGTTTTCTCTCTCGCATAGTCTCTTGTATCGTTCAGCGGTGGGAAAGGTATGGGGTATTGATTCAATCACCCAAACTTGTAATCCTACGGAGAGTTGTTTATGACATTGCTTGAAATGTCTGGGTACGCTATGCTTATCTGAGCCCTTTTCCACTAAATTTCGATGCTCTCCAAAGCGCTTTCGCAGTGTACGTATAGTGCGGCCTACATAAATTAGGCCGCAAGGGCACGTGAGACAGTATATTATATACTCTGATCCACAATTAAAAAAGCCTGGAATGATATATTGTTTTCCATTTTGGGTGAAGTTTTTTTGTCTATGTGTGACATGAGAACAAGTAAGGCAAAAGGGGCTTTTTACACTGGTAAATGCCTTTGATGTTAAAGAACATGGATGGTGCACTAGCAGTGGGACGCAGTCGTTTGAGTTTGCTGGGGGCTATTTGTGTTTTGATGTTTTTAGCCCGCCTGTATGTTACCAAGGGTTTATCACTGAGGGTGGACTTGAGAAGTGGGTCTTCATTCAGAATAGACCAGTGCTTTGCAAATATTTTCTCAATTTTTTTGAATTTGTTGTGAAACTGGGTCACAAATCTGACTGGTTGTGTAGTGTCTCCTGTGTTTTTGTAGGTTGACTCCTATTTGGTGGTCTGTATATTAGCAGCTTGATAATGTTTAAAGGCTTCATCTACAATCTGGTCGGGATACCCCTTTTGAATTTTGTTTTGAGGATAGAACCCTGGGCATTGTAGTCCTGTTTGCGCGTGCAATTGGGTTTGAGACGGCAGAATTGGCTTTTTGGGATGTTCTTTACCCACCGAGGGTGGTGGCAACTGTTTTAGTGCAAATAGGAATTTCCTGAGGTAGGTTTGGTGTAGTTGGTAGAACAAATTATGTTGTGGTGATGGAATAGTTCCAAATCTAGAAAGGCCAGTTTATTGCTATCAGATACCGAGGTGAAGGATAGTCCCATGGCATTGTTGTTGCAGTGCTGGACAAATGGGGGGATAGATGACTCAGGTCCATCCCAAATGATAACGATATCGTCAATGTATCGCCCATAGTACACTATGTGGGATGTGTTTGGATTATTGTTGAAGATGTGACGTTGTTCCCAATAGCCCATGGTTAGACTGGCATAGCTGGGGGCAAAATTGGCACCCATAGCTGTCCCTTGTATCTGGATATAGGAATCTCCTTGGGATTCAAAATAATTGTGAGTGAGGCAGTATTCCAAAATGTCCATTAGGAATTGTGTCTGGCGTGAATTGAGTAGGGGTTCATTATTAAGGTAGTCTTGTACGGCCATGAGTCCAATATTATGGGGAATAGAGGTATACAGGGAAACGACATCTAGGGAGAGCCATTGATAAGTCAGTTCCCAGGTGTAGTGTTGCAGCATATTAAGAAGATGGATGCTGTCTTTAATATAGGAGGGAAGGTTTTGCACTATGGGTTGTAGAAAATGGTCCAAATAGATGGAAAAATAGCTGGTAATGCTTTCCATTGCTGCGACTATGGGTCTGCCAGGGTTTTTTTTTTGGTCTTTGTGTACCTTCGGTAGATGGTAGAAGTAAGGTCTCTTATAGAAGTCGTGTTTTAAATATGCAGCTTCATGTGCTGTAATAATACCATCTGCAGTGGCTTTATTGACAATATCACGTGCTTTGATAGAAAAAGTCAGCAGAGGGTCTCTAGGGAGTTTCCTATATGTGGAACAATCTGATAGGAGTCGGGCATTCTCCGTTAGATAATCGGTGAGGTCCTGGACTACAATACCACCACCCTTATCTGCAGACCTGATGACCAGTTGTCTATTCTCTGTGAGTAGTTTTAGGGCTCTACGTTCTGCATTGGTGAGGTTGGTGGATTCATTGCACATTCGTAGAATGTCTGCGTAGACAACCTGGTAGAAAGTTTGGATGAATGGACCTTTGGCAAACGTAGGGAAGAAAATGGATTTGGGCCTAAATTTTGTACGTTTCGAGGAGACAAGGTGTTGTGTCAGAGTTTCCACAAGATGATCAGTATATAATTCCTCTAGTTGGTCCAGTGCCCTTAACTCGGGTGAACTCAAAATGGTGGTGGAGGAGTCATTGGTGGAGATGTCTTCAGTGGGACTGTAGCATATGATGTTGGCACTGTTGTCATCCAGGACGATATTAGGGGGCTTGCTGTGTTCCTTGGATGCTTGCATATTGTAGTAATGTTTTATGGTAATGTTTCTAATAAATCTATTAAGATCAAGGAAGATGGTGAATGGATTCGGTAATGCTGAGGGCACAAAGGTCAGGCCCGAGCTAGCAGTGTAAGTTCTGGTGTGGATAGGGTATGATTCGAAAGGTTGAAAATTTTTACAGTCTGCGTACCTTCTCTCTCCCCCTTGTGTCTACGTCTCCCCCCTCTTCTGCCTCTGTGGAGAGCTTTCTTTTTGGACGGGAGAGGGGGGGACCACTAAAAAAGAAGAAGAAGATAGAGAGGCTGCAGGAATGTCGGGCACTAGAGTGGATGTGGATGGTAATTGGGTGTCACCATCATTGGCTAGGGGGACAAGCTGAACATTTGGCTCATTGTAAGAGTCTGAAGGTGTATCATTTACTGTTGTAACTATGTCAAACTGTATGGTAGATGTGAGGGCGGACTTAGAAGTGAGGGTATTATTTATGGTTATATTGGCAGGTGGGTTTGTGGGCTTGGTGGTGTTGGAGTCAGACACCAGGCGTGGACAAGGGTGGGCGTCTAGAGACATGAGAGGCCGTGGATTGCTTGAGGATGATCGTAACCCATTACAAGTGTAGCGACCTCACCCCATCTCTTTCTTCTAGGGGTATCACACACGATAGGGTGAGATGCGCTACGGCCCATGTCCTCCCCATAGCTGTGGGTGAGGTGAAGGCCAGTACCAGATATTTCCTCGGGCCTGTATGCTTCTGTAAAGAATTAAGTCCTGCTGTGCCAACACTTCCCTTTGCTCCCATTAACCAGAGTTCCACACACCGATCACAGTCCAACTCTTGTTTTATTGCATATCTCACAATAAACAGTGCTTCAGTAGCCAACTGGTTGGGACTTGATAACAGTTTGATACAGGGGATGAGCAGGTCGAGGCACTGTCCTAATTATCAGCTAAACAACTGCGATCTCACCAGCGGTTACTACAGCCTTAGCTAGGAAGGACTTAGAACTTGAGAGTCTCTACCAGCGACTCAAGAGAACATAGATAGGAGCACCTTTGTTGCGTTGCGGCCCCTGTCAGGGGAAGATGTCCCTCCAAGGGAGTTACCAGAGGCCCATCCGTCACTGGGTTGATGCTGCTCCAGACTCTCCGAATGGGTAACCTCCCCGGCCTTCTCACCTCAGACATGGGCCCCATCCACCTCAGGGACCCTCGGACTTCTCCACCCTCGCGGGACCCAGTCGAAGTCACTGGGCCCCAGGCCTCCTGGTTTAGTACCTCACCCCAGGCTGAAGGTGCCTGGGATGGACTCCAACTCCATTCCGGTCAGGCCTAGGGCACCTGAGCCGGAATCCGGACCCGCCCGCACCCAGGCCTAAGGTGCCTGGATGCGTGTAGAAGAACCTCCAGAAGAGCAAGACCTCGTGACCAGGGCGTCTCCCCCTTTTATCCCCTCCAATGACGACACGGCGGGTTCCCCGCCCTCGCCGTACCATCTCCGAGAAGGGACAAAAAGGACAGCACTATGGCAGTGAATCTACCTTGAGCCTGCGGGTACCCCGCCACCCGCAGGCCAAGGAGATTATTACACCGCCCAATCCTCCACGAATACAAATGGTCATTACTCCCATACTTACACACCTGAACTTCCACCCAGGTGTTCCCTACCTAAATTTAAAGACCCCGCTACATACTCTCCCCTGTGATTTGACGCTGGTCCCCAGCGTCTGGTGCAAACCCATGTCTCCCAAAGGTGGTGACATAAATCTGACCCCAGAGGCATCCCTAAAAATTTGAACCCTAACCATACCAAGACCTGCTCAAAGGGGAGGGGAACATAAAACAATAAACTTTTTCATAAAACCCTCTAAACATGTACACATACACAATCCCTCCCTTTTCTGTCTAAGAACCACCCCATACTCAGTAGTCTTGACAGACGAATCTCCTGCAGAGGGAAAGGAGAAAAAAAAACCAACACGCAAGGAAAACCACATCCTGACATTCTGTGTTAATTTGGAATGAATGGGTCTATCAGCCGAGAGACCCACTCGCTCCAATAAGTAAATGATGCAAATGTACAAGCAACAGCCGTTGCGCAACACCGCCACCTAGTGACGATGCCACGGTGATGACACTTGGTAAAATCTTCAGTCTTCCTGCGTCCCTACTCTGATTCTACCCCCAAAGTCTCTGTCTTTGAACTGTGAAGAAGAGTGAACAAACAAACAGCTCTCATTCCTCCAAAGAGTAGAAAAAAAAAAACCCAAATAAAAAACTAGGGTACAGTTCGATGCTCCGGCAAGAACACCTCCGGAAAGTTGTCACGGGAAAACAAGTGAGTCTCTTCTCACAAATAAAACCTCGGGTCAGGCAAAAACAAGGGCTTCAGATGCTTATCGAAAACCTCAATCGAATAGTCAGCGTCCTCTCCATCTTTCCTGCAAATGCGCACCTTGTCTGCGTGGATATGGCGGCCCCACATCCAGTCTGCTCTGCAATCCCTAAATTTCCTCGACACGGGTGGCGAACAGGACAAGTATCGCCGGGCATGAGGCACTTTAAGTTTCTCCCAAACGAACTCATCGTACCATCGCTGTCGCAGAACTTCAACCTCAAACAACAAGTCTCTGGGCAAGTACGGATATTCCCATCCATACTAGCGAGCGACCCTCTGAGAAAAGAGTCGTGGCAATCGGGCTAAAGGAGGCATTGTGGCCCGCTCACCTTCTCCTGGTTGAATGATGGCCTCCGGGTGCCGAGGTACTTTCACTACCTCGGATGGCTTTTCTCTCGGTGCCCGTAGTGATGCTCGCTGTTTCCCCGCCAACAAAACGGGTGATACTGTGGACTGTGGAAGAGCAACCAGAGGACTAGGCTTCCTTGTAGACTCCGGAGCTTCCGCCTGGGGCGTGCTGTCTCCTATGGACATAGGCGAATCTTGGGGTGCACGTAGCACAGGTAATGGGCGTTTGTCCCAACCCTTCTGGAGAAACAGTTCATCAATCTCACCGTCATCTCCACAATCCGACAGTGACTCTAGGTCAGAGGTGTCATACATCTCCGCGGGAAGGTAGTCTCTGGTAGACGTGGTACTACCCTCCCTAGCGGGCTCCACCGACTGTGGACCCCCAACACCTCCAACCACCACCACAGTCCCAGCCCCTGGCTCACCTTGACCTTTTGTAGAACTGGGATGTCCAGGACTCTTCCAACCGGATCCATCCAGGCCAGGCAAGCGACGGGGTGAAGCTCTTCCACGACCATAGGAGGCCTGCACCAGGCCGACTTTCCTCTTCGGAGGTGGGAGCAGAGAATCTGTGGTGACCGAAGCAGCATCCTCTGATTTTTCCTTCTCAGTCTCTGATTGGGCAGTCACATCGCCCTGGTCAGTGCGTACGGGAACCTCCGCAAAGGCCTGGATCTCCCCTTCCGGAGTAGCGGTACCTGTGAGGCTGTTGAGGCGAAGGGCCCGGGGCCTTACTGTGGATGGCTCCACCTCGAACAAGAACTCTTTGCATGCTTCGCAACGCCCTAATGGCTTCAGGTGAACCACCAGTCCCGAGCATCCGGGACAGATCACACCGAGGGCCTCCCTGTCTCTGCAGGTGTACAGAGCCAACTGTCCTCGGGGCCTGAGTCTTATCCCTGTGTCTGTAAGGGGAGCAGAAAGGGGGGTAGGGAACCGGAATCCACGGGGAGCTTGAGGCCATCCCGACTGCCTGCTGCTCCATCACGCACTGACCACGCGCCAAAGTCTCCACGTGAGTTCCTCCACATGGCCAGACTCCTCCCACGACTTGCACGTTTTCGCGGGCTTCCATCAAGCTCCGCCCACGAACTGTGTAGTCACGGAGTGCCTCATGGCGCAGTGCAGTAAAAGCCCCCACATGTAGTACGTCATACGGCTGGACTTCTCCCTCTTCTCGCTCCTCCGCAGAGGCCTTTCCCGTCTTAGGGTAATTTCCACGACTTTGAGCAAGGATGCACTTTGGCCGATCACATGGCCGACCTGCTCGGAACTCCTCCGGGCAGCAAAGTCCAGACACAGCCATTCTTACTTCCAAAGTCAAGACACACATCCTCCCGGACTCACAAGCCCCCACGTGTAGCGACCTCACCCCATCTCTTTCTTCTAGGGGTATCACACACGATAGGGTGAGATGCGCTACGGCCCATGTCCTCCCCATAGCTGTGGGTGAGGTGAAGGCCAGTACCAGATATTTCCTCGGGCCTGTATGCTTCTGTAAAGGATTAAGTCCTGCTGTGCCAACACTTCCCTTTGCTCCCATTAACCAGAGTTCCACACACCGATCACAGTCCAACTCTTGTTTTATTGCATATCTCACAATAACAGTGCTTCAGTAGCCAACTGGTTGCGACTTGATAACAGTTTGATACAGGGGATGAGCAGGTCGAGGCACTGTCCTAATTATCAGCTAAACCACTGCGATCTCGCCAGCGGTTACTACAGCCTTAGCTAGGAAGGACTTAGAACTTGAGAGTCTCTACCAGCGACTCAAGAGAACATAGATAGGAGTACCTTCGCTGCGTTGCGGCCCCTGTCAGGGGAAGATGTCCCTCCAAGGGAGTTACCAGAGGCCCATCCCTCACTGGGTTGATGCTGCTCCAGACTCTCCGAATGGGTAACCTCCCCGGCCTTCTCACCTCAGACATGGGCCCCATCCACCTCAGGGACCCTCGGACTTCTCCACCCTCGCGGGACCCAGTCAAAGTCACTGGGCCCCAGGCCTCCTGGTTTAGTACCTCACCCCAGGCTGAAGGTGCCTGGGATAGACTCCAACTCCATTCCGGTCAGGCCTAGGGCACCTGAGCCGGAATCCGGACCCGCCCGCACCCAGGCCTAAGGTGCCTGGGTGCGTGTAGAAGAACCTCCAGAAGAGCAAGACCTCGTGACCAGGGCGTCTCCCCCTTTTATCCCCTCCAATGACGACACGGCGGGTTCCCCGCCCTCGCCGTACCATCTCCGAGAAGGGACAAAAAGGACAGCACTATGGCAGTGAATCTACCTTGAGCCTGCGGATACCCCACCACCCACAGGCCAAGGAGATTATTACACCGCCCAATCCTCCACGAATACAAATAGTCATTACTCCCATACTTACACACCTGAACTTCCACCCAGGTGTTCCCCACCTAAATTTAAAGACCCCGCTACACAAGTATTATGGTTGGGTGGATGTTTTAATTTGGTAAAAGGATGGGGGGATCGGTTGGGTCTCAGGGCAATGGTCGGTCTGGGTTTACAGTTCATCAGCGTAATAATAGTATAGCCCTCTGACCTGGGTGGGGCAGACATTTTAGTAGAAATATTAGGATCTTCATGTGGCTTTAGTGGTTTGTGGAGGGTCTAGGTTTTTTCCAACAAATTTTTTTACCGTTATTATAATCATCAAAGTCTCTACGTATCTTCTGTAGTTTATTTTTGATGAGGCAATCCTTTTCAAATTTGGTATTAAGTTTAAATTTGTTGTACCATGAGGTGGGCAAGGAGGGAATGTGGGACTTCAGATCCTGTATTAATTCTAATAGTTTGACAATTAGGGTGTCATATTGGATGTTTAAAGACAGCATCCTTCTTCTTAATATGCTGCAACACTACACCTGGGAACCGGCTTATTAATGGCTCTCCCTAGATGTCGTTTCCCTGTATACCTCTATTCCCCATAATATTGGACTCATGGCCGTACAAGACTACCTTAATAATGAACCCTACTCAATTCACGCTAGACAGAATTCCTAATGGACATTCTGGAATACTGCTTCACTCACAATTATTTTGAATTCCAAGGAGATTTCTATATCCAGATACAAGGGACAGCTATGGGTGTCAATTTTGCCCCCAGCTATGCCAATCTAACCATGGGCTATTGGGAACAACGTCACATCTTCAACAATAATCCATACACATCCCACATAGCGTACTATGGGCGATACATTGACGATATCGTTATCATTTGGGATGGACCTGAGTCATGTATCCCCCCCATTTGTCCAGCACTGCAACAACAATGCCATGGGACTATCCTTCACCTCGGTATCTGATAGCAATAAACTGGCCTTTCTAGATTTGGAACTATTCCATCACCACAACATAATTTGTTCTACCAACTACACCAAACCTACCTCAGGAAATTCCTATTTGCACTATAACAGTTGCCACCACCCCCGGTGGGTAAAGAACATCCCAAAAAGCCAATTCTGCCGTCTCAAAAAAAATTGCACGCGCGAACAGGACTACAATGCCCAGGGTTCTATCCTCAAAACAAAATTCAAAGAAAAGGGGTATCCCGACCAGATAGTAGATGAAGCCTTTAAACATTATCAAGCTGCTAATATACAGACCACCAAAGAGGAGTCAACCTACAAAAACACAGGAGACACTACACAACCAGTCAGATTTGTGACCCAGTTTCACAACAAATTCAAAAAAATGGAGAAAATATTTGCAAAGCACTGGTCTATTCTGAATGAAGACCCACTTCTCAAGTCCACCCTCAGTGATAAACCCTTGGTAACATACAGGCGGGCTAAAAACATCAAAACACAAATAGCCCCCAGCAAACTCAAACCACTGCGTCCCACTGCTAGTGCACCATCCATGTTCTTTAACATCAAAGGCATGTACCAGTGTAAAAAGCCCCTTTGCCTTACTTGTTCTCACATCACACATAGACAAAAAAACTTCACCCAAAATGGAAAACAAGATATCATTCCAGACTTTTTTAATTGTGGATCAGAGTATGAAATATACTGTCTCACGTGCCCTTGCGGCCTACTTTATGTAGGCCGCACTATACATACACTGCGAAAGCGCTTTGGAGAGCATTGAAATGTAGTGGAAAAGGGCTCAGATAAGCATAGCGTACCCAGACATTTCAAGCAATGTCATAAACAACTCTCCGTAGGATTACAAGTATGGGTGATTGAATCAATACCCCATACCTTTCCCACCGCTGAACGATACAAGAGACTATGCGAGAGAGAAAACTACTGGATTTATACTTTGGATACTTTATCACCTGGAGGCCTAAATGAGGGCATTGAAATTAACATCCTGTTGTGACCCAGTACCCCCTTACCCACATACCCATAGCAAACTTTACACCACATCCAGAGATTACACCTAGAGTACATCATATCTACACACCTTTTTCTGTATCCGTATATACATGCATTGATTTATTAATCACTCATCTGTATATGTGTAGGTGTGTGTGCGTGTGTGTGTCTATATGTATATGCATGCGCACGTGCATACCCTCACGTATTCAGCTTGTTTAAACTATTAATTTATAATTTATTGTCCCCAAAAAACCTTAGACTTATATACTTATTTGTGCATGTGGGCATGCGCCTATATAAATAAGTACGGTTGATACGGATGCATACGCATAGTCCCGTGTGTGTGCATCACGTATACATCCTTGGTGATAGATCGTCCTCCCCATCACCATATGGTTCACCTTCTTCAGATCCTATAGTATTATATGCAATTTTATCTAATTTCGTTTAGATTCAATTTTAGTATATATTTTTATTTTTATTATTATTATTATTTTATGATTATTGGTATAATTTTATTAGAATCTTGTCTACAACAATTTTTAAAGTATTCTCTATAACCCCTTTTTTTTAAAATAATCTTTTATTTCCTATATAGATATTGTCACTTTTATCAATATCTACGATTCCTACTAAACTGCTAAAAATTGGCAGTGAGTATTCACTATAGAACCATAATATAGTCTGTAATATCTAGTATATGACATAATAATTATTAGCTATTAGTTATAGCTTATTAGTTATAGCTTACAGTTTATGGTTTGCAGCCTGTAACTTTTAATTCTTTATAACATATGAAACACACAGTCCGAGCCATCTATACAAACTTTTTTGTCTTGTCCTATGACACTGCTTTTCCCTGATTGGATCAGCCCAGTATGATCTCCACCGCGCACAGCACGTCCCAGCTTGCCTGGTTACTATGGTTACCACACACCAACAAAAAACCCGCCCACCTATCATCGTGCTGTGGTATAAATCACCACACTAAAGATGGCCGCCATACATGCCTGAAGAAGCGACACGCATTTCCTGAACGCGAAGCACCTCCCGCTTACCTCCGACCCGGAAGTGATAACCCCACGACCCCACGGAGCCTCCACAGTCCAGATTCCAGCCCCCAGCTCCCGGCCGACGCTTCTCCACATCTAGTGCAGGCTGGAAGAATCACAGGATTGAGGACCCCACTCCAGCTGTCCGGGAAACCAACATTACATCAGAGGATCCGTGTATTTTAATATTTAAATTAAAAATTGTTTTTATCTTGCTGCATTTAGAGGCCGCTGTTCCCTTTTGTTTTGTCTGTTCCAGAGCCTCTTCTAGCTTTTAACCTGAACTGGCAGCTATCTATCTATCTCAGCAATTTCGCCCTAACTTTTCAGCTCTTCCACACATGGACATACATACTGTACAAGTGAACTACTATTGACTGAGCCCATATATTCCTGCCTAGTGCACAATCTCTTTCCCTTCTCTTACATAGCTTTATACAGACCTCTCCAAAGCGCACCATACGAAACCCACTTTTTCTGTTATGTGGGGAGTCTGTGATGGGGGGATCTGTGATTGCGAGGGGTCTGTGATGGGTTGGTCTGCGATGAGTGGAGTCTGTGATGGGGGGGGGATCTGTGATGGGATGGTCTGTGATGAGGGGAGTTGATAGGGGATCTGTGATGGGATGGTCTGTGATGGGGGAGTCTGTGATGGGATGGTCTGTGACGAGGGGAGTCTGTGATGGGATGGTCTGTGATGAGGGTAGTCTATGATATGGAGTTTGTGGTTTGGAATGGAACATAATGGTATGTCATATAATTTTGCATATAGACAAGGTGCTGTTGCATGTAAATCTGACTTCCTGATAAATTTTATTTTAATTTTAATTATCATGATATGAAATAATGGATGTGGGGGCCTTTTGGTGGGCATGAGATTTTTTTTTAATTCTTGGACCCAAGTAGCTCAATTTCTTGGGCCAGCCCTGGTCCTCTGCTAGGGTGACAACAGTTCCCCTCCACAGATACAGTACATTGAGTACAGGTTGTCACCCTAGGACAAGAAGAGTGATATTGGTGGGATCAACAGGTGAAAATAAATGGAAAAAGGAATTTAAAAAAAGTGAACTAATGCAGTTCCCTCAACTAAGGACTGGTAAGCTGAAATATATGATTTTTTTTTCTTGGGTTTGGATACACTTCAAACTTAGTAAATAAATGACTGAGGCAATCTGTTGCTGTCAACTAATTTATCAAATGAGCTTTAGTTCTATCCTTATATGAAATGTTTGTTTCCGCTTGCATGGATTGTAGTAGATATAAAGATGCATATGTTATAGTAAATGCATATTCTTAAAGCAGATTGTTTCTGCCTGTATCAATCTTTTTTCCTAAATGAAAATCTAACAGAGCCATGAAACCTACCAGTCAATTTGTTGATATCTATTTATACCCACATGTTACCTGACTATCCTCATTGATTAAGGATATTCCAGACTTATTAGGAACCTTGGAGGGAGTCATTATTCCCCCTATCCCTTACTGTGACATAGAGGCTCTGTACTTGAGCATTCCTCATGATGAGTGCATTCAAGTGATGAGTCGATTTTTGATTGAACAGGAACAATCATCCTGGCCACTAAATCTCTTCATTCTTAATTCCTTTAAACAAATCCTTACCAGGAACACTGACGCGTTTCGCATTAGGACGTGACTCCTATCGAACACCTGGAAGTGATGCGAGCGCTCCAAGGACCAGGAACAAGGAAGTCTGCAAACTACTGCTAACCCGGGCGACTTCAACATTGTGGTAACCGGAGCGATTACATCCATAAGTACCATTTATTGTTTGCTTGAGAATTGTTACTTTGGGGTACGCATATCTGTATAGGGGGTACTGTGGGAGTCAATAAATCTTTTAAAACGGTACTGCTCTATATAGACCTTTTTTTCCTTACATATGATTGCGGACCATGCTAACAAGCAAGAGCAATTGGTGGAGAGTGCATTATCATGGCAGATGTCTATGTTGATTCCATGCTGATTTGATTTTTACATTTGGTGAGTGCATCCCCAAAAGGGGTTTATATCCCCCCACGTGGTGATTATCCCTTGGTGAAAGGAACACTGTGTAAAGACTGTCTATTCAACACATCCATCTTCCTCTGCACCATTATTGTTTTCTATGTGGATTACATATAGAAGTCTCTCAAACGGAGGTTTGAGGGTAGCGCTGCTACAGTGTTATATTGGACTCTTGGACTTTTTAGAGTTTTTATTTATACTGTATTAAAAAAAAAAAGACTTCATTCTCACACAAAGCTCTATATAACTCAATACTGTTTTATCTTTTACGGTATATTTAGCAGGAATTTTGTAAGTTATGTTGTGTTTGTGTCCGCTAATAATGATTTTAGAGTATTTTTATTGAAAATATTGTTTTGACATTTTTTTTTGGGGGGGGGCTGTCAAGTAGGCCATACAGGGTCTAATAGCAGCTCTGAATAGGCTGCTAGGTCATGGCTGTATTAAAAAAAACTGTTAAAATGTACTTACTAGTCGGCACATATAAAGGACAAAATGAAACAGTTATGGCTGTAAGCTGCTTGTAACATGATATCGCTAGTAGTTTGTTGTAACTAACATAAACATCCAAAAACTGCTGAAACTCATATAGCTCAGGGGTTGGTATCTCAAGCTGTTGGGTAAAGTAGAAGAGAGGACATCTGTCCCAATGATCAAGGAAATGGCCTATACGGTAGAGTCTTTTATTCAGCCCCCATTGAAACTCATTGGGGTAGAGGCCAGGTAGGAATGCTGGATTATTAAATATTGGCACTACAGGAGTTTGTGGTGACTAGAGCAAAGTCAATTTACAGAAAGAGTCCTATAAATGAAGGAAGTGGGATAGTGCAGAACAAAGGACTACTTTCTATTGTTTTGGGATAATCCACATCAAGAGATCCATGGGTTTGAGACCATTGGGCTAACTGTGCTGCCCTATAATATTTTCTAATGTCCGGGACCCCAAACCCTTCAGAGTTTCGCAGCATACAAAGTGTACAATGAGCCACCCTGTGACCTTTGGGCCCAAAATAAAATTTAGTAACTGAGCCTGAAACTTACGGCGCTCTTTAGCCGGGATTGTTACAGGTAAGGTATGGAAGTAATATACAGTTATGTGCTCATAAGTTTACATACCCTGGCAGAATTTATGATTTCTTGGTCATTTTTCAGAGAATATGAATGATAACACACTCATGGTTAGTGTTTGGCTGAAGCCATTTATTATCATCTAACTGTGTTTACTCTTTTAAAATCATAATAACGACAGAAACTTCCCAAATGACCCTGATCAAAAGTTTACATACCCTGGTGATTTTGGCCTGATAACATGCACACAAGTTGACACAAAGGGGTTTGAATAAATATTAAAGGTAACCATCCTCACTTGTGATCTGTTTCCTTGTAATTAGTGTGTGTATAAAAGGCCAATGAGTTTCTGGACTCCTGACAGACCCTTGCATCTTTCATCTAGTGCTGCACTGACGTTTCTGGATTCTGAGTCATGGGGAAAGCAAAAGAATTGTCAAAGGATCTTCTGCGGGAAAAGGTAATTAAACTGTATAAAACAAGAAAGGGATATAAAAAGATATCCAAGGAATTGAGAATGCCAATCAGCAGTGTTCAAACTCTAATCAAGAAGTGGAAAATGAGGGGTTCTGTTGAAACCAAACCACGGTCAGGTAGACCAACTAAAATTTCAGCCACAACTGCCAGGAAAATTGTTTGGGATGCAAAGAAAACCCCACAAATAACTACAGGTGAAATACAGGACTCTCTGAAAACATGTGTTGTGGCTGTTTCAAGATGCACAATAAGGAGGTACTTGAAGAAAGATGGGCTGCATGGTCGAGTCACCAGAAGAAAGCCATTACTACGTAAATGCCACAAAGTATCCCGCTTACAATATGCCAAACAGCACATAGACAAACCTCAAACCTTCTGGCACAAAGTCATTTGGAGTGATTAGACCAAAATTTAGCTTTTTGGTCACAACCATAAATGCTTCATTTGGAGAGGAGTCAACAAGGCCTATGATGAAAGGTACACCATTTCTACTGTGAAACACGGAGGTGGGTCGCTGATGTTTTGGGGATGTCTGAGCTACAAAGGCACAGGAAATTTGGTAAAAATTGATGGCAAGATGAATGCAGTATGTTATCAAAAAATACTGGAGGAACATTTGCATACATCAGCTAGGAAGCTGCGCATGGGACGTACTTGGACATTCCAACATGACAATGATCCAAAACGCAAGGCCAAGTTGACCTGTCATTGGCTACACTAGAATAAAGTGAAAGTTCTAGAGTGGCCACCTCAGTCTCCTGACCTTAATATCATTGAGCCACTCTGGGGAGATCTCAAACGTGCAGTTCATGCAAGACAGCCCAAGAATTTACAGGAACTGGTGGCTTTTTGCCAATAGGAATGGGCAGCTTTACCATCTGAGAAGATAAAGAGCCTCATCCACAAAAGACTTTAAAGCGGTTGTATACCCACTGACTATTTTTTTTTTTTTTTACACCTGTAAAGGAAAAGGCATAATGAGCTTGTATGCACAGCATACAAGCTCATTATGAAATATTTACCTTAGAACGAGGCATTGGTGTCCCTCCTGGTCCACGCCAAGGCAGCTGACATTATGCCTCGGCGTGTCTTCCGGGTATCGCGGCTCCAGTGCTGTGAATGGCTGGAGCCGCGATTCGTCACTCCCGTGCATGCGCGCGGGAGACTTCTTTCCGGCAAGGTCCGGCGTTAGCCGGGCCTTCAGCCGAGAATCCCCTGTGCGCAGTAGTATAGGCTTACCTGTAGGTAAAAGTAAAAAAAGACTATACAACAGCTTTAAGCTGTCATTGATGTTAAAAGAGGCAATACACAGTATTAAGAACTGGGGTATGTAAACTTTTGATCAGGGTCATTCGGGTCGTTTCTGTTTTCATTATGATTTAAAAAGAGTAAACACAATTGATTGATAATAAATGGCTTCAGCCAAACACAAACCATGAGTGAAAGAAAAGTTTTTGTGTTATCATTCATATTCTCTGAAAACTGACCAAGAAATCAAAAAATTCTGCCAGGGTATGTAAACTTATGAGCACAACTGTAAGATTCTAGGTAACAGTACCATTTTAACGGAGGTCATTCTGCCCATCCAGGATAAAGAAGAAGACCACATCTTAACTTACCGTAGTCGGTGTTTGAAAAGATGCAAATAATTAGCATTGTAGAGTGTCACTACAGTTGGGGTCAGCTTGATCCCTAGATAAGGCAGGGAGGCCAGATACAATTACAGTAAAACCTTGGATTGCAAGCATAATTAGTTCCGGAAGCATGCTTGTAATCCAAAGCACTTGTATATCAAAGTGAATTTCCCATTAGAAATAAAGGAAACTCAAAAGATTTGTTCCACAGCCATTTATTCATACTGTAAGTCCTTCAGTTTATAGTCCATATAAAAAGATTATAGCAATGTGATTGATTGTGTAACCAAAAAATGTCCATCCACAAATGGCCACCTCCACAAGGGGATTAGAAGCAAAATCCAACAGGAGCTACAGAGTATAAAAGAGAAGAGAGGCGCTTCTAAGTGTACCATTATGGTTACATTCAATGAAGGTACAACATTTATAAACTCACATGGTTGATGATAAAAAGAGGCACATTCAAGTACGCAGGCATCCATGGTAAAGCTGTCTGCAATCTGGACCAGGAACAATACCCTGCGGTAAAGTGATCTGAAAGCGAGGCTTGAACCGCTCGTGGAGCGCAGCGTGGAAGGGACGACGTCAATGGCGGTGAGGAGGATGGTCTATAAGGACATCTTTACCTCAGATGCCTGCATGCTTAGATGTGCCTGTTTTAATCATCAATCATGTGAGTTTCTAAATGTTGTACCTTCGTTAAATGTAACCATACGGCTATAATTAGAGGCCCCTCTCTTCTCTTTTATACTCAGTTGTGACATGAAGCTACTTGTATATCAAGACATTGCTTGTATATCAAGTCAAAATGTATTAAGTATTAAGAAAAATTAGCTTGTCTTGCAAAACGCTCTCAAACCAAGTTACTCTCAAACCAACGTTTTACTGTATGGTGGCTTTTTAGACCCTGTAGGACATTCTCATCCAGATTGATGTTGAGGACTTCAGATTTTTCCAAGTTCACGACTAAACCAGAAATGTGTCTAAATCATCTGAGAACAGGAGACAGGAGTGGGCGGAGAGGTGAGGAGGTGAGGAAAAGCAGCAAGTCATTAGCAGACAACGCACATTTGTACTGTTTGCCTCTACTCTCCACACTAGGAAATCAGAATGAAAACTGATTGCTAAAACCAATGTCTCCATGGCAGTGCTAAATAGAAGAGGGGAGAGGGGGAAGCCCTGTCTAGTTTTGGATGCAATGGTGATAGGTTCAGAAGTATAGCCCTTCAAGCAAATCTCGACTGTGGGATTACTATACATGGTACCAAGAAAGGAAAGGAACTGAGGGCCGGAGTTTCATCTGTTTAGGGTCCTAAAAAGGTAGGCCCAGGAGATGGTATCAAATGCTTTCTGGATATCAAGCATGAGCAACATTCCTTTCCATTGCCTACCCTGATCCCAGGAGGAGTGAAGCACAGAGATCAGGTCGATAGCCCTCTGATTTGGTCGGGAGCCTTTCTATCAGGTGCAAACCGTACTTGGTGTACATGGATGTAGTGAGCAATAAAGCCAGTCAGTCTAGTAGCGTAGATCTTTGCTAGTAGTTTCAGGTCACAATTTATCAGGGAAATCGGCCTATATAAAGCTAGATCACTGGAAATAGGCTAATAAAAGCTCTATTGGAATCGAGCCACCACTCCTAGGGGCATTAAAGTAATTAGCTAAGTGAGTGGTCAAGATCAAAGCAAATACAGGGCTGTGAACCCATTAGGTCCCCAGACCTTAGCATACTTTGATTGCTTAATGTCAAATAGTACTTCAGCCTGGGTGATTTCACCTTCTATTATTTCCATATGGGAGTCTAGTTGGGAAGAGGTAGATGGGATATAAAGTCTTCAATGTCCTGGTAGGTCGAAACATGTGTGTCTTTGTATAAGGTCTGGTAGAATGAGTGAAATTCTTTAAGCACTGCCAAGGGGTTTTGGGCAAACATGCCCCCTGCCTTTCTAAGTTTAGAGACTAATGTCATTAGTGGTCTAGGAGTAAGTTTCTGAGCTGGCAGTTTCCCAGAATGGTCGGCTTGGTGGTAGAATTTGGTGTTAGTCCATCTAAGATGTTTCTCTGCCTTAGTCGTGAGACATATGTTGAGTCCTAAGCGAGCTGATTCTATTTTACTCCGTAAATGAAGCTGTGGATTTTGTTTATGATCTTTGAGCAAGATCGTCACTTCTAATTCTTTTTGGCCTCAGAATGTTTATTATATCTTGAGGCCAGTTGAATGAGGATGCCTGTGGAGAGATCCTCATAGTGTCATTGATATTGAACAATTCCTTCAAGTGCAGCACTATATTAAAACAAATAGTGGGAGTACTAAGGAGGGCCTCATTCAGTCGCAACGAGTAGGATGAGCTTACCTTAAGAATAGCAGAGACTGCGGGAACCACTGGTGTGTGGTCAGACCAAGGTACCTCTAATATTTTGGAGGATGTAAACAAGGGTATATCTCATTTTTTTTTTTCCTAAATTGCAACCTTGGTATAAAACATTGATCATTTACATTGCCCAATCACACACAACAAGTTGTTATGAGTCTGGTGTGTTTTCCTCTTTAATATCTCAATTATGGTGTTATGTCAGTGTGTGTTTCTGTTCTTTTACTATCTACTCTGTATTTTATGGCAATTTAGGAGTTCTGTCATTGCCTACTAGTGCTGATTCATCCTAGTGAGTTAATCTGTGCTATCAGAGTTCAAGTCTTTGAATGCTTTGGCATCTGGGCTAGGCTCTTGTGTTTGTTTATGACTCTGTCTGCTCCTGTTTCTATGCCCAGCTAAACAATCTAAAGGGCCACTTTTGCAAAAGTTCCATCGATTATAGAATAGACATACCCTCCCTACATTTATGTATTTGGTAATTACATTGGCAAGGGCTAACTCAATATCTGTAGAACAGAAGCAGATAAAGTTGCTTGCTTGCAATCTATAGTTGACCTAGATAGGATTGTTTTGCTCATCAAAACTAGAGATCAAGCCAAGTGGGACAGTTTGGTGACTTTATTTCATTGCAGCTGCTTAGCATTATCTTAGCTCTGAGAGCATTTTTAAATTCTTGGTCAGGTTTCAAAATGGCTTCATGTTGTCTTTGGCTAAGGAACATTATGAATAGTGGGTATGACTATGTCAGAGAATATTCTGTTCTTCAACTAACGCTTTGTACATTAGTGGAACTGAAGATGTTGTTATGCTTGAAAACTCATGATGTTCATAAACTATACTTCCTTTGTTGTCAATTACTAATGAAAAATAAATCATATATCACAAAGTCAATTTGCAATGCCAATTCTAGCGGTCCTTTCTTAGGATTCACTTATTTGTTTGATTTGTGTATATTTTAGTTTTTTTCTTGCCAGGTCTTATATTCGATTAAGCACATTGTTCATAAAACATAATGCATCTGACATAAAGACTATTGCATTTGCTAGTCTAAATAAATATTTTCTGTTGTTCTATGCTTTAAACAACTGTATTATATTCATAAAAGGAAACATTATTGATGCTATTAATGTGCAGTAGCCCACAATGTAGCTTAGTGTTGTAACGTTCGGTTAACCAGCTACAGTAGATCGCAGGACACAGGCTTTGCAATCAAAGTAATGTTTATTAAACTTAAACGGCAGCAAAATAACAGAAGGAAATATAAGTCTTGCAGAGTTCAGAACTGCCATTGCAGTTAAACAGTCCCTGATTTTTACAGAGGGTAACTTCCCCTGCTAGCAAGTTCCCAGGCAGGACAGTGCCATGCACTTTCACAGCTGCACACCAATCCACCGTCCACCAGCCACAGTCTCCTCTATGCTCCTCCACACATACCTACAACTTCCTGTCCTTTTTTTTTAAACACAATTGCTCTGACCAGTGAGTTAACCCTTTTGTTCCCTTAGGAACCACAGTCCAAACAGAGGGGAAATATAGCGTATTTCCAGGACCCAGCTATGGCGTCCTGTACATATCCCCCCTCTGCCCCAACGCCAAGGAGGTGGAGGCAACAGTGGAGCTAAAATAATGGACTCGGGAGAGGGCATCTGCATTTTGATGCCGTCTCCCGGGCAGTGGCGGCTGGTGCTTAAAATTTTTGAGGGGGTGCAAACAAACTGATAAAAAAAACATCAATTGCAGCCACTGTGCCCATCAAACGCAGCTACTGTGCCCATCAATTGCCGCCACTGTGCCATCAAACGCAGCCACTGTACCCATCAAACACAGCCACTGTGCCATCAATTGTCGCCACTGTGCGATCAAACGCAGCCACTGTGCCCATCAAACGCAGCCACTTTACCCATAAATTGCCGCCACTGTGCCATCAAACGCAGCTACTGTACCCATCAATTGCCGCCACTGTGCCTATAAAACGCTGCCACTGTGCCCATCAATTGCTGCCACTGTGCCCATCAAACGTTGCCACTGTGCCCATCAATTATTGCTACCGTGCCCATCAATTGCTGCCAGTGTGCCCATCAATTGAAGCTACTGTGCCCATTAATTGCTGCCAGTGTGCCCATCAATTGCTGCCACTGTGCCCATCAATTGCTGCCAGTGTACTCATCAATTGCCGCTACTGTGCCCATCAATTGCTGCCAGTGTGCCCATCAATTGCCGCTACTGTGCCCATCAATTGCCGCTACTGTGCCCATCAATTGCTGCCAGTGTGCCCATCAATTGCCGCTACTGTGCCCATCAATTGCTGCCAGTGTGCCCATCAATTGCTGCCACTGTGTCCATAAATTGCTGCCAGTGTGCCCATCAATTGCCGCTATTGTGCCCATCAATTGTTGCCAGTGTGCCCATCAATTGCCGCTACTGTGCCCATCAATTGTTGCCAGTGTGCCCATCAATTGCTGCCAGTGTGCCCATCAATTGCCGCTATTGTGCCCATCAAATGCTGCCAGTGTGCATCCCCTGCCCGCCCGGCACTTACCTGTCTCGGTGGGGCAGCGGGTCATGGCAGCGGTGTCCTCCAGGCTCCTCAATGTCTTCTCCCGTCCTCTCTTTCCGTGCTCTGCTATGATTGGACGCCTGATAGTAGGCGTCCAATCACAGCGCCTGTCATTTCAGCCAATCAGGTGACAGGTAACAGACCCGACCACCTGATTGGCAGAGAGTTCTGTGTTAGATAAGTGAATATTAATTCGCTTTCCTAACACACAGCTGAGTGAACTGCGAGCGCCCAGCTGTTCACAATTTTTGACGCCTATTAGAGCCTACGGCTCTAATCAGGTGCTTCAAAAATATACCCCGCCGCTGTAATTCCTTTTTTCCGGTGCCCGAATCATGAATGAATCTATCTATTGCTGATAGAGCAGTGGCAGGAGAGATGGAACGGCGCCCCCATGTGCCCCTTATGGATGCACCGCCACTGCTCCCGGGCCTATGCTCCACCTGAAACTTAAATTCCTGGAGTACCAGCCACTCTCACTGAACTATAGGGTCGTTTTTCTCCGCTGGTGTCAACTGAGGAAGACTACGGATGTTCCTCGCCATGAACAACCTGTGATAAAACCGCTCCCAATCCTACATCGGAAACATCAGTCTGGACAATGAACTCTTTTGAAAAATTGAGTGCTATCAGGACAGGGTGTTGGCACAGTGCTGACTTGAGCTCCAAAAAAGTATTTTCAGCATCTGCATTCCAGTCAACCATGACCGATTTCCGACCCTTAGTCAAATCGGTCAATGGAGCCACCAGTGTGGCAAAGTTTGTAATAAACCTCCTGTAGTATCCCACCATGCCCAGGAATGCACGTTCCTGCTTCTTTGTGAGGGTGCAGGGCCAGTTCTGTATAGGCTCTACCTTGCTGACATGAGGTTTCACCAGCCCTCTACCCACAATATATCCTAGGTAGTTCACCTCCTCCATTCCCAAAGCACATTTTTTAGGGTTTATTGTAAACCCCTCTTTCCAAAAGGAGTCCGGCACTGCCTGGACTTTGGGCAAGTGTAATTCCCAGTCTCTGCTAAAAATGACTATGTCGTCCAAGTACACAGAGGCATACTCCCGGTGAGGTCGTAATATCCTGTCCATTGCTCGTTGGAATGTGGCTGGAGTAGTTTGTAGTCCAAAAGGCATTCTTTCTTACTAAAAACTCCCCTCTGGGGTAGAAAAAGCAGTTTTCTCTCTATCAGCCTTAGTTAATGGGATTTGCCATAAGGTCTAATGTAGTGATATACCTGGCTGGACCTAGTCTCTCAATAAGCTCATTTACATGGGGCATGGGGTAGGCATCAAACCTTGAAACTTTATTACGTTTCTGGAAATCATGGCAGAATCGCAGAGTCCCGTTGAGCTTCGGTACCAACACAATCGGGCTCGACCACTCACTCTGCGATTCTTCAATAATCTCCAGGTCTAACATCTTGTTCACTTCCTCTGAAACGGCCTTCCTTTGAGCCTCTGGGATATGGTAAGGCTGGACAAAAACTTTGGCTCCTGGTTCCGTGATATTATTGTGCTTTATGACATTAGTTAGACCTGGCAAGTCTGAAAATTTCTCTGCAAGAACTCCTTTGCTTGCTGACTTTGGGTTTTAGACAGGGTATTTGCTACTTAGACACTCTGCATCCCAACCTGAGGCTCAAGTCTTGCACCAGCCAGGGAGGTCACCAGTTCCCTGTCCGTCCAGGGCTTTAACACGTTCACGCGATATATCTGATACTGCTTCCTCTTACCTGGTTGGTGGACTTTATAATTTTTTCAACTCAAAGGAACCTTGCCATACGGCCAAAAATTTCTTTCCACAGTGAGAATCAACACCTCCACTCGATTCCACCACTTGAAAGTGACTTATTTTAGCGGACCTGTTATACCCACCGTTAAACCTCGTGGGCTTTTTGCAAATGTTCCTTGACCAGTGGCATCATGCTTATGATCCTTTCCTGCATTTGAGAGACATATCCGAGAACACTCTGGATAGGTTCACTTTCCCATTCCTCTTTAACAAAGTCAAGCAACCCATGAGGTCTCCGCCCATACAACAACTCAAAGGGTGAAAACCCAGTGAGGCCTGGGGCACTTCCCGAATAGCAAACAGGAGAGCCGGTAACAGGCAGTCTTAGTCTTTCCCATCCCTTTGTATCATTTTCTTGAGCATGGACTTAAGAGTCTTATTAAAGGTGTTCTACCAAGCCATCCATTTGGGGATGATAGACTGATGTGCACAGCTATTTAATCTGGAACAGCTTGCACACCTCGGCCAAAACCCTCGACATAAACAAAGTGCCCTGGTCCGTGAGTATTTGCTTAGGAAAGCCAGTCTGTGTAAACAACTGGAATAACTCCCAGGCAATAGCCTTAGAGGAGGTATTCCGCAGGGGTAGCGCCTCAGATTATTGGGGGGCATAGTCGAGGATCACCAGTATGTAGGAGTGACCTCGAGCAGACTTTACCAAGGGAACCACTATATCCATTACTATCCTTTCGAATAGGACCTGAATTATGGGCAGAGGGACCAAAGGGCTACGGAAGTGAGTCACTAGAGCGGTTAACTGACAGGTGGTACAAGAGGTACAATATTTCTTTACCTCTGTGCTCTCTACCTTCTCATGGGGGAAAATTGATGGCAGTGGGATTTATTGGCTCCTGCTGCTGTTTTTGTAAGTCCTGTAATGAAGGAGTGGGAGGCGGGGCCGAGTCGCATTATCTGTGTCTATAGATGGAGACAGCATGGCTCGGTATTGAGCTCACACAAGTGCGCCCATAAGAAGCGGTTACCATAGGTGCACTCACTGAAGAGGAGGAGCCAGGAGCACCAGTGGGGGATCCCAGAAGAGGAGGATTGGGGGTTCTTTGTGCAAAACCATTGCACAGAGCAGGTGAGTATAACATGTTTATTATTTAAAAAAAAAATAGGTTTAGAATCATTTTAAGTTTTCCTTTTGAAGAATAAACATTTAGGGAAGCAGCAATGAGAGAGCAGGAGCCAGCAGCATTGCAAGTTGTAAACTGCAAGTGCTGGGATAATAATTTACACAAACAAAATGAGAAAATTGCCTTCACTTCCTGTCTCATAGGCACAACAGGAAGTAAGGGGAAATCCCTGCAAATTAAGGGAATCCCTTGAGGTCCCATATCACCTAGGATTTCCCCTCCATTACTTTTTGGAGACAATCCGACATTTGAAATTTTCTTTTACTTTCAATGACAATGCTAAATCTATGGCAAACAAATAGAGAGGATTAATAACCCTAATGGGGCAGAGGTAGCAATACAAAACAAACAAGTGTTTTTTTTTTAATAATAGTAAAATCAGTAACAGTTAAAAAAAACAAAAAAACTTAAAAGTGTATTTTCACCATTACAGACAAATTTGAGAAAACCCACAATTTTTTTGTTATGCATTTCCATTCACACAGCATCTCTGAAATACGAAAAATACTAGTTAGTTCTTGCAGGATTATTAATAGGACTCTATGGGCAACTTATATTTCTCAGAATAACTTTGTGGATAGATTGGTTTAAAAGTGCATTACATACGATGTGGCACCCAAGCCTTTAAATCTTTAACCTTTTGTTAGGACAGACACTGGGCATACCCAGTTTACAACTGATAATGAGATCTGCAGTACAGACAGGGTTGATTATGGTAAACATAACTCCCCAGCCCCTTCATTAATGTTACATAGAAGGGTAAAAACATTGGTTTTGGCGTTTTTAGAAAACAGCAGGTAAACAGCAAGTAACAATTAGGTTTTTTTTGCTATGTGACAAGAACATGTAGTAAATATAGGTAGAAAAACACTTAGGAAGAAAAACTTAAGGACCTAGCCTTTTTCTGCCATTTGTTGTTTACAAGTAAAAATCTGTATTTTTTGCTCGAAAATTACTTAGAACCCCCAAACATTATATTTTTTTTTTTTTAGCAGAGACCCTAGAGAATAAAATGGCAGTCATTGCAATTTTTTATATCACACTGTTTTTTCACAGCGATTTTTCAAACGCAATTTCTTTGAAAAAAATAAATTTTAATGAATAAGAAAAAAAAAAGTATTATATACACCCTAATTTTTTTTGTATATTATGAAAGATTATTTTACGCCCTAAATAGATACCCAACATGTCATGCTTTAAAATTGTGTGTCCTCATGGAATGGCGCCAATCAACGATACTTAAAAATCTCCATAGGCAACATTTTATAAATTTCTACAGGTTACCATTTTAGAGTTACAGAGGAGGTCCAGTGCTAGAATTACTGCTCTCACTCACACGTTCGTGGCGATACCTCACATGTGTGGTTCAAACTCTGTTTACACACAGTGGGGGAAAAAAAGTCTTTTATCCCCTGCTGATTTTGTACATTTGCCCACTGACAAAGAAATGATCAGTCTATAATTTTAATGGTAGGTTTATTTTAACACTGAGAGAGAGAATAATCAACAAAATCACCTATAAATACGCATTTCAGCAAAGTTATGAATTGATTTGCATTTTAATAATTGAAATAAGTATTTGATCCCCTATCAATTAGCAAGATTTCTGGCTCCAAGGTGTCTTCTATACAGGTAACGAGCTGAGATTAGGAGGAAATTCTTAAAGTGGTTGTAAACCCATTACAACCACTTTAACCTACAGGTAAGCCTAGATTAAGACGTACCTGTAGGTGCAACAAATATCTCCCAAACCTAAAAGGTTTAGGAGATATTTGCAAAAATAGCAGCACCGATGTCTACAGCGCATTCGCCGTAGACATCGGGCGCAGGCGCACTGAGCGCGCCGCTTCTAACGGTGATCATGCCGTTAGTGGCGGCACCCGCGCACATGCGCGGGAGTGACGTCATCGCGGCTCCCACCAGTCACAGCGCCGGAGACGTGATATCCAGAAGTCACTCCGGGTATCATGGCAGCGTCAGAGGAGGCGAACGAGGGCCGCTGCGGGGGCTTCGATCTCAGGTAAGTAATTCACAATGAGCTAGTATGCTATGCATGCTAGCTCATTATGCCTTTGTCTTGCAGGTTGTGTTTTTCTTTTCTTTTTTTGACGAGAGGGTTTACTTCCTCTTTAAAGAGAGTGCTCATAATCTCAGCTTATCTGTATAAAAAGACACCTTTCCACAGAAGCAATCAGTCAATCAGATTCCAATCTCTCCACCATGGCAAAGAGCTGTACAAGGATGTCAGAGACAAGATGGTAGACCTACACAAGGCTGGAATGGGCAACAAGACCATCGCTAGGGGTTTGGTGAGAGGGTGACAAGAGTTGGTGCGATTATTTGCAAATGGAAGAAACACTAAATAACGGTCAATCTTCCTCGGTCTGGGGCTTCATGCAAGATCTCACCCCATGGAGTTTCAATCATCATGTGAACGGTCAGCCCAGAACTACACAGGTAAATCTTCTCAATGATCTCAAGGCAGCTGGGGCCATAGTCACGGAGAAAACAACTGGTAACACACTACGTCGTGAAGGGCTGAAATCCTGCAGCACCCGCAAGGTCCCCCTGCCCAAGAAAGCACATGTACAGGACCCGTCAGAAGTTTACTAATGAACATCTGAATGATTCAGAGGAGAACTGGGTGAAAGTGTTGTGGTCAGAGGAGACCAAAAGCGAGATCTTTGGCATCAACTCAACTTGCCTTGTTTGAAAGAGGAGGAATGCTGCTTATGACCCCAAGAACACCATCCTCACCATCAAACATGGAGGTGGAAACATTATGCTTTTGGGGTGTTTTTCTGCTAAGGGGACAGGACAACTTCACTGCTTCAAAGGGAAGATGAACGGGGCCATGTACCATCAAATCTTGGGTGAGAACCTCCTTCCCTCAGCCAGGACATTGAAAAGGGGTTGTGGATGAATCTTGCAGTATAACAATGACCCAAAACACACAGTCAAGGCAACAAAAGAGCGGCTCAAGAAAAAGCACATTAACCACTTCAGCCCCGGAGGATTTGGCTGCTTAATGACCAGAGCACATTTTACAATTTGGCACTGTGTTGTTTTAACTGGTAATTGTGCGGTCATGCAATGTTGTACCCAAACAAAATTTGCGTCCTTTTTTTCCCACACATAGAGCTTTCTTTTGATGGCATTTGATTGCGATCAGCAGGTACAGGCCATGAATCATTAGCCTGGACCTGAGGACTGATCGATCCTCTAAGGAATCTGACCGCCGCAGGCACGGGGGGGGGGGGCGCCATCGCGTCCCCCGCCGGTCGGGGGGAGGGATGTACAGGTATGCTCATTTGGCTGCCCGTGCCATTATGCCAACATATATCGGCGTGCGTCGGTCGGCAACTGGTTAAGGTCCTGGAGTGGCCTAGCCTGTCTCCAGACCTTAATCTCATAGAAAATATGTGGAGAGAGCTGAAGGTTCAAGTTACCAAACGTCAGCCTCTAAACCTTTATGACTTGGAGAGGATCTGCAAAGAGGAGTGGGACAAATCCCTCCTGAGATGTGTGCAAACCTGGTGGCCAACTACAAGAAATGTCGGACCTCCGTGATTGCCAACAAGGGTTTTGTCACCAAGTACTAAGTCATGTTTTGCAAAGGAGTCATATACTTATTAAACTCATTAAAGTGAAAATCATCTTAGATCTTTTTTGAAATGTGTTTTTCTGGTTATTTTTGTTGCTATTCTGACTCTCACTGTTAAAATAAACCTACCGTTAAAATGATAGACTGATCATTTCTTTGTCAGTGGGCAAATGTACAAAATCAGCAGGGGATCAAATACTTTTTTCTCTCACTGTATGTGGGTGTGACTTACGTATGCGTTCACTACTGCATGTGAGCACGCGGGGATGGGGCGCTTTAAAAAAGGTTTATTTTTTTATTCATTTTATTACCATTTTCTTAATTTTTACACTTTCCATTTGGAAAAAAAAACATCCCTTGCGATAACAATACAGCATGAACAAGTAAAAGGATTGAGCCGGCAACTCTGTAGTCCATATAGCGATTTTAAAGTGGTTGTAAACCCACTTAGACAACTTGCACCTACAGGTAAGCCTAGATTTAAGCCCCGTACACACGATCGGTTTGACTGATGAAAACCGTCCGATGGATGGTTTTCATCAGACCAACCGATCGTGTATGGTACCCATCGGTCTTTTTTCCATCGGTTGTAAAAAATAGAACTTGTTTTAAAATTTTCCGATGGATAAAAAACCGATGGGAATTTCCGATCATCTATGGGCAAGTCCATCGGTTAAAAAACCCACGCATGCTCAGAATCAAGTCGACGCATGCTCAGAAGCATTAAACTTCATTTTTCTCGGCTCATCGGAGTGTTTTCGTCACCGCGTTTGGAACGGTCGGTTTTTTGACTGATGGTGTGTGGCCAAGACTGATGAAAAACAGTTTCATCGGATTTCTGATGGACAAATCCATCGGACGAAAATCCATAGGTTATCCGATCGTGTGTACGGGGCTTAAGGCTTACCTGTAGGTGCAAGAAATATCTCCTTAACCTACACAGTTAAGAAGATATTTACTATAAATATAGCGCCGATGACGTCACATGCATGCGCACTAGCGGGCCGGCATCCTTGCCGGTTTTCTGAATAGGATTTTGACGGCCTGAGCGCGCATGCGTGTGATGTCATCGCCGTTCCGGCCAATCACAGCGCCGGAGCGGCAATACACTGACGGCAGTGATAGGACATCGAGGCAGGATGGCGGCGGCGGCGGAGGGTAACAACGAGCAGTTCGGGGGCTTCGATCTCAGGTAAGTCATTCATAATGAGCTAATATGCTATGCATACTACAGACCTACAGTAGCTCATTATGGCTTTCTTTTGCAGGGTTTTAAAAAAAAAAAAAAAACATGGGTTTACTTCCTCTTTAATGGTTGGTGTAATTGATTGCAGCATCTGCAGGTTACAGTTTGTACGATGCACTAAAGGGTCTCTGCGCACTAGGATAAGTGAGCATTATTATGGTACTGCCTCAAGCAATAAAAAAAAAAGATGTCTAACGTATCAGAACATTTTAAAACAATGCATGATGGCAATATGATCTCATTTTACTTCTGTGCAGTGCAGCAAACTAAATAAGTGGCACATGGAGGGGATACACATAGAAGACTTCTAGAACAGGAAGTGAGATGGATCCTTTACCTGGGGACACGGATCCCCGCTGGAATAAATTACAGATGGGATGTGGATCTATTCCTTAAATAATGCAATCCACTTCACTCATTCCTTTCCAACATTATGTTTCTCTGTCTCAATTCCTACATTATCTAGTCTTCACTAACTACCTAGCATTTTTGACTTTTGTTGAAACTAAGGATGAGCCAAACACCCCCGGTTCGGTTCGCACCAGAACTTGCGAACAGGCAAAAAATTTGTTCGAACACGCGAACACCATTAAAGTCTATGGGACACGAACATGAAAAATCAAAAGTGCTAATTTTAAAGGCTTACAGTATATGCATGGTATTGTCATAAAAAGTGTTTGGGGACCTGGGTCCTGCCCCAGGGGACATGTATCGATGCAAAAAAAAGTTTTAAAAACTGCAGTTTTTTTGGGAGCAGTGATTTTAATAATACTTAAAGTGAAACAATAAAAGATAAATATTCCTTTAAATTTCGTACCTGGGGGGTGTCTATAGTATGCCTGTAAAGTGGCACATTTTTCCCGTGTTTAGAACAGTACCTGCAGCAAAATGACTTTTGTAAAGGAAGAAAAGTAATTTAAAACTACTCGTGGCTGTAATGAATTGTCGGGTCCCGCAATACAGATAAAAGTCATTAAAAAAAACGGGAACAAAAATTTTGAAAAAATTGCGTGGGGGTCCCCCCAAATTCCATACCAGGCCCTTCAGGTCTGCACCCCCCCACCCGAAAGCACCTTGTCCCCATGTTGATGGGGACAAGGGCCTCATCCCCACAACCCTTGCCCGGTGCTTGTGGGGGTCTGCGGGCGGGGGGCTTATCGGAATCTGGAAACCCCCTTTAACAAGGGGACCCCCAGGTCCCGGCCCCTTCCTATGTGAATTGGTAAGGGGGATACATTGTATCCCTACCATTTCACCAAAAAAAGTGTAATTTTTTTTTTAAAAGACAAGAGCCAGCTTGGGACAAGTCCTTTATTTAAAAAAATATATTCCAGCGATGTAAATCCATCTCGAGTGCCGGACCGAGGAAAAAAAAAAGCGCAGCAATAGCTCTGCCTCCATGGACGGCTCCTGCCAAATGACGCGTCTCCCGATGTGACAGCTGTTATATAGCTGAGGGCGGGGCCACCCGGTGACGTGTACGGGTGACCCGCCCCCTCTGACGCCACGGGGGTTGGTCATGTATGGTATTCCACTGTGCTTTTATATCTTTTGAAACATGTCATGTGTTGTATATCTTTTGTCTCAATCTTTTTCCTGCATTTTGGCACTTTGATATTAACCTCTTAATTGCTCAATTAATTGCTTCAATTTACCATGCAAATAGATTTTGGGGTGGAGCTTTTATGAGTATAAATGTATTGCCATTTTTATATTCAACATGCTACGACTAAGGCTGTTGCCAAAATGCGTCAGCTGTTTTGCTTGTCACTTTTTGTAACCAACGATTAAAATCGCTATATGGACTACAGAGTTGACGGCTTAATCCTTTTACTTGTTTCTGCTGTAGTGTGTAAGGACACACGGAGCCTGAGCACCTGAAAGAGGATCTTTCAAATTGGACTGGGAGTTCCCCATTGTGTGCGCTGTCTCTCTTCAACAATACAGCATGAAAGGGTCCTCTTTGCGGAGAGATCTGGAGTCTAAAAGACCCCAAATTTCTCCTTTATCCTTAAAAGCAAAAGATAAAAAAAAAGAAAGAAAAGAAAACATGTTTACATGGCCCGAGAACCGGAAGTGAGGTCAACGTCGCTCCAGTCCTCCAAGTGCATAGAGATGAGCGGTGGCCATCTTGCCATTGCTTATCTATATGTGAAGAAGCTGCTGGTGCTGGATAGGTCCCGTAGCCACCGGGAAGCATCAGGGGGGGGACCTCTCCCACCACTTCTAAATACGCCGCTGGGATCACTTTTATTGGAAAGCCGGCCACCTAAGAGAAAAAACAATACCAGAGTTATGGAATCTAGTTGCAGCCATAACCCCAGTATTTAAAGTCAAAATCATGACGTACATTCCCAGTTAGGCAGTCGGCAAGTGGTTTTAAATAGTGTTGTTTCTGTTATTTTTGTTGAATTTGAATTTGATCAATAACAGCAGTTCATGCCGGAATTCCCAATTACAATTCCTAGAGTGTGTTTCAGAAAATAGTCTTACATCCATAAATGAAATTTCAGCATTTTAATAAACGGACATTTTAACTCAAAAGTCAGTTTTTAATTATGACATATTTGTGTAATTGTTTGCACCAAAATGTCAGTATAAGGCCTGCCACTGAAGTTTTAAAATTTGAGCTCTTCTTAATCGGGTCAGTATAAAATACACAGCATTTGGCGTTTTTTTCTAGAACTTTACACGTATTTCCTTGTATCCTAGCATTACCAGGACATTGGCTAAACTCCTTCACCAAACAGCATGAGGACATCAAGATACTGTCAACAATAATCCCTTTGATCTGCAAACAATTGAGTAATTTAAATCAATCTATTTCATCTATTGCCGTAAAACATCATCATATGTAATGTTTAGTGGAGAACTGTATGGCTCAGATTTAATGGCAATCAAAAAACATCTGTTTAATTTTAACATATAGAACTAGGATTTATTAAATCCTTCTACAATTTTTGCTTATTCTTTACCTTTCTCTGATCATTGTAAATGTAAAAAATTAATTTCCTGTACTGAAAACATGAGTGAAAATGCAAGTTTAAATGACTGTAAAATGGTAAACACAGCCAACTTAGGAAATGATGTTTTATGCATTATCTTCTTCCAACAAGTTGAAAAGTTCTGAGCACTTTCCTGTGTGTAATTTATGAGCTTGAATATTTTATGAATAATAAAAATGTTGTGATCTTGAAGCTTGTTCTCTGATACTAAATGTGTCCAGTTACTAAAACAAATACGTATACAGGAAGTCGGGGTGTTTCTGTATTTCTAAAATATTACACGTTAAGATTAGTTTTAAGCAAAGTTTGAGAAATTTGGCAGACTGGGACTGACTAAAGTTTTGGAATATATATCTTCTTTTTTTGCCATTCTATGCTTAACCACTTCAATACCATGCACTTATACACCTTCCTGCCCAAGCCAATTTTGAGCTTTCAGCGCTGTCCCAATTTAAATGACAATTGCGCGGTCATGCAACACTGTACCCAAACATTTTTTTTATTATTTTGTTCCCACAAATAGAGCTCTCTTTTGGTGGTATTTGATCGCCCCTGCGATTTTTATTTTTTGCATAACAAATAAAAAAAGAGCGAAAATTTTGAAAAAAAAATAAGTTTTTCTTTGTTTCTGTTAATTTTTTTTTGTAAATAAGTACCTTTTCCACTACAATGACGGGCACTGATAAGGCGGCACTAACGGGCACTGATAAGGCGACACTGATGGGCACCGATGAGGTGGCACCAATGAGGTGGCACCGATGAGGTGGCACTGATGATGGGCACTGATAGGCGGCACTGATGGGCACTGATAGGCGGCACTGATGGGCACTGATAGGCGGCACTGATGGGCACTGATATGTGGCACTGGTATGCGGCACTGATGGGCACTCATAGGCGGCACTGATGGGCACTCATAGGCGGCACTGATGGGAACTTATAGGCAGCACTGATGGATACTTATGGGTGGCACTGATAGGTGGCACGGACGGGCACTGATAGGTGGGCACTTATGGGCACAGATGGGCATGGATGGGCACTTATAGGTGGCACTGATGGACACTGGTAGGTGGCACTGATGACACTGGTGGCTGGCATTGCTAGGCATCATGCATTTTAGTTGTGCCATGATAGTGCCAGTCAGTGCCCATTTGTGGGCACTGATTGGCATATATTTTTTATGTATTTGAGCATGTGGATGGCCATGGGGGACTTACCTGGCCATCCACATGCTTGGGGCTTCCCTGGTGGTCCTGGGGGGCTTCCCTGGTGGTCCAGTGTGGGTATCCGAGGGGGGGCTGCGCTGATAAACAATCAGCGCGAACCCCCCCGTCAGGAGGGCCGCCGATCGGCTTTCCTCTACTCGCGTCTGTCAGACGCGAGTGAGGAAGAGCCGATCAACGGCTCTTCCTGTTTACATCGTGATCAGCCGTGATTGGACACGGCTGATCACGTTGTAAAAAGCCTCCGCCGGAGGCTCTTTACCGAGATCCGTGCAGCGGTGTGTCAGACTGACATACCGCTCCACCGATCGCCGCGATGCGCGCCCCCCCGGGCGCGCGGCGGCTGTTATCCTGCAGGACGTCATATGACGTCCAGTGTGGATAACAGAACCACTTCCCGGACGTCAATCTGCTATTGACTGGGCAGGAAGTGGTTAAAGCAGATCTTTGACCATATTTAAAAAAAAAAAAAATAACGAATTCCTGCAAACCAAACAATTAATTCCTACCTGTGATGCTGAACTGTTCCTTAACCGCTTCAGCCCCGGACCATTTTGGTGGTCAAGGACCAGGCCACTTTTTGCGATTTGGCACTGTGTCGCTTTAACTGACAATTGCGCGGTCACGCGACGTGGCTCCCAAACAAAATTGACGTCCTTTTTTTCCCATAAATAAAGCTTTCTTTTGGTAGTATTTGATCACCTCTGCAGTTTTTATTTTTTGCGCTATAAACAAAAATAGAGCAACAATTTTGAAAAAAATTCTATATTTTTTACTTTTTGCTATAATAAATATCCCCAAAAAATATATAAAAAAGCATTTTCTTTCCACAGTTTAGGCCGATACGTATTCTTCTACATATTTTTGGTTAAAAAAATTGCAATAAACGTTTATTGATCGGTTTGCGCAAAAGTTATAGCTTCTACAAAATAGGGGACTGTTTTATGTCATTTTTATTAATATTTTTTTTTTTTACTAGTTATGGTGGCGATCAGCATTTTTTATCGTGACTGCGACATTATGGCAGACACATCGAACACTTTTGACACCATTGTCATTTTGACAGCGACCAGTGCTATAAAAATGCACTGATTACTGTAAAAATTACACTAGCAGTGAAAGTGTTCACCACTAGGTGGCGCTGCAGGGGTTAAGTGTTTCCTAGGGAGTGATTCTTACTGTGAGAGGGCGTGGCTACATGTGACACGTCACTGATGACCGTTCCCGATCATGGGGAGCGGTCATCAGTGACAGTGTCACTAGGCAGAATAGGGGAATGCCTTGTTTACAAAGGCATTCCCCTGTTCTGCTCTTGCCAACCACAATTGCGGGACTCCCGGGAACATCGAGTTCCCGGGACCCGCGGCCGCACTCGCGAGGCGCGTGCGTGCCTGCAGGATGGCAGATTTAAAGGGGCATACCTGTACGCCAATCTGCCTGCCCACGCCATTCTGCCGACGTACATCGGCGTGCGGCGGTCAGCAAGTGGTTAAAAAGAACGTTTTCTGAAAGAACTACTACATTGGACTACGGGTGCATGGCCCATCATTTTTTGTCCTGGTTCCCTCCACTGACCTTTTCGTGACTACTGTGAAGGTACAAATATTTAAAAAACGTTGGAATATATAAAATACTGCACAATAGTATTAGTATTTTTTTTATTTTTTATTTTGGTGTGTTTTGTAGCTATAATAATTTTGGCTTGGGAGCTCACCTTGTACGAAATATTTACTTATGATGAGAAGGTATGATAAAGATATGTAACACTTTACGCATAGTCACTACACTTTGCATTATTTAAAAAAAGGGGGCATTCTAATAGTTAATTTTTTTAAACCCAAACAATATTCTTGTGCTTGCTAGAAAATATTTAGATCACTATTAGTGAACAAACTAAGTAACAAAAATATATTTTACATTTCTAAAATTCATTAAAAGGACTGCTGGATCTTAACCACCAATTCGGATAAGATGTGTAAAAAACTACAATAAAACAATATTCCAAATGCATTTCTCCATTAAAAGTGTCATCTGGGGAGCTAAGGCTCGCCAGAAAACGCTTGTTACGGTGAAACACATTGGAAGGGGCCTCACACGTGATGTCGGTCTGCAAGTCGGGCTGACCGCTTGGACCTTCTGGCTGTTTGTAACACATGCTGTTTTATTCCTTGGGTATTGTAATGCCGCGTACACATGTACGTTTTTAATGCCATTTTTTAAGCCGACTTTTTTCTCGTCGTTTTTTTTCTTGTTTCCTCTCAAGCCTGTCTTGCATCCACACGATCATTAAAAAAAACGCTCGAGCAAAGCGCAGTGACGTACAACACGTACGACGGCACTATAAAGGGGAAGTTCCGTTCGAATGGCGCCAACCTTCATGTTAGTAAACTTTGTTGAGCGGCGATTCGTGCTTTTCAGCCTCGTGCTTTTCAGTCTGTTACAGTGTGACGAATGTGCTATATCCATTACGAACGCTAATTTTACCAGAACGAGCGCTCCCGTCTCATACTTGATTCTGAGCATGCGCGTTTTTTTTCCCCTTGTAAAAGCATACACACTATCGTTTTTCACGTCATTAAAAAAAACGACATGAAAAATGACGTGAAAAAATAGAGCATGTTCGAAATTTTTAATGCCCGTTTTTCACGCCATTAAAAATGCTCTGGAGCATACACACGATCGGTTTTAATGGCCATTTTTAAAAATGGCATTTTTAACGGCATGAAAAACGATCGTGTGTATGCGACATAAGTGTATTTTCATTGCTTTAATAAAATCAGTTGGTGAATTTTGAAATATTACACTATGTGGATCTCCCTCTGTGCTTTAATCCCCTCCACAAAGTCTATTTCGGTTTAGGAGTTCGGGGAGCTTTTGTAATCTGGATCGTGTATATGGTTTCGATGAGGCAAGAAGTGATCTCCTTGTGGGATCAGAGCAGCTAGTAAGGAGCTCATTTAACTGTTTGTGGTGATTCCTTTCAGGAGCACTTTTCATGGTGGTGCACATTATCATAATTTTTTCACCGCAAGAGAGAAGAAATGCACTATAATTTTAGAAAAATGTTGATTTTTTTTGCACATGTTGTATGGACTTTATTTATATGGATTTGTTAATATAAGATGAGTTTATTATATGTTTAAGGCCCTTTACTGTGTTTCTTATGAGATGTAATAATTTGTAAAAGGACAACGCACTTTGGAATATTGTTTTATTGTAGATTATAATAGTTTTAGGTTGTTATTATTTTTTTTCCTTTTTAATGTTATGTTTTTAACCACTTCCATACCGGGTCATTGTAAAATGACACTGTCAGGAACCCTCTCTCCCTCCGGGTGGGCGTCATATGATGTCCTGGGTTTGAGAGGGGATATCTGAATGATGCCTGCAGCTAGAGGCATCATTCAGATATCCTTGTCTTCAGCCGGCCATTCTGCGCACCATAAGAATGATCATAGCGGCGGTTCCGCCGCTTGATCGTTCTTATAGGCGGCGGGAGGGGACATCCCCCCCTCCCGCCGCCATCCGGTGCTTCTCCGGGCTCTCCCGTGCCATCGGGGACCCGGAGAGAATCGTCCAGCACTGGTGGTGGGTCACGTGACGAGCATAGAGATGACTCTCTATGACCGTCGGGGCCCGGGCGCGATGTGATGACGTCATGCCCGGGTCCTCAGATGTAAACAAAGCCGCCATTGCGGCTGTAAGTATGAGATCAGTGAACTTTTTTTCACAATCTCATGCTTTCCAGCCTGGAGGAGAGATGTGGGGTCTTATTGACCCCGCATCTCTCCATAAAGAGGACCTGTCACACACATTCCTATTACAAGGGATGTTTATATTCCTTGTAATAGGAATAAAAGTGATCAAAAAAAAAAAAGTGTAAGAAAAAAAGTCAAAATAAAAAAAAATAAGTAACATAAAAAAAAAATATATATATATATTTTTTAAAACGCCCCTGTCCCCGTTAGCTCGCGCTTAGAAGCGAACACACACCTAAGTCCCGCCCGCATATGTAAACGCCGTTCAAACCACATATGTCAAGTATCGCCGCATGCGTTAGAGCGCGTGCAACAATTCTAGCACTAGACCTCCTCTGTAACTCTAACCTGGTAACCTGTAAAAAAATTCAAAGTGTCGCCTATGGAGATTTTTAAGTACCGAAGTTTGGCACCATTCCATGAGTGTGCGCAATTTTAAAGCGTGACATGTTAGGTATCTTTTTACTCGGCGTAACATAAGCTTTCATATTTTACAAAAAAATTGGGCTAACTTTACTGTTTTGTTATTTTTTAATTCATGAAACCATTTTTTTCCACAAAAAAAGGCGTTTGAAAAATGATTGCGCAAATACCGTGCAAGATAAAAAGTTACGACCGTCATTTTATTCCCTAGGGTGTCTGCTAAAAAACATATATAATGTTTGGGGGTTCTGAGTAATTTTCTAGCAAAAGAATGATGATTTGTACATGTAGGAGAGAAGTGCCAGAATAGGCCCGGTATGGAAGTGGTATAAAAAGCCCTGTATGGAAAGGGTTAACTGATGTTTTATACATTTTACTGTTTCTTTTTTTTTCTTTTTACAAATAAACAGAGTGGACTTAAAACTGTGTTACAGAGCATTATGGGTTTAAAGATAGCATAGCAGATGCTGTTTTCTATCAGAATCTATCTCTCTCATTGAAACTCCGGAAGACCCATCTGAACAGAATGGAATATGATTTTTTTTAAGTAAATACAGTAATGCTTTGGATTGCGAGTAAAGCAGTTTACGAGCGTTTCGCAATATGAGTTATTATTTTTTTTAAATCCTGACTCGGTTTGCGAGCATCGTCTCGCAAAACGAGCAGGATTCAAGCCTCTGAGGTGTGCAGCACCACATTTGGCCAGAGGTGCGGGGGCGCCGGTGACAATCTGAGCCTCTCGGAGCCGCTCGGAAACACTCAGAAACACTCCGTTCCCGAGCGTCTCTGAATGTATCCGAGCAGTCTCCGACTGTTTCCGAGTGTCTCCGGCGCCCCCCACCTCTGGCCACATGCGGTACTGCATACAATAGCAGTCATTGTGGAACAAATTATCTGAGTTTCCATTGACTCCTATGGGGAAACTCGCTTTGATATACGAGTGCATTGGATTACAAGCATTATTCTGGAACAAATTATGCTCGTAATCCAAGGTACCACCATATATGAAATATAAATATAATATGAAATATTCATAAGCAAGATTTCATATGCATCTGGCTATTGACTAACCACCAACATTAATGACAACAGCTCAATGAGCAAAACTAAGACATGTCACTTCAGGGAAATATGTAACAACTAGAGTTGAGCAGACACCTGGATGTTCGGGTTCGACGGGTTCGGCTGAACTTCGGAAAAAAGTTCGGGTTCGGGACCGAACTTTAACCCGAACCCGGACCCGAACCGGAACCCCATTGAAGTCAATGGGGACCCGGACTTCTAAGGACTAAAAAGGCTCTAAAAAAGTAATGGAAAGGGCTAGAGGGCTGCAAATGGCAGCAAAATGTTGTTAAGAGCATGGCAAGTGCTCTGCAAACAAATGTGGATAGGGAAATAACTTAAAATAACATAAAAAAATAAAAAAATAAAAAAATATGCTGGAGGCCCCCTTTTCAGCAGAAGAGGTACGGGAAGTCATTAAGAACCTCAGAAACTCAACGGCACGATGCCACACATATGGTGGGAATGCCCCAGAATACGCCCTTTCTGGAATAAATTATTCAATTTAATGGATAAGCTAGTGGGAAAATAAAATACTTTGAAATAAAAATGTAGCGGGGTGCTAAATTTAAGGGAAGTGTTTGAGTGGTAAATAGGCTCAAACACCCTAATTCTGTAGGATTCATGGACCATTTTGTCCTCGGGGGACAGTATTGGTGTGCAGTTCCCTGCGGCCTACAGGTGGCGCTGCCATGGTAGGCTAGGGTTGAACCGCCGATACAGTGCTGTGCCTTTTGTTTCCCCTCTTGGCAGTAGTACAGCGGGGCGGGGAACCTGCTGTGCATGCCGGGAGAGCATATAAAAGGGGCAGACCTTTGGCCTGGGGGCTGATGTCCAGTGGGGTCCACGCCCAGGTGCCTTCGGCCTGGGTGCATGTGTTCCTGTTCCATCTCGGGTACCTTTAGCCCGGGGTGAGGTACTATCCTGGAGTTCCTGCTGCCCTGGGTATGGAGGCCTAGGTGCAGGAGTAAAGCCTGGAGTCCAGAGCCTTCGTCTGGAGTCCGCTAAGGGTCGAGGAGTCTTAGGGTGCCGCCTCGTGTAGGGGACCATGTTCCAGGGAAGGGAGGATCATTCTGATGGACCGATGCGGGAGTCACGGTGAAGGAAGGGTCTGTTGACTCCCTGGAGAGATGTCTTCCCCTTGATATGGGCTAGGTTCGTAGAAGGAGAAGCTCAAGGTCATCTTGACTGTATCAGAGGCCTTATTCACCCGGCCCGTGGCAGGGGCCTTATACACCCTGGTCTGTGGCAGAGACCAAAGTTCTCCAGGTCCGTGGCAGAGACCGTGCACCTAAAACTGTTTGAGAAACCTAAGCAGTGAAGTGAATGTGCTACGTTTGTGCCTGGACCTCCTCCACACCTTAAGCTGTCCTGTTTCTTTGCTCTAACCTTTTCTATCCGAGTAGAGTTTATTTTGCCATGAGAGAATAAGAGTTGTAATTTCAGCTGGTGTAGACATTGACTTTACTGGGAATTAAAGGACTTGCCTCTACCTACAGTAGAGGTGAGAATCATCCTCTGGAGGAGTTTTGACTCCGGCTGTGGACACGGCCCGTCAAGTACACCGCTCAACCTCTTTATATAGGAGGGTACGGGCTGGTAGTGCGGTGTGCCTTTCTCCCTCCTGCGAGGAGCCAACAACATAAAGGCAGGTAAGGGGGAAAGGATCTGTGCGCTACAAAAAAATAAAATACAAATTATAATCTTGACCTAGGAGGACGAGGTCCATATGGAGTAGATGGTTGAGGTGGCGGTGGATGTGGCTGTGTAGGTGGAAGCGGCGGTGGAGGAGGACGAGGTAGCCAACATTGGTTCAAAAATACAACAATGGCTGGGTAAGGCCGGTGATGTGTCGAATTCTGTCCCCCGTCAAATAGTGTCCACCCTGTACTGCGCTTGCTCAGTATGTAGGACAAGGGGATTTCGAAAATCTCCCAAGACGAACGGCGCCTGCGTGGTGAGTTCAGGTGAAGGCCACACCATCCGTGGTTCAAGCCGAGCCAAGTGAGGCCGTGCCCGAAGCGTGGAGATCGAACCGAGCCCGTGAGGGGCCCTGTTACTATGTGCTACCATATGTCCAATTGGATGGTGGGGCTTGAACCTGCACTCACAGCGCAGGCGCCGTTCATCTTCGGAGATTTTGTGAATCTCCTTGTCCTCTGTACTGCGCAAGCGCTGCGCCTTCGCAGTATGGGCCGATAACAATCCGATGGCCGGACAGTTTTTGTCACAACACCGGTATACATGTCTATTCTGCACAAGGTACGGACAAGTCCTGTGGGATCCATGCCTGGTTCATTTTAATGAACGTGAGCTTGTCCACATTGGCTCTGGACAGGCGGCTGCGCTTGTCTGTGATAACGCCCCCTGCCGTGCTAAATACACGTTCAGATAATACACTGGCGGCAGGGCAGGCCAGCACCTCCAAGGCATAAAGGGCAAGCTCAGGCCATGTGCCCAATTTGGAGACCCACAAGGTAAAGGGGGCAGACCCGTCATCCAGTACGTGTAGGCCTGTGGACACATACTGCTCAACCATGTTGGTGAAATGCTGCCTCCTGCTAAGATGTTCCATCTCAGCTGGTGGTGCTGGTTGTTGTGGCGTGCTGACAAAGCTTTTCCACATTTCAGCCATGCTAACCCTGCCTTCTGAGGTGCTGCCGGTGCCCCGGCTGCGTTGGCGACCTCTTCCTCCTCCTCTGCCTTCGTCTTGTGCTTCCACCGTACGCCCGCTGTCAGGTGGGAATGCCACCAGCAGCGCGTCTACCAGCGTGCGCTTGTACTCGCGCATCTTACGATCCCGCTCCAGTGAGGGAATTAAGGACGGTACGTTGTCCTTGTAACGGGGATCCAGCAGGGTGGCCACCCAGTAATCAGCACCAGTTAAAATGTGGGCAACTCGGCGGTCATTGCGGAAACACTGCAGCATGTAATCGCTCATGTGTGCCAGGCTGCCCAGAGGCAAAGAAAAGCTGTCCTCTGTGGGAGGTGTATCGTCTGTGTCCTCTGTATCCCCCAGCCACGCACCAGTGACGGCAACGAGCTGGTCTGGGTGCCACCCTGCTGTGAAAATGGCTCCTCCTCCTCCTCCTCCTCCATCTCCTCCTCCACCTCGTCATCCTCCAGAACTGTGCCCTTTCTGCCGGACAATTGTGTACCTGGCGTTTGTTGGTGCAGGAACCCACCCTCGTAGTCACTTGTGAAAGACTGCCCTGAAAGCCTTTGAAATGATCCCGCTTCCTCCTCCTCCTCCTCATCCTCCTGTGCCACATCCTCTTCCATCATCGCCCAAAGCGTTTTTTCAAGGAGGCATAGAACTGGGATAGTAACGCTAAGAACGGCGTCATTGGCACTGGACATGTTGGTGGAGTACTCGAAACAGCGCAACAAGGCACACAGGTCTCGCATGGAGGCCCAGTTATTGGTGGTGAAGTGGTGCTGTTCCGCAGAGCGACTCACGCATGATTGCTGCAGCTGAAACTCCACTATCGCCTGCTACTGCTCTCACAGTCTGGCCAGCATGTGCAAGGTGGAGTTCCACCTTGTGGGCACGTCACATATGAGGCGGTGAGCGGGAAGGCCGAAGTTACACTGCAGCGCTGACAGGCGAGCAGCAGCAGGGTGAGAACGCCGAAAGTGCGCACACACAGCCCGCACTTTCTGCAGCAGCTCTGGCATATTGGGGTAATTTTTAAGGAACCTCTGGACCACCAAGTTCAGCACATGCGCCAGGCAAGGGATGTGCGTCAAACCGGCTAGGCCCAGAGCTGCTACGAGATTTCGCCCATTATCGCACACCACCAGGCCGGGCTTGAGGCTCACTGACAGCAACCACTCATTGGTCTGTTGTTCCATGTCCCTCCACAACTCCTGCGCGGTGTGGGGTTTTTCCCCCAAACAGGAAAGTTTTAAAACTGCCTGCTGTCGTTTACCCCTGGCTGTGCTGAAGTTGGTGGTGAAGGTGTTACGCTGACCGGATGAGGAGGCGGTAGAGGATGAGGAAGCGGAGTAGGAGGAGTTAGCAACAGGAGGCAAACTGAAGCGCCCTGCAATCCTCGGTGGTGGAAGGACATGCGCCAAACTGCTATCTGCCTCAGGCCCAGCCGCCACTGCATTTACCCAGTGTGCTGTTAGGGAGATATAACGTCCCTGACCGTGCTTACTGGTCCACGCATCCGTAGTTAGGTGGACCTTGCCACAAATGGCATTGCGCAGTGCACACCTGATTTTGTCCCCCACTTGGTTGTGCAGGGAAGGGATGGCTCGTCTGGAAAAATAGTGGCGGCTGGGCACGACGTACTGTGGGACAGCCAATGCCATCAGGCTTTTAAAACTCTGCGTCTCCACCATACGGAATGACAGCATTTCAAAGGCCAGGAGTTTTGAAATGCTGGCATTCAGGGCCAGGGATCGCGGGTGGCTAGGGGGGTACTTCCTCTTCCGCTCCAATGTTTGGGAGATAGAGAGCTGAACGCTTCCATGGGACATTGTGGAGATGGTTGGTGACCCAGCTGGTAGTGTTGCTGGCAGATCCTCTGTTTGCGGGGTGGCAGGTGCCACTGTCACTACAGAGGTGGATGAAGAGGCTGAGACTGCAGCAGAAGAGGAAGCAGGAGGAGCCAGTGACCTTTCTTGATTTTTGAGGTGTCTACTCCACTGCAGCTCGTGCTTTGCACTTAGATGCCTGGTCATGCAGGTTGTGCTCAGGTTGAGAACGTTTATGCCTCGCTTCAGGCTCTGATTGCACAGCGTGCCAACCACTCGTGTCTTGTCATCAGCACGTTGTGTGAAGAACTGCCACGCTAGGGAACTCCTTGGACCTGGCTTTGGTGTGCTCGGTCCCTTGCTGCATTGGGCAGTAGCAGACATACTGTCTAGGGGACGGACGCTCCGCTTTTGCACCCTGCTCCCTCTTCTGCTGTGCTGGTGGCTCTGTGCGACCACCGCCTCTTCCTCCAAACTACACTGGTCACCTGCATAACGTTGATTCCATGTGGGGTCGAGGACCTCATCGTCCTCCACATCATCTTCCACCCAGTCTTCACCCCTGCCCTCCTTGTCTGTTTGCACAATTGCGAAAGCAGCAGCAGTTGGCACCTGTGTTTCGTCATCATCCGAGACGTACTGCGATGGTCCTCCCATGTACTCATCATGAAACATAAGTGGTTGGGCATCGGTGCACTCAATCTCTTCCACTTCTGGGGCAGGGCTAGGTGGATGGCCCTGGGAAACCCTGCTAACAGAGTCATCGAAAAGCAGAAGAGACTGCTGCATGATTTGGGGCTCAGACTGCTTGGCTGATTTGCAAGGGGGTGAGGTGAAAGACTGATGGACATGGGTTTCAGGTGCCAACTCTGATCTTTCATCAGAAGAGTGGGTGGGAGACAATGTGAAGGAACCGGAGGCACTGTCAGCAACCCAATCTACTATCGCCTGTACTTGTCCTGGCCTAAACATTCGTACAGCCTCATTAAGCACGACAAAATACCGCCGCAGGCTCGGTCGCCTACTCGCACCTGAGGAAGGTGTTTCACTTGTGCGTGTATCTGGCACAGATCCACCACGTCCTCTCCCTGCAACAGGAGCTCCACCAGCAGCACCACGACCGGGGCCACCACGTCCCTTTGACCTTCTCCTCATATTTTCCAAATTTAGGATGTTGCCCTAAATGGGTGTTTTTGGAAGAGCAGAACACACCCACAGTACGTAACCGCTGAATCGCACAGCTACAGAACTGCAGAAAATGCTATTAAAAAAAATGTTGTTTTTTTAGTATAGCACAGTAGGAGAAAACTATATAGAAATTGTTTATTTCACACACCTCCAAATATGTATAACACACTGCAAACTATTTTTTGTGCCCCTAAACTGCGTTTTTTGGAAGAGCAGAACACACCCACAGTACGTAACCGCTGAATCGCACAGCTACAGAACTGCAGAAAATGCTATTAAAAAAAAAATGTTGTTTTTTTAGTATAGCACAGTAGGAGAAAACTATATAGAAATTGTTTATTTCACACACCTCCAAATATGTATAACACACTGCAAACTATTTTTTGTGCCCCTAAACTGCGTTTTTTGGAAGAGCAGAACACACCCACAGTACGTAACCGCTGAATCGCACAGCTACAGAACTGCAGAAAATGCTATTAAAAAAAAATGTTGTTTTTTTAGTATAGCACAGTAGGAGAAAACTATATAGAAATTGTTTATTTCACACACCTCCAAATATGTATAACACACTGCAAACTATTTTTTGTGCCCCTAAACGGCGTTTTTTGGAAGAGCAGAACACACCCACAGTACGTAACCGCTGAATCGCACAGCTACAGAACTGCAGAAAATGCTATTAAAAAAAAATCTTGTTTTTTTAGTATAGCACAGTAGGAGAAAACTATATAGAAATTGTTTATTTCACACACCTCCAAATATGTATAACACACTGCAAACTATTTTTTGTGCCCCTAAACGGCGTTTTTTGGAAGAGCAGAACACACCCACAGTACGTAACCGCTGAATCGCACAGCTACAGAACTGCAGAAAATGCTATTAAAAAAAATGTTGTTTTTTTAGTATAGCACAGTAGGAGAAAACTATATAGAAATTGTTTATTTCACACACCTCCACATATGTATAACACACTGCAAAATATTTTTTGTGGCCCTGAATGGCTCTTTTTGCAAGCGTACATTAAAGTGCAAATTTTTTTATTTTTTTTGCCCTAAACGGGTCTTTTTTTGCACGAGCAAAATAAAATGCAATTTTTTTTTTTTTTTGCCCTATTGGTCTTTTGGAAAAGAGCACAATAAAGTGCCTTTTTTTTTTCCCCTAAAAGTTAGATTTTCTCTGACACTGGGCTCATGGCAGTGTAAAAAGACTGTGCACTGCAACACAAACAGAACCTATGCAGATCGCTGATTTTAATCTCTGAATCTGGGCTCCTATATAATATTCTCTCTCCCTGAAAGCACCAACAGGAACCTGGCCCTACACTACACTATCTCTCTATCTTTTCCCTCAGATTGCAGAATCAGGACTACCTCATGTATTTTACAATCTCTCCCTATTAGCAACAGCAGCAGCCAAGATCCTCTCCCTATCTATTCTGAAGCAGAGTGACGTGTGTGCTGTGTGCCTCTAGCTTATATAGAAGCTGGGTCACATGTTGCACTGACCAATCACAGCCATGCCATTAGTAGGCATGGCTATGATGGCCTCTAAGGGCACACCAGCTAATCAAAAGGTGATTGGCTGGCCCCTGAAGCATTTCTAAATGCGTAGTTAGATTGCCGAACCCGAACCCGAACCCGGACTTTTGCGCAAAGTCCGGGTTCGGGTTCGGGAAAAACTTAAGTTTGGTACGGACCCGAACTGTCGCTCAACACTAGTAACAACCCTTTAAAATCAATGTTTCTAAAAATCACACCTAGGGGTCTAGTTATTAACCTCCCTGGCGGTATGATTCTGTCAGATTTTAGGTGCTGAAAGCGGTACCATTATTCTGCATGGAAATTTGGCGTTTTATATTGCAGGCCTGTAATTCTTAGGAATAACTCACTTAAATCTGTCCAAACAACAGTCTAGTAGACATCCCGGGTATGATAAAGTTCAAAAAACAAAATTATACATTATAATAAAATAAATAACTATAAAATAATTATAACAAATAATATAATAATAATAATAAAAGTGTTTTTCAGTGTTTGATGACGAATTTCCCCACAAATCGCTATCGCTTAATTCTGCGAGTGATTCTAATTTATTATCGCTGTTTTTTAGCTGGTCTAAAACCACTTTTGACATAAAGGGACACTTTTTGGTTGCTATGGACAATCTCCAAATTCCAGGCAGAAAGAAAAGTTTTTATTATATAAAAGTGCATGCAGGACAATGGACAGACCACTAGGGACAATGGGGGTGTGTAATTATTACATACAGTACTGTAATCTGTAAGATTACAGTGTACTGTATGTGTACTGTGTTTTAACTTTTTTGAATTTGGCGCCGATCTCCGTCCCCGTGCGTCGTAACGTCGCAGGGAACGGAGCTCGGCGGCACTCGGCACTGTGTGAATCGAGCGAGGAGACGGCTCGATCACACAGCGGAGAGGCATCGCAGGATCCAGGGGACAAGGTAAGTAACTCTGCCTGGATCACTGCGATGCAATCCCGAGTCTGGCTCGGGGTTACCGCTTTTGGTGCTGAAATTTAACCCCGAGCCAGACTCAGGATAACCGCCAGGGAGGTTAAAAAAAAGTTTGCGATTTGTTGGCATTCACGCAAAAGACACAAACAATACCCACAATGGTTATAATATGTGTGAAATTGCAGTTTCTATTTGTTACCTTAACAGGATACACTAAATGTAACATTCCCTAACATTCATTTCTAAGGAAAAAAAAAAACCTTAAGAACATTTGACCAGAAGAGTTAAAGAACATTTGACCAACAGAGAAAATAGCTAACACTATAGGTTAAGAACATTCAACCAGAAGAGGAAATAATATGAGGGAGACCTCTGAACTATGTACAAAGTGTATGGAGACTCCTGTTCTCTCCACCGAAAGTGTAATGAATCAGCTACTGAGTGGAACACCGTTGTTTAACAAGTTTACCAGACTAAATCCCTTCAGAGGACACTATGCCTAGATACTCGGCACAACAGATATAGGTAACAAGTGCATAGCTTACAAACTCGAAAGCAAACTGATAAAAATAAATAGTAATGAAAAAGAATCCTATGAATCACCAAGATCTTACCCCCAATGTCTCCCATCCAAGTACTAATCAGACACAGCCTTGCTTAGCTTCTAAGATCAGATGAGATCAGGCACATTCAGGGTGGTGTGGTTGTTGGCCTTTCCCCCAATGTCTATTGTTAACAACAATATGAGTAATCAAAATGCTTTACATAAACTGTAATATTGTGGTTATTACCATGATATTACAGTTTATGTAAAGCATTTTACAGCATCAAACACTTGTAAAGTCTACCTAGAGGTATGCCTCTATATTCATTCCTGGATTTAAATACTTTTTTGATTTATGTTTTTGTTTATGACCACAATATCACAGTTTATGTAAAGCATTTTGATTACACATATTGCTGTTAATGATAGACATTGGGGGTAAGGCCTATGGCTACACCACCCTGAATATGCCTGTTCTCGTGACTTATCTGATGTGGCAGATCTCATTATCAGTTGTAAACTGGGTATGCCCATTGTCTGTCCTAACATAAGGTTAAAGATCTAAGGCCTTGGGTGCCATATTGTATGCAATACACTTTTAAACCAATCTATTCACAAAGTTGTTTTGAACAATATAAGTTGCCCATGGAGTCCTGTTAATAATCCTGCAAGAACCAACTAGTATTTTTCCTATTCTTTTCAGGTTTGCTGTGTGAATGGAAATGCATTACAAAAATGTAGTGGGTTTTCTCAAATTTGGCTGTAAAGCTCGAAATACACTTCTAAGCTTTTTTTTCTAAACTGTTACTGATTTTACCATTATTATTTTCTGTGGTAGGGCATTGAAAGGTTTAAACATTTTACTTTAATGAAAACCTTCCTAGAGTGACGATAACATCTTCTATCATCTATGCATTATTATTCTCCTCTTGTATTTGTGACTTTGGCACGAATGCTGAGATATTCACAAAGCACTTTTTTTTTTAAATAAATGAAAGTAGAATTGAAATATCTGCACTCAGGTGAATCTATGTATATATTAGCTGCTGATACTATGCCTGGATACTCTGCACAACCGATTTAGGTATATAACAAGTGCAGCGCTTACAAACTCAAAGCCAAAATAAATAGTAATGAAAACAAATCACCAAGATCTTACCCCCAATGTCTCCTATCCAAGTACTAACCAGGGACAACCCTGCTTAGCTTCTAAGATCAGATAAGATCAGGCACATTCAGGGTAGTGTGGCCATAGGCCGTTCCCCCAATGTCTATTGCTAACAGCAATATGTGTAAAGCCCCGTACACACGGTCGGACTTTTGCCCAACAAACTTAGTTTTAAGCAAGTTGGACCAACAATCCGACCGTGTGTACGCTCCATCGGACAAACTTTTTTGAGTTTGGTTTTGTTTTCATCGGACAAAAGTTGGGACTGCGAACGGACAAACTTTTGCCCAACAAAAGTCCTATGGAGCAAAGTCCTACCGTGTGTACAGAAAACCATAGGACTTTTGTCTGATGGACAAAACAACCAATGTTAAAATCAACCAACAATAGCAGAAGTTGACCAAAGGGTGGCGGTAAAGAGCAGAAAAGAGCAGAAAAAACAAGTGATGTTGTAAGAAGTTTTAAGAAAGTTTGCAGAAAAGTCCTGTGGTGTGTATGCTATGGGTGTGCCCAGCCAACTCCGTTCGGACAAAAATCCACGGAAAAGTCCGATGGAAGTCCGACCGTGTGTACGAGGCTTAATCAAAATGCTTTACATAAACTATGATCGTAGTAATAAACAAAAACATAAATTAACAAAGTGCTTAAATCCAGGAGAGAATGTAGAGGCATATACAGCAGAAAATACACAAGGGCAGAATAAAAATAGTCCCACAAGCCGTAATGAGAAAATAGGATGAGCTCCTCAGGCTTTCACCATCAAAACACTTGTAAAGTCTCCCTAGTAGTATGCCTCTATATTAATCCCTGGATTTAAAGTGGAAGTAAACCCTCCTATCATTTTCAGGCATGGAAGCTGCCATCTTGGCCTCTGTTTAATCTTCAACTGCCATGATGCTGCACATGTGATCAGTTATGACACCAGCCATTGGATGGTTTGACAGTTTGGTTGAGAGCACAACCAATGGGACAGTTAGCAATCCCGGCATGCCGGGAATGTAACTGCTTTTTGAAACTGTTAAAATCAATGGGTTTACTTCCGCTTTAAGCACTTTGTTGATTTATGTTTTTGTTTATTACTACGATACCACAGTTTATTTAAAGAATTATGCTGTTAACAATACACATTGGGGGAAAGGCCTATGACCACACCACCCTGAATGTGTCTGATCTTGTAACCTAAGCTGCGTTGTGCCTGGTTAGTACTTTGATGTGAGACAAGACCTTGGTGATTCATAGGATTCTTTTTCATTACTATTTATTTATATTATTTTGGTTTTGAATTTATAAGCACTGCGCTTGTTGTATGCCTACAATTTTTTTAGGTAGACTCCTAATGCCCTGGACTTTTTTCATCGGAAAAAACGATAGTATGTGGGCCCCATCGGACTCTTTTCCATCGGTGTTAAAAAATAGAACATGTTTTAAAAAAACGATAGGAAATTCTGATCGTCTGTGTGGAACTCCAACGGAGAAAAAACCCACTCATGCTCAGATTTAAGTCGACGCATGCTCAGAAGCATTGAACTTAATTTTTCTCGGCTCGTCGGGGTGTTTTACGTCACTGCGTTTTTGACGGTCGGAATTTTGTTTGATGGTGTGTAGGCAAGACTGATGAAAGTCAGCTTCATTGGAATTCCGACGGAAAATTCCATCGGATTTTATCCCATCGGAAATCCGATCGTGTGTACAGGGCATTAGTGTTTACAATAGGAATTAGACAACTGGAAGATTGTGGAATATGAGGAAAGAATTCGGGGAGGGGGCAGGGTGGTTTGACTTGCTGGGATATAAAGACTTTAACACATCCGTTATGAAATTTGAGGATACATTACTCCACAGTACCTACAGCTAGAGAAGTCAGTCAGGGCTTTTAACTGCTTGTTACGTATATGTAAATACTGAAATTCAGCCTGCCCATGGGTTCACACAAATTACTGAATTTTTTAATGCTGAGCACACATGGGAAAATCTCAAAAGCAACGATGAATTCACAATTTGTAGAATAAACTAACAATAGAGAGTTTTTAAATAACAAAACATGTATACACCTAAATGTTAAAAAAAAAAACATGGATACTTTGTGCATGATGAGGCAATTTTTTTTTCTTTGCTCATTGTAAAACTGGGCACAGCGTGGATGTTGTATTTATTCTGAAATCTAGTATTCACTATGTTTGTAGTTGCAGAAAGTTTACGCTTGAGGTAGAATTTTACATTGTGTCAAATCAATATTATAAATTGCTATGATCTCCGTTTAGCACATAATGTTTAAGCTTAATACATGTGACTACTCCTATTACAACTGTTCAATCTAATAACAATGATTGTTTATTGGAACACAAAGTCTTAATGCTAAAACAAACAGATGGGACCACAATGCTGAGCCAAAAAACTCTAATGACTGTTTTTATGCAATCAAGGTAATGATGCTATGTTATGTGCGATACTGTGGCTTCCCTATTTGTACATGGATCTAATAACAATGTAAATGATGTCGGGAAATGTACTAGTGGCTGGAAATTGTTTTCACAACAAGGAAATCAATTGTATTGTTTTTGGTCAAATTACAGGTGACATTAACAATTTATATTCATCAGGCAAATTAGATCTTGCAAAAAAAAAAAGGATTGTGAAAGGTTGTGTTATCTTTATGTTGTCTTTGCAGTTGTGTTGCGACGATTTTATTGTTTAAAATAAAACCCACAGCAACCTGCCCTGGGCTGCAGACCTGGGAGATATATGATTTATGAATGTACAACTTGTATTTTGTTTGATTGTACTGTAAGGCAATTCAGGAAACTGTAGCTAAACATGTGTTTGTCTACACAAAGAATGTTCTGTAAAGAGAGATGCATCCTGTGCATATTACACCCTGTAAAAAAAAAAAAAAAACATGGGTCTGTGTACATGGGCCATTACTTATAAAACTTTTATGAACGTTCACTTAAATGAAATGCAATTGGCTTCTCCTGACTATTCCTTTTTGTAACACATTGTTTCTCTATAAGCAATAACAGACTTTTACATTATTTATTACCTACTTATTGGACCAGCGTGGGCATTACTGTAGAGGTGTTACTGTAGTATGATGCCTAGATTAAGCTCTTTTCTAAAGAGTGACCATCTTAAAGGGGTTGTAAAGGTTTGTGTTTTTTCACCTTAATGCATCCTATGCATTAAGGTAAAAAAAAAAACCTGGCAATCACAGGCCCCCCAGCCCCCCTTTTACTTACCTGAGCCAATTCACCTGCTCTGTGCGTCCCTGGCATCCTCTTCTCCACAGAGTCTCACTGATTGGTGAGATTGATAGCAGCGCAGCCATTGGCTCCCGCTGCTGTCAATCAAATCCAATGACGCGGCCGCCCGGGGGCGGGGCTGAGTCATACACTCAGCGGCTATGGACGCCGAGTATATGACACGGGAGCGCGCCCGCAAGGTAACCCCCTCGGGAGAGAGCTTCCCAGTGGGGGTTAGCTATTGTGGGGAGGAGCCGCGAGAGCCGCCGTGGGACCCCCAGAAGAGGACGATCGGTGCCACTCTGTGCAAAACGAACTGCACAGTGGAGGTAAGTATGATATGCTTGTTATTTTTTAAAAAAATGAACCTTTACAACCACTTTATGCAGGGATGAGGTTTAAGTTCACTGCTACCATGGGCTCACAACAGCCATATTGTCAGTGTGTGTTAACCACTTCAATACCAGGCACTTTTACCCATTTCCTACTCAGGTCAATTTTTAGCTTTCAGCGCTCTCAAACTTTGAATGACAAGTGCACGATCATGCAGCAATTTACACAAACTACATTTTTAGCATTTTGTTCACACAGCTAGAGCTTTCTATTGGTGGTATTTAATCACCACAGTTTTTTTGCTAAATAAATGGGAAAAGACTGAAAACTTTGGGGAAAAAATGTTTCTGTTATAAAGTTTTGCAAATTGTTCTTCATAAATTTAGCCCAAAATGTATTCTGCTACATTTATTTGGTGAAAATAAACCAAATAAGTGTATATGTATTTATTTAGTCTGTAGGAAAGGTAGAGTCCACAAACTATGGTATACACTACAGTATATCTAAGAACTGATTGATCCTGATGTACTGATGGTCTATCTTATTTCTTGAGCCTCTAAAATGCCAGGACAGTACAAATTACCCCAAATTACCCATTTTTGGAAAGTAGACAGTCCAAGGTATTTAGTAAGAGGCATGGTGGCTTTTTTTGAAGTTGCAATTGTTTTGTCCTAATTTTTTGGAAAATTAAAAAATTTCAATCAAAATGTTCACATTTTGTTTTTACATACTGCCGCCATTGCAGTGCAGCTTCATCATATAACTGGTGTAGAGCTAATCAAGGACACTGACTGGTGACAGTATAAAAAAAAAAGGCATTATAAAAATAAAAAAAAATCTTTTTTTTCTTTTTACAATTTTTTTTAACACACTGGGGCTGATTTACAAAACGTTTGCGCCATGAGTATCGGCGCATCTGCGTGCGCAACGGCTGTTTTGGTATTTACAAAACATTTGCGCCGGTAGCGCAGCGCTATTTCCCATTTACTATAGTGTTCTTGGCGGACGGGAGGAGGCGCTCAGTGCGCTATTATGGACCTGGCGCACGGCATCTTAAAATCTATATATAAAGAAGCTGGAAGTGCCAATATAATGGGGGTGATGTGGGGTGATGTGAGGAAGTGTAGTGACACCTGCCCAAATAACAAATATGCCCAAAATAGAGGGAGAAAGTAACTTTTTCAGAACCAGCCCGCTGCGCCGGCAAGTACGTTTAGAACTGCAAGGGTTTTTTGTTAGCTCAGCGCGGGAATTTCACTCATTCAAACGCGCCGGGACACTGCACCGGCAAAATCTTAGTAAATGTCAAGTCACGTAAATCAATTTGCATAAGTTGAACAGGCGCAGCTCTGAACTTGCCAGTGCGCCAGCAAAATGACATTTCTAAAGGAAAAAAAAGGCATTTAAAAGCACCACGGCTGCTGTCTAGAGAGCAATCTGGGGTGCTGACCATAGCACACATACAGGGCCAGGATGGAAACCTACTCTCCACTCCCCAAGACATCAACCAAAGCTTTGCCGAGTACTACCAGCACTTGTACACCTCCAGGGTGGCTTATGACCAGAAAGACCTTGACCATTACTTAGACGAGATTGACATACCGGTCCTCACGACGGTAACTGCCAACAAACTGGACGCTCCAATAAAGATAGAGGAAATACAGTCGGCCCTGATGGGAATGCAGACAAATAAAACCCCGGGCCCGGACGGGTTCCCGGTGGAATTTTATAAGTCATATATGGAGGACCTAGCCCCTATATTGCTCCGGACTTAACGCGGGCATCCGACTCGGGGGCCCTTCCCGACTCGATGAGCGACGCCGTTATAGTTGTTATTCCCAAGCCGGGCAAAGATCCCCTACTGTGTTCCTCGTATCGCTCCATTTCCCTCCTCAATGTGGACGCCAAAATCTTGGCGAAAATTCTGGCGAATCGCCTCAACACGATCATCACTGCATTGGTCCACCCAGACCAATCAGGGTTCATGCCAGGGAGGGGTACTGACATTAACATCCGCCGGCTGCACACACACATAGCGAGTGCGGACCCGGATGCCCCGGGAGTGGTCGCCTCACTCGACGCAGAGAAGGCGTTCGACTCGGTCGAGTGGGGCTACCTGTGGTCGGTCCTTTCCAGATACGGGTTTGGCCCGAATTTCCTCAAGTGGCTCCAAATGCTCTATGTGCATCCCAGGGCCCGCATCCGCACCAATGGCACACTGTCGGGCCCTTTCCTCTTGGGGAAGGGGACCCGGCAGGGATGTCTGCTATCCCCAACCCTCTTTGCCCTGGCCATGGAACCGCTTTCCGCACACATTAGAGGGGACCCCTCGGTCAGGGGCATCCCTTGGAGGAAAAGCTTTCATTGTATGCTGATGACTCCCTCCTATATCTGGCGGATAGCTCCACCTCCCTTGATTCTGCCCTGGCACAGTTCAACACCTTTGCCCAATATTCAAGGATCTGTATCAACTGGGACAAATCAGTGTTATTTTCCCTCCAATCGCCGGTACCACGGACCCCCTCCCACACGCCACTGAGTTGGGTGGAGACATTCACATATTTAGGGGTAAAGATAGGCCCCACACTGAAAGGTTACTTGACTGGGAACCTACCCCCCCTGCTGGAGTAATTGACAAGGAGTTGCGCCGGCTGGCGCAGCCTCCCTCTCTCTCCGGTAGGGAGAGGAAACCTAATTAAAATGATTTATCTCCCCAAGTTTTTATACTTCTTTAGACAGACCCCCACTCCTATCCCCCACTCTTTCTTCAAAAAAATAGACAGCATAGTGACCTCCTTCATCTGGGCGGGTCGCCCCCCCAGGGTGGCCCGGCGGTCTCTTTATCTCCCCTTATCTGCTGGGGGTCTAGCCCTCCCGAACTTCCTCCTATACTACTGGGCAGCGGTCCTGGTCACAGTAAGGTGGTGGTTCTCCCAGCCACAGCTGAACCCCGCAGTCACCCTTGAGGCCGCTCTCCTCGGGTCGTATGCAGCTCTTTCCAACCTAGTTTTTAGGGGACCTAGGGCGCACCCCCAAGTGACTGAACTAATGAAGACCACCATTAGGGTATGGCAGACCTCCAGGGCTTCGGGGATCAGGCCCCTTACACATTTCCCACATACCCCGTTGTGGGGTAACCCCCTGCTCCCCAACTCAATTTGGTGCCTGACCCGGCGGCCTGGGCCAAATACGGGGTAGTAAAACTTAAACACGTTCTTGTGGACGGGGGGGTCGTAACATTCCCGAGTCTGAAGCGGGCCCACCGACTCCCCTCATCTTTTCTATTTAGATACTGGCAACTTAAGCACGCTATTAACTCACAATTCCCGGAGACGATTACCCTTGAGTCGGACCTAATTGGAAGACGACTTATGTCTGGGACGATGGAGAGACCCCTCTCCTCCCTCTATCTATACCTCACGATCGCCCATGACACCAACACAGTGCCTCTCTTCCATAAATGGAGGGCGGACATTCCTGACCTAGATGAAGACTCCTGGGAGGAACTGGTTTCCTCCTATATCCCGTCCATGATTGTGTCCAGAGACCGTTTTCTACAGCTCAAGTTCCTACACAGAGCATACTACACACCGCAAAGACTGGCTAGCATTTATCCTTCCTTGAGCCTGCTGTGTGGGAGGTGTGGACAGGACGAGGGCTCCTTCTTCCATAGAGAAATTCTTTTGAGATGGAGGAGTGCGGAGGTCCCCTCTGGAGCCTCTTGGGAGGCTACTGTAAATAGGGTATTGCCACTTTACAAAATCACAAGATCTGGTCTTCCTGGTTGGATGGGTGGGGTGACGGCCTTATAGGCTCATAATACCTGGTTACAGGCTTTGGGAATCTCGGTTGTAGGGCTGGTGAACTCTGTGGCTTCTCCTGACCTCTTTCTCTTCTCCCCTCCCTCTTGTCTGTCCTCTCCCCTCCCCCTGCTTCTCCTCCTCCCCATCCCCACCTCCCCTCGTTCCCTGGCCCCCTCTCCTTCTACCCCCCCTCTCTCCCTCCCCCTCCTTACTCCTCCCCCCCCTCTGGCTATCCTGCTTCCTACTGGCTGCCCTCTTCTTCCCCCCTCCCCCCGAGATAGGGGGAGGAGGAACCCCTGGTTGAGGTGCTCCTGCTGTAACTTCTATTGTACCCCTAGCTTTTAGTATGATGTAACGATCCCGTCATTATACATTGCCGACTGTTCCCCGAATATTTCTCTGATTGTACAACCAATTTCACTCTTTAATTACTTTCTGTAACACACCTCTGCCTTTGTTCTGTCACTGTTGTATAAACCTGCTTTTTCGAAATAAAAACCTTTACTGTAAAAAAAAAAAAAAAGCACCACGGCTATAATGAATTGTCGGCTCCCGTCAATATAGAGAAAAGTAATTGAAAGTCTTTGATAAAAAAAAAATGCGTGGGGTCCCCCCAAATTCCATTACCAGGCCCTTTAGGTCTGGTATGGATATTAAGGGGAACTCCGCGCCAATTTTTAAAAAAAAAATGAAGTGGGAGTCCCCCTCAAAATCCGTACCAGGCCCTTCAGGTCTGGAATGGATTTTAAGGGGAACCCCCACGCCAAACTTAAAAAAAATAGCGTGGGGGTCCCCCTAAAAATCCACACCAGACCCTTATCCGAGCACGCAACCTGGCAGGCCGCAGGAAAAGAGGGGGGATGAGAGAGCGCCCCCCCTCCTTCCTGAACCGTACCAGGCCACATGCCCTCAACATGGGGAGGATGTCCCCATGTTGATGGGGACAAGGGCCTCATCCCCACAACCCTTGCCCGGTGGTTGTGGGGTCTGCGGGCAGGGGGCTTATTGGAATCTGGAAGACAAAAGGGGACCCCCAGATCCCGGCCCCCCCCCTGTGTGAAATGGTAATGGGGTAAAAATGTACCCCTACCATTTCACAAAGAAAGTGTCAAAAATGTAAAAAATGACAATAGCCGTTTTTTGACAATTCCTTTATTAATGTCTTCTCTTTTCTTCCATCTTCTTCTTTCTTCTTCTTCCAGCTTCTTCTTTTCTCCATTCGGGTTTCTTCCTCCATCTTGTTCTTCATCTTCCTCTTCATCTTCATCTTCCTTCTTCCTTCGGTGTTCTCGTCCGCATCTTGCTCCGGCTTCTTGTTCCCCTTCTTCTTTCTTCGGCCGCTCCGTTTGAATTCGAGGTTCCCGCTGTGTGACGCTTCAGTTCTTCAGTTCTCCTCTGAGTCCGCTGCCACCCGGTGGCTCCACCCCCCTCTGACACCACGGGGAAAGTCCCCGTGAAATCCATGTGCGTCAGAGGGGTACGGGGTCACCGGGTGGCAGCGGACCCAGAGGAGAACTGAAGAACTGAAGCGTTACACAGCGGGAACCTCGAATTCAAACGGAGCGGCCGGAGAAAGAAGAAGGGGAACAAGAAGCCGGAGCAAGATGCGGACGAGAACACCGAAGGAAGAAGGAAGATGAAGATGAAGATGAAGAGGAAGATGAAGAACAAGATGGAGGAAGAAACCCGAATGGAAAAAAGAAGAAGCTGGAAGAAGAAAGTGGAAGAAGAAGATGAAAGAAGAAGATGGAAGAAGATGGAAGAAAGGAGAAGACATTAATAAAGGAATTGTCAAAAACCGGCTATTGTCATTTTTAACATTTTTGACACTTTTTTTGTGAAATGGTAGGGGTACATTTGTACCCCATTACCATTTCACACAGGGGGGGGCCGGGATCTGGGGGTCCCCTTTGTTAAAGGGGTCTTCCAGATTCCGATAAGCCCCTCGCCCGCAGACCCCCACAACCACGGCAAGGGTTGTGGGGATGAGGCCCTTGTCCCCATCAACATGGGGACATGGTGCTTTGGGGTCACAGACCCCCAACGCATCCTCCCCATATTGAGGGCATGTGGCCTGGTACGGTTCAGGAGGGAGGGGGGGCGCTCTCTCTCGTCCCCCCCTCTTTTCCTGCGGCCTGCCAGGTTGTGTGCTCGGATAAGGGTCTGGTGTGGATTTTAAGGGGGACCCCCACGCTATTTTTTTTTTAAGTTTGGCGCGGGGGTCCCCTTAAAATCCATACCAGACGTGAAGGGCCTGGTACCGATTTTGTGGGGAACCCACACGCCATTTTTTTTTTAAATTTGGCGCGGAGTTCCCCTTAATATCCATACCAGACCTGAAGGGCCTGGTAATGGAATTTGGGGGACCCCCACGCATTTTTTTTTCAAAGACTTTCAATTACTTTTATCTGTATTGATGGGAACCAGCAATTCATTACAGCCGTGAGTACTTTTAAATGACTATTATTTTACTTTAGAAATGTAATTTTGCTCTCGAACTGTTATAAACATGGAAAACATGCGCTACTTTACAGGCATACTATAGACACCCCCAGGTATGATATTTAGGGCTAGTTCACACCGGATGCAGTGCAGTGCGTTTTTTTGATGCATGAAAAACGCAAAGAAAGTTGATCACATTAATGCCAATGGCATAGTTCACACCACTGCAGTCCGTTCTGGTGCGTTTCAGAAAGGAAAAAAAAATTGGTCATGCTGCATTTTTTAGGTACAGAACTGTACTGGACCGCAGTAAAACACATCGAAAACGCAACAGAACGTACCAAAAACGCACTAGAATGCACCGGAACGCACCTAAATGCACCAAAGACGCACTGCAACACACTTGTCCTAAGTAAAAAGAGGGGGGAAAAAACACTGGACTGCATCAAAAACGCATCAAAAATGCACTGGAACGTGTCAAAAACGTGCATGCAGAAAAGCACCTGGAACGCATCCAGACTGCGTTTCTATGGTGTGAACTAGGGCCAGTTCACACCATAGAAACGCAATCCGGATGCGTTCCAGGTGCTTTTTTGCATGCACGTTTTTGATGCGTTCCAGTGCATTTTTGGTAAGTTTTTGATGCAGTCCAGTGCTTTTTTTTCACCCCTCTTTTTTATTAACCATAGATAAGGACAAGTGTGTTCCAGTGCGTTTTTTGGTGCATTTAGGTGTGTTCCGGTGCGTTCCAGTGCGTTTATGATGTGTTTTTGCTGCGTTCCAGCACAGTCCAGTGCAGGTAAAATGCAGCATGTTCTACTTTTTTTGTGGAACTAGAACACACTGGAACAAACACTGCCATTTAGAACCATATAACCAACTTTCCATGCATTTTTGATGCATAAAAAAGTCAATTGACTGCATGTGGTGTGAAATGTCCCTTAGGGTGGGACCTGGGCCCCCATTTTAAGGCCAATAACTAGAAGATAAGCCAGTCAAGTGGGGACTAGCAAAATTAACAAGTCAGTTCCCATAGACTGCAATGGTATTTGTTGGTGGGGGGGGTGTGTTTGTCCCATCTCTAATTTTGTAGGATGCTGGATAATGTGCTTAATTTTGGACGGGGGGGGGGGGGGTTATTTTCTGCTACCTGCATTTGTGTTGTTCTGAGCATGCCCAGGCAGTTCGTTTTTTTTTTTGGTGCCTTTTGTGTGTGAACAGCACCTGGATATTTCTGGGCATGCTCAGAGAGTGTTTTTATGGGTTAGTAATTGAAGTACATCCTTAACAGGTGTACCCACTTTGAAGTTCAGTCTCTACATTGGGTGAACTTGCATTTTGGGTGTTTCATGGACTGTGCATGTGTTTTCAATTGCCTCATTAGCACACAAACCTATGTTATATAAAGCTCGCAGATAGCACCCTCTCCCTTGCCCTGAAAAGAGGCAATGTCATGGATATGCAGTAGTGTTTGTCTGTCAGCTTACCTTCCTTCCCATGTGTTCATCTTAGAGGCCAGAACCCTTTCACCTGGCTTCCTTTATAATCTCCTCCCAGCCTGACTCCACCCCAGGCCCTATCACAGAACACTATATTAACCTGTGCACTGCAAGCCTGCTTTGCTGATCAACGTGTTTGTTAGGCATTGTGTGTTTGCCTGCCGTGTGCTTCGGCTGTCTCTCTGTTACGTTATTGGCTTGTCCCCGACTAGCCCTGTCTGCTCGTGACCCTTGACCTTCGGCTCGTTCTTTCGTTATCCTTATCTGCTTGTGGCCCCTGACCTTCAGCTTGTTATTCGGTTCTCTCATATCTTGTGCTGCTGCTTCCCCTCTTTTCCCCTTATCCTACGGGGCGTGAGCTAGGAAACTCCAGGGGCCGCGACCTGGTCCCAGCCTGCAGCATAACATCCTCACCACTAGAGGCCCTGGAGAAGACCTGCTGGGTCTTAGACTCCGCGCCCTGGGGAATCTTGGCTCTAGCTTCCGTTAGGATCCCGGTTGTGCTCCTCTGGTCCCGCTTTCCACAACCACCCAGTTTCCTATCCGCAGCAGTCAGCCATAGGGTTCACTACCTTGCGGTGCACTCCTGTCCCCCTACGGTGTGCATCTGTCACCTGGCCACAGGTGACCTTGACAGTTTGATCAGCCATGGACCCGGCTGACATCCCGATCCCCGCGGATGATCCATTGCGGGGCATAGTCCACAGACTTGAAACCCAGGAATCGAATCAGACTCAGGTGATGCGATTCCTCCAGGATCTGGCTTCTCGATTCGAGCAGCTTCAGGCCTCCTTGGGAACCCCAAATCCGCAACCTCAAGTACAACCAGCGGTGGTACCTATCGCACCAGTCGCAGCCACACACTCACTAACACTGCCAGCTCCGTTCCATTTCTCTGGGGACTCCAAGGCCTGCAGAGGGTTCCTTAGCCAATGCACGATTCATTTTGAGCTTCAGCCTCAAAACTTTCTGTCTGATAGGGCAAAGGTAGCCTATATCATTTCCCTCCTCTCCGGTGAAGCTTTAGCCTGGGCGGCCCCTCTGTGGGAACTGAATGATCCAGTGGTTTCTAGCCTGTCTGGCTTCTTGAAACTTTTTCGGAATATCTTTGAAGAACCGGCTCGTGTCTCTTCAGCGGCCAGCGCCCTTCTACGTCTCCGCCAAGAGTCTGCTTCAGTGGGACAGTACGCCCTTAATTTCCGCATACTGTCGGCTGAGTTGAGCTGGAACAATGAGGCCTTAGTCGCAACCTTTTTGCATGGCCTGTCTGATAGAGTGAAGGATGAATTAGCAGGAAGAACCATCCCCACTAATCTGGACGGAGTTATCTCCTTGTGTAACCAGATCGATATTCGCTTTCAGGAAAGGACCCTAGAAAAGCGGCGCCAGCACTCCTTGGTCCTTAGTCAGCCTGAGCTCCCCTCTCCTCGACCCGTAGAGCATCTCCTACCAGCTGAGGAACCCATGCAGCTGGGCAGGACCAGGATATCCCCAGAGGAACGTGCTAGGCGCAGAACTCTAGGCCTGTGTCTCTACTGTGGGGGCAAAGGTCATTTTCGTGACACTTGCTCTCTTTGTCCAGAAAAACGTTTGGGTCCACTTCATCTGGAAAGTGGAGTATTGGACCCAGAAATATCACCTTCCCCTTCTCGTCTTCTGCTTTCTGTGTTCCTTCATGTTGGTGCTTCTTCTCATTCGGTCTCAGCATATCTGGATTCCGGAGCCGCTGGTAATTTCATGGACTGGGAAATCGCGTCGTCCATGAGACTTACTCTTTTGCCCCTCACCATGCCATTGGTGGTCTTGGCGATTGATGGTACTGTTCTCCCAGGGGGACCTATCCGCTTCCAGACCCTCCCTGTTAAGATGTCGGTAGGGACACTCCACCAGGAGTGGATATCCTTCCTTATCTTACCCAAGGCCTCAACGCCTATAATTTTGGGTCTCCCATGGTTACAGCTCCATTCTCCTCATGTGGACTGGACTACTGGACAGATCCTGGCTTGGGGTTCCTCCTGTTCCTCGTCCTGCCTACCCAAGGTTGGCCCCTGTGAACCTGAGCCGGTCATTCATTCCAGGTCGCATAACCATTTACATTTCTCTGTCCCTAATCGCCCTTGGACGCACAGCCAGGCTAGCTTGTCTACAAGTCCTGCAGTCGCTACGTCTTGCGATGCGATTCAGGTAGTCGCTACACCTGACTCTATTCACTCGGCCTCTGTACTAGTTATGCCAGTCCAGCCCATGCCCAGTGAGCCGCCTACTTTTTCTTGTTCAGGACATTCTGCTTGTCTTTCAGCTATTCAGCTTGACTCCTGTGACATGTCACCCTCTAACCAACCTGACTTCAGGGTTCCACTGACATCTGCCCAGTTTGATGGTCCTGTGCTAGATGACCAGTTCATCTTTAAGGGTCTAGGGGACCCTCCTCAGATTTCTGTTGATCCTCTCATGCCCTTGCTTATTCCTAGAGAGCCTTTGGTCCTCAATAGATCTTCTTGTCATCTCCCTACCTCGGTTCTGGTCTCTGAGGATAATCTAAAGTACGAGGTTAGACAAGTTCTGGATTCTCGGCTCTGCAGAGGTATTCTTCAGTACCTTGTGCATTGGAGAGGTTTTGGTCCTGAGGAGGCGTCTTGGATCGCTGCATCTGATGTCGTTGCACCTCATCTGTTGAGGAGGTTTCATCTGAGATTTCCCTTTAAGCCTGGGCCCAGGCGGGGGAGGGCCCATAAGAGGGAGGGTACTGTCATGGATATGCAGTAGTGTTTGTCTGTCAGCTTACCTTCCTTCCCATGTGTTCATCTTAGAGGCCAGAACCCTTTCACCTGGCTTCCTTTATAATCTCCTCCCAGCCTGACTCCACCCCAGGCCCTATCACAGAACACTATATTAACCTGTGCACTGCAAGCCTGCTTTGCTGATCAACGTGTTTGTTAGGCATTGTGTGTTTGGGTTCCTGCCTGCCGTGTGCTTCGGCTGTCTCTCTGTTACGTTATTGGCTTGTCCCCGACTAGCCCTGTCTGCTCGTGACCCTTGACCTTCGGCTCGTTCTTTCGTTATCCTTGTCTGCTTGTGGCCCCTGACCTTCAGCTTGTTATTCAGTTCTCTCATATCTTGTGCTGCTGCTTCCCCTCTTTTCCCCTTATCCTACGGGGCGTGAGCTAGGAAACTCCAGGGGCCGCGACCTGGTCCCAGCCTGCAGCATAACATCCTCACCACTAGAGGCCCTGGAGAAGACCTGCTGGGTCTTAGACTCCGCGCCCTGGGGAATCTTGGCTCTAGCTTCCGTTAGGATCCCGGTTGTGCTCCTCTGGTCCCGCTTTCCACAACCACCCAGTTTCCTATCCGCAGCAGTCAGCCATAGGGTTCACTACCTTGCGGTGCACTCCTGTCCCCCTATGGTGTGCATCTGTCACCTGGCCACAGGTGACCTTGACAGGCAAGTGTGTGTGTGTGTGTGTGTGTGTGTGTGCACGTGTGTGTGTGTGTCCAGCAAAAAGTACATTTTGGTGTCCTTATCGAGTTTGTAACACATGTATTTTATTTGTTATGTCTTTGCAAAACAGGTGTTTGTTTTACTTTTGTTGATTGTATTTTTTTGTGTGGGGGAAATGTTCCCCTGAAATAATTTTGATGTTGTTAATGTGTGTCGTTTGTTCACTTTGATTTAATTGTCTGTGCTGCATTATTTTGCCATTATTTTTCTCAAGATGTTGTGAGTTTGTGACTAATGTTTCAAATTGACCATGTTTTTTATTTTGGCTTCCCTTTGTTTTGTTGACCAATAAAATTTGATGCAAAGTTTTGATGTTTGTTTTGTGTTTTCTTTGCAACAAATGTGACAGCTGATTGGCATGTCAAAACAAAACAGGTGTGATTTGTCTACCCTGGTGCCTTCATGCTAGCATATGCATGTATTGTGTGCTGCCATGGATGGTCACCAGGAAATGAAAACTACAGAGCAGTGAGTATTCATTTTTACTTTTTACTGCAGTGGTTCTCAGGCTCAGTCCTCAAGTACCCCCAACAGGACATGTTTTGTGAATTTATCTTATCGAGAATTGCTGTCCAAAATACAAAACCATTGACTGTGATTTAAAGCACATGTGCAAGATGAAGGAAAACATGGCCTGTTGGGGTACTTGAGAAGCACTGATTTAGAGCACTGCACTTAAAAATAGCTCAAGGCAATACGATTCTGATTGTGTGCATTTTGAGGGAAACAAATTAAGTGTTAGAACCCCTGCTTGTTTGTTTTTTTTAGGTTGGGCTTTGTGTCCCCTTTTAGTAAAATTGGCTTCACTTCCTGTCACACAGCTAAACAGGAAGTGAAGGTAAAACCCTACCAATGTCTTTTCTTGGGGACACACAGATCAATCTAACTAGTGTCCCCATTAAGCAAATTGCACTCTAGCACTTTGTTGTGTACACCCCAAATCATTGGGTATTTTGGGGTTTAGTAAAGACAAATCCACTCTGCAGTAAAAGTGTAGCTGCTGAAAATTTGAGGGGGAAGCACTGTTGATTATAACATCCAATCATGTAAAAGCAAAGATGGTGTTTTTTTTGTTTGCTTGCATGTCCCCCTCGGATATCCAGCAAGTGCACTTGTAGTGCAAAGTAGATTTGCCTTTAGTAAATAAACCCCAAAGACCAAAATACCTAATAATTTGGGGTGTACCCTGCAAAATGCTGGAGTGCAATGTACATAATGGGGAAAGTATTTAGATTGACCTGTGTGTCCCCCAAGGAAAGACATTGGTAGGGATTTACCCTCACTTCCTGTGTGGCTATGTGACAGGAAGTGAATTATTTGGAAGGATAAAGTGGCCAAATTTGGGAGTTGTCTTCACCCTATCAGGGGTGCAGACATCCCCAAAAACTGTCTAGACTTGTAATCCCTCTGCACTCTATCCCCAAGCAAAAATAAGAAAGGATTTCATTTAGTTTAACTTTGCCAAGGCACATTCCTAAGTTGAATTGTGATGCATGTCAATGGCCCATTTAGACCCTCTTTAATCACTTGAGATCAGCGCTATAACTGACGGCCACAGCACGGTCTTCAATTGCCGGGAGTCCGTCAATAGACGCCCTCCGCTTTGCACGCGCGCTGTGGTCACTGAGTCACTGAGACTCGGGTGATGACAGATCCGAGAAAGGGGCCAATCCCTGCCACTTACCATGTGATCAGCTGTCAGCCAATGACAGCTGATCACGTGATGTAAACAAAAGCTGGGTAATGGTTTTTGTTTTCTCCTTGTGCTGACAGCGTGAGCATAAAACAATGCAATCACCGGCTTATGTGCAAGGGACATCGGGCCCAAAGAGGAAGAGGCAATTCTGCATCATCTGTGACAATCAGTAGCCCCTGCCAGTGCCACCTATCAATGCCCACCACTGGTGCCAATCAGTGGCACCTAGCAGTGCTGCCTATCAGTGCCCATCACTGCCAACTATCATTGCCACCTAGCAGTGCCACTTCTCAATGCCCACCAGTGCCAACTAGCAATGCCACCTCTCAGTGCCCACCCTTGCCACATTATCGGTGCCCATCAGTGCAGCCCATCAGTGCAGTCTCATCAGTGTACATCAATGAAGGAGAAAATTACCTTTTTTCTAAATTTTCGAAATATTAACCACTTTCCTACCGCCCACCGTCAAATTACGTCCTTGGCTTTGTGCGGTTGCAGGCATCATTCAGAAATCATTCTTTTCAGCCGGCGATTCTGTGCACGATAAAAATGATCATAGCGGCAGTTCAGCCGCTTGATCGTTTTAATATAGGCGGCGGGAGGGGACGTTCCCCCCCCCCTCCCGCCGCCATCCGGTGCTTCTCCGGGCTCTCCCGTGCCATCTGGGGTTCGGAGAACGAATTGGCCGGCGCCGGATGGGAAGCATAGAGATGACTGGTGACCAGATGGTCACCAGTCATCTCTATGACCGTCGGAAGCCCAGACGCGACGTTATGACATCAGGCCAGGTTCCCGTATGTAAACAAAGCCGTGATCTCGGCTGTCAGCATGAGATCGGTGAATTTTTTTGACCGATCTCATGCTTTCCAGCCGGGAGGAGAGATGTGGGGTCTTATTGACCCTGCATCTCTCCATAAAGAGGACCTGTCACAATAGATTCCTATTACAAGGGATGTTTACATTTCTTGTAATAGGAATAAAAGTGATCAAAAAAACAAAAACGTTAAAAAAAGAGAAAGAAATACAAAAAAGTAAAAAAAAACAAAAAAAAACGCCCATGTCCCCGGTAGCTCGTGCTCAGAAGCGAACACACACGTAAGTCCCGCCCACATATGTAAACGCCATTCAAACCACACATGTGAGGTATTGCTGCGTGCGTTAGAATGAGTGCAACAATTCTAGCACTAGACCTCCTCTGTAATCCGAAAATGGTAACGTGTAAAAAAATTTAAAGCATCGCCGATTTTTAAGTACTGAAGTTTGGTGTCATTCCATGAGTGTGCGCAATTTTAAAACGTGACATGTTAGGTATCTATTTACTCAGCATAACAACATCTTTCACATTATACCAAAAAATTGGGCTAACTTTACTATTTTGTAATTTTTTTAAATTCATGAAACCATTTTTTTGCCAAAAAAAAGGTGTTTGAAAATGTATTGCGCAAATACAGAGCGAGATAAAAATTTGCAATGACCGCCATTTTATTCCCTAGGGTGTTTGCTAAAAAAAACATATATAATGTTTGGGGTTTCTAAGTAATTTTATAGCCATAAATTTATGATTTTTACATGAAGGAGAGAAGTGCCAGTGCTGAAGTGGTTAAAATATCCTAATTAGTCGGTCTTTTGTATTTATAGAGAAAAAAAGAACGCAGAGGTGATCAAATAGCACCAAAAGAAATCTCTATTTGTGTGCAAAAAAATAATAAATTTTCATTGGGTTACAGTGTTGTATGAGCGCGCAATTATCATTCAAAGTGCATCAGTGCTGAAATTTGAAAATTGGTCTGGGCAGGAAGGGGGTTTAAGTGGCCAGTAAGCAAGTGGTTAATATAAGGCTACATGCAGACGCACGTTTTTCCAGCCGCTTGTTTGAGCGTTTTTTACAGCTTAAAAACGGCTCTCCTTGTTAGCCTATGGCCTCATGGCCACCATGGCGTTTTTGAGCTGTAAATGGCATAGGCGTTTTTATGCCCCATGTACACGAGACGCTGGTGCAAAGTCTTCAGAACTAAGGTTGAAAGCAGCGTTTAGAAAGGCGCGCTTTGTGGCGTTTGCATGCCGCGTTTTACCACATTTGCGTCTATATGCGCTTAGTTAGGAAACATCATAAGGAGCCGCCCTAAGCTCCAAAAACTGTATTATTACCGATTTCAGCTATTTTGTGAGACCAGAGTGAGTATCAGCAGCTGAGAGAGCAGCAGTGTACTTGTGATTAGCGTGTCACTTGCCACATCACTTGCCACAAGTTGTGGATTGTCCACTTGCCACATCAGCTGCCCCAAGTTGTAGATTGTCCACTTGCCATGTCACCTGCCCCAAGTTGTGGATTTTCCACTTGCCACGTCACCTGCCCCAAGTTGTGGATTGTCCACTTGCCACGTCACCTGCCCCAAGTTGTGGATTGTCCACTTGCCATGTCACCTGCCCCAAGTTGTGGATTGTCCACTTGCCACGTCACCTGCCCCAAGTTGTGGATTGTCCACAATGCAATGGAAGCAATTTTATATATTTTTTTTGGATATATGTATATTTTTAATGTTTTTTCCTCATTTGCCATAATTTTTGAGTTTATCAATGTAAAAAAATAGGTCACCTTTAAAAACGCTTCTAAACTAAAATGCGGCTAAACGCCGGTACCGCGTCTGAAACGTGAAATCTTTGGCGTCTGAAGGCATTTTTTGGCTTTGTGAAAAACAAGGTTAAACGCAACTGCAGATTTTTTTTTCCAGGCCAAAAACAGTGTTTCGGATGTAATAGAATTCAACGGACCCGCATCCAAAACGCAAGTACTGCGATTTTGCGGCGATTTGCGTTTTTTTTTACCTGTTTATAGCTGGTTGTTAATGGAAATGTAAAAAAAATAAACATTGCCGGCTCTAAAAAAAAATCGAGAAAAAAAACAGCGTGGGGTCCCCCCCAGGTCCATACCAGGCCCTTGGGTCTAGTATGGATTCAAAGGGGACCCCCCCCCAAAAAAATGAAAAAAAATGGCGTGGGGGTCCCCCCAAAATCCATACCAGGCCCTTCAGGTCTGGTATGGATTTTAAGGGGAACCCCGCACCAAACGTTAAAAAAAAAAATAGCGTGGGGTCCCCCTAAAAATCCACACCAGACCATTTATCCGAGCACGCAACCTGGCAGGCCGCAGGAAAAGAGGTGGGGCGAGAGAGTGCCCATGTTGATGGGGACAAGGGCTTCTTCCCGACATACCTGGCCGGGCGCAGGGCGCCCCCTGCCCCAAAGCACCCACCCCCCCCCCGTGTTGAGGGCATGTGGCCTGGTACGGTTCAGGAGGGGGGGCGCGCTCGCTCGCCCCCCCTTTCCTGACCTGCCGGGCTGCGTGCTCAGATAAGGGTCTGGTTTGGATTTTGGGGGGACCGCCACGCCGTTTTTCGGTGTAGGGGGTTTCCCTTAAAATCCATACCAGACCTAAGGGCCTGGTATGCTCCTGGAGGGGAACCCATGCTGTTTTTTTTAATTAAAATTTGGCGTGGAGTTCCCCTTCATGATTCATACCAAACACGGGACAGCGAGCGCGAGGCTGCCGAGAACCAGCGCGATGGCATCGCACTGGAGACATTCTCGGGCAGGTAGTCGCCACTAGGACACGACTTGAGCGGCTGCTTCACGCTCAAGTCATGTCCAAGTTGCCTCGTAAAGTCGCGCTGTCCCTGTGTCAGCCGTCACACGAGTCGCCCCGCGAGTCGGATCGGCTTCATCCGACTTCCTGGGCGACCTCTATTCAAATCAATGGGCTCCCATAGGGAACCATTCATTTTGAATAGAGCGCCGCTCAAATTTTTATTTCTATAGCAGTGCGCCGCCGGTTCCTGCGCTCAATTAAGGATTTATCAGGCGCACCAAATAAGGTATGAACCAGCGCAGCGCACTGTTTATAGTAAATTACCCCCACTGTGACCAGAGCAATAAAATATTACCATAGTAACATTGTACTACTCTGGGGAAGTGATCAGAATTTGTATTTATTTTTTACACTATATGTTTGCTTATAGCAGTGGAATACATTGCTATAAGCAAACATTTTACTGATTAGCTGTGATTGGTCAAAGATAATCACATGGTACAGATGGGCTGTGATTGGCCCTGCCTGTACCATGTGATCAAATTGACCAATCACAGCTAGCAACACAATTGTACACAATGGATGGCATGAAAGGAAGCCCTCCATTGTGTACAACCATCATGTGACCTGCTGTGATTGGTCAGGACGGTGACAGATTGTGCCACTGTCATATGATGTCCAGTCAGGACAGGTAAGCCACTGCACAGCTGCCATTCTGCTATAGGCCAGATGGGAAGGTGTTAAAGTGGTTGTAAACCCTTACAAATGCCCTGTGAAGTGACCGGCCTTAGGTGATACACAGAGATAAAACAAATCACCCTACATATGTTAAACCTGTTTATCTACAGCTGTCTTTAGCCTACATCCATTCAAAGTGTTGAATTTACACAGCATATTTCAGCTCTGAAAAGTAGGGGGTGGACAGCTGAAGTTACATCAGTGAGGAAAGCTCTGAGAACTGATTGGAGGTAAGGGGCACACACCCCTTCACACAGTTTACAGGAACAGAGCTGAGGCTGTCATTCACAAGCCATGTCCTCCCCATCACCATTTTTCTCTTGAATTCAGGAAAACTCATCATAAATTATTAATACTGACAGCAGAGGAACGAGGCAGTGGATAAATTAATCTGGATTGAGACAAGTACACAATATAGAGGGATATGCTTTGTTCATATTCATTTTTAAGGTTTACAACCATTTTAACCACTTGCCTACTGGATACTTTCACCCCCAGAACTGCATGACTATAGATACTATATATATATTGTAATGTTGGGGGATGTTTAGCTTCTGTGTAGAGCATACCAGTGAGCAGAGTCCATGCCAGTTGTGATTTTTTTAAGGGCTTGGCCCACTTTTATTAAAGAAAGAAAAAACATCCATCCAGACTTCCCACGCGGGGGGTTTCAAGTTGCTACAGCAGTAAAGTAACAATCAACGGAAAATACCAAGCCATCTGTCTCTCTTCAGCAATACTGCCACTTTACGCTTCAGCCCTCTTGGTCATGTACCAAAGTTCCCGTACAATCAATCACTGTACCTTCTCTCAGCTTCCGTGCTGTTCAGCCCACAGCTTTGGGCCTTATGACTATAGCATGCAGACATGCATGCTTCTCCCTTGCAAGCCTGCACTCTGGCTTCTCCCTTGCATGCCTGGACTCCTCGGGAGGGTGGAGCCCAGAACTCTAGTCCTGACTCTGCTATAAGCCCAGGACCCACCTGCTCAATCAACCAGCCAGACTCCTGGCTGTTTCGAAAACCCGGTCCCAGGATTGGAGATTCCATCCCACCCATATCGCTATGGAATCTTAGGGCTCCAGGTCCCCAAGTGGATTTTACAAACTTTGGAGGAAACTGATAAAACAGATTCCTCCACATTAAATAACCCTGGAGCCCCTCAACCTGCCTATTTGAGAATCCTGGGCGACAATTACCAGGACAGGGAACTGTACTGTCACAATATGGATATGCTTTGTTCATATTTCATGTCTGAGGTTTACAATCACTTTAACCATTTGCCTATTGGACACTTTCAACCCCTTCCTGCCCATGACAATTTTAAGCTTTCAGGGCTGTCACACTTTGAATGTCAATTGCTTGGTCATGTAACACTGTACTTTTCTTTTTCGTACATCACGGGACACAGAGCGACTTAGTCATTACTAATGGGTTATATAGTTTACCTTCAGGTGTTGGCACTGGCCAATTCCAAACCGGAAGTACCCTCCCCTATATAAGCCCCTCCCACCCGGGAGCACCTCAGTTTTTTGCCAGTGTCTAAGGTGTTGGCCAAAGAGTAACATGTGTTTTCACTGGGCTTGCGTACAGGTTCTTTTGGGCCTTAGTAAGCTGTTCCGGATCCCACCAAAAAAAGCTTCATAGCTAAACGGTCGGTACCCGGGCCTTGCAGCAGAAGAGCAAGGTTTTGCCTGTAATGCTTCTCTTAGGAGGGCTGGACCCTGGGATCCAGAGCTCTGGTCATACCCACGACCAAGACGCTGTCTGTGCAGGGTGCTATACAGGTCCAGGGGAGTGGAATCCTTGGGAACCCGGTCCCTGAAGGTTTAATTACAATGCCTGCCGTGATAGGTGAAGTTTGGACTTTTGTGGACCAAACAAAGTCCTGCGGCGGGGATCAGGTAAGTGGGGGCCCTCAGGAACTTGGTTCTATTGGGGGACCCCCAAGCCTAATTTGTCTTTCTGTCTGTTACCTAACGGTATTCCCGCTAAATATCTGTGTTTGCCTATAACTACTGAAAATGTAAAATTTTAATAGTAGTCAAGAAAAAAAAAAAAAAAAACAGGGACCGCGGTACCTGTGTTAAACCACTAGAGGCCGCTGTAGTCCATTTTTCTTGTAAATGTGGATCTTTGGTTTTCTCAACTCAAAAGATCCAGGCAGCTGGTAAGTTTCTCTGAGGGAATCCACTTCCTCTGCCCTGTTGCTGCGTTCATCCACCGCACAGGCCCTCCGGCAAAAAGGGCCCTGGCTCCTAGTCCTCTGTTGGTTTTCGAAAAGGGCGCCATTGGCGCACGGGCGCGCGCGCGGGCGCGTGCACGCGCCTCCTATGAAAAAAAAGGGGCGGGGCGGGTGGATGACGCTCGATGCGCGCCGCGGCGCTTCTGCGCATGTGCGGGCGTCCCAGCATGGTTAAAAGACACAGTACAAGTGTCAGCTGCATGCAAACAGAGCTAGCAACAAACAGTGGCACACAGAGGCGGTTGATGCAGGCATCCCCATAGAAAGGCACTTTAGTGGACACCAGCTGGTATATAGCAGCACCTGTGTTAGACTATTACCAGCAAAAATTGGTGTATGACGACGGGAATACCTCAGCTTTGTGCTTAAAGGATATGTCGTCCAGACGCTCCGGAAATAAATCTTCCAGGAAGCCAAAGGGGTCTCCATCGGGCTCTGAGGATATTGGGCATGCTTGCACTGCACCAATCTCCCCTGAGAATGCAGAGGTCAGTAGCCGTAGAAACCCCGCAGGAATGTCTGGTGCTGCGGCTGTCCCCAGTCCACCTGCTCCTGTATATATAACAGAGGAGGTTTTATCCTCAACTCTGGGAGGATTGGAAGAGAGATTAACAGAATTGATCGCTGCTTCCCTGTCACAGGAAAAGCGCGTCCGATCTCCGTCTCCTCCTTCAGAGTGCCTGTTAGTGGAGGAACAGCCCCACACAGAGATCGACCTACCTGAAGGGGATCAGGATGAGGTTGATTCACTTATAGAGGAATCAACAGTGGAAGAACCTTTCTCAGCTTCTCAGGCTGAAAGATTATGGGTTCAGTCTCTGACTAACATGGTCCGATCAGCATTTAAAATGCCTCTGGCGGAACCACCATCCACTACGGTTTCCTCGCTGGGGTCGCTAAAAGCTCCCCAGGCGGTCTGTTCCTTCCCAATCCACCCTTTATTAGAAGGGCTTATTTACCAGGATTGGGAGCATCCTGATAAAATATTTGCTCCCCCCAAGAGATTTCCGGTGATCTATCCCATGGAGGATAAGTTCATAAGAAAATGGAGGGTCCCTATAGTGGACGCAGCCATCTCTTCTGTTAACAAATCACTGACATGTCCAGTAGATAATGTTCCAATGTTCAAAGACCCAATAGATAAAAAATTGGAGTCTTTACTAAAATCTGCTTTCTCTACAGCAAGTATGGTGACACAACCTGCGGTAGCAGCGATTGGAGTCGGCCAAGCAGTGAAAGATCAGTTGAAACAAGTCTTAAGGGACTTACCAGATCAGCAGGCTCATGCCCTAGCTGACCTGCCTAGAGCCTTGTGTTTTGCGGTGGACGCCATAAAGGATACAATCCAACAGGCCTCCCGCTTTACGCTGTCTATAGTACATATGCGTAGGCTTTTGTGGCTCAAAAACTGGTCTGCTGAAGCTCCCTGTAAAAGACTGCTGGTTAGCTTCCCATTTCATGGAGAACGCTTATTTGGAGAAGATCTGGACAAATATATCCAGAAAATTTCTGCCGGTAAAAGTTCACTCTTACCGGTTAAGAACAAGGGTAGAAGTCCTTCTTTTAATAGGCCTACCTCTCCAGTCCCGGGCACATCGGCTGTGAAGCAGTTCCGACGGCCTCCGCGGTCAAATTCAGGGGGCAGAAATCAGGGACAATCACAGGGTAACAAGAAGCCCTGGATCAAGAGAGGTACAAAACCTCCCCCTAAGGCATGAAGTATTGCCCCCGCTCAATCGGGTGGGGGGAAGACTTCAGTTGTTCACAGAGACCTGGCGGGACACCATCAGAGACAGATGGGTGCTCTCCGCAGTAAGTCTGGGATACAAGCTGGAGTTAAAAGGCACTCCTCCTGCCCAATTTATGAGGTCAAACGTGCCAAGAGATCCCCAAAAGAGAGGATCCCTCCTTCTGGCACTAGAACAACTATTGCTCCAAGGGGTAATCATGAAGGTTCCCCTGGAAGAAAGCGGATTCGGGTTTTACTCGAACCTTTTCACAGTCCCCAAACCAAATGGGGACGTGAGGCCCATATTAAATCTAAAAGGGCTAAACAAGTTCCTAAATATCAGGACCTTTCGGATGGAGTCGATCCGATCAGTGGCCACCGCCCTACAAGGGCAGGAATGGCTAGCCTCGATCGACATAAGGGATGCTTATCTGCATATTCCCATCTTTCCGGCCCATCAGAAATTTCTACGCTTTGCAGTAGAAGGGCGCCATTTTCAGTTCAGAGCCTTACCTTTCGGTCTGGCCACAGCACCACGAGTGTTCACAAAAATTCTGGCCCCATTATTGGCCAATCTAAGAACACAGGGTGTAACGATAATGGCATATCTAGACGACCTGCTACTAATAGACCACTCAGTGGAAAAGCTGGAAGTAGCTATTCACAAGACAATCGAGTATCTGGAATATCACGGTTGGATTATCAACCGGGACAAGTCAGCTCTAAGACCAGTCAAAAGTCTGGAATACTTAGGGCTAAGGCTGGATTCAAATCAGAGAAAGATTTTCTTACCTCCAGAGAAGGTGTCGTCTTTAAGAAATTTGACCCACTTAGTGGGTACAAAAAGAAAACCATCCATACGTCTCTGCATGAGGCTGCTGGGAAAGATGGTGGCTTCATTCGAAGCGGTACCCTACGGTCAATTCCATTCAAGGAATTTGCAAAGGGCCATACTGTCAGCCTGGAACAAAAAAGTTCAGGCTTTAGACTTACCAATGTCCCTGTCCCCTTCCGTTCGCAAGAGCCTCCATTGGTGGTTGGTGCCCCAGAATCTGGAAAGAGGGAAACCCTTCAGTCCGGTTTCTTGGAAGGTGGTCACTACAGATGCCAGCCTCATCGGCTGGGGGGCAGTGCTGGAGCAATGGTCTCTCCAGGGCAGGTGGTCAGAAGCAGAAAAGGCCCTGCCCATCAATCTCTTAGAGATACGAGCAGCCCGGTATGCCCTAGTAGCATGGACATCCAAACTCCAGGGGTCCCCTGTCAGAATTCAATCAGACAATGCCACGGCAGTGGCATATATCAATCATCAGGGTGGCACCAAAAGTCGTGCAGCCCAGAAGGAAGCAAATTGCATCCTGGGGTGGGCAGAAAGATATGTCCCAGCCATATCTGCGGTTTTCATCCCAGGAGTGGAAAATTGGAGAGCGGACTTTCTAAGTCGCCAACAATTATGCCCGGGGGAATGGTCTCTTCACCCCGAGGTTTTCCAGGCAATATGCCAGCGGTGGGGAACACCGGATGTAGATCTGCTAGCATCCAGATTCAACGCAAAGGTGGACAGGTTTGTGTCTCGCACAAGGGATCCCCTAGCTTGCGGCTCGGATGCCCTAGTGTTCCCTTGGGATCGGTTCAAGCTGATATATGCATTCCCACCGCCACAATTGTTACCGCGATTACTCCGCAGAATCAGGGTAGAAAAGAAACCAGTGATTCTGGTGGTTCCAGCGTGGCCCCGAAGGGCATGGTACGCGGAGATGGTAAAAATGTCAGTGAGGAGTCCTTGGACCCTCCCACTTCGTCCGGACCTGCTTTCGCAGGGACCGATATACCACCCTTCCTTACCAGCCCTAGGTTTGACGGCCTGGCTATTGAAGCCCACATTCTGAAAAAGAGAGGGCTCTCTAATTCTGTGGTATCTACCATGATCAATGCCAGGAAACCGGTATCCAGGCAGATCTATTATAGGATCTGGAAAGCGTACATTACGTGGTGTGAGACCAAGAAATGGCATCCACGTAAGTACATGATAGGGAGGATTCTGGACTTCCTACAGTGGGCTGTAGATAGGAAACTGGCCTTGAGTACTATCAAGGGTCAGATTTCGGCCTTGTCAATAGTTTTTCAAAGGCCCTTGGCTTCGCATTCACTAGTCAAAGCCTTTATACAAGGAGTGATGCGTATTAGCCCTCCGGTTAGTATTCCCATATGTCCTTGGGACTTAAACCTGGTTCTGTCGGTTCTACAGAAACAACCGTTTGAACCATTACAACACATTTCCTTGGTTCTTCTCACCAGGAAATTGGTTTTCTTAGTAGCCATTTGTTCGGCTAAAAGAGTGTCGGAATTAGCAGCTATGTCCTGTAAGGAGCCATATCTGGTTGTCCATAAGGACAGAGTAGTATTACGTCCTCATCCAGCCTTTCTTCCTAAGGTGGTATCGAGGTTTCATTTGAACCAAGATGTGGTTCTTCCTTCTTTTTTCCCCAAACCTAGCTCAGTAGAGGAAAAGTTATTACATTCTTTGGATGTGGTAAGAGCAGTTAAAGCTTATCTAAAAGCCACTGCTCAGATTCGCAGAACGGATTCTTTGTTTGTTCTGCCGGAAGGCCCCAGAAGGGGTCAGGCAGCATCAAAATCTACTTTAGCCAAGTGGATTCGACAGGTCATAATACAAGCCTATGGCTTGAGAAAGAGACCGCCTCCGTTCAAAGTTAGGGCGCACTCCACAAGAGCGGTTGGAACTTCATGGGCAGTGCATCACCAGGCCTCCCTGGCTCAAGTATGTAAGGCCGCAACATGGTCTTCGGTACACACGTTTACTAGATTCTATCAGGTAGACGTTAGAAGTCAGGAGGATGTCGCCTTTGGGCGCAGTGTGTTGCAGGCCGCAAAAGAGATGGCGCCCAGCTTATGTACCCCCCCCTCATTTGGCATTGCTTTGGGACGTCCCATTAGTAATGACTAAGTCGCTCTGTGTCCCGTGATGTACGAAAAAGAAAAAGGGATTTTTATAACAGCTTACCTGTAAAATCCTTTTCTTGGAGTACATCACGGGACACAGAGCTCCCACCCCTCTTTTTGGGACACTTATTGCTTGGCTACAAAACTGAGGTGCTCCCGGGTGGGAGGGGCTTATATAGGGGAGGGTACTTCCGGTTTGGAATTGGCCAGTGCCAACACCTGAAGGTAAACTATATAACCCATTAGTAATGACTAAGTCGCTCTGTGTCCCGTGATGTACTCCAAGAAAAGGATTTTACAGGTAAGCTGTTATAAAAATCCCTTTATATGAAATTTGTATCATTCTTTTCACACATATAGATCTTTTTTGGTGGTATTTAATCACCACTGGGTTTCTTTTGCTAAACAAATGAAAAAACACAGAAAATGTCTTACTTTCTGTTATAAAAATTTAGCAAACAAGTAATTTTTCTCCTTCACTAATGTACGCTGAAGAGGCTACACTGATGGACACTGCTAGGCTGCACTAATAGGCACTAATAGACTGCACTGATGGGCACTGATCAGGCAGCATTGATTGTCAGTAGTGAGGCGGCACTGATAGACACTGATGAGGAGGCACTGATGAGGCTTCACTGATATGTGGCTGCACTGATGGGCACTGATAGGCAGCACTGATAGACAGCACTGACAGACACTGCAAGGCGGCACTGATGGCCATTGATAGGCAGTCCTGATGGGCACTGATAGGCAGAACTGATTAGGAGGCACTGATAGACTGCACTAATGGGCACTGATAGGTGGCACTAATAGCAAATGCTAGGTGGCATCGATGGGCACTGATAGGCAGCACTGATGGGCACTGATTGGCAGCCCAGATGGGCACTGATAGGCAGCACTGATGGGCACTGAAAGGCACTGTTGGGGCTGCACTGATAATCAGTGTCCTGATTATCAGTGTAGATGTCCCCTGTCACACTTGTCAGTTACTGGCTCTCCTCTCTTCACGCTGTGACTGCGCATGAGGAAAGGAATGGCGATAACCGGCAAATGTGTTTACATTTTGATTATCTGTGATTGAACACAGCTGATCACGTGGTAAAGGACACAGTGATCACAGAGCATGCTGGATGCGTGCCACAGTGGGAAGATGGGGGACGTGGTTCTGGGATGACCTCAATAGATGCCCTCCCTGAACTGGATGACCATGCTGCAGCCGTCATTCGGCTATAGTGCAGTCAAGAAGAGGTTAAGGAGAGCTGACGGTCCTGTGTAGGCAGAGATACTTTTTTTTTTTGCATTGCTACATGCCTCCAGTGGCAGTGTCCAAATTTTCATCCTTTTTGTTTCACAAAAGCTTGCCTATTAGCTGTACAAATAGGTAGAACTGAATAGCAAGATTTCCTCCCTAAGATTTCAATTGGGTTTGCCACAAAGTTTGAAAACTTTAACCTTTTGGAATGATTTGTGAAACTATTTACAAACTGAATCCAGACAGATTCACTCATCACAAATGTTTATGAATATGTCAACCCAACATTTCATATTCCTCATATGTAGCTGCAGTACCTTGTAATTGAATGAAAAAGTATCCTGTTCTCTTTGTATTGCTTCCTTTGTGTGAAAAGTCCGGTGTTCCAGCCAGTTCCTCAGTTTTCATATCAAAACTGACAATGCAAGACATGACAGCACAGTGTGGTCAGTTCTCTAGCTGTGCTGATAACACAGTCTGCTCTCCTCCAATAATCAGACTTGTCCCAAAACGCCCCCCACCCACCTGCACAGCCATTCACTGGGAAGATCAGTATACTGCTGTTTTTCCTTCCTTTTTTTTCATATTTTCATATCTATACACAAATGTGTTGCTTTTCATTTCTATTTTAAACTGAATGGGCTGCTTTACAAGGGGTGAGGGTTTACATATACTTCAAGATAACAGAAACAAGGTTCTCATCTGATTGCCCCTAATGCAATTTTCTTTACGTTTAATATTGACTGCATTGGTATACTATACAGTAAATGCAGGGGTGTTTATCATTGGCTCTGCTCCATAGAATCACTGTTAAAACAGACTTACAGTGTACTGTATGTAGATGATGTTGTCCTGCAGCTCCAAATCTTGTTTTGTTCCCCATGGGATGGGGGGAGCAGAACAATGCTTATTTGAGTGACCAGTTCCTAATCTATCAACCAGTTCCATGGACCTGCAATTCAGAAATACCATGGTGACAGGAAGCAGGGAGAGTAAAAGAGGAGAGGACAAAGACAAACCTTACTTGTTTTTAGACATATGAATACTATGTTAAATTCTTAGTGTTGAAATACAGAATTGTATTTTGTGCAACAACTACTGTACATTGGTATTTAGTAGAGATATATTCTTCAACCAGTAGATGACAGTGTTTATAAGTTTGTAGTTGCATCTATGGTATGTTCTAAGTCTTTTTCCTGAATAAAGTTTGTTTTCTGTCTGCAGTTAAGCAGCAAAGCCCATGTGGACTGCACATTGTCTGTTCTGTAGGGCTATATATATAACCAGCTACAGCAAATAAGTGCAAAATACAGCAACAGAAAGAAAACTGCAACAGAATAAAAGAAAATAGGCAGAAACACAGCTGGAACAAAACGTTCATTTGAAAATTTCACAAACCAGCACTACCAGTCTTGGAAATTCAAGATGAAAAGTATGCTAATAAGAGAAGGTATGTGAAAATGTATAAATTAAGTCAAGCCAGAACATCCTTCAGATGAGTGGATAGAGAAAGACCAAAAAGCTTTGTGCACAATCTCTCTTAGCATAGAAGATGATCGACATGTAAGTGTGAAACTGCTACAGAAATGTGGAAAGGATTGCAAAAGGTGCATGGAAGAGATAATCTCAGCAAAAAACTGTATTTGATTAGAAAGCTATACCAAACCAAGCTGATGAAAGGCCAGGATATACAGGATTACATAAGGCACACATTGGAAATGGTTGAATGCCTGAGAGGTATAGGAAAATAAATAAAAGATGTTATTGTTGCAGCACTATTAGTAAGTGGTTTAATGGAAAGTCTTGAAACCCTTGTCACAGCATTTGATGAACTGACATTGGAATATGTTATGGGCAAGTTTGTAAATGGATATAAGTGAAAAACAGAAAGCATTAATAGTGACGGTGCTTCTGTTGCAGAGTCTGCTTTAAAGATGAAAAATATAAATAAAAACAGTAACATGCAACAAGAAACACGTGAATGTTTTGTGTGCAAGAAACAAGGTCATTTAAAAGCAGATTACAGAATCTGAAAAGCTAGAATGCAAAAACATACTAAATTACAAAATACCAAAAGTGTAACGGAAGAAACTGATTTTGCTTCAGATAATGAATATGTTTTTCAATACAAAAGTTGCACCTCATCTTTGCAGGCATGGTGCGTTGATTCAGGAGCTACGAGCCACATGAAAAATGAAAAAAAATTCTTTATTCAACTTACCAGACTAAAACAGAAAACAACACCACAGCTAATGGTCAAATAATGGAATCAGAAGGAACAGGAGAAATTTTTCTTCACTATTCTATTTCTCTGAGTGATACCAGAAATATACAGTTGAAAAATGTCTGGTATGTCCCTACTCTTGAAAAAAATATTTTTAACAGTGAAGAAGCCAACATAGCAAGGTGATATAGTGACCTTCCAAAATGACAGATGACAAAATGGGATATCCTACTTGCAAAGGCTAAAATTACACATGAACTGTATCAGCTGAACTGCAATGAGGTGGTTAATATGGCCAAGGAGGAAAAACATTAAAACTGCATTCACACGTGGCACAGACGGGCACAGAAGGCCTGATATAATAAATAAATTAACTGAGAATGACTATGCAAGTGGAATAAAAATTAGTCCATGTAAACAAACAATGAAATGCACCAGCTGTATAAAAGGACAAGAAAAGCCTTCCCAAAGCAGAGTAACAGCAGAGATAAGAAACCTCTGGACTTAAATCATTCAGATCTTTGAGGTCCAATGGAAAAATTTACACCAGGAAAATTTTGGTATTTTTTCCATTTATATAGATGATTACTCCATGTATACTGCACTATATCTGTTACACAACAAATGTGAAGTACCAGAGAATCCTGAACAGTATTTGCCTCAAGTAAGCAACACATTTGGAAAAATGACTAGTGTATTGCGCACTGACAATGGAACAGAATATAAAGGTGATAACACACAGGTGATTCTCAGAAAGCATGGCATAATATTTAAAACTACTGTACCATACAAGCCAGAACAAAATGGAATAGCAGAAAGAATGAACCATACTCTATGTGAGAATGGAAGAACAATGCTGTATGATGCAGCTACAGGGGGGAAAATAATTATTTGATCCCCTGCAGATTTTGTAAGTTTGACCCTTTACAAAGAAATTAAGGGTCTATAATTTTTATCATAGGTGTATTTTAAATGATAGAGACAGAATATCAACCAAAAGTTCAGAAAAAACACAGGATAAAAATGTTATAAATTGAGTTGCAGTTCAGTGAGTAAAATAAGTATTTGATCCCCAAGCAAAACATGACTTAGTACTTGGTGGAGAAACCCTTGAGGGCAAGCACAGAGGTAAGACGTTTTTTGTAGTTAGTGACCATGTTTGCACACATCAGTCGGTCTGTACCTTAAGTGTGTGCATATAGGAATGAAACATACACACCTAGAGGATAAACGCTCATTACATACCCAAATATGCCCCCATGGAACAGGTCCCACAAGATAGCAGGGAAAGTTTCAATAAGTCCCCCTGCTCAGGAGAAATGCCTGTGCAGGACGTCAGCGCGGTGTAACCATAAGGGGGAGCCCGCGCTTGTTGAAATGTGGAGAACCCCCTTAGTGTGCCAGGTGAAACATAACCAGCCAGGAGGGGAATGTACAAACAAGAGCCACCCTTGTCAGATTTTGAAACAGAAGAAAAGGGGGGCAAGAGTAAAACAATGATAGTGCACATTAATACAGAGGCTGGTTTTACACTAATTCATAGATGGGCCAATCAAGATAGCAAAAACAAGTTAGTAACTTTATAAAAACATTGTAACATCATATTGGACAGAATATTATATCTAGTCATTAGCCAGTAGAATAAGGTCTACCAGGAAAGCCTGAAAGTGCCAAAAGGAGACCAACCAACCATTACACCGAAAGGCCACTTACTCTTCCCATCCCCCTGATGAGAAACCTTCCAAAAAAGGACGGTAGCTCACCACATAATTTAAGCCAGGGGGTGAGGTGGCATTCAGGTATACTATCCAGCGTGTTTCACGCTGGAGCAATATTCGGCTCCAGTCTCCACCCCTGGTGTTGGGATGCACTCGATCAAGGATAAGAAACTTGATCTGTGGAAATTTACCCCCATGATTATCCCTAACATGCCTACCTAGTGGAAGGTCTACATTGGACTTATGCATACTAAGAATGTGCCTGTATGCACTTTTATGAAATTCCTGTTTGGTCTTTCCTATGTAAAAGGATCTGCACTGACAAGACAGCATATAGACCACTCCAATTGTTTTACAGTTGGCGTAATGGGTAGGTTGAAATGTCTTGCCATTGGGGAGTCTGATATTGCTGCCTCTGTGCATATATTGACAATATCCACAACCGCCGCACTTAAAGGTGCGAGGACGTTTGCAGGGATCTTTACAAAATTTTCCTGTGAATTCTCACTGTACAAGTGCATCTTTAAGGGATCTCATTCTACGGTAGGTTATAGATGGATTTTGTGAAATAAACAGGCTTAGAGAAGGATCAATAAGCAATAAATGCCAATAATTTTATATAATTTCTTTGATCCTATTATGCTGTTTATTGTATCGTGTAATGATCCTCAGTTTGTGGGATTGGGTATCATGTAATTTATTGGGGGTCTCCTTCTTAAAGAGCAGATCCTGCCTCAATTTTTTTATGGCTTTATTATATGCCTTTTTGAGGCATTTTGGGCTTAGCCTCGAAGCAGTAGTATATCACGGGCAGACTAGTACTTACCGAGGCCGAGATGCCGAGAGCGGTTCATCCTTGCGACTAAGCATGACTAAGGGAGGAATGGCACAAAGAGGCACAGGCTACCCAGAAGGTGCAAGTAGACTTGTATCAGAGTCTTTCAAGTGGTCGAGCAGCTGTGTCAAACTGGCAGGTGTGTGGCTTGCTGGAAGAACTTGATCAGAGAGTCTAAAACCAGGCTGAGGGTCAAGCACAGGCAGGAAAGATAGTCCAAACACAGCCGGAGATACTGATGAAGGGAACACACAAGGCAAGTCCAGGTCACAGGCAAAAGGTCAAGGCAAGGAGACAAGAGGCAAAGTCCGGGTCACAGGCTGAGGGTCAAACAGAGGAGACAAGTGGAGTCCGTAATACGAGCCGAGGTCAGGTCCAGGAGAAGATCATCAGAGTCAGAGGCAATCCGGGTCACAGCAGGTAATCAAACACACGAACAAGTCACAGGAAACAGGAAGCTGAAGACAAACCAGCAATTCCTCTGAGCACTCGGTGAGCTTTTATAGGCAGCCAGGAAGTCATGTGGTGCGTGAGTGTTTCACTGTCAACTTTGCTGCCATCTAGCGTTCAAATGGAAGTATAACATGCCTCTTCACAATGCGTTTCTCTGACAGTGCCCCCCCGAGGGGCGGCCTCTGGACGCCCAAACTGGACATTAACTCCAGGTGCTCTCGATGGAATGCCTGGATAAAACGTGGAGCATGCAAGTTCCGGGAGGGTTCCCAGGAATTGTCCTCAGGGGGATACCCTTTTCAACTGACCAAATACTGGAGTTGTCTACCCCTCTTCCTGCAACTCAAAATCTTCTCCACCTCAAACTCTTTCTCTCCGTCCACCTTGAAGGCTGGATTCTCCTTTCTACCCTTGTCGAATAACCTTTTGTAGTCCTCCTGTGCTTTTTGCATGGCTTAATGGATCTTTTGAAAGTTCTGCTGAATGGAGGTTACCCGGTCCTGTACGGAAGGGACAGACAGCTCAGGAAAGGAGTTTGGAAGAAAGGAAGGGTGGAAGCCAAAATTCGCCCAAAAAGGTGTTTGATTGGTGGCCGAATGGATTGAGTTATTGTACGCGAACTCAGCGTAAGGCAGGAGAGTGGACCAGTCATCTTGGGAGCCAGAACAAAAACAGCGGAGATACTGCTCCAAGGTAGGCAGAGGAGAGACAGATTTTTATTTCCAAAGATTTGCAGAGTTCTCTCCAAAACTTTGAGGTAAACTGAACGCCTCTATTGGAGGTGATGCTCACAGGTACAACATGAAGCCTTATTACTTCCTTGAAGAAAATGTTAGCTGTGTCTGCAGCGCAAGGAGTACCCACTATGGGTAGGAAATTTGCCATCTTGGAGAGACAATCAATGACGACTAAGATGGTGGTGAACCCCCCCGAGGGAGGCAGGTCCACTATGAAGTCCATGGAGACTTCTGCCCATGGCCGTTCTGGAATGGATAAGGGTTTTAGTAGACCCCAGGACTTAGAATTAGATCCTTTACTGTGCTGGCATGGAACACAGGAAGCAACATATTCTTAACAATCCTTTCTCCAACCTGGCCACCAAACATAACGGGATAGTAGTTCCATAGTCTTTTGAATCCCGAAGTGACTTGCCAACTTGTGGTTATGAAAGGTTCTCAACGTCAGGGGTCTTACCTCTGGCGGGATGAAGATTTTCCCCTGGGCCCAGAGTAGGTCATCATGTTTCTCCACGGAAGGTACTTCCGAACTGGAACAGTGACTGGATGCCGCTTTGATGGCGGGTATTAGGTTCGTTTGAGTAATTAAAAGAAAATTTTGTGGAGACAGAATAGTACTCGGTTCGGCTGACTGAGGGGTTTCAAGGAACATTCGAGAGAGTGAATCTGCCTTTCCATTTTTTGAGCCTGGTCTGTAAGATATGTGAAAGTTGAATCTAGAGAAAAAGGGAGCCCATCGGGCCTGTCTGGGTCTTAGGCGTTTGGCTGTTCTGAGGTACTCTAGATTCTTATGATCGGTGAAGATCATAACGGGATGGACAGCACCTTCCAGTAGATACCTCCACTCCAGGACGAATTTGATGGCCAACAACTCCCTGTCACCTACGTCATAGTTCTTCTCTGGTGAACTTAACTTCCGAGATGCAAAGGCTACAGGGTGTAGAAGAGCCTTGGGGCCCTGTCGTTGAGAGAGGATGGCCCCAGTGGCTGTTTTGGATGCATCCACTTCCAGTACAAATGGCAGAGCTGGGTCTGGATGCCGTTATATTGGTGCAGAAGTGAATAGAAATTTTAGTTTGATGAAAGCCTCCTGGGCTTCTGGGGACTACTGGAAGCGATTATGCTGGCATGTCAGTTGAGTGATGGGAGCCACAATGGATGAGAAGCCTGCGATAAACCTCCGATAGAAGTTTGCGAATCCAATGAATCGCTGTACCCCCTTTTTGTCCACAGGAGCCGGCCACTCCTGGATTGCTTTGATTTTCTGAGGGTCCATTGCGACCCCATCAGTAGAGATAATGAATCCTAAGAACTGTACAAATGTCTTTTCAAACTCACACTTCTCTGCTTTGAGGTATAGTTTGTGTCTCCTGAGGATTGCCAAGACCTTTTTGACGTGTGTTTGTTGAAGCCCGACGGTGGCAGAGAAGATGAGGATGTCGTCAATGTAGACCACTAGAAAGTCATCCAGGTATTTACGGAAAATATCATTCACCAGGTGTTGAAAGGTGGCCGGGGCGTTGCAGAGTCTGAATGGCATTACCAGGTACTCATAATGCCCAAACCTGGACCTGAAAGCAGTCTTCCATTCGTCACCGGCCCAAATCTGGATAAGATTGTAGGCCCCACGGAGATCCAATTTGGAAAAGATTCGGGCATCTCGGAAGCGTTGGAATAATTCTGGGATTAGTGGAAGCGGGTACCGTTTTTTTATAGTCACTTTATTTAGTTCCCTGTAGTCAATGCAGGGCCTCAGGGAACCATCTTTTTTTCCACAAAGAAAATACCGGCTCCGGCCAGTGAGGAGGAAGGATGGATGAAATCTTTTTCCAGGTTTTCATCTATATAAATTTTAAGAGCTTTTAGCTCATTTTCGGATAGCGGGAAGATTCTGCCAAATGGGATTTCGGAGCCGGGTAAGAGGTCAATGGGGCAGTCATAAGGCCTGTGAGGTGGTAGACAGTCAGCCCCTTGTTTGTCGAACACATCCTTAAACTCGAGATATACTGGAGGTAAATGCTGGAGGTTGTCAGATGCAGGTGTCACAGCCAGGCAAGATGCTGGAGCTGGAGACAGACAGTGCTGGGAGCAATATTGGGAGGAGAAGGTGACCCCCTTCTTATTCCAGTTTATTCTGGTTCATATGCTTGCAACCAGGGAAGGCCCAGGATGATGGGGAACATAGGAGAGGGAATTACATCAAAGCGTAGGAACTCCTGGTGACCGGAGTCCGTGGTGGTGAGGATGGGTCTGGTTTCCTGGGTGATAAGCCTGGAGCGAAGAAGAGACCCATCGGCCAGGTGTACCTGGAGGCTTCGTTTCTTGGTCAAAAGGGGAATATGCAGGTCGTTAGCCAGTGAGGAGTCCAGAAAGCAGCTACATGCTCCTGAGTCAACTATAGCCGGTAGGCGGGTTTCCTTTCCCACTAGCTGCAGGGAGACAAAGAGGGTAACGTAAGTCTAGGAAATTCCGGCAATTTGATAGTTCATGACAAATTGAGGATAGAACTTACTAGGTCTCACTGGGCAGGTGCGAAGGAAGTGGCCCGAACCGCCACAGTAAAGGCAAAGATTGGCTTGTCGCCTACGCAGTCTCTCTTCTGGAGTAAGAGGGGCACGGACAAGTCCCAATTGCATCGGCTCGGGCTCCAGGATGGAAGAAACTGGAGGAGTCGGGAAGGGCGGATGGATGGGAGTTGGCTTGGGGAGCATCCAACTGGGTCGGGGAGTCTGGAAGGGTTCTGCACGCCGTTCACGCATGCGTCGATCCAGTTTGGTGGCTGCTTGGATAAAGTTCTCTAGGGTAGTAGGGGTCTCAATTCTGGACAGCTCATCCTTAAGAGCTTCTGACAACCCCTGGCGGAATTGGTACTTGAGAGCGGCCTCGTTCCAGCCGGTGTCAGCTGACCACTTCCGGAACTCAGCAGTGTAGTCCTCAACCGGCCTCCGACCCTGAGACAGGTTATGCAGGGTGGCCTTAGCTGTGGCCATGCGCTGTGGATCATCATACAGCTGCGCCATACTCTCAAAGAAAGTGTCAACTGTGTTCAGTATAGGACTCCTCTGTTCCATCAAACTGTGGGCCCAGGCTTGTGGTTCATCGGCCAGGGGGGAGATGATGAACCCTACTTTGACTACCTCCGAGGAAAAATTCCTGGGCTGGAGAGCAAGATAAAGAGAGCAGGCATTTTTTAAGGCCCTGTATTTTTTGCGGTCGCCAGCAAATCGCTCTGGAGTAGGTACCCTGGGCTCAGGAGAGGCCATGATCACGGTGGGACCTGAAGCGGTTTGAGAAGGAGGAGCCCCACTGCTGGGTGCCGAAGGTTCAGCTGCTGATGTGAAAGGTCCAGAAAGATGCTGGAGACGATTGTCTATTTGGGTGTAGCCTTCCTGCAATTTCTGAACTGTATCTGTGAGTGCAGAGACTTGTTGGCACAGGATTTCGAGAGGGCAACGCGCTCTGTCGGCCTCAGACATGGCTGGTTTGTACTATCACGGGCAGACTAGTACTTACCGAGGCTGAGATGCCGAGAGCGGTTCACCCTTGCGACTAAGCACACTTCGACCCCTGGAGGTGGGACAGGGGAGGAATGGCACAAAGAGACACAGGCTACCCAGCAGGTGCAAGTAGACTTGTATCAGGGTCTTTCAAGTGGTCGAGCAGCTGTGTCAAACTGGCAGGTGCGTGGCTTGCTGGAAGAACTTGATCAGAGTACAAAACCAGGCTGAGGGTCAAGCACAGGCAGGTAAGATAGTCCAAACACAGCCGGAGGTACTGTGTAGGAAACACACAAGGCAAAAGGTCAAGGCAAGGGGACAAGAGGCAAAGTCCGGGTCACAGGCTGAGGGTCAAACACAGAAGACAAGTGGAGTCCGTAATACTAGCCGAGGTCAGGTCCAGGAGAAGATCAGCAGAGTCAGAGGAAATCCGGGTCACAGCAGGTAATCAAACACAGGAACAAGTCACAGGAAACAGGAAGCTGAAGACAAACCAGCAATTCTTCTGAGCACTTGGTGAGCTTTTATAGGCAGCCAGGAAGTCATGTGGTGCGTGAGTGTTTCACTGTCAACTTTGCTGCCATCTAGCTTTCAAATGGAAGTATAACATGCCTCTTCACAATGTGTTTCTCTGACATAGTCTCTCCTTGGGTTTCTTTGCCTCTATTTGGAATATATTTTCCTCTGAACAATTACGTTGTATCCTTAACCACTTCAATACTGGACATTTCACCCCCTTCCTGCCCAGGCCAATTTTCAGCTTTCAGCACTGTCACGCTTTGAATGACAGTTGCGCGGTTGTGCGACGTGGCTCCCAAACAAAATTGATGTCCTTTTTTTCCCACAAATAGAGCTTTCTTTTGGGGGTATTTGATCATCTCTGCGGTTTTTATTTTTTGCGCTATAAACAAAAAAAGACTGACAATTTTGAAAAAATATATATATTTTTTACTTTTTGCTATAATAAACCCCCAATTTAAAAAAAAAATTTTCTCAGTTTAGGCCGATACGTATTCTTCTACATATTTTTGGTAAAAAAATCGCAGTAAGCGTTTATTGATTGGTTTGCTCAAAAGTTATAGCGCCTACAAAATAGGGGATAGATTTATGACATTTTTTTTTTTACTAGTAATGGCGGTGATCTGCGATTTTTGTCAGGACTGCGATATTGCAGCGGACAGATCGGACACTTTTGACACTATTTTGGGACCATTCACATTTATAAATATGCACTGATTACTGTATAAATGTGACTGGCAGGGAAGGGGTTAACAATAGGGGGCGATCAAGGGGTTAATGTGTTCCCTAGGGAGTGATTCTTACGGTGGGGGGAGGGCACTCACAAGGGTAGGAGACCGATCTGTGCCCCTATGTACAAGGGACACACCATCGGTCTTCTCTCCCTGACAGGACATGGATCTCTGTGTTTACACACAGAGATCCACGTCCCTGGCTCTGTGACGAGCAATCGCGGGTGCCCGGCGGACATTGTTAAATTGTGTTGATTAATAAGGGTGTCAATATCTTTTTTCTTGTGGGCAGCCAGATTGGATGTCTTCCTAGTGTGCTAAAAATGGCCCTAAATTTATATTAGAGTTTGGTGAGGGAAATGTATCCGATTTCTTTTTGAGTTTTGATTTTAGACCTAATTGAAATTCCTTTGTAGTGTTGATACACTCCTTATTGCAAACACCACTACTAAGGAAGTTCAATTAAGTCTAAAATCAAAACGCAAAAAGAAATCGGATAAATTTCCCTCACCAAACTCTAATATAAATTTAGAGGCGTTTTAACCACTTGACAACTGGGCACTTAAACCCCCTTCCTAACCAGACGAATTTTCAGGTTTCGGTGCTCTCACATTTTGAATGACAATTACTCAGTCATACAACACTGTACCCATATAAAATTTTTGTCCTTTTTTTCACACAAATAGAGCTTTCTTTTGGTGGTATTTAATCACTGTTGGGTTTTTTATTTTTTGCGCTATAGGAGAAAAAAGACTGAAAATTTTGTAAAAAAATGAATTTTTCTTTGTTTCCGTTATAAAATTTTGCAAATTAGTATTTTTTCTTCATAAATTTTGGCCAAAATTTATACTGCTACATATCTTTGGTAAAAATAAGTACAAATTGGTGCATATTTTTTTGTCTTTGTGAAAGTTATAGAGTCCACAAGCTATGGTGCCAATATCTGAAAATTTATCACACCTGAAGTACTGACGGCCTATCTCAATTCTTGAGACCCTAACATGCCAGAAAAGTACAAATACCCCCCAAATGACCCCTTTTTGGAAAGAAGACATCCCAAGGTATTTAGAAAGAGTCATTGTGAGTTTTTGAAGTTGTCATTTTTTCCCACAATTCTTTGCAAAAATCAAGATTTTTTTTCTTTTTTTTTTTCCACAAAATTGTCATATTAGCAGGTTATTTCTCACACACAGCATATGCATACCACAAATTACACCCCAAAACACATTCTGCTATTCCTCCCGAGTATGGTGATACCACATGTGTGAGACTTTTACACAGCGTGGCCACATACAGAGGCCCAACATGCAGGGAGCACCTTCAGGCGTTCTGGAGCACCCAGGCCAATTCTGACATTTCTCTCCTACATGTAAAAATCATCATTTGTTTGCTAGAAAATTACATAGAACCCCAAAACATTATATATGTTTTTTTAGCAAAGACCTTAAAGAATATAATGGTGGTCATTGCAACTTTTTATCTTGCACGGTATTTGCGCAGCAATTTTTCTAACGCGTTTTTTACGGAAAAAAACAGTTTTGTGCTTAAAAGAAAAAAAAACTGTAAAGTTAGCCCAATGTTTTTACATAATGTGAAAGATGAAGTAACGCCGAGTAAATAGATACCTAACATGTCACCCTTCAAAATTGCACACGCTCGTGGAATGGCGCCAAACTTCGCTACTTAAAAATCCCCATAGGCAACGCTTTAAATATTTTTACTGGTTACATGTTTTGAGTTACAGAGGAGCTCTAGGGCCAAAATTATTGCTCTCGCTCTAACGTTCGCAACGATACCTCACATGTGTGGTTTGAACACCGTTTTCATATGTGGGCGGGGCTTACGTATGCGTTCGCTTCTGCATGCGAGCTCGCAGGGGCAGGGACGCTTTAAAAAAAATATATATATTTTTTTTTGTTCATTTTACTTTATTTATTTTAGTTTGACATGTTTTTCCGCCCCAAATTTTTTTTTGATCACTTTTATTCCTATTACAAGGAATGTAAACATCCCTTGTAATAGGAATATGGCACGACAGGTCCTCTTTACAGTGAGATATGGGGTCAATAAGACCCCACATCTCACCTCTAGGCTGGGAAGCCTGAAAAAAAAAAAAAAACAATCTTGGCTTTGATCGTAGCGGTGAGTCGGTAGAAGCACCGGAGGGCAGTGGGAAGGGGGGCATCCCCTCTCACCTTCCGTAAGAGCGATCAAGCGGTGGAACAGCCGCTATGATTGTTGTTATGGTGTAGGGAATCGCCAGCTGAAAAAGCGAATATCTGAATGATGCCTGTAGCTGCTCCCATCATTCAGATATCCCCGCATAAAGTTAAGGACGTCATATGACGGCCGGCGGGCGGGAAGTGGTTATTGCAGAGTATTGCCGGGTATTGAGGAGTATTTCCGGGTATTGAGGAGTATTTCCGGGTATTGAGGAGTATTGCAGGGTATTGAGGAGTATTGCAGGGTATTGAGGAGTATTGCAGGGTATTGCCGAGTATTGCAGGGTATTGCCGAGTATTGCCGGGTATTGCCGAGTATTGCCGGGTATTGCCGAGTATTGCCGAGTATTGCCGGGTATTGCCGAGTATTGCCGGGTATTGCCGGGTATTGCCGAGTATTGCCGGGTATTGCCGAGTATTGCCGAGTATTGTGGGGTATTGCCGGGTATTGCCGAGTATTGCCGAGTATTGCCGGGTATTGAGGAGTATTGCGGAGTATTGCGGAGTATTGCGGGGTATTGTCGGGTATTGCCGGGTATTGCCGGGTATTGCCGGGTATTGAGGAGTATTGCAGGGTATTGAGGAGTATTGCAGGGTATTGCCGAGTATTGCCGGGTATTGCCGAGTATTGCCGAGTATTGCCGGGTATTGCCGAGTATTGCCGGGTATTGCCGGGTATTGCCGAGTATTGCCGGGTATTGCCGAGTATTGCCGAGTATTGTGGGGTATTGCCAGGTATTGCCGAGTATTGCTGGGTATTGAGGAGTATTGCGGAGTATTGCGGAGTATTGCGGGGTATTGCGGGGTATTGCCGGGTATTGCCGGGTATTGCGGGGTATTGCCGGGTATTGATGAGTATTGCAGGGTATTGTGGAGTATTGCCGGGTATTGTGGAGTATTGCCGGGTATTGTGGAGTATTACCGGGTATTGTGGAGTATTGCCGGGTATTGAGGAGTATTGCAGGGTATTGAGGAGTATTGCGGAGTATGGCAGGGTATTGCGGAATATGGCAGAGTATTGCACAGTATGGCAGGGTATTGCACAGTATGGGCAGGGTATTGCAGAGTATTGCACAGGGTATTGCAGAGTATTGCACAGGGTATTGCAGAGTATTGCACAGGGTATTGCAGAGTATTGGCAGGGTGTATTGCAGAGTATTGGCAGAGTATTGCACAGGGATGGCTGAGCAGGGATGGATGGATGGCTGGATCTGTGACTGCAATTGTCACAGATCCAGCCCACAGCTGACATGGGGGAGGGAGCGGACATGATCCGCTCCCTCCCCTCTCCTCTCACACTGTACCGATCGGTACAGAGAGGGGAGGGAGGAACCGGCGTCATCACATGACGCCGGTCTGTTTACAAGTGATCGCTCCGTCATTTGACGGAGCGATCACGTGGTAAACAGCCGCGATTAGCGGCCATCTACCGTGATCCGTGATGCGCCGGGTCTTCCGGACCCGACGGTCACGGTCATATCCTGGAGCGCGTCCCAGGGGGCGCGCGGGAGCAAGATTCTGGGAGGACGTCCCTGGGACGTCCACTCAGGATAACTCGACCGCGCTGTGGACGTCTTTTGTACATGGCGCGGTCGGCAAGTGGTTAAGCTATGACGACCCAAGAAATAAAGAAACTCAACATTCATACTAGAAAGACATCCAATCTGTCTGCACACGACAAAAAAGCTATTGACACCCTTATTAATCAACACAATTTAACAATAAAACCAGCGCACAAAGGGGGCAATATTGTTATTATGACCAATGTCCAATATAAAGCCATGTGCCAGAAAATTCTAAACAACCAACTATGGTATAGACTAATTCCCAGACCTTTAATTGAAATATACGACAAAGCATTTTATTTATTAGTTGATAATGCATATCTAAATAACCTAATAAATAAACAAACTTGGGATTTCATACGTACTGTACCCCTCACCCTAGAATACCTACTTTTCATAGTTTACCTAAGATCCACAAGAATAAAAAGAATCCCCCAAGAAGACCTATAGTGTCTGGCTGTGGTGGAATAACAGAAAATCTAAGCAAGTTCATTGATGAGCAAATCAGACCTTATGTGATTAATTTACCCTCTTACATCTAAGATACCATGGATCTCCTTCAAAATTTAGAAGGGGTAATTGTGCCATCCGATGCCCTACTAATGACTGTTGATGTTGAAGCATTATACAGCTCCATCCCCCACCAGTTGGTCATTGGAGCAATTGGACACATTATATCACAATCGCATAGGAACAATCGACCTTTCAATGAGTTTATACTTTCCGCCTTGGAATATATATACTCACACATAACGTTTTTTCCTTTGATGGCTCCCACTACCTCCAGGTGCAGGGGGTGGCTATGGGGACTTGCTGTGCTCCATCCTATGCCAACCTGTACCTGGGGAAGTGGGAGCAATCCTTCTTGGCAGACAAAAATCTGTCATATTTGACGGAAAACATTTTAAGTTGGTATCATTACATTTTGATCATCTGGAGGGTTTCAACTGATCTGCTACCTCAATGTATTTCAGCCTTTGAATAAAAATACATGTAACCTAAGCTTCACTATGTCATATAGTTTACAAAAAAAAGATTTTCTGGATGTTACTATATCTAAATAAAAGCATGGTACATTGGCTAGCTCATTATACCGGAAAGACAGCTGGCAATACAGTACTTCATGCCAGCAGTGCACACCCACAATCTTTAATCAAATCTATCCCTTTCAGCCAATATTTAGGGATACAACCTAATTGTTCAGACAAAAATATATTCCAAATAGAGGCAAAGAAACTCAAGGAGAGACTACTGCTTCAAGGCTATTCCCAAAAATGCCTCAAAAGGCATTTAATAAAGCTATAAAAAAAAATGAGGCAGGATCTGCTCTTTAAGAAGGAGACACCCAATAAATTACATGATACCCAATCCCACAAACTGAGGATCATTACACGATACAATAAACAGCATAATAGGATCAAAGCAATTATATCAAAATATTGGCATTTATTGCTTATTGATCCTTCTCATAGCCTGTTTATTTCACAAAATCCATTTATAACCTACCGTAGAATGAGATCCCTTAAAGATGCACTTGTACAGAGAGAATTCACAGGAAAATTTTGTAAAGATCCCTGCAAAAGTCCTTGCACCTTTAAGTGCTGCGGTTGTGGATATTGTCAATATATGCACACAGGCAGCAATATCAGACTCCCCAATGGCAAAACATTTAAACCTACCCATTACACCAACTGTAAAATAATTGGAGTGGTCTATATGCTGTCCTGTCAGTGCGGATCATTTTACATAGGAAAGACCAAGCAGGAATTTCATAAAAGGGCATACAGGCACATTCTTAGAATGCATAAGTCCAATGTAGACCTTCCATTAGGTGGGCATATTAGGGACAATCCTGGGAATAAATTCACATAGATCAAGTTTCTTATCCTTGATCGAGTGCATCCCAACACCAGGGATAGAGACTGGAACTGAATATTGCTCCAGCGTGAAGCACGCTGAATAGTATACCTGAATGCCTCCCCCTGGCTTAAATGATATGGTGAGCTCCTGTCCTTTTTTGGAAGGTTTCTCATCAGGGGGATGGGAAGAGTAAGTTGCTTTTCGGTGTAATGGTTGGTGGGTCTCCTTTTGGTACTTTCATTCTTTCCTGTTCCTGGTAGACCTTATTCTACTGGCTAAAGACTAGATATAATATTCTGTCCATTATGATTGTTTTAATAAAGTTACTAACTTGTTTTTGCTATCTAGATTGGCCCATCTGTGAATTAGTGTAAAACCATCCTCTGTATTAATCATTGTGTTACTCTTTCCCTCCTTTTCTTCCCTTTCAAAATCTGACAAGGGTGGCTATTGTTTGTACATTCCCCTCTTGGCTGGTTATGTTCAACTAAGGGGGTTCTCCGCATTTCAACAAGGGTGGGCTCCCCCTTATGGTTACACAGTGCTGACATGGTCGGACCCTTGTTGGTTCCGCCCTCTGTATCAGGCCGTGTGTTTTGCTTCGGTGTTACTGGAGCGCAGGGCGCGTAACTTATTTTTTGAGGCGGCGCCGTGCGATCTGAGGACAGACGGTTCTCCCTGACCCCAATATGCATGCGCAATGATCTTTTACTATCCGCGCGTGCGTGATACACACGGGGCTACCACACATGTGCGGGCGTCCCAGTGTGTATAAAAGATCTCGCCACGCTGGTCACTCGTAGGGCTGTGGCAGACCTGACATCAAACTTGTATGATTGATCGACAAGAGGTAAGATGGTGTTCCTTATGGTGACTCCCTTGGCTCCTTGATCCATTGTATGACCTAAAATCCGATTCCCCTTTTGGTCCTGCACAGGCATTTCTCCTGAGCATGGGTAAGCACCTAGCGTTTATCCTCTAGATGTGTATGTTTCATGCCTATATGCACACACACACTAATACTGCTCTGTTTGTAGATAACCCCTGAAGAAAGACATGTAGCCAGAAATGTTGGGTTCATCAGAGATGTAATTAATGTGTGTACATGCATAAATTGTTTATTCTCACATGTTGTCATGTCTTTATGTCCATTGTGACTATTTTAACCATGTTTAAAATTATATAATAAATACATTTTTGATACTATTTGGTGTATTGGTCACTTCTAAAGTCCCATTTCCCAAGGGTTTTTTTTTTCTTCTTCTTTATTCTAATAATCGGGACCTGGTGACCAAAAACACCATATTCTTCTGATGTTGGAACATTTGTCTTAGCAGAGAAACAGCCCAAAAGCATAATGTTTCCACCTCCATGCTTGACCATAAGGATGGTGTTCTTAGGGTCACAGTCAGCATTTTTCTTCCTCCAAACACGAGGAGTCCCCCTCCTCAAGAAGGCACATGTACAGTCATGCCAATGAACATCTAAATGATTCAGAGAAGGATTGGGAGAAAGTGCTGTGGCCACATGAGACCGAAATTTAGCTCTTTGGCATTAACTCGACTCGCCGTGTTTGGAGGAAGAAAATTGCTGACTATGACCCTAAGAACACCATTCCTGCAGTCAAGCACGAATGTGGAAACATGATGTTTTGGGGCTTTTTCTCTGCTAAAGGTACAGGCCAACTTTGTTGCATTGAGGGGCCATGTATTGTAAAATCGTGGATGAGAACCTTCTTCCCTCAGCCAGAACACTGAAGATGAGGCATGGATGGGTCTTCCAGCATTACAATGACCCAAATCATACCGCCAAGGCAACAAATGAGCGGCTTAAGAAGAAACACATTAAGGTCATGGAGTGGCCTAGTCAGTCTACAGACCTTAATCCTACAGAAAATTTATGGAAGGAGCTGAAACTTTGAGTTGCCAAGAGACAGCCAAGAAACTTTAAGGATTTAGAGAAGATCTGTAAAGAAGAGTGGACCAAAATCCCTCCTGAGTCACCAACCACAAGAAATGTCTTACCTCTGTGCTTGCCAACAAGGATTTCTCCACCAAGTACTAGGCCATGTTTTTCTTGGGGGTCAAATTCTTATTTTACTCACTGAACTGCAACTCAATTTATAACATTTGTATTGTGTTTTTTTCTGGATTTTTGATTGATATTCTATTTCTATCATTTAAAATAGACATATTATAAAAACTATAGACCCTTAATTTCTTTGTAAGTGGGCAAATTTAAAAAATATGAACGGGATTAAATAATTATTTTCCCCACTGTATGCCAACTACACATTGGGGGGAGGCAATTATAACAGCATGCTACCTCCAAAATCGACTACCTGGAAAATCACCTGGGAAAACTCCATATGAACCGTGGAATGGAAAAGCCCCGGATTTTGGAAGCAAAGCCTATCTGCACATCCCAAAAGAAAAACGTAGGGATACAGAATTCTACACCAAGACACAAACAAGGTAACAATCAGCAGAAGTGTATTCGTTGATTGAACTTCAATGTGTTCAAAATTTCATGAACTAACACAAATGCTTCAAACTGAGGGAAATTCCACATCAGGAATATGTCACAGTACAGACTGGTAGGTTTATAATGTACAGCATGGTGTCAGTGTATAGACTGTCTCATACATAATGTAAAGCACGGTGTATCAGATCCTGGCTATGGATTGGAGCTGAGCCTGGCCGTGTGTGGAGGTGGCAGGGCCCCGGTATGCATTCACCTTTTCAGCATCTGGGATGAGAATTGGGGGATGTTGAGCAGGCAGATTGCCCTTCTCACCACTGGCTGCCTGCTGATTTGTGCTTCGGGAGTTCAGAATGATGAGTGCTGAGCCTTGTATGGGGTAGGGGGGGCCATCACTAGCCCAGTACAGACCAGTTCCCATGATTTTGCTCTTGGAAACTCCTCAACAGGATCCAGGATCCTCATCTGTGTCTAACGGACACCACCCACCACTGAAGGCCTTCTGGGAAAGGGAGAGCAGCTCAGAAGAGTATGATCAGGCAAGTAATTACCACTATGCTTCACTGCCACCACTGACCAACAATGGGGGGGGGTTTCAGGCTAGGTTCACACCGGCCATGCGGGATGCTATTTGCGCAGGCACCAGAGCCTATTCATTTGAATGGGCTGCCGTGCCCTGTGACACGCATGAAAGAAGCCTTTGCACTATTTTTGAAATTGCAAGCCCCACAGGAACCAAGGTTCTCAGTACAGGTGTGATTTCCAGTACAGGAGGCGCGCTGTTAGAATTAATGGTACCCGCCCGCATTTCTCTGTGTGGGTGGCTGCAGCTGGCGGTATTTGTGCGGGTCCCGCAGCAGTACCACCCACACAGATGTAACCCTAGCCTAAAGGCTAAGTTCACCTTTCAGAACATCTTACATGTTCCACCCAAATTTTGGGTTGGAACATGTTCCAGCTGCTGTCGCCTCTCCCCTCAATAGGTAGGTGTGGGCAATGGAACTCCATGCTGCAACCATGATCATGGACGTGACCACCATTAGGGAACCAGCTGGACCGGAGGGAGTAGATATACTCACTGCAGGTAATGAGGGATTGTGCCAGCATATCCAAGCTATATTTTTTACCATGGAGACATGCTTCAGTGAATTGCCCCCCCCTTCTTCTTTTTTACTGTTTTATAATAGAACCAATCATGTTATTAGACTCTAATACTATTAATTGTTGTCATGCAATGCTTTCATGTAATGTCTTTGGTTCTATTAGACTAGGTACCTGCCATTTTCAATTGTTTTGTGTTATCTCCTGGGATGCATGCTTCATAGAAAGTCCCACCCTTGTTTTTTTGTTTTGTGTTTTTTGTCCAATTACTGGGGATTGAGGTGCTCGGCTAACTGCCCTGCGCCTCATACAAAGTCCCAACTCCTTTAGTTTTCTTATTCATTGTCACCATAGTGACACTGTACTACTCTGGGAAAGTCATCAGGATTTTTTTACACTATGATTGCTTGTACAGTGATGATCACTGCAAAAAACAATTGTTTTAACTGTCATGAATGGCTACTGTGATGGCTGTGATTGGCTACAGCTATCATAAGGTACAGTGCTGCTGTGAATGTACCATGTGATCACTGTAATGGACCACAGAGATGACAGTAGTAAGCAAGCTGTCATGAATGAAAGCCATTCATGACAGTTGGGTTTACTTGTTATCATATGATCACTGTGATTGGTCACAGTGATCAATGGTACCTGGGCCAATCACAGTGATACAAACAGCACCCCATATTGACAGAAAAACACAGAATTGTTGAAATTTTTTAAGATTTATTAAAAAAGAAAAACTGAAATATCACATGGTCCTAAGTATTCAGACCCTTTGCTGTGACACTCATATATTTAACTCAGGTGCTGTCCATTTCTTCTGATCATCCTTGAGATGGTTCTACACCTTCATATGAGTCCAGCTGTGTTTGATTATACTGATTGGACTTGACTGGAAAGCCACACACCTGTCTATATAAGACCTTACAGCTCACAGTGCATGTCAGAGCAAATGAGAATCATGAGGTCAAATGAACTGCCTGAAGAGCTCAGAGACAGAATTTTGGCAAGGCACAGATCTAGCCAAGGTTACAAAAAAAATTCTGCTGCACTTAAGGTTCCTAAGAGCACAGTGGCCTCCATAATCCTTAAATGGAAGATGTTTGGGACGACCAGAACCCTTCCTAGAGCTGGCCGTCCGGCCAAACTGAGCTATCGGGGGGAGAAGAGCCTTGGTGAGAGAGGTAAAGAAGAACCCAAAGATCATTGTGGCTGAGCTCCAGAGATGCAGTCGGGAGATGGGAGAAAGTTGTAGAAAGTCAACCATCACTGCAGCCCTCCACCAGTCGGGGCTTAATGGCAGAGTGGCCCGACAGACACATGAAAGCACGCATGGAGTTTGCTAAAAAAACACCTGAAGGACTCCAAGATGGTGAGAAATAAGATTCTCTGGTCTAATGAGACCAAGATAGAACTTTTTGGCCTTATTCTAAGCGGTATGTATGGAGAAAACCAGGCACTGCTCATCACCTGTCCAATACAGTCCCAACAGTGAAGCATGGTGGGGGCAGCATCATGCTGTGGGGGTGTTTTTCAGCTGCAGGGACAGGACGACTGGTTGCAATCGAGGGAAAGATGAATGCAGAACTGGAGAGGGTCTGCAAGGAGGAATGGCAGAGGATCCCCAAATCCAGGTGTGAAAAACTTGTTGCATCTTTCCCAAAAAGACTCATGGCTGTATTAGATCAAAAGGGTGCTTCTACTAAATACTGAGCAAAGGGTCTGAATACTTAGGACCATGTGATATTTCAGTTTTTCTTTTTTAATAAATCTGCAGAAATGTCAACAATTCTGTGTTTTTCTGTCAATATGGGGTGCTGTGTGTACATCAATGAGAAAAAAAATAACTTAAATGCTTTTAGCAAATGGCTGCAATATAACAAAGAGTGAAAAATTTAAGGGGGTCTGAATACTTTCCGTACCCACTGTATATATATATGTGTGATTTATAAGTTTTATATATATATCAATATGTTTTGTTTGATATTTTTTTAATTATTTTATAACATTGTAAATGCTTTTTCTTTCTCTGTGAGCATGAGTCTAATGTTCATCAGGCTTTCTGCTGACAATCCTGATTACTACAGTTTTTAATGAGGCAAGGGACAGAAGAAGACACCAACCCCATAACCAGAGATATGCCAATAAAAGGTGATGGTGGTGGGGGTTGTCCAAAGATGAGATGATCAAGCATTGGTGTAGTTGCCTATATCCCTTAAAATACAACAGAGAAGTTCTAGATGTAGCCTAGTCCATGGCTGCCATTGAGTGAAATGTACAGTAAATGTAACACAGTTATTGCATTTCTGATTACTCTATATATTGGGATGGTTTACTGAATCCTGCTTGAAATCCATGGCACTAAAATTTAGCAACTAACCCATTGTCTATGAGGAAGTGGGAGGATCTTGATACTGAATTGTAGCCATTTTCAACTTTAAGCTGTATGTTGTGTTACAGAATCATTTTCTCAGATCGAACCAGCAATACGTTATTCTGGCATTACATATTTTGGATGCATAATAATAATTTTTTTACTTTTACATTTAGATTGACTTAAATATAGCAGAAGCACCCTAATGTGATTCGTTTCAACTTAAAAAAGTCCCTTTAAAGTTAAAAAAGCAAAAAAACTAACCAAAAATCAAACACTTTGGAACCACAGCCCCACATGACTCAAACACACTGCTATCCCCGTATCTCCACTTACTTCCCCCAAAAAAATGATTCCTCCATCCACAATGAATGAATCTCCTACTGTGGCTATTGTATTTTAACAGTCAGCCCAGCCAGTTGTCAAAATACCTAAACAGAGGCTGATTGCCTCACAATTTTTTAGCAGGCTCCTTAGACAATCTAAAAGGTTAGGACCACCCTCTGAGCGAATTTCTCTGGAACTGGCAAAAATCCACACAGTGTATGGTCAGCGATAGGCTGATCACCCTTCTGAAAATAAGGAGTGCTGCCACATGGTGGTGGTGGTGAGCTTGCTGATTTGACTTCTTCCTCCTCCTCCCAATCCTTACCCTATTCCAAGTCCTCTTCCCTCTACTCCTCCTTTCCTTCCCCCTTCACCTCTTCCTTATCCCCCTTCCCCACCCCCTCCTTCCTCTACACCTCCTCACTTTTTCTTCCTCCTCCCCACCTCCACCTTCTCCTTCCTCTACTCCTCCTTCACTTCCTTCTTAAGCTCTTCCTTCTCCATCTCATCCTCATATGTGAACTTTGGGTGCCCAAAGATAATAAGTGTGTAAAGAACTGGTGACAGCCCCCTTCCTCCTATTCCTGCCTAGGGATGAACCGAACACCCCACTGTTCGGTTCGCACCAGAACCTGCGAACAGACAGAAAGTTTGCGCAAACTTTAGAACCCTATTAAATACAATGGACTCGAACGTTCAAAATCAAAAGTGCTAATTATAATGGCTAATATGCAAGTTATTGTCCTAAAAAGTGTTTGGGGACCCAGGTCCTGCCCCAGGGGACATGTATCAATGCAAAAAAAAGTTTTAAAAACTGATGTTTTTTTGGGAGCAGTGATTTTAATAATGCTTAAAGTGAAACAATAAAAGTGAAATATTCCTTTAAATTTCGTACCTAGGGTGTGTGTATAGTATGCCTGTAAAGTCGCGCTTGTTTCCCATGCTTAGAACTGTCCCTGCACAAAGTGTCATTTCTGAAGGAAAAAAAGTCATTTAAAACTCACTCGCGGCTATAATGAATTGTCGGCTCCCGGCAATACATAGAAAAGTCATTGGTAAAAAAAATAAAAAATAAAAATGCGTGGGGGTCCCCCCAAATTAAATTACCAGGCCCTTCAGGTCTGGTATGGATATTAAGGGGAACCCTGCCACCCGGTGGTTGTGGGGGTGTGCGGGCAGGGGGCTTATCGGAATCTGGAAGACCCCTTTAACAAAGGGGACCCCCAGATCCCGCCCCCCCTATGTGAATTGGTAATGTGGTACATTGTATCCCTACAATTTCACAAAGAAAGTGTAACAAATTGTAAAAAAAAACACAGACACCGTTGGGAAAGTTCTTTATTAAAAAAAAAAAAAAACATTCCAGCGATGCAATCCAGTGTCCCGCGGTGATCCGATGTCCAGCACTGTCCACACGAAATGTCATTGGCTGAGCCTGAGCGGACCTGATGGGGAACTTCCTCCGCAGTGTAATAAATGAATAGACCCGCCCCTTCTAAAGTTCCCCATCAGGTCCGCTCAGCCAATGACGTAGGTGTAAGGCTAAGCGGACCAGATGCGGAACGTGAGAAGGGGCGGGTCTATTCATTTATTACACTGCAGAGGAAGTTCCCCATCAGGTCCACCCCCTCGTATGTCAGATCCCGCCTACGTCATTGGCTGAGCGGACCTGATGGGGAACTTCCTCCGCAGTGTAATAAATGAATAGACCCGCCCCTTCACGTTCCACCTTTTCTGAGTGGAAGGCTATGCCTCCTGGGATATGTGATGTGCATATGTCGGGAGGCACAGCAGGAAGCAAAGGACATAATTTTTTGCACTTGTTGAACAGATCTTACAAATCGCTTTCAAATATATATTTAGCTTACCAAAAGGGAACAAATAAGACATTCAAAATTGTTAGGGTTTCTTTACACTTTAGGTTCCTGTCCTGTGCATATAGAACATACAAAAACATAGAGAGTAATATAAAGAACAGGAGAAAGCTGTACGTTAGTCCTCCTGAAAATTACTAAATAAAGACTGTAATGATTTAAGATTTAGGAGCATATTTAAAAAGTGGTAATTTATTGGCTTACTGGATTTTACAAGTGTCCGTTACATTCACCTTATTTATAATATGACGGATGTTGCAATCTTCAACATTTTATTACTTACCATCATTGATTTATATGAAGGATTTGATATGTTCAGCCCACTCACTCAACTCTGCTCAGGTTTGCAGCACATTTAAACACCATAGAAGGAAGAATTTGAACCGAAGTCCCCATTCGCCTTTGTACTATTAGAGGTTCATATTCTATTTAACATGAATCTGCAGCGTGAGAATTGGCACCAATGCAGATGAATAAGTGCAGGCAATTATGCTTAGATTTGTCTGCTTTTTATAAATATGCACCCTAGCTAAAAAAAACTCTAGGTTGCTCCTACCAATACATTTTTCAGAATCTGTGTAGCTGCATGACTGAAGTATACGAACTAAGGACGGGCGAATGTGCTCAGGTTATGCCCAGGGTTGGTTTTTGGGAAGTATGTTGAACATATGTAATATTCAAAAATTCTGAACTTACAATCACATCTTATTGAAGCCCATGAATGGGAAGGTGGTTGCAGAAAATCGCTTTTTTTTTAGGTAGTTTTGACTATGACACCTGTTGTTGTTTTTTTTTTTTTCTATTAAAAAAAAAAGTATTGCCCTGTCACATACATAAACAATACTAAATCCCATAAATGATAATTTTTTTGTATATATATATATCTAGATATATATATATATATATATATATATATATATATATATATATATATATATATCATGCCCTAGGCAAGCTAAAAAAACTCAATGCAATCGTTAAATGGTTAATGGTGATAGCAGTACTCACTGATATTGCACACAAATATCAAAACCAATTTCATGAAAAAAGGGTTGCACTGTCACATATAAAAATTATATTAAATCGCAGCAAACACATAAATTAATAAAAGTCCAAAAGTGTTGGTTATAAGAAATCCACCATGAAAAATCTTGATGAATCCAAAGTGCACCAGCCGCCATGTAAAAAGGTAAGCTGCTTAACAAAAGTTTAGACCTCACATCTTAAGAGGTCCAAAACAAAAACTGATGCATCCACCACGTCTAATGATTTGTAAACTGCAATATATTACATTTTTAGTCTTGAGTGTCTTGTGATGTCTAGATGCATTGACTAGATGCAGAGATTGACTAGATGCATTGTCCTGGATTTTGGATCTTCTGCTCTTTGGTGATAATTTTTAGTTATAGACACAAGGTTTTGTCTTTAATGATATGGTTATGGTAACATGATTCTGGTTCCAACTCTGATTCTAGGAATGTTGCAGTGGCTATCACAAATATTATTGTTGTGGATTAGCTCACATGTCACTGGTAGCATGTTTCTGGACTGGCTCAGACAAATTGGTTCTAGTCTACAGCAACTGTGTTTATATGTAATATTTGGTAACATGGTTCTGTGATTTGATAAAGTGATCTTCATCTCTGATAATATTGTTCTTCTTCTTCGCTTTCATAATGCAAATCTGGGCTTTAGACTCCTGGAACATTGTTTGGTCCTGACTTAGAGAATGTGGGTTTATTTTGGATAATTCTACATTTTAGCTTCTATGGGGAACTATATTTTTGTTAAAGTTGCCCACTAAAAGTTTAAATAAGAAAATACCTTAAATGAAATTAAATAATCAAAATCCGATGTTAGATTTTTTTATTTATTTTTTACATAGTGTGTAACAGATCATACAATTTTTGTAAATATTTGTAAGTTTGGATTATTTTCTTCATTTCCTTCTTTACATAAAATATGGTTGTAATTGCACAAAATTATTTTTTGATTTGCTTTTGCTGATATTGTCTTGGGACCGAACAGGCCTCATGACCACTGATTCATGTCCACAAGATTTTTGTGCTTTCAAAATAATATACAAACTAAACCATTATTAAACCCTAGATCTTGTGTTCTTTTTCAAGATTGGTCATTATGATGTCAAACTGTTTAGTATTACACAAGTTATTGAATTTATTGCATACATATTGTACATTTCTTTTGAAGAAGGAAATAAGTGGAATGGTTGTGGACATGATACTAAGGAATATAAAACATATTAAATCCCCATCAGAGAACCTCTTACCTCTCGTCTCCCCAAATGCTTTGAGTGTTGACACATGGCAGTAAGATGTTATTATGTTTGAGCCGCTTTTGTTTAAAGTCGTATTAGATCTATTGGAGCTGGGCATTGCACATCTGCAAGTCAGCGGAAATTCCAAAATCTTGCATGCTCCTTTGATTGTTACATTTAAGATATCATGTGCTACTAGCTCAGCTGCTGCAAAGCATTAAAGTCATTCACTCTGAGCTTGTAAAATACTTTGGAAATGGTATAGACAAGAATTAGAGAAGATGAGTATTCCACATGGCTACGGAAGAGAGGGTAAACAGGAGTAGCCCACAATACTTAGAGTGATATATTGACTACATGTGGGGAACTGTATTTTAGAGGCTAAGTTGTCTAATGATTCTTGCTGATCTCTTGCAGAGTTTGTTACTTGATCAAACCATATTTGTCCCTGCACTGGACTACACATTTTAAGAAAAAAATTAAAAGATTATCAACTTCCTTTTGTCTGTGTGTGTACAGGAGTAAATCCCATAAGCACATATTTGAGCAAATGCATTTGTTGTATGAATGCACATAAAATTGAGAGCTAACCTTCCAGTGTTTCCATTGGATTAAAAAAAAAAAAAAGGATATCATTTTATCTAACAGTATCTTGTTCTCAAAATTCATATGTTTGTGTCAATTTAAAGTCCTTCTGCTTAATATTTTAATTTTGTCACATCAACTAAGGTTGTTACACATTCACACCATTGTTACCCAGTATTCAGCAGTGGAAAGTTGAGTGTTAAATATTGCAAGTCATACCAGAAAGTTACATGGAGTTATTGATTTCTCACACTGCTTTTTGCTTGAATGTGAATGATAATAATTCAGTCAGATTGTGTTTAGTGTTTATCTGATTTAATGCAATTACACATTGCCTAAAAAATGCCCGGGTAACAGTGTGGGGTTGATTTACCGTACTAAAACCCAAGAGCGTAAAATATGGTGAACTTCTGCATAGAAACAAATTGGCTTCCAGATTTTTTTTTTGTCAAAGCTTAATTGAACAAGCTGAAGTTAGAAGCTGATTGGCTACCATACACAGCTGCGCCTGATTTTGCACTCTCCAGTTCTAGTGAAACAACCCCTGAATCTCAAACTGGAGAATTTGTCTCTAACTAAAAAAACATTACCTCTTTATAAAGATTGTAAAATGCTAGTAAAATCTGCAAAGGAAATTTAATGATATTCAAGTAGGTGCAAAATTTCAGACTTCATTTAAAAATATTTTCTTATACAGTATAATATAATAATATAATATATACATTTTTAGTATTTATATAACATAATCCTGCTAGCATTTGTTTTAGTATACATTTCAAATATTTGATAAGTTCAGATCAAATTTAACATAAAAAATATTGCATTATAAAGTCACATGTTCTTAATATTTCTTTAGCCTTAAATCAAGTGTTATTATTCCAAAATAGCCTTTTATTTCAATGATATTTTCACTATATAATATTTTATTACAACTAAAGCCATTTTTTTTTTTAGTTTTGGATAGAGTGGAGAGGGATTAGAACACCTGTCATGTTTTATTACTTTCTGTGTCCCTGTTAGAGAATTCACCCTCTCTATTTGTCCTGTTTACTGGTATATCACCAAAGTAAAATAAAATCTCAAATTTTGGGTTGACACCAGAACAATAACAGAGGAGAAATCGTCCAATGAGGACACTAGTTCTTGTGACCCTGGTGATGCCCCAGGATTCCCTCATTGTAGAGGAATTTCCTTTCACTTCTTGTTTTGGCTATGGGACAGGATGTGAGGGGGAATCTCCCCAATGGGACACAGATGGCAAATAAAAGCTGACAAAATCCAAAATGAAAAAAATAGTTGTCTTTAGTTCTACTTTAATTCCATTTCCGATTGCCCAAATTGCATTCATATTAACAATAAAGCATCGATATAATAAATTCCACCATAACAATTATATTGAGTTATGTTATTTTTATCAACACCATCATCAATGTAATCAGCAGTTAATTTTCAATACCAATATCAATACCATTTTCTGTATCCAGGGGCATTGCTAGGTCTGCAAAATATCTGGGTCTAGAGCCCAAAACAGCGGTCACCAACCTTTTTGCAGACGGGGGGGCGCGCTTCAATCATCACGGCACCTAGGTTGTTATGGTGTCAGGGTGAGTGAAGTGCATTATTTCTATTGTTACATTGTAATATTAAATGACTCACAGCTGAGTGGTGGGTAGAGGCAGAGCCATGGCGGCAGCCGCCGCTGACACCGGCAATGATAAGGTTACAGTTTGGAGGCCTGCTGCTAACAAAACTACAGTTAAAGTTACTTCTCAGCCAGCAAAAAACTTTCACAAACATTTTTTTTTTAAATAAATAAAAAATATTTAAAAAATATTTTATTTATTATAAAAAAATACGTACAGTAAATCAATTAAATTGAATTGAATTTATGACAATTAATTAGATAATTAAATAAATACAATTAAATCATATTGAATTAAATTAAATTAAATCAAATCGATTTAAATTGAAAGTCCATTAATAACACCACTGAAATGTTACAGTTAACAAACTCATGTGTAAAAAAGGCATTTGTCACTGCAAGCAGTCAACTCAGTGTGTCCCAGAGAGTCCACAAGCAATTCGTCACAGCATATACTGAGCTTTTACAAGAACTGCAAGCAGAAAGATCAAGGTATCCAAAGTTCAAATAAATAATAAAAAAAATACATAAAAAATAAAATAAAAAACAAAGAAGAAGAAGAGAATTCACTTTATTAAAAACAATGATAGATAGTCCAATATCATATTTAGGTTGCTCTTATGTGTGGGCAGAACTTAGGATCCCCAGATGGATGGCTCAGCAGGTCTCCTGGCCACTGAGACAGAGAGCCACACTGTACACACTAGGGATGCCAGGGGAATCTGAGTGTGTGTGAGATACCTGTCAGGAGTCGCCAGGTCAGCATCAGGAGCCACCAGATCCCGCCTATCCCCGAAGGGCTCCCCTGAAGAATTGACTGAAGAAACCATCAGGGAGGATCACATGCAGCCGTCACAATACACAGGAGTTGCCATTGCCGGGAGACCGTTTATCTGAGGAAAGCTCTGCTAATGGATGGGACACGTCGGTTCTGAGTAAGGGCAGGAGAGCGGTGATGCGGGGGGCGGGTGGAGAGAGATGATGTCATCTCTGCTCATCCGCCCACTCGCTTACCTCATCGACCTGCCTGGCTCTCTCATGCAGCCCGCCCACCACACGCGAGGCCAGGCTGCAGAGAGGCCACAGCCCGCTGGTTAGGCAGGGACCCCTGCGGCAAGAGACTCTGGGCTACGGGCCCCAGATTCGGGGCTATAGCCCCAATAGCCACCCCCTAGTGACGCCTCTGTCTTTATCCAATATTTGTACAAATTTGTGATAGTTCAGTTTCAGATTTCTTTTATTAGCTAGCACTTCTCAACTGAATGATACATTTGTACATATATAAATATTTACTGTGCATGATTTTAAGCATATTCTCCCAGTCCCATATTATAGCTGAATAAAATAGTCAAGACTTTGCGCTCTCCTACCTGTAGTTGCTGGGAGTTGCACATGGAAATCTGAGATCATTGCTTCCACTTAAAAAAACAGAGACCAGTATTTTTTTGCTACTCTTCAAAGGAATCGGACTCATCTGGTTGACAGCATTTCATATTGAATCTTTTTTCTGGTTGATAACTGTGCACTGCCAGAGTTTAAAACTGTCTATTGCTACCTCAAATATTTAAGCACATGAATAATTATTACAAATCGTATAACTATTTGATGTACTGAAACCAAGACATACAGTAAAACTTTAAGGTGTAAGGAGAAATGTATATTTTAGATTTGTAATCTTATTTATATCTCACATTGTTTCCAAAGTGTCATGATAGTTGGCAATCACTTCTATTTTTCTAGTGTCAGCTCAGTAAATATTTATAAGGCTCCTAATTAATTAATTTATTTTAAGAAATCATTTAAAGTACATAACAAAACCTAATTAGTTATTAATCATTCATGACCACTCAGAATGACTTAGAATTTCAAAATATGAGCAGAATCCAATCGTAGTGTAGGTCATTGCTGAATTTTATAACTGAGTTTGTTTTAACCACTTAAGCCCCGGACCATTTGGTAGCTAAAGGACCAGAGGTGAATTCAGAATTTTGCACTGCGCTGCTTTAACTGTAAATTGTGCGGGCATGCAATGTTGTACCCAAACGAAATTTGCGTCCTTTTCTTCCCACAAATAGAGCTTTCTTTTAATGGTATTTGATTGCCTCTGCGATTTTTATTTTTTGCGATATAAACGGAAAAAGACCGAAAATTTTGAAAAAATACATACATTTAGGCCAAAATGTATTCAGCCACATGTCTTTAGTAAAAAAAATGTCAATAAGCGTATATTTATCGGTTTGCGCAAAAGTTATAGCGTTTACAAACTAGGGTACATTTTCTGGAATTTACACAGCTTTTAATTTATGACTGCCTATCTCATTTCTTGAGGTGCTAAAATGACAGGGCAGTACAAAACCCCCCCAAATGACCCCATTTTAGAAAGTAGACACCCCAAGGAAATTGCTGAGAGGCATGTTGAGCCCATTGAATATTTTTTTTTGTCCCAAGTGATTGAATAATGACAAAAAAAAAAAAAAAATTACAAAAAGTTGTCACTAAATGATATATTGCTCACACATGCCATGGTTATATGTGGAATTGCACCCCAAAATACATTCTGCTGCTTCTCCTGAGTACGGGGATACCACATGTGTTGGACTTTTTAGGAGCCTAGCCACGTAGGGGGCCCCGGAAACCAAGCACCGCCTTCAGGATTTCTAAGGGCGCAAATTTTTGATTTCACTCCTCACTACCTATCACAGTTTTGAAGGCCATAAAATGCCAAAATAGCACAAAACCCCCCCAAATGACCCCATTTTAGAAAGTAGACACCCCAAGGAAATTGCTGAGAGGCCTGTTGAGCCCAATGAATATTTTTTTTTTTGTCCCAAGTGATTGAATAATGACAAAAAAAAAAAAATTACAAAAAGTTGTCACTAAATGATATATTGCTCACACATGCCATGGTTATATCTGGAATTGCACCCCAACATACATTCTGCTGCTTCTCCTGAGTACGGGGATACCACATGTGTGGGACTTTTTAGGAGCCTAGCCACGTACGGGACCCCGGAAACCAAGCACCACCTCCAGGATTTCTAAGGGCGCAAATTTTTGATTTCACTCCTCACTACCTATCACAGTTTTGAAGGCCATAAAATGCCAAAATAGCACAAACCCCCCCAAATGACCCCATTTTGGAAAGTAGACACCCCAAGCTGTTTGCTGAGAGGCATGGTGAGTATTTTACAGCTCTCATTTGTTTTTGAAAATGAAGAAAGAACATTTTTTTTTTTTCTTTTTTTTTTCAATTTTCAAAACTTTGTGACAAAAAGCGAGATCTGCAAAATACTCACAATACCTCTCAGCAAATAGCTTGGGGTGTCTACTTTCCAAAATGGGGTCATTTGGGGGGGTTTTGTGCCATCTGGGCATTCCATGGCCTCTGAAACTGTGATAGGCAGTGAGAAGTGAAATCAAAAATTGACACCCTTAGAAAGCCTGAAGGCGGTGCTTGGTTTTTGGGGTCCCGTACGCGGCTAGGCTCCCAAAAAGTCTCACACATGTGGTATCCCCGTACTCAGGAGAAGCAACAGAATGTATTTTGGGGTGTAATTCCACATATGCCCATGGCATGTTTGAGCAATATATCATTTAGTGACAACTTTGTGCAAAAAAAAAAAAAAAAATTATTTTTTCCGCAACTTGTGTCAACATATAAAATATTCCATGGACTCGACATGCCTCTCAGTATATAGCTTGGGGTGTCTACTTTCCAAAATGGGGTCATTTGGGGGGGTTTTGAACTGTTCTGGCATTTTATACACAACATTAGGAAGCTTACATCCACTCTTCTAACCACTTGAAGACAAAGCCCTTTTTGACACTTTTTGTTTACATGAAAACATATTTTTTTTTTGCAAGAAAATTATGTTGAACCCCCAAACATTATATATATTTTTAAAGCAAAGGCCCTACAGAATAAAATGGTGGGTGTTGCATTTTTTTTTCTACACAGTATTTGCGCAGCGATTTTTCAAACGCATTTTTTGGGAAAAAATACACTTTTTTTAATTTTAATGCACTAAAACACACTATATTGCCCAAATGTTTGATGAAATAAAAAAGATGATCTTAGGCCGAGTACATAGATACCAAACACGACATGCTTTAAAATTTCGCACAAACGCGCATTGGCGACAAACTACATACATTTTTAAAAGCCTTTAAAAGCATTTACAGGTTACGCCGTTAGATTTACAGAGGAGGTCTACTGCTAAAATTACTGCCCTCGATCTGACCTTCGCGGTGATACCTCACATGCATGGTGCAATTGCTGTTTACATATGACGCCAGACCGACGCTTGCGTTCGCCATTGGGCAAGAGCAGGGCAGGACAGGGGTGCTTTTTTTTTTTTTTTTTTTTATTATTAATTTTGCTTTTTTATTTTATTTTTAAACTGTTGCTTCCATATTTATTTATTTTTATCACTTTTATTGTTATCTCAGGGAATGTAAATATCCCCTATGATAGCAATAGGTAATGACAGGTACTCTTTTTTGAAAAAACTGGGGTCTATTGGACCCTAGATATTTCCTCTGCCCTCAAAGCATCTGACCACACCAAGATCGGTGTGATAAAATGCTTTCCCAATTTCCCAATGGCGCTTTTTATATCCGGGGGGGACATTCCCTCCCACTGCTTGTAAAAGCAGTCCAGAGGCTAATTAGCCACTAGGATTGCTTTTACATGAAAGCCGGCCGCTGGCTGAAAAGAATGATACCAAGATGATACCTAAACCCGCAGTCATCATTCTGGTATAAACATTCAAAGTCCAGCAACATACCAGTACGTTGCTGGTCCTTGTTGGACATGTATTGTAATCTTTTTTTTCATGCAGCCTGTTGGCTGAACGAAAAAAAAAGATTGATCGGTGGGTATGCCCACCATTAGAATACCGCCCTTCATCCACCCACTTCTAATGATGGGCATACATGCACCATTTATATATGCCGAAGCATGGGGGCATCTTCTCGCAAAAGTTATGCCGCATACACATGGTCAGACTTTTCCACGGGCAAGCCTCCGTCAGAATTTCGACCGTATATACGCGGCATTAGGAGCAAAATCGCTCCTCCGCTCCTGCTGCCCCAATGCTTCGGCATATATGCTTTTTTTTTTTAACTGTGGTGGTGAAATCACCTCCTACAGCACTGGAGTCGCAGGGATCAGGCCTGTCTCTGCGAACGCTGCAGTTATGTGTGTTGTGTTTTGCAAGTGACAGTGATCGATCGATACTGCACTTCGGTGGCCTGGGCTGGACGGAGGGGCAAAACGCAGGTGCTAGCAGGTATCTGGGCTGATCCCACTAACAGTGCGTTTTTTGGGAACCCTAAACTGCTGGGGACGCTAGTATAGATCTGATCAGATCAGATATTGATCTGTTCAGATACTATACCACTAAGGGAGGTGTATGCTTCACGCGTGTGTGTTAGCGCTACTGGCACTAACCTGACACTGCCTGGGGTGTGACGCAGACCCTCTCTGACGCTAAAACCTAACTGATATCACCCGCCGGGCGATCAGGGGGTTAAACCTTTATTGGGTTATATACGGTGGGTGCCCTGACACTATAAAAAGCAAACTAACTAACCAGCGTCACCCGTAACACTTATATGATGATCACTGGTGGAAGGGTTAACTAGGGGCAATTAGGGGGTTAAAACCTTTATTAGGTAATATATGGGGGTACCTGACGCTATATAAAAACCTGACGGCGAACCTAAAAAAAATTACTGGCTACCTATCGGCATCACCGACACTAAGACAACGATCATAAAAACGATTGCTTAGCGACAGTGGTGATAGGGGGTGAAAGGGTTACCTGGGGGGCGATCAGGGGGTTAAACCTTTATTAGATAATATATGGGGGTACCTGACGCTATAAAAACCTGCGGCGAACCTAAAAAAAATTACTGGCTACCGATCAGCATCACCGACGCTAAGACATCGATCAGAAAAATGATCGCATAGTGACGGCGGTGCTAGGGGGTGAAAGGGTTACCTGGGGGGTGATCAAGGGGGTTACACCTTTATTAGGTAATATATGGGGGTACCCGACGCTATAAAAACCTGCGGCGAACCTAAAAAAAATTACTGGCTACCGATCAGCATCACCGACGCTAAGACATCGATCAGAAAAATTATAACTTAGTGACAGTGGTGATAGGGGGTGAAAGGGTTACCTGGGGGGCGATCAAGGGGGTTAAACCTTCATTAGGTAATATATGGGGGTACCCGACGCTATAAAAACCTGCGGCGAACCTAAAAAAAATTACTGGCTACCGATCAGCATCACCGACGCTAAGACATCGATCAGAAAAATGATTGCTTAGTGACGGCGGTGCTAGGGGGTGAAAGGGTTATCTGGGGGGTGATCAGGGGGTTAAACCTTTATTAGGGGGGGGTTAGGGGGCTACACTGGACCTAAAACTAAATGTAGTGACACTTTTACAGTCACAAATGTCACTGATTGCAGTGATCACTAAATAAATGGTCACTGCAATCAGTGACACTGTGACTGGGGGCTGGGGGGGCTGGGGGGTGATCTGGGGGTGTCTGGGGGGCCTGGGGGGGCGATTTATGTGCCTATGTGTCCTGGTGTCAGTGTAGTTGTCACGGATGCCTAACACGGCATCCAGCACAGGGTACGCAGATCAGTGGGCTGCACTAAAGGAATTAGGCACAAGGTAAGTAAATATATATATACACGTTTATTGAAAGGATAATTCATAAATAATAAGGCAACCAGCAAACAACCACAGTGACACACAAAACAACTCCCTACACCAACGTGAATATAGGTTTGAGATTTAAGCATAAATGTAATCAAGCCAGGGTCATACACAAGAGATCAGTCCAATTGAACAGGGAGCCGGAAGGGACAACAGGAGGAAGGGATGAGTCTGCAAGACAGGGGTCCAGGGATGGATGCAGGGTTCAGGAACACAGGACACAAGGTACAGGATAACAGGTCACAAGGTTCAGGTTCAGGTTCAGGTTCAGGTTCAGGTTCAGGCATACAGGTCTGGGTTCCAAGACAATACCAGAGCAAATGCTTTAGTGTCTGCTGGGTATTTATACACACCTTCTGCAATCAGTCTCAGGTGACGCCTGATTGCAGGAGATGATTTCGGCTCCAGACAAATGGGAGACACCCGCTGGTGGCCACCAGAACTGCACCCTTTGGTGCTGAAAGCAATAGCACCACCAGCAGGTGACCCAGGCAATGACACTGATCATGACAGTTCCCCCTCCCAAGGAGTGGCCTCCGGACGCTCCATTCTGCCCTTGATCTGGCAGTGCTGGTAGGTGCGGAAAGGTCCCAAAAAGTCTCCCCTGTGTCTGCGGACTACTTGTGCTCCTCCGGCCAGAGTCCTTAAACTTACTGGGAGGCGTGGCACCTGAGTCCGGCAATGGAACACGCACCCCACCACCAGGGTCTGGAAGTTGGGATCTGGAAATGAAAACAGGCAGGGCAATGTGCATAAACCTAACGGAGGCGAACAACACAAGGGCATCACAGTCAGGCTGGGAATCAAGCAGGGCAAAATCAGCGGCAAGCCGGGCATCGAGAACTGGTTTAGCAGGCACCATGTCAGCGGGCTGGGCAAATGGCGCTGGGTCTTCAAGCTGGCCACCGGGCAGAGGCACTTCAAACTGGCCACCGGGCAGAGGTTCAGCAAGCCAGATGGCAGGCACTGGTTCAGCGGGCTGAAAGACGGGCACCAAAACGTCAGGCTGGGTGACGGGCACCGAAAATCCAGGCTGGAACAGGTTGGCTGGTGTGGAAACAGGCTGGAACAGGTTGGCTGGTGTGAAAACAGGCTGGAACAGGTTGGCTGGTGTGAAAACAGGCTGGAACAGGTTGGCTGGTGTGAAAACAGGCTGGAACAGGTTGGCTGGTGTGAAAACAGGCTGGAACAGGTTGGCTGGTGTGAAAACAGGCTGGAACAGGTTGGCTGGTGTGAAAACAGGCTGGAACAGGTTGGCTGGTGTGAAAACAGGCTGGAACAGGTTGGCTGGTGTGAAAACAGGCTGGAACAGGTTGGCTGGTGTGAAAACAGGCTGGAACAGGTTGGCTGGTGTGAAAACAGGCTGGAACAAGTTGGCTGGTGTGGAAACAGGCTGGAACAAGTTGGCTGGTGTGGAAACAGGCTGGAACAAGTTGGCTGGTGTGGAAACAGGCTGGAACAAGTTGGCTGGTGTGGAAACAGGCTGGAGCGGATCGGCTGGTGTGGAAACAGGCTGGAGCGGATCGGCTGGTGTGGAAACAGGCTGCAACAGGTCGCTTGGTTTTGGAAACAGGCTGCAACAGGTCGCTTGGTCTGGAAACAGGCTGCAACAGGTCGCTTGGTTTTGGAAACAGGCTGCAACAGGTCGCTTGGTTTGGAAACAGGCTGCAACAGGTCGCTTGGTTTGGAAACAGGCCTGCAACAGGTCGCTTGGTTTGGAAACAGGCTGCAACAGGTCGCTTGGTTTGGAAACAGGCTGCAACAGGTCGCTTGGTTTGGAAACAGGCTGCAACAGGTCGCTTGGTTTGGAAACAGGCTGCAACAGGTCGCTTGGTTTGGAAACAGGCTGCAACAGGTCGCTTGGTTTGGAAACAGGCTGCAACAGGTCGCTTGGTTTGGAAACAGGCTGCAACAGGTCGCTTGGTTTGGAAACAGGCTGCAACAGGTCGCTTATTTTGGAAACAGGCTGCAACAGGTCGCTTGGTTCGGAGACAGGCTGCAACAGGTCGCTTGGTGCGGAGACAGGCTGCAACAGGTCGGCTGGTGCGGAGACAGGTTGCAACAGGTCGGCTGGTGCGGAGACAGGCTGCAACAGGTCGGCTGGTGCGGAGACAGGCTGCAACAGGTCGGCTGGTGCGGAGACAGGCTGCAACAGGTCGGCTGGTGCGGAGACAGGCTGCAACAAGTCGGCTGGTGCGGAGACAGGCTGCAACAGGTCGGCTGGTGCGGAGACAGGCTGCAACAGGTCGGCTGGTGCAGAGACAGGCTGCAACAGGTCGGCTGGTGCGGAGACAGGCTGCAACAGGTCGGCTGGTGCGGAGACAGGCTGCAACAGGTCGGCTGGTGCGGAGACAGGCTGCAACAAGTCGGCTGGTGCGGAGACAGGCTGCAACAGGTCGGCTGGTGCGGAGACAGGCTGCAACAGGTCGGCTGGTGCGGAGACAGGCTGCAACAGGTCGGCTGGTGTGGAAGCAGGCTGGGTTACTGGCAGGATCGTGTGAGTTGGAAAGAACTTCCGTTTTTTCTTTGGTTTAGCCACCGAAGATTTGTATATGTATACAGGGCTGTAGGTGGTGGATGCAGCTGGTAGAGGCAAAGAGCGGAAGGATGGTGAAGCAGAGGGTGCAGATTTTGAAGGGGGTCTTAGGGGAACTGATGGAGGCAGCCGAGAAGAAGCAGTAGGGTTAAAGGCAGGGTAAGTGCAGCAGGAGGAAACAGGGTACTGGTACTTCATTGGTAGGAGGGTGTATTGGTTGGCCACTGTGGTAGTTGGGGGTAAAGGAGACGCAGACATCTCAGCAGGCTGGTGTCTAGACACAGAAATGGGTGATAGGGAGCCGACAGGGGCTGAGTACAATAAACTTGACCAGGCCTGTAGTAATGGTTGCACAAAGTTAGGTTTGCACACTGCTTGTCTGACCAGAGACTGCACTGACTCAATACACGCTGCAAGCACCTGTGTAGGACAAGTTGAGTACTGCTCAAGGAAAAAAACTGAGTCATCTTCCAACAGCCACACCAAGGACTCTACCTGAGCTGCACTAAAAGGGGGTGTATAGTCATCGTCTCCACTGGAGGCATCAGACAGGGCCAACTCTGTACAGATCCGAATCAATGGCTGTACGTCCTCAAACAGGAACCTGCCCTGATCCACAAAAACATGAGCTAGGCGGATGTATTCCAGCAACTGCTCTCTAGTGTGTTCACTTAATGTCTGAGAACAAAATTCCTTGTCCTCTGTTGCCAGGAGCGACAAATACAGAATATCTTCAAGCTGCATTTCTTAAGCAATAGCAAGTGCCCAGACCCAATTCCCAAGTGCAGCCGATCTGCTTGAATGGCTCTGGTATTCTGTCACGGATGCCTAACACGGCATCCAGCACAGGGTACGCAGATCAGTGGGCTGCACTAAAGGAATTAGGCACAAGGTAAGTAAATATATATATACGTTTATTGAAAGGATAATTCATAAATAATAAGGCAACCAGCAAACAACCACAGTGACACACAAAACAACTCCCTACACCAACGTGAATATAGGTTTGAGATTTAAGCATAAATGTAATCAAGCCAGGGTCATACACAAGAGATCAGTCCAATTGAACAGGGAGCCGGAAGGGACAACAGGAGGAAGGAATGAGTCTGCAAGACAGGGGTCCAGGGATGGATGCAGGGTTCAGGAACACAGGACACAAGGTACAGGATAACAGGTCACAAGGTTAAGGTTCAGGTTCAGGTTCAGGTTCAGGTTCAGGTTCAGGTTTAGGCATACAGGTCTGGGTTCCAAGACAATACCAGAGCAAATGCTTTAGTGTCTGCTGGGTATTTATACACACCTCCTGCAATCAGTCTCAGGTGACGCCTGATTGCAGGAGATGATTTCGGCTCCAGACAAATGGGAGACACCCGCTGGTGGCCACCAGAACTGCACCCTTTGGTGCTGAAAGCAATAGCACCACCAGCAGGTGACCCAGGCAATGACACTGATCATGACAGTAGTGTTGTGTGTACTAACCTGGCATCTTCTCCTGTACGGCGCTCGGTATATGTGAGCGCCCCAGGAGAGATGACATCACTTCCTCCTTCCTGGCAGGCAGGGGAAGCTCTCTCATTCGCCGGGAGCGATCGAGAGGGGGTGGCCGGAATCGAACGGCCGTCCCCTCATGCCGGATCGCTCCCGAAGGTAAAACGACCACCCACTGTAAAGAAGGGGGGTCCGATCGGACCCCCCAACTATACAAAGGCAATCACGTACATATACGTGATTCTGCCTGTCGGTGCCATTCTGCTGACGTATATTTACAGTGGGTGGTCGTTAAGTGGTTAAAGGACAATTGCAGTATATTTTTTTTCTTTAATTAGTTGCCCCAACCCACTGTGGCGGCCTCAAGTGGATCATTCAGATTACGGATTACCCACTTAGAAAAAAAAAAAATTTTTAATTGCACTTTACATTTCTTTATTATAATAAGCCAAGATTTGATATAGTGCTGGTGTATATTTATATATATATATATATATATATATATATATATATATATATATATATATATATTGTTGATTCATAAACACTGGTGGGTGTTAGTTTCCAATAGCTGGGTGTAAGGGAATGTATTGTTCTCTTTTAGCACATAGATTCACTTTTATTTGTTTATATACTTTTATTTACTTCTAATGTAGTATCAAACATACACAGGCACTGAATGAAGAATTTTATTTAAAATTATTTATTGGACATTTTATTTCTTAATAAATATTAATGTGATACTTTGTCCTATTTTACAATTTGCTTTATCAATTTTATCTGCAATGCCTTTAATTTAAAGGTGTGGCTGTTTTTCCTTCTCTCATAAAATAACAAGTCCAAAATAGTTATAATTAAATATATATAAAATATAATTAATATTTATATATAATATAAATGTAAAAAATAATTTTAGATGCTAACATTTTCAAAAGTGATGCATGTGTTCTCAGTTCTGGAAATGCAAAGCTGTTGGTTTCAATGTGTGGTTTCTGACTAGTGTTGAGCGAACCCGAACTGTAAAGTTTGGGTCCGTACCGAACTTTAGCTTTTTCCCGAACCCGGACTTTGTGCAAAAGTCCGGGTTCGGGTTCGGCAATCTAATTACGCATTTAGAAATGCTTCAGGGGCCAGCCAATCACCTTTTGATTAGCTGGTGTGCCCTTAGAGGCCATCATAGCCATGCTTACTAATGGCATGGCTGTGATTGGTCAGTGCAACATGTGACCCAGCTTCTATATAAGCTAGAGGCACACAGCACACACGTCACTCTGCTTCAGAATAGATAGGGAGAGGATCTTGGCTGCTGCTGTTGCTAATAGGGAGAGATTGTAAAATACATGAGGTAGTCCTGATTCTGCAATCTGAGGGAAAAGATAGAGAGATAGTGTAGTGTAGGGCCAGGTTCCTGTTGGTGCTTTCAGGGAGAGAGAATATTATATAGGAGTCCAGATTCAGAGATTAAAATCAGCGATCTGCATAGGTTTACCTGTTTGTGTTGCAGTGCAGTATTTTTACACTGCCATGAGCCCAGTGTCAGAGAAAATCTAACTTTTAGGGGGAAAAAAAAAGGCACTTTATTGTGCTCTTTTCCAAAAGACCCATAGGGCAAAAAAATATATAAAAAAAAATTTGCACTTTAATGTACGCTTGCAAAAAGAGCCATTCAGGGCCACAAAAAATAGTTTGCAGTGTGTTATACATATGTGGAGGTGTGTGAAATAAACAATTTCTATATAGTTTTCTCCTACTGTGCTATACTAAAAAAACAACATTTTTTTTTAATTGCATTTTCTGCAGTTCTGTAGCTGTGCGATTCAGCGGTTACGTACTGTGGGTGTGTTCTGCTCTTCCAAAAAACGCAGTTTAGGGGCACAAAAAATAGTTTGCAGTGTGTTATACATATTTGGAGGTGTGTGAAATAAACAATTTCTATATAGTTTTCTCCTACTGTGCTATACTAAAAAAACAACATTTTTTTGGAATAGCATTTTCTGCAGTTCTGTAGCTGTGCGATTCAGCGGTTACGTACTGTGGGTGTGTTCTGCTCTTCCAAAAAACGCCGTTTAGGGGCACAAAAAATAGTTTGCAGTGTGTTATACATATTTGGAGGTGTGTGAAATAAACAATTTCTAAATAGTTTTCTTCTACTGTGCTATACTAAAAAAACAACATTTTTTTGAATAGCATTTTCTGCAGTTCTGTAGCTGTGCGATTCAGCGGTTACGTACTGTGGGTGTGTTCTGCTCTTCCAAAAAACGCCGTTTAGGGGCACAAAAAATAGTTTGCAGTGTGTTATACATATTTGGAGGTGTGTGAAATAAACAATTTCTATATAGTTTTCTCCTACTGTGCTATACTAAAAAAACAACATTTTTTTTGAATAGCATTTTCTGCAGTTCTGTAGCTGTGCGATTCAGCGGTTACGTACTGTGGGTGTGTTCTGCTCTTCCAAAAACACCCATTTAGGGCAACATCCTAAATTTGGAAAATATGAGGAGAAGGTCAAAGGGACGTGGTGGCCCCGGTCGTGGTGCTGCTGGTGGAGCTCCTGTTGCAGGGAGAGGACGTGGTGGATCTGTGCCAGATACACGCACAAGTGAAACACCTTCCTCAGGTGCGAGTAGGCGACCGAGCCTGCGGCGGTATTTTGTCGCGCCTAATGAGGCTGTACGAATGTTTAGGCCAGGACAAGTACAGGCGATAGTAGATTGGGTTGCTGACAGTGCCTCGGGTTCCTTCACATTGTCTCCCACCCACTCTTCTGATGAAAGATCAGAGTTGGCACCTGAAACCCATGTCCATCAGTCTTTCACCTCACCCCCTTGCAAATCAGCCAAGCAGTCTGAGCCCCAAATCATGCAGCAGTCTCTTCTGCTTTTCGAAGACTCTGTTAGCAGGGTTTCCCAGGGCCATCCACCTAGCCCTGCCCCAGAAGTGGAAGAGATTGAGTGCACCGATGCCCAACCACTTATGTTTCATGATGAGTACATGGGAGGACCATCGCAGTACGTCTCGGATGATGACGAAACACAGGTGCCAACTGCTGCTGCTTTCGCAATTGTGCAGACAGACAAGGAGGGCAGGGGTGAAGACTGGGTGGAAGATGATGTGGAGGACGATGAGGTCCTCGACCCCACATGGAATGAACGTTATGCAGGTGACCAGTGTAGTTTTGGAGGAAGAGGCGGTGGTCGCACAGAGCCACCAGCACAGCAGAAGAGGGAGCAGGGTGCAAAAGCGGAGCGTCCGTCCCCTAGACAGTATGTCTGCTACTGCCCAACGCAGCAAGGGACCGAGCACACCAAAGCCAGGTCCAAGGAGTTCCCTAGCATGGCAGTTCTTCACACAATGTGCTGATGACAAGACACAAGTGGTTTGCAGGCTGTGCAATCAGAGGCTGAAGCGAGGCATAAACGTTCTCAACCTGAGCACAACCTGCATGACCAGGCATCTAAGTGCAAAGCACGAGCTGCAGTGGAGTAGATACATCAAAAACCAAGAAAGGTCTCTGGCTCCTCCTGCTTCCTCTTCTGCTGCAGTCTCGGCCTCTTCATCCACCTCTGTAGTGACAGTGGCACCTGCCACCCCGCAAACAGAGGATCTGCCAGCAACACTACCACCTGGGTCACCAACCATCTCCACAATGTCCCATGGAAGCGTTCAGCTCTCTATCTCCCAAACATTGGAGCGGAAGAGGAAGTACCCCCCTAGCCACCCGCGATCCCTGGCCCTGAATGCCAGCATTTCAAAACTCCTGGCCTTTGAAATGCTGTCATTCCGTATGGTGGAGACGCAGAGTTTTAAAAGCCTGATGGCATTGGCTGTCCCACAGTACGTCGTGCCCAGCCGCCACTATTTTTCCAGGCGAGCCATCCCTTCCCTGCACAACCAAGTGGGGGACAAAATCAGGTGTGCACTGTGCAATGCCATCTGTGGCAAGGTCCACCTAACTACGGATGCGTGGACCAGTAAGCACAGTCAGGGACGTTATATCTCCCTAACAGCACACTGGGTAAATGCAGTGGCGGCTGGGCCTGAGGCAGATAGCAGTTTGGCGCATGTCCTTCCACCACCGAGGATTGCAGGGCGCTTCAGTTTGCCTCCTCTTGCTAACTCCTCCTACTCCGCTTCCTCATCATCTACCGCCTCCTCATCCGGTCAGCGTAACACCTTCACCACCAACTTCAGCACAGCCAGGGGTAAACGACAGCAGGCAGTTTTAAAACTTTCCTGTTTGGGGGAAAAACCCCACACCGCGCAGGAGTTGTGGAGGGACATGGAACAACAGACCAATGAGTGGTTGCTGTCAGTGAGCCTCAAGCCCGGCCTGGTGGTGTGCAATAATGGGCGAAATCTCGTAGCAGCTCTGGGCCTAGCCGGTTTGACGCACATCCCTTGCCTGGTGCATGTGCTGAACTTGGTGGTCCAGAGGTTCCTTAAAAATTACCCCAATATGCCAGAGCTGCTACAGAAAGTGCGGGCTGTGTGTGCGCACTTTCGGCGTTCTCACCCTGCTGCTGCTCGCCTGTGAGCGCTGCAGCGTAACTTCGGCCTTCCCGCTCACCGCCTCATATGTGACGTGCCCACAAGGTGGAACTCCACCTTGCACATGTTGGCCAGACTGTGCGAGCAGCAGCAGGCGATAGTGGAGTTTCAGCTGCAGCAATCATGCGTGAGTCGCTCTGCGGAACAGTACCACTTCACCACCAATAACTGGGCCTCCATGCGAGACCTGTGTGCCTTGTTGCGCTGTTTCGAGTACTCCACCAACATGTCCAGTGCCAATGACGCCGTTCTTAGCGTTACTATCCCAGTTCTATGCCTCCTTGAAAAAACGCTTCGGGCGATGATGGAAGAGGATGTGGCACAGGAGGATGAGGAGGAGGAGGAGGAAGCGGGATCATTTCAAAGGCTTTCAGGGCAGTCTTTCACAAGTGGCTACGAGGGTGGGTTCCTGCACCAACAAACGCCAGGTACACAATTGTCCGGCAGAAAGGGCACAGTTCTGGAGGATGACAAGGTGGAGGAGGAGATGGAGGAGGAGGAAAAGGAGGAGCCATTTTCACAGCAGGGTGGCACCCAGACCAGCTCGTGGCCATCACTGGTGCGTGGCTGGGGGGATACAGAGGACACAGACGATACACCTCCCACAGAGGACAGCTTTTCTTTGCCTCTGGGCAGCCTGGCACACATGAGCGATTACATGCTGCAGTGTTTCCGCAATGACCGCCGAGTTGCCCACATTTTAACTGGTGCTGATTACTGGGTGGCCACCCTGCTGGATCCCCATTACAAGGACAACGTACCATCCTTAATTCCCTCACTGGAGCGGGATCGTAAGATGCGCGAGTACAAGCGCACGCTGGTAGACACGCTGCTGGTGGCATTCCCACCTGACAGCGGGCGTACGGTGGAAGCACAAGGCGAAGGCAGAGGAGGAGGAAGAGGTCGCCAACGCAGCCGGGGCACCGGCAGCACCTCAGAAGGCAGGGTTAGCATGGCTGAAATGTGGAAAAGCTTTGTCAGCACGCCACAACAACCAGCACCACCAGCTGAGATGGAACGTCTTAGCAGGAGGCAGCATTTCACCAACATGGTTGAGCAGTATGTGTCCACAGGCCTACACGTACTGGATGATGGGTCTGCCCCCTTTAACTTCTGGGTCTCCAAATTGGGCACATGGCCTGAGCTTGCCCTTTATGCCTTGGAGGTGCTGGCCTGCCCTGCAGCCAGTGTATTATCTGAACGTGTATTTAGCACGGCAGGGGGCGTTATCACAGACGAGCGCAGCCGCCTGTCCAGAGCCAATGTGGACAAGCTCACGTTCATTAAAATGAACCAGGCATGGATCCCACAGGACTTGTCCGTACCTTGTGCAGAATAGACATGTATACCGGTGTTGTGACAAAAACTGTCCGGCCATCGGATTGTGTCCGGCCCATACTGCGAAGGCGCAGCGCTTGCGCAGTACAGAGGACAAGGAGATTCACAAAATCTCCGAAGATGAACGGCGCCTGCGCTGTGAGTGCAGGTTCAAGCCCCACCATCCAAGTGGACATACGGTAGCACATAGTAACAGGGCCCCTCACGGGCTTGGTTAGATCGCCACGCATCGGGCACGGCCTCACTTGGCTCGGCTTGAACCACGGATGGTGTGGCCTTCACCTGAACTCACCACGCAGGCGCCGTTCGTCTTGGGAGATTTTCGAAATCCCCTTGTCCTACATACTGAGCAAGCGCAGTACAGGGTGGACACTATTTGACGGGGGACAGAATTCGACACATCACCGGCCTTACCCAGCCATTGTTGTATTTTTGAACCAGTGTTGGCTACCTCGTCCTCCTCCACCGCCGCTTCCACCTACACAGACACATCCACAGCCACCTCAACCTCCTACTCCATATGGACCTCGTCCTCCTAGGTCAAGATTATAATTTTTATTTTATGTTTTTTGTAGCGCACAGATCCTTTCCCCCTTACCTGCCTTTATGTTGTTGGCTCCTCGCAGGAGGGAGAAAGGCACACCGCACTACCAGCCCGTACCCTCCTATATAAAGAGGTTGAGCGGTGTACTTGACGGGCCGTGTCCACAGCCGGAGTCAAAACTCCTCCAGAGGATGATTCTCACCTCTACTGTAGGTAGAGGCAAGTCCTTTAATTCCCAGTAAAGTCAATGTCCACACCAGCTGAAATTACAACTCTTATTCTCTCATGGCAAAATAAACTCTACTCGGATAGAAAAGGTTAGAGCAAAGAAACAGGACAGCTTAAGGTGTGGAGGAGGTCCAGGCACAAACGTAGCACATTCACTTCACTGCTTAGGTTTCTCAAACAGTTTTAGGTGCACGGTCTCTGCCACAGACCGGGTGTACAAGGCCCCTGCCACGGACCTGGAGAACGTTGGTCTCTGCCACAGACCGGGTGTACAAGGCCCCTGCCACAGACCTGGAGAACTTTGGTCTCTGCCACAGACCAGGGTGTATAAGGCCCCTGCCACGGGCCGGGTGAATAAGGCCTCTGATACAGTCAAGATGACCTTGAGCTTCTCCTTCTACGAACCTAGCCCATATCAAGGGGAAGACATCTCTCCAGGGAGTCAACAGACCCTTCTTTCACCGTGACTCCCGCATCGGTCCATCAGAATGATCCTCCCTTCCCTGGAACATGGTCCCCTACACGAGGCGGCACCCTAAGACTCCTCGACCCTTAGCGGACTCCAGACGAAGGCTCTGGACTCCAGGCTTTACTCCCGCACCTAGGCCTCCATACCCAGGGCAGCAGGAACTCCAGGATAGTTCCTCACCCCGGGCTAAAGGTACCCACGATGGAACAGGAACACATGCACCCAGGCCGAAGGCACCTGGGTGTGGACCCCACTGGACATCAGCCCCCAGGCCAAAGGTCTGCCCCTTTTATATGCTCTCCCGGCATGCACAGCAGGTTCCCCACCCCGCTGTACTACTGCCAAGAGGGGACACAAAAGGAACAGCACTGTATCGGCGGTTCAACCCTAGCCTACCATGGCAGCGCCACCTGTAGGCCGCAGGGAACTGCACACCAATACTGTCCCCCGAGGACAAAATGGTCCATGAATCCTACAGAATTAGAGTGTTTGAGCCTATTTACCACTCAAACACTTCCCTTAAATTTAGCACCCCGCTACATTTTTATTTCAAAGTATTTTATTTTCCCACTAGCTTATCCATTAAATTGAATAATTTATTCCAGAAAGGGCGTATTCTGGGGCATTCCCACCATATGTGTGGCATTGTGCCGTTGAGTTTCTGAGGTTCTTAATGACTTCCCGTACCTCTTCTGCTGAAAAGGGGGCCTCCAGCATATTTTTTTATTTTTTTATTTTTTTTATGTTATTTTAAGTTATTTCCCTATCCACATTTGTTTGCAGAGCACTTGCCATGCTCTTAACAACATTTTGCTGCCATTTGCAGCCCTCTAGCCCTTTCCATTACTTTTTTTAGAGCCTTTTTAGTCCTTAGAAGTCCGGGTCCCCATTGACTTCAATGGGGTTCGGGTTCGGGTTCGGGTTAAAGTTCGGTCCCGAACCCGAAATTTTTTCCGAAGTTCGGCCGAACCCGTCGAACCCGAACATCCAGGTGTCCGCTCAACTCTATTTCTGACACATACAGTGGGGAGAACAAGTATTTGACACACTGCCGATTTTGCAGGTTTTCCTACTTACAAAGCTTGTAGAGGTCTGTAATTTTTATCATGGGTACTATTCAACTGTGAGAGACGGAATCTAAAATAAAAATCCAGAAAATCACATTGTATGATTTTTAAGTAATTCATTTTCATTTTATTGCATGACATAAGTATTTGATACATCAGAAAAGCAGAACCTAATATTTGGTACAGAAACCTTTGTTTTCAATTACAGAGATCATACGTTTCCTGTAGTTCTTGACCAGCTTTGCACACACTGCAGCAGGAATTTTGCCCCACTCCTCCATACAGATCTTCTCCAGATCCTTCAGGTTTTGGGGCTGTCGCTGGGCGATGTGGACTTTCTATTCTATTGGGTTCAGGTCTGGAGACTGGCTAGGCCACTCCAGGACCTTGAGATGCTTCTTACAGAGCCACTCCTTAGTTGCCCTGGCTGTGTGTTTTTTGGGTCGTTGTCATGCTGGAAGACTCAGCCACGACCCATCTTCAATGCTCTTACTGAGGGAAGGAGGTTGTTGGCCAAGATCTTGCGATACGTGGACCCATCCATCCTCCCCTCAATACGGTGCAGTTGTCCTGTCTCCTTTGCAGAAAAGCATCCCCAAAGAATAATGTTTCCACCTCCATGCTTTACGGTTGGGATGGAGTTGTACTTATCCTTCTTCTTCCTCCAAACATGGTGAGTGGAGTTTAGACCAAAAAGCGCTATTTTTGTCTCATCAGACCACATGACCTTCTCCCATTCCTCCTCTGGATCATCCAGATGGTCATTGGCAAACTTCAGACAGGTCTGGACATGCGCTGGCTTGAGCAGGGGGACCTTGCGTGCACTGCAGGATTTTAATCCATGACGGCGTAGTGTGTTACTAATGGTTTTCTTTGAGACTGTGGTCCCAGCTCTCTTCAGGTCATTGACCAGGTCCTGCCATGTAGTTCTGGGCTGATCCCTCACCTTCCTCATGATCATTGATGCCCCACGAGGTGAGATCTTGCCTGGAGCCCCAGACCGAGGGAGATTGACCGTCATCTTGAACTTCTTCCATTTTCTAATAATTGCGCCAACAGTTGTTGCCTTCTCACCAAGCTGCTTGCCTATTGTCCTGTAGCCCATCCCAGCCTTGTGCAGGTCTACAATTTTATCCTTGATGTCCTTACACAGCTCTCTGGTCTTGGCCATTGTGGAGAGGTTGGAGTCTGTTTGATTGAGTGTGTGGACAGGTGTCTTTTATACAGGTAACGAGTTCAGACAGGTGCAGTTAATACAGGTAATGAGTGGAGAACAGGAGGGCTTCTTATAGAAAAAATAACAGGTCTGTGAGAGCCGGAATTCTTACTGGTTGGTAGGTGATCAAATACTTATGTCATGCAATAAAATGCTAATTAATTATTTAAAAATCATACAATGTGATTTTCTGGATTTTGTTTTAGATTCCGTCTCTCACAGTTGAAGAGTACCTATCATAAAAATACAGACCTCTACATGCTTTGTAAGTAGGAAAACCTGCAAAATCGTCAGTGTATCAAATACTTGTTCTCCCCACTGTATATGAAGTGTAAAATCTTCAGCTGATATTAAAGCCTCATATTTTTTCCCATTAAAAAAAAAGATTTTATACTTACCTTTTCTGTGCAACGGTATTGCACAGAGCAGTCTATTACCTCCTATTTTGTAGTCCCCTATTGGTGCTGTCTTCTCCTCCTCTCCTGCATGTGCCCCCATAGCACACCATGTGTATAGCTGAGTGCCCGAGCTGGGCTGTGTGTGTCCATACACACACATAGTGCGGCTTGCCCATGCCCCTTACCCTCTTCACAGGATTTGACTGACAGCAGCAGGAGTCATTGGCTCCCACAGCTTTCACTCTGTTCTGGGAGAGCAAGAAGAGACACCAGCGTTGCTGCAGATGGGCACAGTGCTGGGTCAAGAGAGGACTCATGTAAGTATTTGAGGAGGGGGTAGTAAAAGGTATTGGAAGGTTTTATACCTTATGGCAGGGAATGTATTAAGGTAAAAAAAACTTTTGACTTTAGAACCACTTTAAAGTTAAAAATAACCTGTCCCTCATCACTTGGAAAATGGTCTGTTTTGCAGTTACTAGCCAACTTTCAGCCCATGTGTACAGCTCCTCGTCCAACAAAAGCCGGTCTCATGAGCAGCGTCTGTTGAACGAGCTTGCTGAAAAACCAGCAACCAATCGATATCCTGTCAGCGCTTGCAGCCAATAGCTGCGAGCGCTGATCTGTGTTTTCTGCCTAAAGGGAGGGGGGTTGACAGTCCCCCTGTCAGAACACAATAACTAGGCAGGGGAGATCACTGTACTAACATTGCATAGTTGGTACAGGGACCGCCTTCGTTTTTTTCAATCAGCCTGCTGGGTTGAACAAAAACAAAACTTCCTGTGTGTATCAGACTTAACCCTTGCCATGTATCACTCAACTTCCCTTAAACCCAATACAAGAATTAACTCTCAAAGTGGGCCATTAACATTTAACCTCCGTCCAAAAACGTATCTCCCAGCAACCCTAACACTTAACTCCTAAAGTGACTCCTTAGCACTTAGCCCCTTTTATGCATACTCACTACATCTTTCTCTGGGAGCTTATGCGCTATGTGCATGCCATTTCCATACCAAAGCATACATAGTTAACATCCCAGAAACAAAAGAAACAAAATTGTCTCAAGTGTATTGTTTTAACTCACAGCATTTTAGCAACATGTTTTTATACTGAATTGTGTGTTTTATTATATTTAACTTCTATTATATTTAACTATCTTAATGTTGCTGTTTTTTGGTTTTGTTGTTTTGGGGGGTTTTTTGTTTGTTTTTTACAGTGCATTTCACAGATCAGTACAGTTAATTTATGTTCAGGTTCATTTCACTGCTGCCATTTTACTGGAAAGGTTATAGTCATCTGTTTATAGTGTTTTCCTAGTTGCATGTGTATTCAGCTGTACCCAGGAGGTGTATATTAAAACAGTCCTACTATCCCAACTTAAAAGGGTGCTTCATTATTCTCAAGTCTGTTTGCCATCTTTCCTGTGGAGTAGCCAGGAGGAACAAAATAACATTTTGAAATTATAGCAGAGAGAAGTTCTTTCTGAGTTATCACAGTACCCTACTGAGTTCTCAGCCCCTTTATAGCTGAAACACACTATGGTAGTTAGAACAAATGAAGCAAATCAATTTGTTTGGATTTTTGACCATACTCAGATCACTTTACAGTAAAAACACAATATGCATAATAAAAATCAATTAAACATAGCATAGCCCAATACATTCACCCAATGCAAGTTTGCCCTCAGATAGATGTCATGTAATGGGTATTTAAATAGTTTTATACTTGGTTATGGACAAACAACACTAAAGCCCCGTACACACGATCGGTTTGACTGATGAAAACCGTCCGATGGATGGTTTTCATCAGACCAGCCGATCGTGTATGGTACCCATCGGTCTTTTTTCCATCGGTTGTAAAAAATAGAACTTGTTTTAAAATTTTCCGATGGATAAAAAACCGATGGGAATTTCCGATCGTCTATGGGCAAGTCCATCGATTAAAAAACTTACGCATGCTCAGACTGAATTAGGAGACGGGAGCGCTCGTTCTGGTAAAACTAGCGTTCCTAATGGAGAGAGCACATTCGTCATTCTGCAAGTTATTGCTTCGTTTAATGCAGCGCATGTTTTGTTGCTTTTGAACGGTCTTTAAAATGTCATTTTGGCAGCAGATCTTTCTCCTGAGTTCTGACCAACGTATGTCTTTCTTCTTTCTTGTGATCTTAGGAATAATTTGTTTAATTCTTCAAGGCCGACCTCCCAAATTACACCTTTTTTTTTGTTTTTGTCTTTAAATTTGTTGTGCATTTTTTGGTGTGTCAATTTCTCAGAACAACATATTATTTTTATTTTTTACTCATGGAGGTTGGTGTCCCTTGTTATTAATTACACATTGTATTTATGAAATCTTATTGCTACTTCCAAAAAAAAACACATCAGGCATGTATGTTGGCTAAAATCAAATTTCCCTTTATTTCGGAAAAAAAACAAACAAAAACCGAAGGGCAACTATTCAGAAATTAGCAGAGAATATAAAGTCATTAGATCCCAAATGCAGACCTGACTATGATCAATAATAAAATCAACAACAGCATGAAATCAGGAGCAGCAGCCAAAGACATACATCATCCCAAGCTGTGGTACTCCATCAACCTTCAATTTCTGGATGAGCAGCTCGAGGCCAGGGAATCACCTCCTGCTCTTCCCTGTAGCCTTCCTTCCACGCCTCTCTGCAGCGTTCTCTCCACGGCCCCGTCCACGCACCCTTGCAGGCTGGGCCACTGCGGGTGGTGATGTGGCAGGAGGAGGAGGAGAAGGAGGAGAGGGATTGGCCTGCTGCGAGATATGGGTGGCCTCAGTCAGCAGCCCCCTCGCCCCCATGTGTACGGCCATATATATAAGGTGCTCACAAAGGGCCCGTTGTCCCGCCTCCATTCTGAGCAACTTATCCGCCAGATAGGTGCTAAACCCCTCCATAGGGTTGAGGGGGGCCCTCATGATAGCAGCAGCCTCCTGAATCATCTTTAGTGACTCCTCCTCCACTTGTGTCATCCGCCGTTGTTTTGGCGGTCTGACGTGGAGGGGAGCCACTTGGGAGACGGTGCTGCCACTAGGCCTGGGGACCTGCTGAGTCCCACTTGGCCCTGCCTCCTCCTGCCTGCCACACTCCTGACCCTCTTCCTCCTGGCTTGCCTCATCCTGTTTTTAAAATAAAATGACAAATTTGATTATTTGGGGAATCTATCACACACAATTTTGATCTCTTTCCTGTTTTTTTTTTGTTTTGGGGGGGGGGGATGATATCATTTATGGCTAATCCAAACAGTTCAACACAATATTACTTAGCGGACAATAATTATGATCAAAAATACTATACCTGGCTGAAGATGTGAAGATCTGGCTCTTCTAGCTCGGGAGGCTCCTCCTCCGCCTCTGCAAGGGTGGAGGGAAGGGTGGAAGGAACGCTGGAGGGAAGGGTGGAAGGAAGGGTTGAGGGAAGGCTGGAAATAGATTCCCTGGCCTCGATCTGGTCATCCAGAAATTGAAGATGTCTGTAGTACCACAGCTTGGGCTTTACTACATCGTCGGCTGCTGCTCCTGATCTCTTTGACTGGCGCACTTCCTTGTATTTTTTTTTATAGGAATTACGCAGGTTGTTGGTTTTATTATTGATCATAGTGTAGTCTACATCTGGGATCCATGGCTTCATATCCTGTGCTAACTTGGTAATAGTTGCCCGACGTACATCACTCTTGTGGTACGCAGGGTGTTTCAGTTCCCACAGGTTGCGCTGTTCTTTATATTTTTCTATAAAAATCAGCATCACCTCCGGCTCTCGTAGTTTATGCATCTTTTTGGAACAACAAGTAAAAAACAAAAGAAAAAAAAGAAAAGGATCAGAATTGATTCTCCTCAACTTATCACAATATTGCCCTTTACAATCATGAAACATTAGAGGCCACTGCAGGCCCGAGTTCCCTTCTTACCTTAGTTCACTTCGTTGGTTCACTTCCGGTCGTCCTTACTCCGCGCATCCCTAATAACTTCTTTCCCCTTTTTATACCCTGCGCATGCGTGTAACTCCGCCCTCGTCGCCCGCCCATGACGGACTTTTTCAGCATTTCCCCGCCCCTTAATGAACGGCGCACAGTGTGAGACGGCGACATGTCGCAGACACAGGTGGCTTCTTTACTAGAAATTACCGACGAGGAAAGCCCGGAGGCGGAAACGTCACGATCCAGTAAAAAAAGATACAAGGCGACTAATATGTCTTTTTCTGAGATGGCGGAGATGGTGGACATTCTGCGGAGGAAGGATTACGACGGCAAGCATGGCCCATACGACACCCCTAATCTCCGGAAGTCACAAATTATGGACAAAGTTGCGAAGACTCTCTATAAAAAATATGGGGTCAGGAGATCCAAGGAACAACTCCGTAAAAGGTGGTCAGACCTGAAGCTCAGGGAGCCGGAGCAGTATAGGAAGCTTATAAAAAGCATTGAAAAAAGTAAGTTTATTTTACTGTGTTCTTTCACATTGTAATATGTATTCTTTCATGTTTTGCAACATGTGCTTGGCTTGACTGGTTTCACATTTTAAAATCACAACGTTTATGTTAAGTGGAGAGTCCACTTATTTGCTAAATGTGTGGATAAAAATATTGCTGCTCTTCCCCCAAACATGTTTGGCACATATCCACGTAAACTATATGTGGGCATGCCTCATTTTACTTCAACAATGTTTATCTACACATTGTTGGCAAGATGATGTGTTGTAAGGAAAATTCAAATGTGAATGAAAGGATAAACTGTATTCTGGGTAAAGGAGATGACACTCCAGCAGTTGTGTACTTTTTTTTGTTCTTGATCAAGATACTATACTCTGGGCCACATGACCAAATTTCTTAACGGTGTCACACAGAGGTGCTCCAGTGGATACCTTGGTGGTTATCCAAGTGTATTTGTGAGTGTCCTCAAAAATAACATGTTGCTTTTTTGAGTTTGCAAGATCTCATATGTTCATCTTGAAACTCAGAGCCAAATATCAATTGGACCCCACTTTAAAACATTGAGGCCTGTTGATCTGGGTTAAGGAACTCCTTGCTATTTTGGTTCAAACATATATGCACATCACTGTAACTTCGTTTATAGAGCCACTCTTCCTTCTTACATGTATATATATGATGCAAATTGTATTTCTACGTTTCTACTTTATACAGTCCATATGTATATCTGACGCTATGGAATTGATTTTTTTACTTTTGTCATGTCGGTTTTGTACCACCTTTTAACCCAAATAAAAAACGTTTGTAAACAAAAAAAAAAAAAAAAAAAAACATTGAGGCCTAAAAAGTCTGTGTGCTAAAGGATACATTATTTTTTCAATTCCCATAGGGGAGAGGAGACTGGGAGGACACTATGCTCAGGAGACGAGGAACCCAACACCACAGAAACTCCCCGAAGATCCCAAAGTAGACCAAGTTCAGCAGGTTCAGGAAGCGGAGGGGGAGAAGGCAGAGGTGGAGGAAGGGGAGGTGGAGGAAGGAGAGGTGGAGCTTATCAGCACAACAGGTCAGTGTCTGTCACCACAACTTCAAGATAAATACAGATGTAGGCCTGCATAGTTTTAAAATATTTGTTTCTTTTTAGGGACTGAATGTGGGGGTGTGTCAGGAAGTCCAAATCCTCCATTCTCGAGTGCCAGTGTCAAAATAATCATTCAGGAAATCATGGAATGCAGTAGCGAAATGGACATTATGAGAAAGAGAATGATTGTGATTGAGCAAAAATATAAAAACATGATAGATATTTTGGGGAGAATAGTGTGAACCCCCCCTTTTTGTGTTTTTTGTTATGCGTCAGAAATTTTCTATGGGATTTCCACAAGCCCAAATGTGAAGATGCACACACTGAAGACTCAACATGTGCTATCTGCCGTCACAGGATATCTATGTCCCTGTTTTGGGGGTGCAACCTCTTCCTCCCTCCTCAAGTAGGGGAGAGGAAGGGTTTTCACCCCCAAAGCACGTCCATTGATCCCCCATGATGGCAGATAGCACATGTTTACCTTAGCCATGGGATCATGTGGAAGATACCCATTTGAGCCCCAAAAATAAAGTGTGGTTCTTCACATTTGGGATGGATCAGGGGTAACATCACCCCATCTCCTGTTTGTCTTTTTCACTGTGTTATTTTATTACTTTTTTAGTTAAAAAAATTTGGCTTTTGACCCATGCATGTTTCTGCCAAAAAAGCCGCACAAAATAAAAAAAATAAAAATTAAAAAAACAACCAAAACTGTGGTGCAATCAATAAAAACATTCGGGAAGTCTAAAAAAGGTGTGCCTTTTTCTTTCTATGCTCAATAGCAGTTCTGAAGATGCAAAAAGAGTGTTTTTACCTCTGAGATTTGAGAGGCTATTTACTAAGGACAAATACACTTGGCACTACTAGAACCTGGGAGACACGTAAACCACAAATACAAGAATGACAACACAAGTTAGTAGTAAATCAAATATTTTTATTTTATTTTAAAAAGGTAAAATCAAAGGTCAGATGTGGTCTGGCATTGCGATGGCCCCCCTACCCGTGAAGTACTCAACGTACTTCTGACGTACTTCACGGGCACTTTGGGGGGCCAAGCCAGTACGGGCAGTGCTGAGGCCGGTCAGATTTATCAGTTCAGAGGGACCGGCCTCAGACCCAACTGATGACACATAATTTGTGGAGAATTTTCTTAAAAAATTGTGCAACAAGCAGCAGCAGTACACAATGTTGCTGAGTTTATAATCCGCCAAATTTATAGCTGTCTGGAACAGGCGGAACCGGCTGGCCATTATCCCGAAGGCATTCTCCACAACTCTCCGGGCTCTGGCCAGCCGGTAATTAAAAACCCTCCTCTCCGGGGTGAGGGTGCGTTGGGGAAACGGCCGCATGAGGTGTGGTCCTAGTCCAAAAGCTTCATTCGCAATGAAAACGAACGGTAGCCCTTCCACGTTCTCTGCATCTGGAGGCAGTGCAGGACCCCCAGCCTGCAGACGGTGAGCGAACTCCGTCTCAGCGAATACTCCGCCATCGGACATCCGGCCGTTCTTCCCCACGTCCACATACAGGAACTCGTACCGTGCCGACACCACCGCCATTAACACTATGCTATTAAAACGTTTATAGTTAAAATAGTATGACCCCGAACGGGGTGGCGGCACTATGTGGACGTGCTTCCCATCAATTGCCCCTCCGCAGTTGGGGAAATCCCACCGCTGGGCAAATTGGGAGGCCACAGTCAGCCATTCCTGTGGTGTGCTAGGGAACTGTGGAGTCAAACAAAAAGAAGACATTAGTACGGTTTATGTTTACAGTGCAAGCAGATTACACACAAAAACATTGTTGACCAACATCATTCTAACATTATTATTTAGGGGAGTATTTCCTACCAATAAACAAAGGCCCACTTAGCAGATGCCTCACCCCCGCTGAGTGGACATTCTAAAATAAACTAAGGGGGGGCTAAGGTGATTGTGGGGGATCCAAAAAAAGGCAAAAGCACTCTGCTGAGCTTGATTGAGAACTTTAACATTTTTAACATCTTTAGGGGGGGGGAGGGAGGGTTGTCAAACTACGCGGGCAATGACTGTAAAAAAATGAAAAGGAAAATAGAAGGCTAGCTGGGTTTGCGCCCAGGATAGCATGCTGGAGAGGTTAGTGAAGGGAAATAGGCATGTAGGGCCCAAAAAGGCCTTTACAGGTAAAAACATGCATGGGGAAAATGGGGACATTACCAGGATATTACAAAAAGGCAAATTTGGGTTAGGAGGGGAAAAATAAGAAGATTCTAAAACAATAAAAACATATAATGTGAGGTTAAAGGAGCAAAATTACCTTCATATAGTCCTTCTGCAGGACCTGAATGATGGCTGAACACGTCTCAGGGATAATGATCCCGAGAGCCTGGGGGGAGATGCCTGTTGAGAACTTGAGGTCCTGCAAGCTTCTCCCAGTCACCAGGTATTTCAACGTGGCAATAAGCCTCTGCTCGGCAGTGATGGCCTGGCGCATCACAGTGTCCTGCCTCGTGATATAGGGGGACAGCAAATCCAACAGACGGTGAAATACGGGGTCTGTCATCCTGAGATAATTCCTGAAATCATCAGGATTATTCTCATGGATTTCCCGCAGCAGAGGCATATGAGAGAATTGGTCCCGCTGGAGCAACCAATTCTTAGTCCATGAACTCCTCCTCACCCTGTTCACAGACTGAACTCGGGTTACAGTGTTAACTGCAACACCAAGCACAAAGCCAGCACGAGCTCGAGAATGAGAACACACTTCAAACATGGTTTTAAACCGGTCGGCTGGTCAGAACGCACTCAAACAGAATGCACCGTGGAACAGCAAGGCCTGAGAAGAACGACCTGAAAAACAGTAAACGAATGGCCAAGAAGGCACTGCAAGGCAGTAACGACCTGACTGCATGCACTGAATCACAAATACAAACCCACAAGCACAAACTGAACACCAGGAAACGATCTGCAAAGCACGGAGACTGAAAAGCGCGAATCGGCTCTCACCAAACTTTTACTAACACGCGGTAACACGAAATCAGCAAAAGCAGCCGAAGGGGTGGCGCCATTAGATTTGTTCAGCCCTTTTATAGCGCGTCGTACGTTTTGTACGTGCCGTCGTTTTCTTACCGTCGGATTTTTAACTGATGGTGTGTGGCCAAGACTGATGAAAAACAGTTTCAAATCCATCGGACGAAAATCCATAGGTTATCCGATCGTGTGTACAGGGCTTTACAGTACAGTAAGCATAAATTAGAAAACACAAAAATAAACAAAGAGTTGGCTTTCGTGTATTTTAACTGCTTGCCGACCGCCGCACGAACTTATACGTCGTCAAAATGGCACGGCTGCGCAAATGGGCGTTTATATACATTCCCTTTAATTTGCCGCCATGTGGTCGCATCGGGTACAGCGATCTGTGATGTGTCACTCGTAGCCACGCCCCCTAACAGCTAGAATCACTTCCTAGGACACACTTAACCCATTCAGCACCCCCTACAGGTTAACCCCTTCACTGCCAGTGTCATTTTTACAGTAATGAGTGCATTTTTATAGCACCGATTGCTGTAAAAATGACAATGGTCCCAAAATGGTGTCAAAAGTGTCCAATGTGTCCGCCATAATGTCGCAGTCATGATAAGAATCGCTGATCGCTGCCATTACTAGTAAAAAAAATATATAAAAAATTAATAATAAAAATGCCATAATACTATTCCCTATTTTGTAGATGCTCTAACTTTTGCGCAAACCAATCAATAAACTCTTATTGCCATTTTTTTTAACCAAAAATATGTAGAAGAATATGTAGAATACGTATTGGACTAAACTGAGGAAAAAATATTTTTTTTTATATATTTTTTGGGGATATTTATTATAGCAAAAAGTAAAATATATTGCATTTTTTTCAAAACTGTCGCTCTATTTTTGTTTATAGCGCGAAAAATAAAAACGACAGAAGTGATCAAATACCACCAAAAGAAAGCTCTATTTGTGGGAAAAAAAGGACGTAATTTTTGTTTGGGAGCTACGTCGCATGACCGCGCAATTGTCAGTTAAACCGACGCAGTGCCGAATCGCAAAACGTGGCCTGGTCTTTGGCCAGCCAAATGGTCCGGGGCTTAAGTGGTTAACCTTGGTTCTGCTTTCTTATTTTAGACTCATGTTAAAGAATAGGGATGGGCCGAACAACCCCTGGTTCAGTTCGCACCAGAACACCTCGAACAGACAAAAAGTTCTAGTGAACATGCGAACCCTATTAAAGTCTATAAGACACATTAACTTGAAAAATCAAAAGTCCTAATTTTAAAGGCTTATATGCAAGTTATTGCCATAAAAAGTGTATGGTGACCCGGGTTCTGCCCTAGGGGACATCTATCAATGCAAAAAAAAGTTTTTAGAACAGTCGTTTTGACAGGAGCAGTGATTTTAATGATGCTTAAATTGAAACAATAAAAATGAAATATTCCTTTAAATTTCGGGTCTGGGGGGTCCCCTTAGTCTGCCTGTAAAGTGGTGCATATGTGCAATGTGTAGAACAGTGCCGTAGCAATAATGACATTTCTAAAGGAAAAAATATAATTTAAACTTGCTTGCGGCTGTAATGTATTGCCAACTCCCGGCAATATAGATGAAAAATCAATGAAAAAAAATGGCGAGGGGTCCCCCCAATCCATACCAGGCCCTTTGGGTCTGCTATTGATTTTAAGTGGAACTCCACGGTAATTAAAAAAAAAACTAAATCCATATCAGACCCTTATCTGAGCATGCAGGCACGCCAAAGCACCCTCCCCATGTTGAGGGCAAGCGGCCTGGTATGGTTCAGGAGGGGGGATACTCGCTCATCTCCTCCCTTTCCTGGCCTGCCAAGCTGCATGCTCGGATAAGGGTCTAGTATGGATTTTGGGGGGATCCAACGCCATTTAAAAAACAAATTTGCCATGGTGTTCCCTTTAAAATTTATGCCAGACCCAAAGGGCCTGGTATGAATTTGGGTGGGACCCCACGCCATTTCTTTTTTACTTTTGGCATTGACTGTACTTTATACTTAAACTTTTACTACATGAACTGCACTATATACTCTGAACTGTATTATATATACTACACTGACTGAACTATATACTCTGAACTGTATTATATATACTACACTGACTGCACTATATACTCTGAATTGTATTATATATACTACACGGACTGCACTATATACTCTGAACTGTATTATATACAGTATACTACACGGACTGCACTTTAAATTCGGAACTGTATTTTATATACTACACCGACTGCACTATATATACTCTGAACTCTATTATATATACTACATGGACTGCACTATATACTCTGAACTGTATTATTTATACTACACAGACTGCACTATATACTCTGAACTGTATTATATATACTACACGGACTGCACTATATACTCTGAACTGTATTAAATATACTACACTGACTGCACTTTATACTCTGAATTGTATTATATATACTACACGAACTGCACTATATACTATGAACTGTATTATATATACTACACGAACTGCACTGTATACTCTGAACTGTATTATATATACTACACTGACTGCACTATATACTCTGAACTGTATTATATATACTACACTGACTGCACTATATACTCTGAATTGTATTATATATACTACACGGACTGCACTATATACTCTGAACTGTATTATATACAGTATACTACATGGACTGCACTTTATATTCGGAACTGTATTTTATATACTACACGGACTGCACTATATATACTCTGAACTGTATTATATATACTAAACGGACTGCACTTTACACTCTGAACTGTATTTTATATACTACACAGAGTGCACTATATATTCTGAACTGTATTATATATACTACATGGGCTGCACTATATACTCTGAACTGTATTATATATACTACACTGACTGACTGCACACTACACTAACTACCTGCCTAATCTCTATTCATTCACTATAAACGGCCGCCGTGTAAGCAGCAGCCTTATATAGTGTGGGGTGTGGACTTAGCCCCTGAGCCATGATTGGCCAAAGACACCTTGCCTTTGGCCAATCATGGCTCTCACAGCAGATCGTGCTGTAATTGGCCAAAGCATGCAGGTCAGGTGCATGCTTTGGCCAATCAGCAGCCGTCAATGCACTGCGATCTCGCAGTGCATTATGGGGTGCTCCGTGGCGGGCGAACTTGCCGCGAGCGCTCCACATGTTCATTTATTCTACGAACAATTAAACATCCGATGTTCGACTCGAACATCAGGATTAGGGATGAGCTTCGTGTTCGAGTCGAACATACGTTCGACTCGAACATCGGCTGTTCGATCGTTCGACGAAGATCGAAGATTTGGGCCGTTCGCGCCAAATTCGAGTGACGCGAACGGCCCACAATGCACTACGCCATCGCAGTGTCATCCAGGCGCTGTGATTGGCCAAGCATGCACTGTGACCCCGCATGCTTGGCCAATCACAGCGCCGGCAGCGAGGAGAGCAATGATTGGCCACAGGCAGGATGCCTGTGGCCAATTATTGCTGAGGGGGTTTAGTACACGCCCCACACTATAAAAGGCCGCCAGCGCGGCGGCCTTGTGTAGTGTGTTCCGGAGCAGGGAAAGAGAAGCATAGGCAGGGACAGTGTCATTTATTTTTTTTCCTTTACTAATCCTGGATTCCTTGTGTTTAGGGACAAATAAGGATAGGTAGGGAGAGTGTCAGTGTGTTATTCTGTGCTAAACCTTGTTTGTAGGGACAGAGAGGTACAGTGAGGGAAAGTGTCAGTGTGCTATTCTGTTCTAAACCAATCTTGCTGAACCATATTTTCAATCCTTGAGTTTAGGGACAGAGAGGTACAGTGAGGGAAAGTGTCAGTGTGCTATTCTGTGCTAAATCTTGTTTGTAGGGACAGAGTAGGACAGTGAGTGAAACTGACAGTGTGCTATTCTGTTCTAAACCAATCTTGCTGAACCATATTTGAAATCCTTGAGTTTAGGGACAGAGAGGTACAGTGAGGGAAAGTGTCAGTGTGCTATTCTGTGCTAAATCTTGTTTGTAGGGACAGAGTAGGACAGTGAGGGAAAGTGTCAGTGTGCTATTCTGTTCTAAACCTATTTTGCTGAACCATATTTGAAATCCTTGAGTTTAGGGACAGAGAGGTACAGTGAGTGAAACTGACAGTGTGCTATTCTGTTCTAAACCAATTTTGCTGTTCCATATTTGAAATCCTTGAGTTTAGGGACAGAGAAGGACACTCGTGGAAACTATCAGTGTGCTATTCTGTGCTAAATCTTGTTTGTAGGGAGGGACAGAGTAGGACAGTGAGGGAAAGTGTCAGTGTGCTATTCTGTTCTAAACCTATTTTGCTGAACCATATTTGAAATCCTTGAGTTTAGGGACAGAGAGGTACAGTGAGTGAAACTGACAGTGTGCTATTCTGTTCTAAACCAATTTTGCTGTTCCATATTTGAAATCCTTGAGTTTAGGGACAGAGAAGGACACTCGTGGAAACTATCAGTGTGCTATTCTGTGCTAAATCTTGTTTGTAGGGAGGGACAGAGTAGGACAGTGAGGGAAAGTGTCAGTGTGCTATTCTGTTCTAAACCTATTTTGCTGAACCATATTTGAAATCCTTGAGTTTAGAGACAGAGAGGTACAGTGAGTGAAACTGACAGTGTGCTATTCTGTTCTAAACCAATTTTGCTGTTCCATATTTGAAATCCTTGAGTTTAGGGACAGAGAAGGACACTCGTGGAAACTATCAGTGTGCTATTCTGTGCTAAATCTTGTTTGTAGGGACAGAGAAGGACAGTGAGGGAAACTGTCAGTGTGCTGTTCTGTGCTAAACCAATCTTGCTGAAGCATATTGCAAATCCTTGTGTTTAGGGACAGAGAAGGATAGGCAGGGGACAGTGTCAGTGTCATTGTTGCTAAGCCTCCTGCACAGTATACACCTGAAGGTAGCCCTTATTGCTCTTTTTCCCATCTCCCTGCAGGCCATCCATTAAAATGTCTGGAAGGCAAACAAGGAGAGGCAGACAGTCAGGAGGCAAAAAAAGAGGGCAATCAAGCTTTGTGTCTGGGGGCAACAGTGCTGGTCGTGGACGCGGTGCATTGTCATCAGCACATGGCCATGGGACACGCTTGTCCTTCTTTTCGGCAGCTGGACATGTTGAGCCACATCATGCCGAAGACTTAGTAGAGTGGATGACCAAGCCCACCTCATCCTCCTCATCCTCTCTCACCCAGGCTCAGGGTACTGGCAAAGCAGCTGCCAAAGCGTCCTCTTCTCTGGTATCATTATCTTCATTAGTCAATCCTTCCCTAGACCCACCATGTCCTCCTCCTGAGGAGTCCCCCGAACTGTTTGAGCACAGTGTTGGGTACATGCTAGAGGAAGGCAGTAGCGTGAGAGCAGAGAGAGGGGATGCTCAAGAAGGACACCAATCTGGCAGTCATGCTCCAGCAGCTGCAGCATACTGCCAGATTGGCTCCAGTGATGAGGAGGGAGGGGATGATGAGGTCACTGACTCCACGTGGGTGCCTAATAGGAGAGAGGAGGAGGAGGAGGATGAGGAGGAGGCACATCTCCAACGAGGCAGGATGCCCTTGAGTGGCCAGCGTATGGGCAGCACACCGACGGAATCACACCGCAGAGCTCCGCCTGTGCAGGGCGCTGCCTCTGCCCGTCATTCAAAAAGTTCTTTGGTGTGGGCCTTTTTTGAGGCGAGTGCATCAGATCGCACAGCTGCTGTTTGCAACATATGTCTCAAGCGTATATCGCGTGGCCAAAACGCAGCAGAGGGCCATCAATGAGTACCTGTGCGACTATGGCACCAGGACAGGGTCAGGGGAGCTCGGGTTTTTTTCACCACGCCAGTGGGGCATGATGAGGGATGCATGCACTGTCCTGGCACCATTTGAGGAGGCCACGAGGATGGTGAGCAGTGACAGTGCATGCATCAGTGACACTGTACCTCTTGTCCACCTGTTGGAGCACACGCTGCGTGGAATAATGGACAGGGCACTTGAGGCAGAACAGAGGCAGGAAGAGGAGGACTTCCTTGCCTCTCAAGGCCCCCTTTACCCAGACAGTGTTCCTTCTGTCCCACCCATCGCACAGGAAGAGGAGGAGGAGGAGGAGGAGGAGGAGGATTGTGTCAGCATGGAGGTGGAGGCTGGCACTCAGCATCATCAGCAGCAGTCTTTTAGGGATGATGAGGAGGAGGAGGAGGAGGATTGCCTCTGCCCGTCATTCAAAAAGTTCTTTGGTGTGGGCCTTTTTTGAGGCGAGTGCATCAGATCGCACAGCTGCTGTTTGCAACATATGTCTCAAGCGTATATCGCGTGGCCAAAACATCAGCCGCTTGGGCACCACATGCTTGATCAGACATATGTTGACCTGCCATGCAGCTCGTTGGCAAGCCTACCTTAAAGACCCACACCAAAGAACAAAGCTGACCTCTTCTTGCACCGCATCAGCTGGGATCTCCAACCCCAGTATACCTTCAGTCCTCTCTGAAACCTGCACTGAGAGGAATGAAGGTGTAGAATTAGGTGTGTCACAGCCAAGTACTTGCGGCCACTCTGCTAGCAGTACACCAACGTCCGATTCTAGCAGGCAAATTTCCCTGCCCCAGCTGCTGGACCGTCGAAAGAAGTTCACTCCCAGCCATCCACATGCCCAGCGGTTGAATGCTAGCTTGGCTAAATTGCTAGCGCTTCAACTGCTGCCTTTTCAGTTGGTAGACTCGGCCCCCTTCCGTGAGTTTGTGCAATGTGCGGTTCCTCAGTGGCAGGTTCCCAAACGCCACTTTTTCGCACGGAAGGCGATTCCGGCTCTCTACAGGCATGTGGAAGGCAATGTCTTGGCCTCGCTGGACAGGGCGGTCAGCGGTAAGGTGCATATTACCGCTGACTCATGATCCAGCAGGCATGGACAGGGACGTTACCTTTCTTTCACGGCCCATTGGGTCACTCTTTTGGCAGCTGGGAAGGATGCAGGACAAGGTGCAGTAGTGTTGGAGGTTGTTCCACCGCCACGCCTCCAAAATGCTTCTACTGGTTGTGACACACCTCTGTCCTCCACCCCCTCCTCTTCTTCTTCCTCCATGGCCTCTTCCTGTGGTTTGTCCTCGGAACCAGCGGTGCTCCGTAGGCGTTCAAGGGGCTACGCAAGTACGCAGGCAAAAAGATGCCATGCCGTGCTTGCGCTGATGTGTTTGGGGGACAGGAGCCACACTGGGGCAGAGGTCCTGTCTGCTCTGCAGGGGCAGGCCGAGAGGTGGTTGACGCCACGCCAGCTTAAGCCAGGAATGGTGGTTTGCGACAATGGCACCAACCTCCTCTCCGCCCTCCGACAGGGACAACTGACCCATGTGCCCTGTATGGCTCACGTCCTTAACCTGGTGGTGCAGCGGTTCTTGGGCAGGTACCCGGGCTTACAGGATGTCCTGAGGCAGGCCAGGAAAGTCTGTGTGCATTTCCGCAGATCTTATAATGCCAGTGCTCGCCTGGCTGAGCTGCAAAAGGAGTTGAACCTGCCCAAGAACCGCCTTATATGTGACATGCCCACCAGGTGGAACTCAACGTTGGCCATGCTGCAGCGGCTGCACACGCAGCAGAGGGCCATCAATGAGTACCTGTGCGACTATGGCACCAGGACAGGGTCAGGGGAGCTCGGTTTTTTTTCACCACGCCAGTGGGGCATGATCAGGGATGCATGCACTGTCCTGACACCATTTGAGGAGGCCACGAAGATGGTGAGCAGTGACAGTGCATGCATCAGTGACACTGTACCTCTTGTCCACCTGTTGGAGCACACGCTGCGTGGAATAATGGACAGGGCACTTGAGGCAGAACAGAGGCAGGAAGAGGAGGACTTCCTTGCCTCTCAAGGCCCCCTTTACCCAGACAGTGTTCCTTCTGTCCCACCCATCGCACAGGAAGAGGAGGAGGAGGAGGAGGAGGATTGTGTCAGCATGGAGGTGGAGGCTGGCACTCAGCATCATCAGCAGCAGTCTTTTAGGGATGATTTACAGTCCCAAGAAACCAGTGGACTTGTACGTGGCTGGGAGGAGGTGGCTGCGGATCATGTCGTCCTTAGTGACCCAGAGGACTCCGGACTGAATGCCTCAGCTAACCTACGCTGCATGGCCTCCCTGATCCTGCAAAGTCTGCGGAAGGATCCTCGTATTCTTCGGATCAAGGACAGGGACCATTACTGGCTGGCCACTCTCCTTGATCCACGGTACAAGGGTAAGGTTGCGGACCTTATCTTACCGTCGCAGAGGGAGCAGAGGATGAGACAACTCCGGGAGGCCTTGCAGAAAGGTCTGTGCAACGCGTTCCCAGAGACTGGGAGGTTACAAACTCCTGGTCCTGGACAACGAGTTGCTGAGGCTTCGGGCAGTCAAAGAAGGAGCGGTGGGGAAGGTGGCCGTCTGACCGATGCGTTCAGACAATTCTTTAGTCCGCAGCCCCAAAGTATGATCGGTTCCAGCAACCATCGCCAGCGTCTGATATACATGGTCCAGGAATACCTAGGGGCAAGGTCAGACTTGGACACCTTCCCCACCGAAAATCCTCTGGCTTACTGGGTCTTGAGGATGGATCACTGGCCAGAGCTTGCACAGTATGCAATTGAGCTACTGGCCTGTCCTGCATCCAGCGTTCTTTCAGAACGCACATTCAGTGCTGCTGGAGGATTTGTCACGGATCACAGGGTGCGCCTGTCCACCGACTCGGTTGATCGACTGACTTTTATCAAGATGAACCAGTCTTGGATCACCACCAGCTACCACACACCAATGCTGATATAACAGACTAATTGATTTTAAAATGTCACATCCCTTCAAGACTGATGCTGATGCTGAGTGCCTGTGCTGTTATGTTGACTGGCTATCCTCCTCCTCCTCCTCAATGATATGATTAATGATGATAGCTTGGAAGATCATTTTGGTTTATGGGTGACGCCACCAGTGGCTAAGGCCCAATTTTTCAGCCCCTGTTTAACAGGGGCGTGTAATTAAAATTTTGGATGCAATACTTTGCAACAGGCCTCATTGCTGTGCTCCAAGTACAGTATCTGTGAGGGGTTGCAGTGTTGTGCCACCAGTGCCTAAGGCCCAATTTTTCAGCCCCTGTTCAACAGGGGCATGCAATTATAATTATTGATCTAATAATTCACAGCAGGGCCCATTGCTGCGCCCACCAAGAGTAACTGTCAGGCCTTACAGTGTTGTGGCACCAGCACCACCATCACCACCACCACCACCACCACCAAAGGCCTAATTTTTCAGCCCCTGTTCAACAGGGGCATGCAATTATAATTATTGATCTAATAATTCACAGCAGGGCCCATTGCTGCGCCCACCAAGAGTAACTGTCAGGCCTTACAGTGTTGTGGCACCAGCACCACCATCACCACCACCACCACCACCAAAGGCCCAATTTTTCAGCCCCTGTTCAACAGGGGCATGCAATTATAATTATTGAACGAATAATTCACAGCAGGGCCCATTGCTGCGCCCACCAAGAGTAACTGTCAGGCCTTACAGTGTTGTGGCACCAGCACCACCATCAAAGGCCCAATTTTTAGTACCACTGATCAACAATTATATGTTATTACAATTCCTGATATAATAGTTGACAGCAGGGCGTTCCAGCGCCCACCAAGAGTAACTGTGAGTGCTTTCAGTGTTGTGCCAACACCAACACCTAAGGGGCCAATTTCTGCAGAGTATATACGGCAGGTCCCTACTTTCAAACATCCAACTTACAAACGACTACTACTTGCAAACGGAAGAAGACAACAGGAAGTGAGAGGAAATCTACCCCTTGGAAGGAAAATTCTCTCCTGTAAGAATTAATATGGGAGAATGGTGTCTCCTCTCTACTGATGCTTTATCACCAATCCTTGTTTCAATACAAACACCACATTTCAAAAACAGTTGTCATTGGGACGCAAAGTGAGGTGAAATGTTCTGAACAGGGGCACAGACAGCAAAAAAAATGTGACAGGGGTGATAACCGTTCCCTATGTTTTCCAAAAATCTAAAAAAAAGGAATTTGGCATGGAGCTACACTTAAACAATGCAGCTGTTCAAAATTACAAACAGATTCTACATAAGAACAAACCTACAGTCCCTGTCTTGTATGCACCGCCTGTATACGGCTGTTCAGAGTATATAGGGCCTTTTTTATTTTGTGTGCGGGGTTCCCCTTAATATCCATACAAGACCTAAAGGGGCTGGTAATGGGCTGGGGTAGGGGGGGGGGGTGATGGGGTAGCTATGCCATTTTTCCTAAAGATTTTCATCCATATTACCGGGACCAGACATTGCATTAAAGCCGCAAGCAGTTTTAAATGGCTTTTTTTCCTTTAGAAATGTTATTTTGTGCAGGGACAGTTCTAAACACGGGAAACACGTGGCACTTCACAGGCATACTTTAGACACCCCCCAGGTACAATATTTAAAGGAATATTTGACTTTTTTTTTTCACTTTATGCATCATTAAAATGACTGCTCCCGGAAAACGTCCGTTTTTAAAACTTCTTTTTGCATTGATACATGTCCCCTGGTGCAGAACCCGGGTTCCCAAACTCTGTTTCGGACAATAACATGGATAATAGTCGTTATAATTAGCACTTTAGAATCCGAACGTTCGCATCCATTGTATTTAATAGGATTCTAATGTTCGTGCGAACTTTCGGTCCGTTCGCGGGTTCTGGTGCGAACCGAACCCGGGGGTGTTCGGCTCATCACTAATCAGGATTAGGGATGAGCTTCGTGTTCGAGTCGAACATACGTTCGACTCGAACATCGGCTGTTCGATCGTTCGACGAAGATCGAACGATTTGGGCCGTTCGCGCCAAATTCGAGTGACGCGAATGGCCCACAATGCACTACGCCATCGCAGTGTCATCCAGGCGCTGTGATTGGCCAAGCATGCACTGTGACCCCGCATGCTTGGCCAATCACAGCGCCGGCAGCGAGGAGAGCAATGATTGGCCACAGGCAGGATGCCTGTGGCCAATTATTGCTGAGGGTGTTTAGTACACGCCCCACACTATAAAAGGCCGCCAGCACGGCGGCCTAGTGTAGTGTGTTCCGGAGCAGGGAAAGAGAAACATAGGCAGGGACAGTGACATTTATTTTTTTCTTGCTTAACCTGGATTCCTTTAGTTTAGGGAAAGAGAAGGATAGGTAGGGAGAGTGTCAGTGTGTTTTACTGTGCGAATCCTTGTTTCTAGGGACAGGGAAGGACAGTGAGGGAATTCTCCTTGTGCTATAGTGTGCTTTAAAAAAACATTTTTTCTAGGGACAGAAAACTATAGGTAGGGAGAGTGTCAGTGTGTTTTACTGTGCGAATCCTTGTTTCTAGGGACAGGGAAGGACAGTGAGGGAATTCTCCTTGTGCTATAGTGTGCTTTAAAAAAACTTTTTTTCTAGGGACAGAAAACTATAGGTAGGGAGAGTGTCAGTTTCTTTCACTGTGATAATCCTTGTTTCTAGGGACAAAGAAGGAAAGTGAGTGAAATTCTCCTTGTGCTATAGTGTGCTTTAAAAAAACATTTTTTCTAGGGACAGAAAACTATAGGTAGGGAGAGTGTCAGTGTCTTTTACTGTGCGAATCCTTGTTTCTAGGGACAGGGAAGGACAGTGAGGGAATTCTCCTTGTGCTATAGTGTGCTTTAAAAAAACATTTTTTTCTAGGGACAGAAAACTATAGGAAGGAAGAGTGTCAGTTTCTTTCACTGTGATAAACCTTGTTTCTAGGGACAAAGAAGGAAAGTGAGTGAAATTCTCCTTGTGCAATAGTGTGCTTTAAAAAAACATTTTTTCTAGGGACAGAAAACTATAGGTAGGGAGAGTGTCAGTGTCTTTTACTGTGCGAATCCTTGTTTCTAGGGACAGGGAAGGACAGTGACGGAATTCTCCTTGTGCTATAGTGTGCTTTAAAAAAACATTTTTTTTCTAGGGACAGAAAACTATAGGAAGGAAGAGTGTCAGTTTCTTTCACTGTGATAAACCTTGTTTCTAGGGACAAAGAAGGAAAGTGAGTGAAATTCTCCTTGTGCTATAGTGTGCTTTAAAAAAACATTTTTTCTAGGGACAGAAAACTATAGGTAGGGAGAGTGTCAGTGTCTTTTACTGTGCGAATCCTTGTTTCTAGGGACAGGGAAGGACAGTGAGGGAATTCTCCTTGTGCTATAGTGTGCTTTAAAAAAACATTTTTTCTAGGGACAGAAAACTATAGGTAGGGAGAGTGTCAGTGTGTTTTACTGTGCGAATCCTTGTTTCTAGGGACAGGGAAGGACAGTGAGGGTATTCTCCTTGTGCTATAGTGTGCTTTAAAAAAACATTTTTTCTAGGGACAGAAAACTATAGGTAGGGAGAGTGTCAGTGTCTTTTACTGTGCGAATCCTTGTTTCTCGGGACAGGGAAGGACAGTGAGGGAATTCTCCTTGTGCTATAGTGTGCTTTAAAAAAACATTTTTTTCTAGGGACAGAAAACTATAGGAAGGAAGAGTGTCAGTTTCTTTCACTGTGATAAACCTTGTTTCTAGGGACAAAGAAGGAAAGTGAGTGAAATTCTCCTTGTGCTATAGTGTGCTTTAAAAAAACATTTTTTCTAGAGACAGAAAACTATAGGTAGGGAGAGTGTCAGTGTCTTTTACTGTGCAAATCCTTGTTTCTAGGGACAGGGAAGGACAGTGAGGGAATTCTCCTTGTGCTATAGTGTGCTTTAAAAAAACATTTTTTCTAGGGACAGAAAACTATAGGTAGGGAGAGTGTCAGTGTCTTTTACTGTGCGAATCCTTGTTTCTAGGGACAGGGAAGGACAGTGAGGGAATTCTCCTTGTGCTATAGTGTGCTTTAAAAAAACATTTTTTCTAGGGACAGAAAACTATAGGTAGGGAGAGTGTCAGTGTCTTTTACTGTGTGAATCCTTGTTTCTAGGGACAGGGAAGGACAGTGAGGGAATTCTCCTTGTGCTATAGTGTGCTTTAAAAAAACATTTTTTTCTAGGGACAGAAAACTATAGGAAGGAAGAGTGTCAGTTTCTTTCACTGTGATAAACCTTGTTTCTAGGGACAAAGAAGGAAAGTGAGTGAAATTCTCCTTGTGCAATAGTGTGCTTTAAAAAAACATTTTTTCTAGAGACAGAAAACTATAGGTAGGGAGAGTGTCAGTGTCTTTTACTGTGCGAATCCTTGTTTATAGGGACAGGGAAGGACAGTGAGGGAATTCTCCTTGTGCTATAGTGTGCTTTAAAAAAACATTTTTTCTAGGGACAGAAAACTATAGGTAGGGAGAGTGTCAGTGTCTTTTACTGTGCGAATCCTTGTTTCTAGGGACAGGGAAGGACAGTGAGGGAATTCTCCTTGTGCTATAGTGTGCTTTAAAAAAACATTTTTTCTAGGGACAGAAAACTATAGGTAGGGAGAGTGTCAGTGTCTTTTACTGTGCGAATCCTTGTTTCTAGGGACAGGGAAGGACAGTGAGGGAAATCTCCTTGTGCTATAGTGTGCTTTAAAAAAACATTTTTTTCTAGGGACAGAAAACTATAGGAAGGAAGAGTGTCAGTTTCTTTCACTGTGATAAACCTTGTTTCTAGGGACAAAGAAGGAAAGTGAGTGAAATTCTCCTTGTGCAATAGTGTGCTTTAAAAAAACATTTTTTCTAGGGACAGAAAACTATAGGTAGGGAGAGTGTCAGTGTCTTTTACTGTGCGAATCCTTGTTTCTAGGGACAGGGAAGGACAGTGAGGGAATTCTCCTTGTGCTATAGTGTGCTTTAAAAAAACATTTTTTCTAGGGACAGAAAACTATAGGTAGGGAGAGTGTCAGTGTCTTTTACTGTGCGAATCCTTGTTTCTAGGGACAGGGAAGGACAGTGAGGGAATTCTCCTTGTGCTATAGTGTGCTTTAAAAAAACATTTTTTCTAGGGACAGAAAACTATAGGTAGGGAGAGTGTCAGTGTCTTTTACTGTGCGAATCCTTGTTTCTAGGGACAGGGAAGGACAGTGAGGGAATTCTCCTTGTGCTATAGTGTGCTTTAAAAAAACATTTTTTCTAGGGACAGAAAACTATAGGTAGGGAGAGTGTCAGTGTCTTTTACTGTGCGAATCCTTGTTTCTAGGGACAGGGAAGGACATTGAGGGAATTCTCCTTGTGCTATAGTGTGCTTTAAAAAAACATTTTTTCTAGGGACAGAAAACTATAGGTAGGGAGAGTGTCAGTGTCTTTTACTGTGCGAATCCTTGTTTCTAGGGACAGGGAAGGACAGTGAGGGAATTCTCCTTGTGCTATAGTGTGCTTTAAAAAAACATTTTTTCTAGGGACAGAAAACTATAGGTAGGGAGAGTGTCAGTGTCTTTTACTGTGCGAATCCTTGTTTCTAGGGACAGGGAAGGACAGTCAGGGAATTCTCCTTGTGCTATAGTGTGCTTTAAAAAAACATTTTTTCTAGGGACAGAAAACTATAGGTAGGGAGAGTGTCAGTGTCTTTTACTGTGCGAATCCTTGTTTCTAGGGACAGGGAAGGACAGTGAGGGAATTCTCCTTGTGCTATAGTGTGCTTTAAAAAAAACATTTTTTCTAGGGACAGAAAACTATAGGTAGGGAGAGTGTCAGTGTCTTTTACTGTGCGAATCCTTGTTTCTAGGGACAGGGAAGGACAGTGAGGGAATTCTCCTTGTGCTATAGTGTGCTTTAAAAAAAAAATTTTTCTAGGGACAGAAAACTATAGGTAGGGAGAGTGTCAGTGTCTTTTACTGTGCGAATCCTTGTTTCTAGGGACAGGGAAGGACAGTGAGGGAATTCTCCTTGTGCTATAGTGTGCTTTAAAAAAACATTTTTTTCTAGGGACAGAAAATTATAGGAAGGAAGAGTGTCAGTTTCTTTCACTGTGATAATCCTTGTTTCTAGGGACAAAGAAGGAAAGTGAGTGAAATTCTCCTTGTGCTATAGTGTGCTTTAAAAAAACATTTTTTCTAGGGACAGAAAACTATAGGTAGGGAGAGTGTCAGTGTCTTTTACTGTGCGAATCCTTGTTTCTAGGGACAGGGAAGGACAGTGAGGGAATTCTCCTTGTGCTATAGTGTGCTTTAAAAAAACATTTTTTTCTAGGGACAGAAAACTATAGGAAGGAAGAGTGTCAGTTTCTTTCACTGTGATAAACCTTGTTTCTAGGGACAAAGAAGGAAAGTGAGTGAAATTCTCCTTGTGCTATAGTGTGCTTTAAAAAACATTTTTTCTAGGGACAGAAAACTATAGGTAGGGAGAGTGTCAGTGTCTTTTACTGTGCGAATCCTTGTTTCTAGGGACAGGGAAGGACAGTGAGGGAATTCTCCTTGTGCTATAGTGTGCTTTAAAAAAACATTTTTTCTAGGGACAGAAAACTATAGGTAGGGAGAGTGTCAGTGTCTTTTACTGTGCGAATCCTTGTTTCTAGGGACAGGGAAGGACAGTGAGGGAATTCTCCTTGTGCTATAGTGTGCTTTAAAAAAACATTTTTTCTAGGGACAGAAAACTATAGGTAGGGAGAGTGTCAGTGTCTTTTACTGTGCGAATCCTTGTTTCTAGGGACAGGGAAGGACAGTGAGGGAATTCTCCTTGTGCTATAGTGTGGTTTAAAAAAAACATTTTTTTCTAGGGACAGAAAATTATAGGAAGGAAGAGTGTCAGTTTCTTTCACTGTGATAATCCTTGTTTCTAGGGACAAAGAAGGAAAGTGAGTGAAATTCTCCTTGTGCTATAGTGTGCTTTAAAAAAACATTTTTTCTAGGGACAGAAAACTATAGGTAGGGAGAGTGTCAGTGTCTTTTACTGTGCGAATCCTTGTTTCTATGGACAGGGAAGGACAGTGAGGGAATTCTCCTTGTGCTATAGTGTGCTTTAAAAAAACATTTTTTTCTAGGGACAGAAAACTATAGGAAGGAAGAGTGTCAGTTTCTTTCACTGTGATAAACCTTGTTTCTAGGGACAAAGAAGGAAAGTGAGTGAAATTCTCCTTGTGCTATAGTGTGCTTTAAAAAAACATTTTTTCTAGGGACAGAAAACTATAGGTAGGGAGAGTGTCAGTGTCTTTTACTGTGCGAATCCTTGTTTCTAGGGACAGGGAAGGACAGTGAGGGAATTCTCCTTGTGCTATAGTGTGCTTTAAAAAAACATTTTTTCTAGGGACAGAAAACTATAGGTAGGGAGAGTGTCAGTGTGTTTTACTGTGCGAATCCTTGTTTCTAGGGACAGGGAAGGACAGTGAGGGAATTCTCCTTGTGCTATAGTGTGCTTTAAAAAAACATTTTTTCTAGGGACAGAAAACTATAGGTAGGGAGAGTGTCAGTGTCTTTTACTGTGCGAATCCTTGTTTCTCGGGACAGGGAAGGACAGTGAGGGAATTCTCCTTGTGCTATAGTGTGCTTTAAAAAAACATTTTTTTTCTAGGGACAGAAAACTATAGGAAGGAAGAGTGTCAGTTTCTTTCACTGTGATAAACCTTGTTTCTAGGGACAAAGAAGGAAAGTGAGTGAAATTCTCCTTGTGCTATAGTGTGCTTTAAAAAAACATTTTTTCTAGAGACAGAAAACTATAGGTAGGGAGAGTGTCAGTGTCTTTTACTGTGCGAATCCTTGTTTCTAGGGACAGGGAAGGACAGTGAGGGAATTCTCCTTGTGCTATAGTGTGCTTTAAAAAAACATTTTTTCTAGGGACAGAAAACTATAGGTAGGGAGAGTGTCAGTGTCTTTTACTGTGCGAATCCTTGTTTCTAGGGACAGGGAAGGACAGTGAGGGAATTCTCCTTGTGCTATAGTGTGCTTTAAAAAAACATTTTTTCTAGGGACAGAAAACTATAGGTAGGGAGAGTGTCAGTGTCTTTTACTGTGCGAATCCTTGTTTCTAGGGACAGGGAAGGACAGTGAGGGAATTCTCCTTGTGCTATAGTGTGCTTTAAAAAAACATTTTTTTCTAGGGACAGAAAACTATAGGAAGGAAGAGTGTCAGTTTCTTTCACTGTGATAAACCTTGTTTCTAGGGACAAAGAAGGAAAGTGAGTGAAATTCTCCTTGTGCAATAGTGTGCTTTAAAAAAACATTTTTTCTAGAGACAGAAAACTATAGGTAGGGAGAGTGTCAGTGTCTTTTACTGTGCGAATCCTTGTTTCTAGGGACAGGGAAGGACAGTGAGGGAATTCTCCTTGTGCTATAGTGTGCTTTAAAAAAACATTTTTTCTAGGGACAGAAAACTATAGGTAGGGAGAGTGTCAGTGTCTTTTACTGTGCGAATCCTTGTTTCTAGGGACAGGGAAGGACAGTGAGGGAAATCTCCTTGTGCTATAGTGTGCTTTAAAAAAACATTTTTTTCTAGGGACAGAAAACTATAGGAAGGAAGAGTGTCAGTTTCTTTCACTGTGATAAACCTTGTTTCTAGGGACAAAGAAGGAAAGTGAGTGAAATTCTCCTTGTGCAATAGTGTGCTTTAAAAAAACATTTTTTCTAGGGACAGAAAACTATAGGTAGGGAGAGTGTCAGTGTCTTTTACTGTGCGAATCCTTGTTTCTAGGGACAGGGAAGGACAGTGAGGGAATTCTCCTTGTGCTATAGTGTGCTTTAAAAAAACATTTTTTCTAGGGACAGAAAACTATAGGTAGGGAGAGTGTCAGTGTCTTTTACTGTGCGAATCCTTGTTTCTAGGGACAGGGAAGGACAGTGAGGGAATTCTCCTTGTGCTATAGTGTGCTTTAAAAAAACATTTTTTCTAGGGACAGAAAACTATAGGTAGGGAGAGTGTCAGTGTCTTTTACTGTGCGAATCCTTGTTTCTAGGGACAGGGAAGGACAGTGAGGGAATTCTCCTTGTGCTATAGTGTGCTTTAAAAAAACATTTTTTCTAGGGACAGAAAACTATAGGTAGGGAGAGTGTCAGTGTCTTTTACTGTGCGAATCCTTGTTTCTAGGGACAGGGAAGGACAGTGAGGGAATTCTCCTTGTGCTATAGTGTGCTTTAAAAAAACATTTTTTCTAGGGACAGAAAACTATAGGTAGGGAGAGTGTCAGTGTCTTTTACTGTGCGAATCCTTGTTTCTAGGGACAGGGAAGGACAGTCAGGGAATTCTCCTTGTGCTATAGTGTGCTTTAAAAAAACATTTTTTCTAGGGACAGAAAACTATAGGTAGGGAGAGTGTCAGTGTCTTTTACTGTGCGAATCCTTGTTTCTAGGGACAGGGAAGGACAGTGAGGGAATTCTCCTTGTGCTATAGTGTGCTTTAAAAAAACATTTTTTCTAGGGACAGAAAACTATAGGTAGGGAGAGTGTCAGTGTCTTTTACTGTGCGAATCCTTGTTTCTAGGGACAGGGAAGGACAGTGAGGGAATTCTCCTTGTGCTATAGTGTGCTTTAAAAAAACATTTTTTCTAGGGACAGAAAACTATAGGTAGGGAGAGTGTCAGTGTCTTTTACTGTGCGAATCCTTGTTTCTAGGGACAGGGAAGGACAGTGAGGGAATTCTCCTTGTGCTATAGTGTGCTTTAAAAAAACATTTTTTTCTAGGGACAGAAAATTATAGGAAGGAAGAGTGTCAGTTTCTTTCACTGTGATAATCCTTGTTTCTAGGGACAAAGAAGGAAAGTGAGTGAAATTCTCCTTGTGCTATAGTGTGCTTTAAAAAAACATTTTTTCTAGGGACAGAAAACTATAGGTAGGGAGAGTGTCAGTGTCTTTTACTGTGCGAATCCTTGTTTCTATGGACAGGGAAGGACAGTGAGGGAATTCTCCTTGTGCTATAGTGTGCTTTAAAAAAACATTTTTTTCTAGGGACAGAAAACTATAGGAAGGAAGAGTGTCAGTTTCTTTCACTGTGATAAACCTTGTTTCTAGGGACAAAGAAGGAAAGTGAGTGAAATTCTCCTTGTGCTATAGTGTGCTTTAAAAAAACATTTTTTCTAGGGACAGAAAACTATAGGTAGGGAGAGTGTCAGTGTCTTTTACTGTGCGAATCCTTGTTTCTAGGGACAGGGAAGGACAGTGAGGGAATTCTCCTTGTGCTATAGTGTGCTTTAAAAAAACATTTTTTCTAGGGACAGAAAACTATAGGTAGGGAGAGTGTCAGTGTCTTTTACTGTGCGAATCCTTGTTTCTAGGGACAGGGAAGGACAGTGAGGGAATTCTCCTTGTGCTATAGTGTGCTTTAAAAAAACATTTTTTCTAGGGACAGAAAATTATAGGTAGGGAGAGTGTCAGTGTCTTTTACTGTGCGAATCCTTGTTTCTAGGGACAGGGAAGGACAGTGAGGGAATTCTCCTTGTGCTATAGTGTGCTTTAAAAAAACATTTTTTCTAGGGACAGAAAACTATAGGTAGGGAGAGTGTCAGTGTCTTTTACTGTGCGAATCCTTGTTTCTAGGGACAGGGAAGGACAGTGAGGGAATTCTCCTTGTGCTATAGTGTGCTTTAAAAAAACATTTTTTCTAGGGACAGAAAACTATAGGTAGGGAGAGTGTCAGTGTCTTTTACTGTGCGAATCCTTGTTTCTAGGGACAGGGAAGGACAGTGAGGGAATTCTCCTTGTGCTATAGTGTGCTTTAAAAAAACATTTTTTCTAGGGACAGAAAACTATAGGTAGGGAGAGTGTCAGTGTCTTTTACTGTGCGAATCCTTGTTTCTAGGGACAGGGAAGGACAGTGAGGGAATTCTCCTTGTGCTATAGTGTGCTTTAAAAAAACTTTTTTTTCTAGGGACAGAAAACTATAGGAAGGAAGAGTGTCAGTTTCTTTCACTGTGATAAACCTTGTTTCTAGGGACAAAGAAGGAAAGTGAGTGAAATTCTCCTTGTGCTATAGTGTGCTTTAAAAAAAAAAAATTTCTAGGGACAGAAAACTATAGGTAGGGAGAGTGTCAGTGTCTTTTACTGTGCGAATCCTTGTTTCTAGGGACAGGGAAGGACAGTGAGGGAATTCTCCTTGTGCTATAGTGTGCTTTAAAAAAACATTTTTTTCTAGGGACAGAAAACTATAGGAAGGAAGAGTGTCAGTTGCTTTCACTGTGATAATCCTTGTTTCTAGGGACAAAGAAGGAAAGTGAGTGAAATTCTCCTTGTGCTATAGTGTGCTTTAAAAAAACATTTTTTCTAGGGACAGAAAACTATAGGTAGGGAGAGTGTCAGTGTCTTTTACTGTGCGAATCCTTGTTTCTAGGGACAGGGAAGGACAGTGAGGGAATTCTCCTTGTGCTATAGTGTGCTTTAAAAAAACATTTTTTTCTAGGGACAGAAAACTATAGGAAGGAAGAGTGTCAGTTTCTTTCACTGTGATAAACCTTGTTTCTAGGGACAAAGAAGGAAAGTGAGTGAAATTCTCCTTGTGCTATAGTGTGCTTTAAAAAACATTTTTTCTAGGGACAGAAAACTATAGGTAGGGAGAGTGTCAGTGTCTTTTACTGTGCGAATCCTTGTTTCTAGGGACAGGGAAGGACAGTGAGGGAATTCTCCTTGTGCTATAGTGTGCTTTAAAAAAACATTTTTTCTAGGGACAGAAAACTATAGGTAGGGAGAGTGTCAGTGTCTTTTACTGTGCGAATCCTTGTTTCTAGGGACAGGGAAGGACAGTGAGGGAATTCTCCTTGTGCTATAGTGTGCTTTAAAAAAACATTTTTTCTAGGGACAGAAAACTATAGGTAGGGAGAGTGTCAGTGTGTTTTACTGTGCGAATCCTTGTTTCTAGGGACAGGGAAGGACAGTGAGGGAATTCTCCTTGTGCTATAGTGTGCTAAAGCATTCCTCATCAACCATCTTTGAAATCCTTGTTTTTTTGGACAGTCAGGGAAATTGTCGTTGTGCTATTCTGTGCAAAAGCAATCATCCTCAACCATATTTAGAAATCCTTAAGTAAAGGGACAGAGAAGGACACCTGAAGGTAGCCCTTATTGCTTTTTTCCCATCTCCCTGCAGGCCATCTATTAGAATGTCTGGAAGGCAAACAAGGAGAGGCAGACAGTCAGGAGGCAATAAAAGAGGGCAAGCAGGCTCTGTGTCTGGGGGCAACAGTGCTGGTCGTGGACGCGGTGCATTGTCATCAGCACATGGCCATGGGACACGCTTGTCCTTCTTTTCGGCAGCTGGACATGTTGAGCCACATCATGCCGAAGACTTGGTAGAGTGGATGACCAAGCCCTCCTCCTCCTCCTCATCCTCTCTCACCCAGGCTCAGGGTACTGGAAAAGCAGCTGCCAAAGCGTCCTCTTCCCTGGTATCAATGTCAGACTCATCATCAGTCACTCCTTCCCTAGACCCACCATGTCCTCCTCCTGAGGAGTCCCCCAAACTGTTTGAGCACAGTGTTGGGTACATGCTCCAGGAGGATGCCCAGCGTTTCGAAGGGTCTGATGATGAAACCCAGCTAGAGGAAGGCAGTAGCGTGAGAGCAGACAGAGGGGATGCTCAAGAAGGACACCAATCTGGCAGTCATGTTCCAGCAGCTGCAGCATACTGCCAGATTGGCTCCAGTGATGAGGAGGGAGGTGATGATGAGGTCACTGACTCCACGTGGGTGCCTAATAGGAGAGAGGAGGAGGAGGAGGATGAGGAGGAGGCACATCTCCAACGAGGCAGGATGCCCTTTGGTGGCCAGCGTAAGGGCAGTACACCGACGGAATCACACCGCAGAGCTCCGCCTGTGCAGGGCGCTGCCTCTGCCCGTCATTCAAAAAGTTCTTTGGTGTGGGCCTTTTTTGAGGCTAGTGCATCAGATCGCACAGCTGCTGTTTGCAACATATGTCTCAAGCGTATATCGCGTGGCCTAAACATCAGCCGCTTGGGTACCACATGCCTGACCAGACATATGTTGACCTGCCATGCAGCTCGTTGGCAAGCCTACCTCAAAGACCCACACCAAAGAACAAAGCGGACCTCTCCTTGCACCGCATCAGCTGGGATCTCCAACCCCACTATAACTTCAGTCCTCTCTGAAACATGCACTGAGAGGAATGAAGGTGTAGAATTAGGTGTGTCACAGCCAAGTACTTGCGGCCACTCTGCTAGCAGTACACCGACGTCCGATTCTAGCAGGCAAATTTCCCTGCCCCAGCTGCTGGACCGTCAAAAGAAGTTCACTCCCAGCCATCCACATGCCCAGCGGTTGAATGCTAGCTTGGCTAAATTGCTAGCACTTCAACTGCTGCCTTTTCAGTTGGTAGACTCGGCCCCCTTCCGTGAGTTTGTGCAATGTGCGGTTCCTCAGTGGCAGGTTCCCAAACGCCACTTTTTCTCACGGAAGGCTATTCCGGCTCTCTACCGGCATGTGGAAGGCAATGTCTTGGCCTCGCTGGACAGGGCGGTCAGCGGTAAGGTGCATATTACCGCTGACTCATGGTCCAGCAGGCATGGACAGGGACGTTACCATTCTTTCACGGCCCATTGGGTCACTCTTTTGGCAGCTGGGAAGGATGCAGGACAAGGTGCAGTAGTGTTGGAGGTTGTTCCACCGCCACGCCTCCAAAATGCTACTACTGGTTGTGACACACCTCTCTCCTCCACCCCCTCCTCTTCTTCTTCCTCCATGGCCTCTTCCTGTGGTTTGTCCTCGGAACCAGCGGTGCTCCGTAGGCGTTCAAGGGGCTACGCAAGTACGCAGGCAAAAAGATGCCATGCCGTGCTTGCGCTGGTGTGTTTGGGGGACAGAAGCCACACTGGGGCAGAGGTCCTGTCTGCTCTGCAGGGCCAGGCCGAGAGGTGGTTGACGCCACGCCAGCTTAAGCCAGGAATGGTGGTTTGCGACAATGGCACCAACCTCCTCTCCGCCCTCCGACAGGGACAACTGACCCATGTGCCCTGTGTGGCTCACGTCCTTAACCTGGTGGTGCAGCGGTTCTTGGGCAGGTACCCGGGCTTACAGGATGTCCTGAGGCAGGCCAGGAAAGTCTGTGTGCATTTCCGCAGATCTTATAATGCCAGTGCTCGCCTGGCTGAGCTGCAAAAGGAGTTGAACCTGCCCAAGAACCGCCTTATATGTGACATGCCCACCAGGTGGAACTCAACGTTGGCCATGCTGCAGCGGCTGCACACGCAGCAGAGGGCCATCAATGAGTACCTGTGCCACTACGGCACCAGGACAGGGTCAGGGGAGCTTGGTTTTTTTTCTCCACGCCAGTGGGGCATGATCAGGGATGCATGCACTGTCCTGGCACCATTTGAGGAGGCCACGAGGATGGTGAGCAGTGACAGTGCATGCATCAGTGACACTGTACCTCTTGTCCACCTGTTGGAGCACACGCTGCGTGGAATAATGGACAGGGCACTTGAGGCAGAACAGAGGCAGGAAGAGGAGGACTTCCTTGCCTCTCAAGGCCCCCTTTACCCAGACAGTGTTCCTTCTGTCCCACCCATCGCACAGGAAGAGGACGAGGAGGAGGAGGAGGAGGATTGTGTCAGCATGGAGGTGGAGGCTGGCACTCAGCATCATCAGCAGCAGTCTTTTAGGGATGATTTACAGTCCCAAGAAACCAGTGGACTTGTACGTGGCTGGGAGGAGGTGGCTGCGGATCATGTCGTCCTTAGTGACCCAGAGGACTCCGGAGCGAATGCCTCAGCAAACCTACGCTGCATGGCCTCCCTGATCCTGCAAAGTCTGCGGAAGGATCCTCGTATTCTTCGGATCAAGGAGAGGGACCATTACTGGCTGGCCACTCTCCTTGATCCACGGTACAAGGGTAAGGTTGCGGACCTTATGTTACCGTCGCAGAGGGAGCAGAGGATGAGACAACTCCGGGAGGCCTTGCAGAAAGGTCTGTGCAACGCGTTCCCAGAGACTGGGAGGTTACAAACTCCTGGTCCTGGACAACGAGTTGCTGAGGCTTCGGCCAGTCAAAGAAGGAGCGGTGGGGAAGGTGGCCGTCTGACCGATGCGTTCAGACAATTCTTTAGTCCGCAGCCCCAAAGTATGATCGGTTCCAGCAACCATCGCCAGCGTCTGATAAACATGGTGCAGGAATATCTAGGGGCAAGGTCAGACTTGGACACCTTCCCCACCGAAAATCCTCTGGCTTACTGGGTCTTGAGGGTGGATCACTGGCCAGAGCTTGCACAGTATGCAATTGAGCTACTGGCCTGTCCTGCATCCAGCGTTCTTTCGGAACGCACATTCAGTGCTGCTGGAGGATTTGTCACGGATCACAGGGTGCGCCTGTCCACCGACTCGGTTGATCGACTGACTTTCATCAAGATGAACCAGTCTTGGATCACCACCAGCTACCACACACCTGATGCTGATATAACAGACTAATTGATTTTAACATGTCACATCCCTTCAAGACTGATGCTGATGCTGAGTGCCTGTGCTGTTATGTTGACTGGCTATCCTCCTCCTCCGAGTCCTCAATGATACGATTGATGATGATAGCTTGGAAGATCATTTTTGTTTATGGGTGCCGCCACCAGTGGCTAAGGCCCAATTTTTCAGCCCCTGTTTTACAGGGGCGTGTAATTACAATTTTTTTAGCAATAATTTGCCATAGGGCTCATTGCTGTGCTCCAAGTACAGTATCTGTGAGGGGTTGGAGTGTTGTGGCACCAGTGCCTAAGGCCCAATTTTTCAGCCCCTGTTTAACAGGGGCGTGTCATTACAATTTTTGAAGCAATACTTTGCAACAGGGCTCATTGCTGTGCTCCAAGTACAGTATCTGTGAGGGGTTGTAGTGTTGTGCCACCAGTGCCTAAGGCCCAATTTTTCAGCCCCTGTTCAACAGGGGCATGCAATTACAATTCTTGATCTAATAATTCACAGCAGGGTCCATTGCTGCACCCACCAAGAGTAACTCTGAGGGCTTACAGTCTTGTGGCAACGCCACCACCACCACCACCACGAAAGGCCCAATTTTTCAGCCCCTGTTCAAAAGGGGCATGTAATTACAATTCTTGATCTAATAATTCACAGCAGGGCCCATTGCTGCACCCACCAAGAGTAACTGTCAGGGCTTACAGTGTTGTGGCACCAGCACCACCATCAAAGGCCCAATTTTTACTACCACTGTTCAACAATTATATGTAATTAAAATTCCTGATATAATAGTTGACAGCAGGGCGTTCCAGCACCAACCAAGAGTAACTGTGAGTGCTTACAGTGTTGTGCCAACACCAACAACTAAGGGGCCTATTTCTGCAGAGTATATACGGCAGGTCCCTACTTTCAAACATCCAACTTACAAACGACTCCTACTTGCAAACGCAAGAAGACAACAGGAAGTGAGAGGAAATCTACCACTAGGAAGGAAAATTCTCTCCTGTAAGAATAAATATGGGAGAAAGGTGTCTCCTCTGTACTGATGCTTTATCAGCAATCCTTGTTTCAAGAAAAACACCACATTTCAAAAACAGTTGTCATTGGGACGGAAAGTGAGGTGAAATGTTCAGGGGCACAGACAGCAAAACAAATGTTACAGGGGTGATAACCCTTACCTATGTTTTCCAAAAAGTTTAAAAATAGATTTTTGGGCTGGAGCTACACTTCAACAATGTACCTGTTCAAAATTACAAACAGATTCTACATAAGAACAAACCTACAGTCCCTGTCTTGTATGCACCGCCTGTATACGGCTGTTCAGAGTATATAGGGCCTTTTTTATTTTATGTGCGGGGTTCCCCTTAATATCCATACAAGACCCAAAGGGGCTGGTAATGGGCTGGGGTGGGGGGGGGGGGGTCATGGGGTAGCTATGCCATTTTTCTTAAAGATTTTCATCCATATTACCGGGACCAGACATTACATTAAAGCCGCAAGCAGTTTTAAATGGCTTTTTTTCCTTTAGAAATGTAATTTTGTGCAGGGACAGTTCTAAACACGGGAAACACGTGGCACTTCACAGGCATACTTTAGACACCCCCCAGGTACGATATTTAAAGGAATATTTGACTTTTTTTTTTCACTTTATGCATCATTAAAATGACTGCTCCCGAAAAACGACCGTTTTTAAAACTTCTTTTTGCATTGATACATGTCCCCTGGTGCACAACCCGGGTTCCCAAACCCTTTTTAGGACAATAACATGCATAATAGTTGTTATAATTAGCACTTTAGAATTCGAACGTTCGCATCCATTGTATTTAATAGGGTTCTAATGTTCGTACGAACTTTCGGTCCGTTCGCGGGTTCTGGTGCGAACCGAACCCGGGGGTGTTCGGCTCATCACTAATCAGGATCATCCCTATTAAAGAATCTTATACCAAGAAAACATCTCATTATATTTTATATATGATTATTATACTGATAACAATTCAAAGAGAAGTATGAGATTTGCTTCTTTTTCTGAATCATACTTACCTAGCCGTCATCCTCCGTCTCTAACACTGAAATCCGAGTGATCAAACACCGCCGATTGCTCGGTACTCACAGCAACCTGAAGCTCAATGAGAGGCTGAGCTGGGTGCCAGTTCATTTCATAGAAAGGGGGGGATTCCGGCGCTCCTAGCGATATGATGCCTTTAAAATGAATGTAATAGTGGCTCTAATGGCACTTCTAAGTCAATCTGTATATTAAAAAACAAGAGGAGGCAGCCATCCTCAGAGGGTGTCCATGTCCTCTGTCAGCAAGAAGTGTAAAAAAGAAGGGGGTGGAGGCGCCAACTAAATTAATCCTACTGTAATCATTAATCATTAATGTAAGTATAGTATATATACTTACAGGTTCAATTGAAAATGATGTCCATCGAGGATGGGGGTGTTCTGAGGTCTGTTGGTGCCGCTCTGCTGGCTCTGGCAAAGTTCCCCTCGGCCGTGAGGTGTAGGAGATGTAGATTTCCGTTTGCACAGGCTTCTCTGCGTTGTCACATGACAGGAAGCTCCATGCTCACCAGTCTGGAATGCGGAACTGATGTCATACAGCAGGGCGGTCCTCCAAACATAGAGTGGAATGTTTCACAGGCTACGCGCTCGGGGCTCACAGCTCTTTCTACTGACCAGCAGGGGCAGACGCCATTTGGCGTGAGGCAATTCCAGGGGGACCCCAGGGCGTTCAGGGGGACCTCTGGTCCAGTGAGTGTGCCTCGTGGCCCGCATGGCACGAGGTGCACTAGAGTGCTTAGGCCTTGGGCACCTTCAGCCCAAGGCCCTGTTGCTGCATTGTAGGCCCAGCTCCTCTGACTAGGGCCTACGCTTCAGAGGAGGATCCCAGGCTGCCCGTTTTAGGGGGCCCATCTTTAGGAAAGGAGTTCCAGGGGAAGATCAGTCCCGGCGGAGATAGCGACGGTACTGCTGTCTCAGGGAGAGGCCTGGAGGCCTATCTAAAGGGGGATCCATCATCTCTGACGTCCGTGCTCCATCCCGGCTGCTAGGACTGCTCTCATAGGGACTATCCGGGTGAGCAATACCCACTCAGGCTTGAGTGGCAACGAGTGCCTGAACCTTCCCCCATGTCTTTCAACTTTTCTACTCTTGCTTTTTTTCACGTTAACTCAAAGTGCAGAAAAATAATAAAGCCTTGCTGATTGGGTTTTACTCATGTGTGGACATTGGCCTTATTCCAAGGAGACATTGGTGTACCTAAACAACGGAGCTAAAGGATCCACTCGTGGGAGGTATTTTGCTGCAGACCCAAAGTAACAAAACCAGTAGATCCCATTAACAAATAGGGGTCTGCGGGTGTGTGGAGACCGCGTGAGGAAGCTACACGTGTTTGGGTTCCCGCTTGCCGTGTGCTACGTCTGTCTCTGTGTTAACGATATTGGCTTATTCTCGACTAGCTTGTCCTTTGTTTATCCTTGTCTGCTTGCCGCCCTGACCTTGGCTTATCTCCTCACTATCTCTTGTATCCTGAGCTGCTGCTTCCCCTCTATCCTCTATATCCTACGGAGTGTGAGCTAGGGGACTCTGGGGGCCGCGACCTGGATCCAGCTGCAGCTTAGGCCAGCCTCACCACTAGAGGCTCTGGTGAACACCTGCTGGATCTTAGACTCAGCGCCCTGGGGAATCTTGGGCTCTAGCTCCCTGTGGGATCCCTGTTGTGCTCCAGTGGATCTGCCTTCCTTAACCATCCAGTGTTCCACCCGCAGCAGTCAGCCATAGGATTCACTACCTTGTGGTGCACTCCTGAACTACGGTGTGCATCTGTCATCTGGCAACTCAGGTGACCTGACAGTTTGATCAGCCATGGACCCGGCTGACATGCCGCTTCTCGCAGATGATCCATTGCAGGGCATAGTCCGCAGACTTGAGACCCAGGAATCGAATCAGACTCAGGTGATGCGATTCCTCCAGGATCTGGCTTCCAGCTTCGAGCAGCTCCAGGTCTCCTTGGGAACCCCGAATCAGCAACCTCAAGTACAACCAGCGGCTGCACCGCAGCCACACACTCACTACAACTGCCAGCTCCATCCCGTTTCTCTGGGGACTCCAAGGCCTGCAGGGGGTTTCTCAGCCAATGCACTATTCATTTTGAGCTTCAGCCTCAAAACTTCCAGTCTGAACGGGCAAAGGTAGCCTATATCATTTCCCTCCTCTCTGGTGAAGCTTTAGCCTGGGCTGCCCCCCCTGTGGGAGAAGAATGATCCGGTGGTTTCCAGCCTGTCCGTCTTCTTGAAGCTCTTTCGTAACATCTTCGAGGAGCCGCCTCGGGCTTCTTCTGCGGCTAGTGCTCTTTTACGTCTTCGCCAAGAATCTTGTTCAGTGGGACAATATTGTCAGGGAACCAACAGCAGGCGAAGGACTTTAGGACCCAGCATCTCTGGCAGGAGAAGGGCTCTAGGACCCAGTATCTCTACAAGCAGGTCACATGGGCCTATATAAGGAAGTCTGCTAGTGTCTGCATTTGCTGGATTATCGTCAGCTTCTCCTGTGTTCCTGTGTCTTGCATCTCCTGCCTGTCTGATCTCCTGTGTACCAAACCCGGCTTGCCTGACCTGCTCCTGTTGACTTCCTAGCGTATACCTGACCCTGGCCTGGCTAACGGACTCCGCTTACCTTGTCTTCTGTGCTAAGACTCAGCTCTGCTGTGTTCTCGGACTGTCTTGCTGTGTTTGACCCTCTGGCCTGGCTTTGACCCTGTTATCGGAACATTCCATTGGTCCTTACCCTTTGGACCTCCTAAGCACGCCTGCTGTCCTGCAGTCTGCCTGTCCTACCAAGTTCCTGGCAACCAGCACTACCTACCAGGCAACCCGTGCTTCTGTGGGCACCACATCCCCTGTGTCATCTTCAGGGCTGTGCTGCACTCGGCCGCAAGGGGCGCCCTCTCTGCTACTCGACCTCACATCAGAGACTTGACAGTATAATCCAGCCATGTCTGAGGCCGGCAGAGGTGCGTCCCCGTTAGAGGCATTATGTCAACAGGCCGCTACTCTGACCCAAGCAATCCAGACACTGCAAGAAGGATACCTCCAGCTAGAGGAGAGATTGCAACACCTGTCAGAGTCATCTGCTTCTGCGGACCCGGTCCCAGCTTCTCCCAGTTCCACCCACGTACGTTACTCTGTGGCTCCTACGATGGTGTTCCCTCCTCCAGAACCCCGTGTTCCTGTCCCTGAACGGTTTTCCGGGGATCGAAGAAAGTTTAGATCCTTCAGGAATGCCTGCCTATTGTACCTATCCTTGCAGCCCCGGACTTTTGCTTTAGAAACTGTTAAGGTCGGGTTCCTCATCTCCCTGCTATCTAATGAACCCCAGACCTGGGCCCACAGTTTATGGGAACAAAGAAGCCCAGTCATTAACACAGTGGACACATTCCTGGCAGCCATGTCACAACTCTATGAGGACCCCCAGCGTACAGCCACCGCCGAAGCCGCTCTGCATTCACTACAGCAGGGTAGTCGACCAGTGGAGGACTATACCGTGGACTTCCGTCGGTGGTCTGCAGACACAGGCTGGAACGAGGCTGCCCTCAAGCACCAGTTCCGCTTAGGACTTTCTGAGTCTCTCAAAGATGAGCTGGCCAGGATTGGGGTCCCCACTACACTTGAGGATCTCATCCAGTCATCCATCCAGCTGGATCGACGTTTACGTGAGAGACAGTCCGAACGAGCTCAGTCCTCCAGGCCCGCCATGATGCCGCCTAAGGTTTCCACTTCATCAGTGCCTGCTCCCACTGGTACTTCTATCCCAGTTCCTACACAAATCGGCCTGCTACGTTCCGCATTATCCCCTGATGAAAGGCGTCATCGTATGCAATCAAGGCTCTGCCTCTATTGTGGAGGAAGCGGACATTTCTTGTATAACTGCCCCAGAAGGCCCAAGAAGCCACCTTCCTACCCTCCGGTGTATTTCCAGGTTTCCGGAGCTTCTCCTTCACACCTAGTGCTACCCATTACGCTGCAATTTGGAAAAGAAGAGATCCGGCTGCAGGCCATTATTGATTCTGGAGCATGCAGCTGCTTTGTGGACTTGAACCTGGTGAGAAACCTGAAGCTGCCCCTCCTCCAAAAGAAACAGGGACTTGAAGTCCGCCTGGCCGATGGCACATTGCCTAGTTCTGGCCCTGTTACCCAGGAGACTGTCCCTCTGCTTATCACCACTCCTGATGGCCATCAGGAATTCATACGCTTTGACGCTCTAAGCTCGCCTATGTCTCCAGTTATCCTAGGAATTCCATGGCTCCAAGCCCACAACCCTCAGATCAATTGGATCAAGAAGTAGGTCCTGTTCACCTCTCCCTATTGCCAGCAGCATTGCTTTATTCCTGAACCCAGAGACATTGCCAGTTGCTTGACAGTCCACCCTGTATCTACCACTAACCAGAATATACCCCAGGCATACCAAGAATTCCTGAATGTCTTTGATAAGAAAAAAGCTGACGTTCTACCACCACATCGGCCATATGACTGTCCAATAGAATTACTTCCAGGGGCCGAGATTCCATTTGGACGAATATTCCCTCTCTCTGAAATGGAATTGGGAACTCTGCGACAATATATCGATGAAAATTTGGCTAAGGGCTTCATCCGAGCTTCCTCCTCTCCTGCCGGTGCCGGAATCTTTTTTGTCGAGAAGAAAGACAAGTCTTTAAGACCATGCGTGGATTATAGGGAGCTCAATAAAATCACAATAAAGAACCGCTACCCACTGCCATTAGTTCCTGAACTTTTCCAGAGATTCCGTACGGCCCAAGTATTTACCAAGCTCGACCTCCGGGGTGCCTATAACCTTGTTCGGATCCGTGAGGGCGATGAATGGAAGACAGCATTCAGAACGAGGTTCGGACACTTCGAGTATCTTCTAATGCCCTTTGGGCTCTGTAATGCCCCGGCGACGTTTCAGCACTTCGTCAACGATATTTTCCGGGAATATCTTGACTACTTCGTCATCATCTATCTGGATGACATTCTCATATTTTCGGCTACTCTGGAGCTCCACCGGACCCATGTAAAGACAGTGCTGCTCACACTAAGAAAACATGGACTTTATGTGAAAGCGGAAAAGTGTGACTTCGAGAAGAAATCAATACAATTCCTAGGACTGATCATCTCCACGGGCGGTGTAGCTATGGATCCACAGAAAGTGCAGGCAATCCTGGATTGGCCAACTCCATCAGATAAGAAAGGGGTGCAAAGGTTTGTGGGCTTTGCGAACTTCTATAGGAGGTTTATAAGAAACTTCTCCTCCATCATCTCACCCATTACCCAGTTGACCCGCTTACATACCCGTTTCCAGTGGTCCTCCGAAGCCCAAACTGCTTTCGAGAGACTAAAGTTATTGTTTACCTCTGCACCAATCCTTCAACACCCTGAGCCTGCCCTGCCATACATCTTGGAGGTCGATGCCTCAGAAGTAGCTACAGGGGCAGTCCTTTCACAACGCCAGGGACCCAAGTCCTTGCTTCTCCCCGTGGCCTTCTCCTCGCGGAAAATGAGCCAGCCTGAGAGGAACTATGATGTAGGAGACCGCAAGCTCTTGGCCATTAAAACAGCCTTAGAGGAGTGGAGATACCTTCTTGAGGGGTCTGCTCACCCCATAATGATATTTACAGATCATCGGAACCTCGAATACCTCCGTACTGCCAAACGTCTGAGACCCCGTCAAGCCCGCTGGGCTCTGTTCTTTTCAAGGTTCAACTTCCACATCACCTACCGTCCCGGCTCCAAGAACAGAAAGGCCGATGCTTTATCCCGAATGTTTCCCGATACTCCGGAGGAGACAATATCTAGTACAATCCTGTCACCTCAGAACTTTCTTCTGATCCAACCCGATCTAAGATCTTCTCTTGAACAGGCTTCCCTCCAATGCCAGGAACCAGAAGCATCCTCTCTAAGAAACCAGGAAGGGTACCTCTGGCATCAGGACAAGATCTTCGTTCCGCAACAAACCCGAATACAGGTACTGAAGACCTTGCATGACTACCAACTCGCTGGCCACTTCGGAGTGCGGAAAACTACGGATCTTATCCAACGATCCTTCTGGTGGCCTACCTTGAAATCTGATTGCAGGGAGTTTGTTAGCTCCTGCACTACCTGCCAGCGAAATAAAGGGTCCAATGTCAAGTCGTGGGGTCTGTTACGTCCTCTGCCAGTGCCAGAACTACCATGGAGAAATATATCTATGGACTTTATAGTAGAGTTGCCCCCATCCGAAGAATCTACAACAATCCTGGTAGTTGTGGACCGTCTATCCAAAATGGCGCACTTCTTGCCCATGGCAGGAACTCCTTCTGCTGCAGAAACAGCAAAAATTTTCATAAGGGAGATAGTCAGGCTCCATGGCCTTCCTGACAGCATTGTGTCTGATAGAGGGGTACAATTCACCTCCCGGTTCTGGAGAGAGCTCTGCAAAGCACTATCAATCAAGGTGTGCCTGTCCTCAGCCTATCACCCCCAAAGCAACGGTCAAACTGAAAGGACCAACCAGACCTTAGAACAATATTTGCGTTGCTTCTGCTCCTTCTCCCAGGACGACTGGATCTCTCTACTCCCTTGTGCGGAGTTTGCTTACAACAATGCAGTACACTCAACCACCAATCAATCTCCGTTTTGGGCCAACTACGGTTTCCATCCTTCATTTCTACCTAATGTCATTCCGGAAGCCTCAGTTCCAGCAGTTCAAGACAGGATAAGCTCCATTCAGGCTAATTATCAAACCCTCCGGCTAACCATGCAGAAAGCGCAAGAGGACTACAAGAAACAATATGACAAGAGGAGAGGAGAGAGTCCTAGCTTTGAGGTTGGAGATAAGGTCTGGCTCTCTTCAGCAAATCTCAGGCTCCCTTGCCCCTCCCGGAAATTGGGTCCAAGATTTATCGGTCCATTCGAAATTAAACGAAAAATTAACCCAGTAGCTTTTGAACTGTTACTACCAAGTTCGTATAAAGTGCATCCTGTGTTTCACGTTTCTCTTCTTAAATCTGTTGTCTCTAGTCCTTTTCCAGGAAGAGAAGAAGACCCTCCGCCTCCAGTCTCAGTGGGAGATGAAGCCGAATTCGAGGTAGAATCCATCCTGGACTGTCGCAAAAGAGGTAGGACTATTCAATTTCTTATTAAATGGAAGGGTTATCCAGCAGAAGAGAATTCTTGGGAACCTGCAGGCAACATACATGCTCCTAGACTTCTCCAGAGATTCCGTGCCAGATACCCTGAAAGATGGGCCCGGGTGGGCATCCGGAGGCTGCCCCTTGGGGGGGGCACTGTCAGGGAACCAACAGCAGGCGAAGGACTTTAGGACCCAGCATCTCTGGCAGGAGAAGGGCTCTAGGACCCAGTATCTCTACAAGCAGGTCACATGGGCCTATATAAGGAAGTCTGCTAGTGTCTGCATTTGCTGGATTATCGTCAGCTTCTCCTGTGTTCCTGTGTCTTGCATCTCCTGCCTGTCTGATCTCCTGTGTACCAAACCCGGCTTGCCTGACCTGCTCCTGTTGACTTCCTAGCGTATACCTGACCCCGGCCTGGCTAACGGACTCCGCTTACCTTGTCTTCTGTGCTAAGACTCAGCTCTGCTGTGTTCTCGGACTGTCTTGCTGTGTTTGACCCTCTGGCCTGGCTTTGACCCTGTTATCGGAACATTCCATTGGTCCTTACCCTTTGGACCTCCTAAGCACGCCTGCTGTCCTGCAGTCTGCCTGTCCTACCAAGTTCCTGGCAACCAGCACTACCTACCAGGCAACCCGTGCTTCTGTGGGCACCACATCCCCTGTGTCATCTTCAGGGCTGTGCTGCACTCGGCCGCAAGGGGCGCCCTCTCTGCTACTCGACCTCACATCAGAGACTTGACAAATATGCTCTTCAGTTCCGTATCCTCACAGCTGAATTGAGCTGGAACAATGAGGCCCTGGTCGCTACCTTTTTACATGGCCTCTCTGACCGAGTGAAAGACGAATTAGCGGGAAGAGCCATCCCCGCCGGTCTGGACGATGTAATTTCCTTGTGCAATCAGATCGACATTCGTTTTCAGGAGAGGTCCCTAGAAAAAAGACTCCAGCACTCCCTTGGTCCTAGCCAGTCTGAGCTCCCCTCCCTTCGTCCCGTGGAGCATCTTCTGCCTGCTGAGGAACCTGTGCAGCTGGGCCGGACCAGACTAACCCCCGAAAGAACGTGCTAGGCGCAGAACTCTGGGCTTGTGTCTCTATTGTGCTGGCAATGGTCATTTTCGTGACTCCTGCACGCTTCGCCCGGGAAACGCTTGGGTCTGACACATTTGGAAGGTGGAGTATTGGACCCAGAAACATCAACTTCTTGTCTTCTTCTGCCGGTGTTCCTACATGTAGGCACTTCTCCTCAATCGACCCTTGCATATCTGGATTCCGGGGCTTCCGGCAATTTTATGGACTGGAGAACTGCTTCTTCTATGAAGCTTACCCTTTCACCCCTCACTACACCATTGGTAGTCTTGGCAATTGATGGCACTGTTCTCCCAGGGGGCCCTATTCGCTTCCAGGCGCTACCTATTAGGATGTCGGTAGGGATTCTCAACCAGGAGTGGATATCCTTTCTCATTCTACCCAAGGCCTCTACCCCCATTGTATTGGGCCTTCCTTGGCTACAGCTCCACTCTCCACATGTGGACTGGGTCTCTGGGCAGATCCTGGCTTGGGGTCCCTCATGTTTCTCGTCATGTCTTCTCAAGGTGGCCCCCAAGGAGAGACTTCCGGTCGCTACCACATCTGTATCTTCTGATCTTCCCGCTGCATACAGTGATTACCGGGATGTGTTCTGTAAGAAATCAGCTGAGGTGCTTCCTCCCCACAGGTCTTTTGACTGTGCTATTGACCTTGTCTCTGGAGCAACTCTGCCCAGGGGTCGTACCTACCCTCTGTCCATCCCAGAGACCCAGGCCATGTCTGAGAATGTCGCAGAGAATCTAGAGAGAGGTTTCATCCGGAAATCCTCATCACCTGCAGGGGCAGGGTTCTTTTTCGTTGCCAAAAAGGATGGTACCTTGAGACCCTGCATCGACTATCGAGGTTTAAACGCGGTTACTATCAAAAATCGATACCCCTTACCCTTAATATCTGAGCTATTCGATAGGTTGAAGGGTGCCTTCATTTTCACCAAGTTGGATCTCATTCGAATACGGGAGGGTGACGAATGGAAGACTGCATTTAACACTAGAGACGGGCATTACGAATACCTGGTTATGCCTTTTGGTTTGTGTAATGCCCCAGCTGTGTTTCAAAACGTTGTCAATTAAATCTTCAGGGATCTGCTGTACCAGTTTGTTGTCATCTAACTGGATGACATTCTGATCTTTTCGGAAAATCTGCTCGTCCACAGAAACCATGTCCGCACTGTACTTCAGCATCTTAGAGAGAATAATCTCTATGCCAAGATGGAGAAATGTTCCTTTGAATGTTCTGAGGTCCTGTTTCTGGGATGCTTTGTCTCAAGTTTGGGTCTTCGTATGGATCCTGGGAAGGTCTTGGCCATTACCAACTGGCCTCTTCCTGCTAGCCTCAAGGCCACACAACGCTTTCTTGGCTTCAAAAATTATTATAGGCAGTTCATAAGGAATTACTCTTCCATTGCCGCGCCTATTATCGCTTTGACCAAGAAGGGTGCGAATGCCAAAGACTAGCCTCCCGAAGCTGTCTCTGCGTTTCACGACCTGAAACAGGCCTTCGCTTCTGGACCTCTCTTGAGGAGACCAAATCCTGGGGATACATTTTTTATTGAAGTGGATGCTTCTTCAATGGGGATGGGAGCTTTGCTTCTTCAATTCGTTGAGAAGAGACGTCAACCATGTGCGTTCTTCTCCTAAAAAAATTCTCAGACAGAGATAAATTATGCCATCGGTGATCGGGAACTTCTCGCAATTAAATTGGCGTTAGAGGAGTGGCGTCATCTCTTGGAGGGTTCCCCTCACTCCATAACGATCTTTACTGATCACAAGAATTTACAGTACCTACAGAATGCTAAATATCTGAATCCCAGACAGGCCAGGTGGAGTCTCTTCTTTTCCCGTTTTAATTTCACGATTACGTACAAACCTGGTTCCTGCAACGGTCAGGCTGATGCGCTCTCTAGGTCATTTGACACTTTGGACGAGGAGTCCACCCCTGAACCTGAGCCGATCATTCCAACCTCATTCTACCACCCTTGAGTAAAAAATTCCTCCTGGTAAGACCTTTGTCCCCACTGAGCTAAGAGCTAAGGTCCTTCGTTGGGGACATGATTCCAAGATGGCAGGTCATACTGGATTCCTCCGATCCTTCTTACTCATCAGTCGTCACTACTGGTGGCCTAATCTCCGCTCAGATGTCAAAGACTACGTTAAGGCTTGTCATGTCTGTGCTCAGTCTAAATCCTCCACACAAGCTCCTGCTGGTCTCCTCATGCCCTTGCCCATTCCTAAGGAGCCCTGGGCTCACATTGCCATGGATTTTATCACCGATCTCCCACTGTCTGAGAATAATACAGTAATTTGGGTGGTAATCGATCTTTTCTCCAAAATGGCTCATTTTGTTCCTCTTCCTGGCCTTCCTTCTGCTCCTAACTTGGTTCCCATTTTTATTCGAGAAATTTTCCGCCTCCATGGGGTTCCTTCTCATATTGTTTCTGACAGGGGTGTTCAATTTACGTCTCGTTTTTGGAGAGCCTTTTGCAAATCCCTCAATATTCTCTTGGATTTTTCCTCTTATTACCATCCTCAATCCAATGGACAGACTGAGAGGGTTAATCAGGAGTTAGAGGTCTTTCTTCGCACCTTAGTCTCTGCTCATAATGACGATTGGTCCTCTCTACTCCCGTGGGCAGAATTCTCTCATGACAATCATGTAAATATCAGTTCGCAGAAGACACCCTTTTTCACAGTTTATGGAAAACACCCTCAACTTCCTCTTCCCATGACCTGTTCTCCAGATATTCCAGCTTTGGCTTTGGCTCAGGAGTCTTTCAATTCTGTTTGGGGTGACGTTGATGATTCCCTCCGGGCAGCTGCTGACAAATTCAAAGGCTTTGCTGACTGCCGCAGGCGTAAACCGCCTTCTCTTCAGCCATGGGACAAAGTCTGGCTCTCCACCAGGAACATCAAGCTCCGAGTTCCTTCTCTGAAGTTTGCTCCAAGATTCATTGGTCCGTACACTATAACTACTAAACTGAATCTGGTCTGTTTCAAACTCCAGATTCCCAAAAGCCTTAAAATCACTAACTCCTTCCATGTTGCCCTTCTGAAGCCTTTAGTCCTCAATAAGTTTTCTTGTCCTCTCCCTACCGTGGCGCCGTTCTCTGAGGATAATCAGGAGTACGAGGTCAGTCAAATTCTGGATTCCCGACTTTGTAGAGGCATTCTTTAGTACCTCGTTCATTGGAAAGGGTTTGGTCCTGAGGAGAGGTCTTAGATCACTGCATCTGAGGTCTTTGCACCTCGCCTGTTAAAGAAGTTTCATCTGAAGTTTCCCTCTAAACCCGGGCCCAGGCAGGGAAGGGGGAGGCCTCGTAAGAGGGAGGGTACTGTCATGGATATGCAGTAATGTTTGTCTGTCAGCTTACCTTCCTCTCCATGTGATCACCTTAGAGGCCAGAAACTCTCACCTGGCTGCTTTAATAATCTCTCCTCCCAGCATGGCTCCACCCCAGGCCCTATCAGAGAACTCTATATTAACCTGTGCACTGCAAGTCTGCCTTGCTGATCAATGTTGTTTGTTAAGCATTGTGTGTTTGGGTTCCTGCTTTCCGTGTGCTACGTCTGTCTCTGTGTTAACGATATTGGCTTATTCTCGACTATCCCTCTCTGCTTGTGACCTTGACCTTTGGCTTGTCCCTTGTTTATCCTTGTCTGCTTGTCGCCCTGACCTTGGCTTATCTCCTCACTATCTCTTGTATCCTGAGCTGCTGCTTCCCCTCTATCCTCTATATCCTACGAAATGTGAGCTAGGGGACTCTGGGGGCCGCGACCTGGATCCAGCTGCAGCTTAGGCCATCCTCACCACTAGAGGCTCTGGTGAACACCTGCTGGATCTTAGACTCCGAACCCTGGGGAATCTTGGGCTCTAGCTCCCTGTGGGATCCCTGTTGTGCTCCAATGGATCTGCCTTCCTGAACCATCCAGTGTTTCACCCGCAGCAGTCAGCCATAGGGTTCACTACCTTGTGGTGCACTCCTGACCTACGGTGTGCATCTGTCATCTGGCAACTCAGGTGACCTGACACTTACACAAGTATTATGAGTAGCATGTAGTAGTCACTTTTTACAGACATATGTAGAATTGTGTGATCATGTATGATTAATCGCTAATCATGATGTTTGTGCAGCTTACAGTACACCATAGCCACTGAGTCACACATTCCACCTAGCTACATTTAACTATTGTGATCGACCTACTATAATTTTCCTGTGTGCCATCCCTCCCTTCCTCCTTAACTGGTTGGCCTTCAGATTGTGAAACCCACTCAGATAGTTCCTGAGCCCAATAATCTTGAAGCAACAGCCTCCCAGTATTTGCTCTGATTGCTACTCTTTCTGTAGCTTAATGTACACTGCTCCAAAAAATTAATGGAACACTTTGAAAACACATCAGATCTCAATGGGCAAAAATCTCATGCTGGATATCTATACTGATATGGACTGGGTAATGTGTTAGGAATGAAAGGATGGCACATCATTTGATGGAAATTAAAATTATCCACCTACAGAGGGCTGAATTCAAAGACACCCCAAAAATCAAAGTGAAAAAATTATGCAGCAAGCTAGTCCATTTTGCTGAAATTTCATTGCAACAACTCAAAATGGTCCTCAGTAGCATGTATGGCCCCCAAGTGCTTGTATGCATGCCTGACAACATCAGGGCATGCTCCTAATGAGACGACGGATAGTGTCCTGGGGTATTTCCTCCCAGATCTGGACCAGAGCATAACTGAGCTCCTGAACAGACTGAGGTGCAACCTGGCGGAACCAGATGGACCGAAACATAATGTCCCAGAGGTGTTCTTTTGGATTTAGGTCAGGTGAGCGTGGGGGCCATTCAATGGCTCTCGCCACATGAGGCCGGGCATTGTCGTGCACCAGGAGGAACCCAGGACCCACTGCACCAGCGTAGGTTCTGACAATGGGTCCAAGGATTTCCTCCCGATACCTAATGGCAGTCAGGGTGCCATTGTGTAGCCTGTAGAGGTCTGTGTGTCCCTTCATGGATATGCCTCCCCAGACCATCACTGACCCACCACCAAACCGGTCATGCTGAACGATGTTACAGGCAGCATAAAGTTCTCCGTGGCTTCTCCAGACCCTTTCACGTCTGTCACATATGCTCAGGGTGAACCTGCTCTGTGAAAAGCATTGGGCACCAGTGACGGACCTGCCAATTCTGGTGTACAATGGAAAATGCCAATCAAGGTCCACAGTGTCCGGCAGTGAGCACAGAGCACACTAGAGGATGTCGGGCCCACAGGCCACCCCCATGAAGTCTGTTTCTGATTGTTTGGTCAGAGACATTCACACCAGTGGCCTGCTGGAGGTCATTTTGTAGGGCTCTGGCAGTGCTCATCCTGTTCCTCCTTGCACAAAGGAGCAGATATCGGTCCTGCTGAAGGGTTAAGGACCTTCTTCGGCTCTGTCCTGCTCTCTTAGAGTAACTGCCTGTCTCCTGGAATCTCCTCCATGCTCTTGAGACTGTGCTGGGAGACACGGCAAACCTTCTGGCAATGACACGTATTGATGTGCCATCCTGGAGGAGTTGGACAACCTTTATAGGGTCCAAGTGTCACCTTGTGCTACCAGTAGTGACACTGACCCTAGCCAAATGCAAAACTAGTGAAAAAAGTCAGAAAAGATGAGTAGGGAAAAAAAATGTCAGACACCTCCACCTGAAAAAACATTCCTGTTTTGGAGGTTGTCTCATTGTTGCCCATCTAGTGCACCTGTTGTTAATTTCAATTAACAGCAAAGCAGCTGAAACTGATTAACAACCCCCTCTGTATACACCCCTCCCCCTACTGACCAGATCAAAATCCCAGGAGTTCTGATTCAAAAGTGTTCCTTTAATTTTTTTGAGCAGTGTATATTCCATACCATAAAATAAATCAGCACAAGTTACCAAAACTGATAGGGCCTTTTCACACTGAGCAGCCTTTCAAGCGCTTTTGCATTAAAAAAAACGTGCCTGAAAAGCTCAAAAAAATGCTTTCCTTTAAAATCAATGAATGTGTTTACACTGGGGTGGTGTGCTTCCATTGCGGTAAAAAAAATCCTGCTTGCAGCATCTTTGGAGCATGTTTGGGGAGCAAAAAAAAAAACGCACCAAAAACGCTCCTCTGCATCAAGAACACCTCAAAAATGCCCCTGCTAAGCGTTTTTGGTGCAGCTTTTGAGTCACGTGTCCTTTAAAAACCACACTGCAAAAGCACAGCAAAAATGCTACATTAATGCAAAGTAATTTTACTGGCAATTTTGAAGAGAACCAGTGTGAAAGTGCCGATAAACATTTTTTCACTGGATTTTCTGTAATATAATTTGCATGCTTTAGAAGGTTTAAGGAAAATGCAGTGTTTACAAAATTTTATTTATGCTCAGTCCTAAATCACAAGTTTTAAAGATATAGTACTTTAAGTGTTTATATAAAATCACTCTCCAAGGAGGAGAGGTGGCAGATCTCAAGTTTATAGCAGGGTATCAGACTGAAACACATACATATGTTCTATATTTTAGACTTACCAAGCCCCTATGATTTGTTTAACTATAAAGATTTCTTAGCAGAATGCCACAATACACGTTCACTGTGCCAGCTGCATCAATGTTTCATGGAAAGGCAATAGAAGTTACTTTTTCTAACCACAATCTCATACTTGCCAAATTCCACTCTCCTTACTACATTCATCACAAGCTTATATAAAATGATAAAAAGCCGCACATATAGGTAAAATTCTGTGGATGGTTTAGGGACTGACCATAGTGCTCTTCTAAAGGTAAGGAATAAAGTTATGTCTGTTTTTTATTAGGTAAGTAATATATAAATAATACAGTATGTTTCATTTTCATTGCCCTTTTCTTAATTGCCACTTCATTATTTCTGAAAATGATGTCCACATTTGCGTAATGGATAAAGCGGAAATGTATTATTAATTCCATATTTTTCTGTCTTTTGAAGAGGGACATAAATCTGTGTAAAACTGGGTAGATTTGCAACAGTATACATGATCAAAACAGAACAAACTCTATGGAACCAGAAAATAAAGATGCTAAGGAGAGCTGCACAATTAATAAAAGAAGAAGTGCTTTTTCCATTATCAGTTTTATGATGAGAACAGTCAGTGGAGTGAGTCAGTTTACAAGGCAAGATGTACCATCTGTGTAGATGGGTCTACCATTATCCTAGACATTACGTATCAGTGCAAGAATACTTGGGCAATCTGGGTCACACACACTACCACACCATCACTCATGAGGGAAAGGCAGGATAGATCTGTTTACAATTAGGCTGATCTTGTGGTTCTGTAAATAACATCCCTGTGGCTTTGAATTCTTTACTGCAAGCTCCCTGCTGAGCTCTTTGGGGGCACAAGAATGACATGTGCCTGGACATAGGGAAAAAACTTTTGGCCTCTCTGGTCTTCACCTTTCTGGGTCCATGTGTTTTTATGTAATAGCTATGGTGAACACAGCTGGACTTTGCGTCCATTTGTTTTAATACTCTAGTAAACAAAACAGTTAGTTTCTAAATTTATGTGGACTCACGCCTGCATTTTTAAAACCTCCAGGTCTTTCCCATGAATTTCCCAGGCCAAGTACATATTCATTATAGTAGTACATTGTATAATCAAGTACTCGTAACTTCCTTAGACCTGTCTAATCGGTATCATTATCAACCTGTATGTATACATCTTATTTCATACTGTAGTCCTCCAACATTATTCTCCAATACAAAAAAAAACATACACAATACAAACAATGTATGAATATAAAATAGTCGTTTAGCTAATAACCTCATAATTACAATGTTTCCAGTGCAGTAAAGATTATTGAACCAAGGCAGAACCAAACCATCTATTGATCTGGCAGCAGGTGGCATAGTATTAATGGTAGGGAAAGGTTCCAGAGTCATATATTCCACCTAACTGCTCTTTTACCGCGTACACACAGTCGGAATTTCCGAGGAAAAAAGTCAGACTGAATTTTTTCATCGGATATTCCGACCGTGTGTGTGCCCCATCTGACTTTTTCCGTCGGAATTTAGAAAGAGGACAAGCATTATACTTACCGTATATACTCGAGTATAAGCCGACTCGAGTATAAGCCGAGGTACCTACTTTTACCACAAAAAACTGGGAAAATTTATTGACTCGAGTATAACGCGAGGGGGGGGGGGAATGTGCCCATTGCCCAACCTTACTGTGCCCATTGCCATCTCACTCTGCCACCTCAATGCTCATTGTCACCTCACTGTGCCCATTGTCGTCTCACTGTGCCCCCTTACTGTGCCCATTGCCATCTCACTGCCCATTGTCACCTCACTGTGCCCCCTTACTGTGTCCATTGCAGCCTCCCTGTGCCCGAGTCAGTGTACCTCAAAATCTTGTAATTCCGCGGCCGGCGTCCATTGTTCAAATCTCGCGCCGTTCTCCCTGTCCCTTCCGTGATAGGCGTTTCCAGCAAACACTGTGTTGAGTGTTTGCGCCTATCACGGAGGTCCTCTCATTCGCCGACTCCGTTTCCCAGCAGGCACTGTGTTCAGTGCTCGGCCAATCACGGACGTCGGACAAGAGGACCTCCGTGATAGGCGCAAACACTCGTCACAGTGTTTTCTGGAAACGCCTATCGCGGAAGGGACAGGGAGAACGGCGCGAGATTTGAACAATGGACGCCGGCCGCGGAATTTCACGATTTTGAGGTACTGACTCGAGTATAAGCCGAGGGGTATACTTTCAGCCCTAAAAAAAGGGCTGAAAAACTCGGCTTATACTCGAGTATATACAGTAATGTTTCTCGGCTCATCGTAGTGTTGTACGTCACCGAGTTCTTGACGATAGGAATTTGATGTGACAGTGTGTATGCAAGACAGCTTGAACGGAATTCCGTCGGAAAAATCTGTCGGAGTTTATCCCGTCGGAAAAGCCAGTCGTGTGTACGCGGCATTAGGTGTTAATCATCAGCAATTTTACTATTGTGACTGACTGTCCTACTATAATTTGCCTGTGTTCTCATTAAATGGTTAGCCTTCAATGGTGAATTTAGGCAACATCTGAGCCCATTACTCCGGAAGCAACAGCATCCCAGTGTGTGCACTGCTTGCCACTCTTTCTATAGCCTGCATACTCTATTGTAAAATAAATCAGCACAGCTTACCAAAGCTGATAAACATTTATTCACTGGATTTCTATATAATTTGCATGTTTTAGAAGGTTTAAGGAAAATGCAGTGTTTAATGTATGCTCAGTCCTAAATCACAGCCATGTTTTAAAGATGTAGTACTTTAAGGAGTGGATTTACTAAAGGCAAATAGACTCTGTAAGTGCAGTTGCTCCAGAGCTTAGTAAATGAGCAGAAGCTCTGCTGATTTTTATCATCCCATCATGTGCAAGCAACATGGCTGTTTTCATAATTTTCCTTGAACGTGATTGGGTGTTCTTTGCAAAGTGAAGGTTTAGTTCATTTACTAAGCTCTGGATCAACTGCACTTGCACTGTGCAACTGCACTTTGCGAAGTGCACAGACTATTTGATTTTAGCAAATCAACACCTTTTTTTTATATAAAATCACTCTTCAAGGAGGAGAGGTAGCAGGTGTCAAGATTATAGCAAGGTAGAAACACTTTGCAAAAGACATGGGAAAAATCTTATTTCACACTGTAATCCTCCAACATTATTCTCCAATATAAAAAAACATACACAATGCAAACAATGTATAAAAATGAAAGACTCTTTAACTAATAAACTCATAATTATGATGTTTCCAGTGCAATGAGGATGACTGAACCAGGGCAGAACCAAACCATCTATTGAATTGGCAGCAGGTGGTACCTCCTCAATCCTTGTTGTCATGCCATTGATCACTTGCACTGTAGCGTACTTGTAGGCAGGGTCAGTCTGTTTTCTCCACTGCAGGGGAGACATTCAAGCTTAGTTGAAGTGCAGAGGAAGAGGAAGCCAAGAGGAACATGGGTCCTCTATGGTTATTTAAGTCACTGGGGCAGTGATCTGGTTGGATGCTGGTTGGATGCTGGCCGCCCATCTGACTCTGGCAGTCACCTTAAGACACTGGCTTCTGCGTTTGGCACGCATACAGTGTGTGGATAGTATAGGGACAGGTCATCCATCTCTTAGGAACAGTTATAGCAGTAGGAAAAAAGTTCCAGACAAGTAGGGAAAGCTTAGGGTACTGCTACTCTCCTTTGACACCTTCTCAATTGGGCTCAGATCGGTTAGGCCGCATTCTTCCCCTCCAATTTGGCTGAAACCTGCTCCACTACTCGCTATTGGCATCGGTGAGTGTTCCCAGTTGGGCATCCTTCATCCGGACTTGATGTGAACTGCTTTCCATTTACTTCATCACAAGTTCCAATAATTGCACTTGGACTGAGTGTGTGTTATTGCCGCCACACCACGCTGCACCCATCCACACTCTGACGCATATAACTGGTGTGGATAGGCCCTTAGGTTCATATCCAATATCCTCATAAAAAGAACGCCCACAAAAATTATTATCTATACAGACAAAAGAAAACATAAATGTGCAATACATGCATAACAATCAGTTTCAAAGTGTCCACATTATAAACAGTCCATAAAAACACTAAAAGGTACAGACAATAGATTCTTCCTTCCACTGTTGTTTGAATATTTGGATTGAAAAAAAGACACCCAGTGGTAATCTTCAAAGGAGAGCAGCTCATCGTTATATCTGAGTCCCTGAAGTGGAAGGTCTAATATCACCTAATACTTCATTCCAAACAGCCACTGTATGAACCCTCAAACCAAAGGTGATCTGAACAGCATGGAATCCCAATATACATAAAAAATAGATTTGTAATAGTAAAGTACCATAAAAATCTTTAATGCTCAATAAAAAGTTATACACACGTAGGTAGGAATCATATTAGCACATGACCAAACATATATTCCCCGGGCTGCCAGGACATAATCCAGCACCATAGCGCTCCAGAAATCCCATGAATCAGAACCGTGTCTTAACGTGAGGACGTCAGCAGAACCTGTCCTACATGTCATCAAAGTGACTTCCTCAGGGGCCCCTCTGGAATATACTCTGTATTATAGTTAATTCTATTAAACCCATTCCTTTTATACTTCCCAACAATAAGTTACAACTAATCAGTTTATCTTATCACCCATGGCAACACTTATAGCAACATTACTAAAACATTTGGTTTTAGTAATGACGAAGAGATGCCCTATTCTCTACTTTGCACTAAGGTCCTAAAGAGTTGAGTAATGTTTACCAGGTGTGATTGTTTGTAATTTCTGTATCTTCAAATATATTATATTATTTTTCTTAATAAAAAAAAAACTTTTTAGATATTTTACATTTCATCGTTATAGATTGTTTAAATATGTTAATATTTGCATCAATAATAGTGCAGCAGTAAAAAGAGCTAAATGTTTCTGATCTGTGCAAATATCCACACCTTTGATTAATAACCTGAATGAGTACTCTTGCATTAATAAATCCAAATTTTTGGTGGAATTGTTACTTAAGTACTGGAAACAGGTTAAGCTGACGATAATAAATGATGGGAAGGGGTTAAACAGTGTTGATTTTCATCACTTCATCAAAATCTTCATATACTCTTGCACATTATTATTATTAATGTCTCAGGGACTTTAAAGTAAAAAAAAAAAAAAACGATCAGGGTGATTATTGCCATCTAGGTGTATTGCTTTCAACATTTCATTTAAGCATTCCCTGATGTCAAACTAATAATCACCCCTTCAAAACAGGTACTTGTGAGAATCATACGCACTACGTACAGAGTATAAATCTTCCACCTTCTTATGGTAATGTGTATAACTACGCATTTCACATAAAAGCCTATTAGTAGCAGATGACTAGCACATGTGGGCCCTCCTACTGATTTTCAAAGACTCTTTTGATATATGTCTTTAGAAAACTATTTTATGAGGTGGTTACCTGTAAGAATATATCTTTCAAGGCTACATACACGTCGAGGCCCTAAATTCTAACCACACACACAAGAATAGCGTTCATTTAAAAGCTGAATATGGAATCTGGAAGGGGCTAAAATCCATATAGGCGTGCATGGAACTCATTACAATCCTTGTTTGAGTTTTCTTTGAATCACCTGCTGGAATCAAGCAGAAGGAAACTGAACAGGGCAATGCTTTTGATGCTGAAATAAAACTACTGCTTTATTTGCAAACCTGCAGTTTCATATCTGTTTTATGGTGAGTCAGATTTATTTATGTCAAAGCAGCAGATGCCCTGGCAGGTTCATTATTTCTGAGATTCTTAAACAATTAAAGATATATTGTTTCTTTGTTAGAGTTCTACATAGACTGTATCGTTGGGCATGCTGTATTTTATTTTATTGAGGTACTTGTGTCTTTAAGTGAAAGCAGAATTATAGGTAAGATAGCAACTGATAGTTTACAGATAATTGTTTACAGAAAAGATGCACATTTGGCATTATTAACATTTCTCATAGAAAAAATATCAGTTCTGAAAGTTCTACACATGTTTAACATTGTTCTGGGCATTTTCTTGATTTATTTTTTTGTATGTTGACAGAGCTGTGTACAGGCCAACGAAACCTCCTGGGTAGAGATTATCAGGTAACAAAGCCAGGGGAGGGACTTTCCTCTAGGTTGTGTTATCAGGTTTTTCCGTTTTGCCACATTTTGCAGTGGCATAGATAAGAGGGGGCAATAATAAGGTATAACCCCCCCCCCCAGAGCATCTGTGGTGCACACTGCAGCCGTTGCTCCTCAAGTCTGACAGGGGTAGCTATAGTACAAGGGAAGATTTATTAATCTCCTCCAGTCACTCTGAATTGTCTGGTGAATAGGGGGGGAGCTGTACAAAGGGAAGGAAGATGTGTACTTGGGGGGGGGGGCTATGTAAAAAAAAAATTGTGCAAAAAAATTGAATTCAATTTAATGTCTTAATTTTTCAAAAAATTGTGACAACAAATTACAACCTCGAAAAACTCTCCATGCCTCTTGCTAAATACTTCAGACTGTCTACTTTCCAGAAAAGGGTCATTAGGGGAGTATTTGTACTGCCCTGGTATTTTAGGGGCCTCAAAAAATGAGATAGGCCACCAGTACATCAGGATTAATCAATTTTTAAATATATATACCATAGTTTGTAGACGCTATAAGTTTCACACAAACCAGTTAATATACACTTATTGGGATTTTTTTTTTGTACCAAAGACATGTAGCAGAATACATTTTGGCCTAAATTTGTGAAGAAATTTGATTTTATTGGATATCAGAAAGCTGATTTTTTTTTTATTTATATAGCGAAAAATAAAAAAACCTAGTGGTAATCAAATACTGCCAAAAGAAAGCTTTATGTGTGTGAATTTTTTTTTATCAATTTAATTTGCATACAGTGTTGCATGACCGTGCAATTGCTAGTTAAATTAGCACAGTGATGAATAGCAAAAAATGGCCTGGTCATGAAGGTCAAGTGGTTAAGAGAATGTGAGCGATTTCCAAACATTTTACATACAAGAGACATTTAGGTAGTAGGGTCAGTTTGTTATGTATTTCAATATTGTCCATTCTTGAAAGTTAAAGTGAAGGTCCACCCTAACACTGAAATCCCTGCATCTACAGACATCCACGATCTAACCCTAACCTTTCTAGCCTGTAAAGAAGAAATCAGTATACCTATCTTTTCTGAAGCCGATCCGATCTGGTCAACAGCGGGGGAGGCTCTGCAGAGGACACAGCCGACAACGGCTGTGAAATTAATGGGGAGTGATGTCACCCATAGAGTTACTATGGGGCTTCCGTTTTCAGATGTGTCCTTTGCCCCCGCCTCCACAGTAAAACAAGATCGTGTTGGATCGGCTTAAAAAATGGTATGTATACAGATTTCTTCTTTACATGTTTAGATGGGTTAGTGTTAGAAGGTGGATATCTAAAGATTCAGGGATTTTAATGTTAGGGTGGACTTCTACTTTAAAGTGTATGTAAACCTTGCTAATGATCGTCTCACTACTACTCATTCACAAAAAAGGAAACAGTTAAAAGAAAAACACAGACACACTCAAAAAAAAAAAGTCCCACAAAGTACATTCAACTTCAGTGTCATCCAGTGATGTAGATCCATGTCATTCATTATGCTTGATGCCCGTCGACCCACTGAAAGATAAAAAATCTTTTGCCTGCCAGTGGGATCTTACCCCGACGATTGCTTGCCTGATTTGGACAGTTCCAGTGGATGACAGCAAATATATATAAAGAAGTGGGGTCTATGGGGTGACATCATTGACTATAATAGGACATGACCATATTACTAGCATTGGAACTCAGCATTCCACCCCACTTAAAGTGGTTCCAAACCCTCCAATACAACTTAAGCTCTTTGCCATCTAGATAGCACAGGCAGCTGATCACTGCCTGTGAAAGTGCACTCATTGTGTTAGTTTCCATAGCAATCGTCCTGCAATCTTGAGTGACGTCAGGCGCGATTGCGCACTAGGTATACTCTTTAATGGCACACTATGTGTGCCATTTCTGTCTCCTCTGCATGCCGGGTCATTAGCATTCATTAGCATACTCTCAGAACGGCACAGGGGGAAGTCTCACGATGCTGCTCTGATCATCTCCTTCCTGCTTCTCCCCCTTGTGACAGAATAAGACGTCACACAGGGGAGGGAATCAGAGCTAGAGGTAGATAGATCGAGATAGAGGCTTGGTTTTTGGCACTACGGCGCATGCGTGAGATTTGCAAAGGGAAACATAGTAAGGGCGGAAATGACATCCAGAATATATTCAACAAAGTAGTAATGGCTCGGACAATACCGGGAAGTGAAGATATACTAAATAAGATAAAAAAGGTATTTCCCAACCTTGTTTTTTGCCAATTTCACTGTATTTGCATTTGTAATACTTTAGAGTATATATAAATTGAAAAAATAAGAAAAATCGTCCGGGGTTTACTTCCTCTTTAATGCCTATTGTGGCACTCAACTTTCATACTACTGGCTCAGACCTATTGAGCCATAACAAGCTCAAAAAAGAAGGAATGAGGCACACAGAGCCCAAAATTTTTTGGAATATGCATATGAACATTCAGAGCATTAACATATCTAAAAAAAGTTATGTTTCCTTAGCACAACAGCTGCCTTCTACCTTTATAATAGGGTAATGTCATGTTGGCATTTTAGGTACAGGCTTTTTTTATTTCCTTAAGAGCACTGAAAAAAAAAACAAGTGCAATCTCATCGGTTACTCTGAAGAACACATTTTCTGATATTTACTGCTGTTTCTGTAGACAGCAGGGTTGATTTACTAAGGAGTAAGGTTGTTTAACTTGTAACGTGATTGCTGCTAAATCAGGCAAACCTGTTTTGACTTGAATAATCGGTTATATCCTAAGACAATATAAAATAACAGGCTTTTTTCTATCCCATAATTGCGTGTTCAATGTGAACCCCAATTCACCTTATTTACTAACATTCATTTTGTTAGGTGAACAACCTCTACTCCTTTAGTAAATCACTCCTTGCTACTTTTTTAAATTATATACTAGGAAACACATTTTCTCAAAGGTGGCACAGTTCTGATGAAAAACACCAGCACTGTGCATATTCATTATGAATGTGAAAATATCTACTTGACAGCTGAATTATTATTTCAGCTGAGCCTTAAGTTAATCTATCAATATTAATTCAAGACCTTTTTACAGCATTATGTTCTGTATTTTCCTCCTGTGAAAAATTATTTCCACTAATTTGTCATACAGGTGTCCTTTACACAGCGTGCCAGAACGTAGAGCAGCAAGAAAGATATAACACCCACAGACACCAAAGTATGTCTGCAGTTATTAAAAGCATATCCCACACAATCACTGTTCTTCAGTTTCAGTGCAGTGTGGATTAAAAAAATAGCTTCCTTTATACAATTAGACAGAAACCCAACCTAAGCCATTTTTTTTCACGTTGACAGCTCATCATACGAATTCACATTATCATGCTAAAACCTTCCAAGGGAAGATTCGACATGCTTCACAAATTATAGCTTATTGTTTAACGAAGACCTTAAAAGTTACAATGCAGAACTTTTCCTTCTGGTAAGTTTACCCATGGGAACCCTGATTGAGAGGGCTGTATTTACAGCTCACACTGCCCTAGGCAAATGTATATGACGGCATCCTTTCTAAAGAGTCCACCCCTATTCTCCCTAACTACAGTAACTACAGTACATTAATTATTACTCAGAAAATAAAATAATGTGCAATGCAGAGAGAATACTGTCTGGTTGATAGGCAGACTTACCACTGGTATGAGGAGCCATAAGCTTCATAGAGTCTTCTGACTCTTCTTAAAGGTCGGTGCAGCTCTAAATCTAAATTGACCCTGTCTTTATATTCCCAGGCAAAGAGAGAAGTAAAAGAAAATGTACATCAAATTGTATATGCTGTATCATAGGGGTCTGTTTATAAAAAATAAACTGCCATGCAAATGCCATAGCATTTGTACAGCTGTCACAAATAATTCCCATAATGTGTTTAAGATGTGTATTTCCTATGATAACTGCTCCATCTAGTTGCCATAATGCTGTCATTTTCTGTTGGTGGTATTTTTCAGGAAAACACACTATGTTAATCTACCAGGAGAGAAAGAAGAATCATGCTACAAGGGGCAGTATTAAAGCAAAACCTGTTGCTTTTTCTTGAATGCCTTGAAATGTTACATTTCTTTTCAGACAGATGGAGGTATGCTTTAACCACTTAAGCTCCGGAAGGTTTTATCCCCTTCACTTCACCTTGGCTATTCGACACTACGCTACTTTAACTGCCAATTGCACGGTCATTCAACACTGTACACAAGTGCCATTTTTATAAAAAAAAATTCACACAAATAGAGCTTTCTTTTGGTGGTCACCACTGGGTTTTTTCATTTTTTATTATATAAACGAAAAAAGACCAAAAATTTTGAAAAAAAAAAAATCTTTGGTTTCTATTTTCTGTTATAAAACATATTCAATAATAAAAAAAAATCGAATTTCCACATAAATTTGGGCCGAAATGTATTCTGCTACATGTCCTTAGTAAAAAAAAATCCCAATAAGTGTATAATAATTTGTTTGTGTGAAAGCTATGGTATACATATTTGAAAATTGATCAATCCTGATGTACTGATGGACGCTCTAATTTCTTTAGGCCCTTAAAATGGCAGGACAGTACAAATACTCCCCAAATTACCCCTTTTTAAAAGTGGGCAGTCTAAGGTAAGCCATCCACTAAGAGGCAAACTGTGGATGTGGACTGCTAGTGTCTCGGGAGAGAAGTGTTGAGGATTGCGGGAGGCATAAATTCAACAGACAGTACTGGTTTTAGATTGTAAGAGGGAAAGACTTCAGCTGCCAGGAGCACTGTGGTGGAGAGGAGGAGGAGTGTTGTAACTTTCCAGGACTGAGGAGAGAAAAAAAAATTGCAGAGAAAACGAGGCTGCGAGGGGACCACTGCACCTGAGTGAAAGAGAGACACAGTGGAAACAATTCAGGAACATCAGAGGACACCCTGGATGCTGGTTGAGCCTGCTGCCTGATTGAGGAGTCGGACCCTGAAGACACTGATCAGGGTCCACAGTCAGCAGAAGGAGAGCCACTACTGACACAAAGGGGTGAGAGGCTGGCCAAACCTGCACTACACCTTGATAAAAGAGACAGGGTTGTCTGCAAAATACAGTGGTAACGCCTGCATCAGGAAACTACCTTGAGCACTTCATCATAACAGTTGGGCCTCAACGACCTGGCCAGCAGAAGAAATATGGTAGCATATTACTGACTGCTGTATATTTCTTCTCTGTTTACCCTGATGCAATATAAGTAATTGCTTTTACCTAATCAGTTGCTGTGCCATTCCTGGTATCTATGCACTTTGAGGATTTGGAGTATATACACCTACAATAAACATTCCCCGCCCAGCCAGGTATGTCAGAGTGTGTGGCTCTGTTCACAAAGTCATGGGCACAGGTACAGGGGACCCAACACATCAAGTGGCTCATTCAGGTGTAAGCGCTACACCAGTATGAGATGGTACATGAACAAAGCCTCTTCAGAGAAGCTAGGAGAGAAAACACAAAACCTTCAGATTCTTATTACAATTGCTCACCTAGAATAAATGCCATTTCACAGCATAGTAATATGCCATTTGTGAGATGTACAGATTTAATGACTGATGTTTTGTTGCTGGCTTTCTTAAAGAAATATTTTTTTAATTCAAATTCATATTGGGAAATGCTCCTTACTGAGTCCTCACATGCAACTTTTATTACAAATAAATCTAGAGTACATTCACACACAGCTCAGTATACAGTACATGCTGGGTACAACTTTCCTATGTTCTGCCCTGAACACTATAGCATTTGAGCCATGCTTAGTGAATCATATCAATGGTTACCTCATCAGGGGAGCAAAAGAAGCAGGGCTTAATGAAGGTTGAAATTAGACAGGGACTGGGTGCGCTCTTGCATTCACAGCCCATATGAACTTGCTCTTAAATTAAAACAGTAATGATTTAGAGTAGGGATGAGCCAAACACCCCCACCCCCCCTCTGGTTCGGTTCGCACCAGAACCTGCGAACGGACCGAAAGTTTGCGCAAACTTTAGAACCCTATTAAATACAATGGACGCGAACGTTCGAAATCAAAAGCGTTAATTATAACGGCTAATATGCAAGTTATTGTCCTAAAAAGGGTTTGGGGACCCGGGTCCTGCCCCAGGGGACATGTATAAATGCAAAAAGAAGTTTTAAAAACTGCAGTTTTTTCGGGATCAGTGATTTTAATGATGCATAAAGTGAAAAAAAAGTGAAATATTCCTTTAAATTTCATACCTGGGGGGTGTCTAAAGTATGCCTGTGAAGTGGCAAGTGTTTCCCGTGTTTAGAACTGTCCCTGCACAAAATGACATTTCTAAAGGAAAAAAAGTCATTTAAAACTGCTTGCTGCTTTAATGTAATGTCTGGTCCCGGCAATATGGATGAAAATCATTGAGAAAAATGGCATGGGTACAGTTACTCTTGGTGGGCGCTGGAACGCCCTGCTGTGAACTATTATATCAAGAATTGTAATTACATGCCATTTTTGAACAGTGGTAGGAAAAATTGGGCCTTTGGTAGTGGTGCTGGTGCCACAACACTGTAAGTCCTCACAGTTACTCTTGGTGGGCGCAGGAATGGGCCCAGCTGTGAAATATTAGATCAAGAATTGTAATCACATGCCCCTGTTGAACAGGGGCAGAAAAAGTGGGCCTCTGGTGGTGGTGGTGTTGCCACAACACTGTAATGCCGTGTACACACGATCACTTTTCTTGTCTGGAAAAATTTAATTTTTTCTCTTGGACGAGAAAAACGGCCGTGTGTAGGCTTTCCAGTATTTTTCCAGACGAGAAAAACGACAAGAATCACGACGAGAAAAATTAGAACATGCTCTTTAGGGAAACACTGCTAGGGAGCCTAGACACGGCCGGTTTTCTCGACCAAGAGAAAACCTGTCATGAAAGCCAGCCGTGTGTAGGGGACCAAGCCAGTCCTCGTTTTTCCCGTCGGGTTTTCACCGCCGTGAAACTCGATCGTCTGTACACGGCATGAGCCCTCACAGTTACTCTTGGTGGGCGCAGGAATGGGCCCTGCTGTGAATTATTAGATCAAGAATTGTAATTACATGCCCCTGTTGAACAGGGGCATAAAAATTGTGCCTTAGGCACTGGTGCCACAACACTGCAACCCCTCACAGATACTGTACTTGGAGCGCAGCAACGAGCCCTGTTGCAAAGTATTGCATCAAAAATTGTATTTACATCCCCCTGTTAAACAGGGGCTGAAAAATTGGGCCTTAGGCACTGGTGCTGGTTCCACAACACTGCAACCCCTCACAGATACTGTAGTTGGAGCACAGCAATGAGCCCTGCTGCAAAGCATTGCATCAAAAATTGTAAATACACGCCCCTGTTAAACAGGGGCTGAAAAATTGGGCCTTAGGGACTGGTGCTGGTGCCAGAACACTGCAACCCCTCACAGATACTGTAGTTGGAGCACAGCAATGAGCCCTGCTGCAAAGCACTGCATCAAAAATTGTAAATACACGCCCCTGTTAAACAGGGGCTGAAAAATTGGGCCTTAGCCACTGGTGGCGGTGCCCAGAACCAAAAATGTTCTTTCAAGCTATCAGCATGATTATTGAGGAGGAAGAGGATAGTCACTAAGCATAACAGGATAGTCACTCAGCATCAGCAAAGGCAGTCTTAAAGGGATCTGACATTTCCAAAAAAGATTTTGCTTACATCAGCATCAGGTGCTAAGTAGCTGGTGGTGATCCAAGACTGATTCATTTTTATGAAGGTCAGTCGATCGACCGAGTCGGTGGACAGGCACACCCTGTGATTGGTTACAAAGCCTCCAGCAGCACTGAATGTGCATTCAGAAAGAACGCTGGATGCAGGACAGGCCAGTACCTCAATTGCATACTGTGCAAGCTCTGGCCAGTGATCCATCCTCAAGACCCAGTAACCCAGAGGATTTTTGGTGGAAAAGGTGTCCAAGTCTGATCTTGCCCCTAGGTATTCCTGCACCATGTAAACCAGACGCTGGCGATGGTTGCTGGAAGCGATCATCCCTTGGGGCTGCATACTAAAAAATTGTTTGAACGCATCGGTCAGACGGCCACCTTCTCCAACATGTTGTCCAGCACCAGGAATTTGTAAGCTCCCAGTCTCTGGGAGCGCATTGCACAGACCTTTCTGCAAGGCCTCCCGAAGATGCTTCATCGTCTGCTCCCTCTGCGACGGCAAGATAAGGTCTGCAACCTTACCCTTGTAATGTGGATCAAGGAGGGTTGCCAGCCAGTAATGATCCCTCTCCTTGATCGCACGAATACGAGGATCCTTCCGCAGGCTTTGCAGGATCAGGGAGGCCATGCAGCGTAGGTTTGCTGAGGCATTCGGTGCGGAGTCCTCTGGGTCACTGAGGACGACATGATCCTCAGCCACCTCCTCCCAGCTTCGTACAAGTCCATGGGTGTCTTGGGACTGTAATTGATCCCTTGAAGACTGCTGCTGATACTGAGTGCTAGGCTCCACCTCCATGCTGATACAATAATCCTCCTCCTCCTCCTCGTCCTCTTCCTTTGTGATAGCCGGGCCAGCAGGAACACTGTCTGGATAAAGGGGGCCTTGAGTGGTAAGGAAGTCCTCCTCTTCCTGCCTCTGTTCTGCCTCAAGTTCCCTGTCCATTATTTCACGCAGCGTGTGCTCCAACAGGTGGACAAGAGGGACAGTGTCACTGATGCATGCACTGTCACTGCTCACCATCCTCGTGGCCTCCTCAAATGGTGCCAGGACAGTGCATGCATCCCTGACCATGCCCCACTAGCGTGGTGAAAAAAAACTGAGCTCCCCTGACCCTGTCCTGGTGCCGTAGTCGCACAGGTACTCATTGATGGCCCTCTGCTGCGTGTGCAGCCGCTGCAGCATGGCCAACATTGAGTTCCACCTGGTGGGCATGTCACATATAAGGTGATACTTGGGCAGGTTCAACTCCTTTTGCAGCTCAGCCAGCCGAGCACTGGCATTATATGATCTGCGGAAATGCACACAGACTTTCCTGGCCTGCTTCAGGACCTCCTGTAAGCCCGGGTACCTGCCCAAGAACCGCTGCACCACCAAGTTAAGGACGTGAGCCAAACAGGGCACATGGGTCAGTTGTCCCTGTCGGAGGGCGGAGAGGAGGTTGGTGCCATTGTCGGAAACCACCTTTCCTGGCTTAAGTTGCCATGGTGTCAACCACCTCTGAGCCTGCCCCTGCAGAGCTGACAGAATCTCTGCCCCAGTGTGGCTCCTGTCCCCCAAGCACACCAGCTCAAGCACCGCATGGCATCTTTTTGCCTGCATACTTGCGTAGCCCCTTGAACACCTACGGAGCACCGCTGGTTCCGAGGACAAAGCACAGGTAGAGGCCATGGAGGAAGAATAAGATGAGGGGTGGAGGAGAGAGGTGTGTCAGAATCACCAGTAGTAACATTTTGGAGGCATGGTGGCAGAACAACCTCCAACACTACTGCACCTTGTCCTGCATCCTTCCCAGCTGCCAGCAGAGTCACCCGATGCGCCGTGAAAGATAGGTAACGTCCCTGTCCATGCCTGCTGGACCATGAGTCAGCGGTAATATGCATCTTACCGCTGGTCGCCCTTTCCAGAAAGGCCAAGACATTGCCTTCCACATGCCGGTAGAGAGCCGGAATCGCCTTCCGTGAGAAAAAGTGGCGTTTGGGAACCTGCCACTGAGGAACCGCACATTGCACAAACTCACGGAAGGGGGCCGAGTCTACCAACTGAAAAGGCAGCAGTTGAAGTGCTAGCAATTTAGCCAAGCTAGCATTCAACCGCTGGGCATGTGGATGGCCGGGAGTGAACTTCTTTTGACGGTCCAGCAGCTGGGGCAGGGAAATTTGACACACCGAATTCTACACCTTCATTCCTCTTAGTGCAGGTTTCAGAGAGGACTGAAGGTATAGTGGGGTTGTAGATCCCAGCTGATGAGGAGCAAGGAGAGGTCCGCTTTGTTCTTTGGTGTGGGTCTTTTAGGTACGCTTGCCAACGGACTGCATGGCAGGTCGACATATGTCTGGTCAAGCACGTGGTGCCCAAGCAGCTGATGTTTTGGCCATGCGAGATACGCTTTAGACATATGTTGCAAATGGCAATGGTGCAATCTGCTGCACACGTCTGAAAAAAAGCCCACACCAAAGAACTTTTGGAATAACGCGCAGAGACAGCAGCGCCCTGCACATGCGGAGCTCTGCGGTGTGATGCAGTCGGTGTTCTGCCCTTAAGCTTGCCCCTGGAGGGCATCCTGCCTCGTTGGAGATGTGTGTCCTCCTCCTCCTCTCTCCTATCAGGCACCCACGTGGAGTCAGTGACCTCATGATCCCCTCCCTCCTCATCACTGGAGCAAATCTGGCAGTATGCTGCACCTGGGGGAACATGACTGCCAGATAGCTGTCCTTGTTGGGCACCCCCTCTCTCTGGGCTCACGTTACTACCCCCTCTTTCTGGGCTCACGTTACTGCCTTCCTCCAGCTGGGTTCCATCATCGGAGCCTTCAAAACGCTGGGCATCCTCCTGGAGCATGTACCCAACACTGTGCTCAAACAGTTCGGGGGACTACTCAGGAGGACATGGTGGGGCTAGGGAAGGAGTGACTGATGCCATTGAGCCAGACAAAGTACCCTGAGCCTGGGTGAGAGAGGGTGAGGAGGATGAGGACGGCTTGGTCATCCACTCTACCAAGTCTTGGGCATGTTGCGGCTCAACATGGCCAGCTGCCAAAAAGAAGGACAAGCGTGTCCCACGGCCACATGCTGATGAGGATGCACCGTGTCCACGACCAGCACTGTTGCCTTTAGACACAGAGCCTGCTTGCCCTCTTTTATTGCCTCGTGACTGTCTGCCTCTCCTTGTTTGCCTTCCAGACATACTAATGGCCTGCAGTGAGATGTAGCTGCACAAAGGTGGGATGTATATATATATATATATATATATATATATATATATATATATATATATCTGTACTGATATTGTAGCTATCAGAATCAACTGCCTGCTTGCTGTGGTATTAGTATGGGAAAAGCAGTAATTGTCTTCAGTTAGATTTAGGTGAAAACTGTGCAGAGGCCACAGTACGCTAACTGAAAATAATTGCAGCTCTCTGCCTGTGGTTTTATTATGAGAACACCACTATTAGTCACTAATTGTATTCAGGTAAGCTTTAGGTGAACGCTATGCAAAGCACACAGTACACTAAGTGAAACACTGACTGCAGCTAGCACAATCACCTGCCTGCCTGCCTGCCACAGTATAGAGAATAACAGGAACGGATCTAGCTAAACTGAATACAGTGTATGAATTAATATACAAGACCTAGGATGCATATATATCCTCTACACACTGTAACTGCAGCTAACTGACTCGCCTGCCTGCTCTATCTAACTCAAATTAAATGACACTAGCTCTCTCTGTCTCTCTGTCTTTTTTTCCCCCCCATTTTACTTTTTATTGTTGTTTTTCATATCAGATATGCATACATACAATTCAAAATACAGTGGACAAAATAATGACACAAATAAACAAAGATAAAGAATTGTAACATTGTGCAATTTGCAATCACGCCTTGGCGTATTTACACCCTCCCAACCCTCCCTCCCTCCCTCCCCCACACCACATCACACTTAAAGGTTTGTGTGTTCATAAATTGCCTATAGTTTCAAAGGCGGGAATGAAAAGGGCCGGGAAGAGCGACAGGGAGAAGAAACCCAGGGTAGTAAAGGAGAAAGGAGAAATTAAATTAAAGGGTATGGAACGCAATAAAAAGGGAAAAAATCAGAGGGAAAAAGTCGGGGAAGTCAGCAAAGGAGGGGAACAGAAACGGGTATGGGGAAATCCCCCCCGGAATAGCAGCATCCATATAGGAGCCGGAGAAGGACAAGTTTATTACAGTGGCCACGGCCCTCTACCTCCATACTCCAGACCAGGCCTACGAAAGGGTTCCCATACACCCTGTCCATCCTCCTATGGGGGGCACCCCACCTCATCCAGCCATCGCCTCCACATTCTCTCAAATTTTCCAATTCTATTCTGCTTAATATATAACACCCTTTCGCTCCATACCATTGTGTTTATCGTCTCTACCCAGCTTCCCACTGATGGAGGGGTCTTGGACTGCCACCTCTGTGCAATTAGCTTGCGTGCTTGAAATAGGCACCTCAAGAACACCTCTGTAGTGTCTGGGTGGACTCTCCTCTCCTCTATTCCTAATAGGCAGGTCTTAGCCACTGGTTCTAGCAGGGTCCCAAATGTCTTGTTTAATCTTGCTATTATCGCCTCCCAATACCTAAATAGTTTAGGGCATCTCCACATCATATGGATAAAATCCCCTGATGCTTTACACCTGGGGCATTCGTCGTTTTCCCTCCACCCAAGTCTGTACATTTTTTTAGGGGTGTAATAAGCTCTATGGAGGAAGTGTAAATTCTCTGCGCAAGGGAAATTGAAACCAAGGTACCCTGTCCCATTGAGCAGTGCTAATTGTCCCCACATTGCTTTACCATCCTGTTTTACTCTTGGAGGGTCCCGCTCTGCTTATTGCCCTAGCCCCTATTCTAGTATAGAGCTCTGAAATTAGGCCTTTGGATGTATATGTCATCGCGATTTTTGAGAAGACGGGGGACTGAATCCATACTAAAGTTAATGACCCGAATTAGGCCTGTACGGCATGCCTAATCTGAAGATATTTGTAGAAGGTCTTATTTGATATGTTAAATTCGCTACTTAAATCTGAGAAGGTTTTTATTTGGTTGCCCCTGTATAGCTGGGTTAATCGTTTAATGCCCTGCCTATCCCATTCTCTAAGTTTTTCTCTGGAAATTTTTTATTGCTCCATATGGGGGTGAACTCGGTCACTGCACTATATCCCATAAGTACCTTTGTTCCCTGCCAGACCTTCTTGACTAGTTCTACCGTCGGGCATCTATGGGTAAAAGAGTCTGCCTCCAGTGCCTCCTCCAGTATGCGGTGTGGAGCCCACGTTAGCATCATGTTAACACTAGAATTGCCCTCCATCAGGAGTCCACAACCCGCTAAGTGTTGGAGTTGGGAAGCCAGGAAATATGATCTCGGATGGGGAACCGCAAATCCCCCCTCTTTGTCAGAAAGTTGCAAGGTTTGCAAGCTGATCCTCGACTGCCGTCCCTTTCATATCAGCTCCCTAAAGAGCGATTCTATTATCTTAACCCAACTTTGGTTGAGCCAAATCGGAGAGTTATGGAACAAATATAATAGTTGTGGCAGCCATATCATTTTTATCAGATTGCAGCGCCCTGCTACTGATAGAGGGAGTCGTTTCCATATGTCTGCTTTCTGTTTTAATTTGAGTAATAATGGGGCGATATTTAAATTTATGTACTGGTTTGTATCCCTACTGATCCAGACCCCCAAATATTTCTATGTGGTAACAACTTTTAACCGGGCTGCACCGAGCAGGGCCTTGTCATCAAGTGGGTCTACCGGCAGCAAGGCCGATTTTTCCCAGTTGATGACCAGGCCCGACAAGCGTCCAAATTCCTCAACCATCTGTATCACTGTGTTTAATGAGGACTCGACGTCTCCCAAAAAGAAAAGCACGTCGTCCGCGAATAGTGCTATCCGTTCCTCCCCCTCCGGCCTACTAAATCCCCTTATGCCTGGCATTTGTCTGGACTTGATGGCCAATGGCTCCATTGCCAGAGCGAACAGTAAGGGGGAGAGGGGGCAGCCCTGTCTTGTCCCTCTCTCCAGTTGGAATTGTTCTGATGATACGTTATTTAGTTTTATTTTCGCGCGGGGTTCGCTGTACAGTACAGTATTTTGACCCAAGTGATAAAAATCGGGCCAAATCCAAACCTCTCCAATACCCTCCACAGATATTCCCACTCGAGGGTATCGAATGCCTTAGCGGCATCCAGGGCTAGCAGTGCTCTAGAACCATCCTTGTCTGTAGGGATTTGTATATTTAAAAAGACCCTTCTGATGTTTATACTCGTTGACCTATTTGGAATAAAGCCTGATTGGTCCGGATGGATAAGGCTCTGGATACATCCGTTGAGACGCGTTGCAAGAACTTTGGCCAGAATTTTTACGTCGGTACATAATAGTGAAATTGGGCGGTAGGAAGAGACGTCCAGGTGGTCTTTCCCCTCCTTGTGGATTGCAATAATAGTGGCTTCCGACATTGAGGTGGGGAGCCGCCCGGAGGCTAACACCCACCCCAATGTCTTCAGCAACTCTGGAAGCAATACCTCACCATATCTCTTGTAGAGTTCGGTTGGGAGCCCATCTGGGCCTGGTGCTTTTTGACTGGGCATTCCCGCCACCTCTATCTGGAGTTCCTCCAGGGTAATTGGTGACTCCAAACCTGCCCTGTCCCGCTCTGACAAGACCGGGACCACCATTCCCCGGAGGAAGGCCTCGAATCCCCCGTTCTCCGCCTCTCTCCTAGACTTGTACAGAGATTTATAGAAGCCACTAAATATTTTCAATATCACTGGTACTTCAGTGGAGATCTCCCCCTTTGGTGTCCTAATCGATGTTACATTGGCAGCGGGGGTATTAGATCTAATCAGGCGGGACAACATATTGCCCACTCTCTCACCTTCACCAAATTGATTTTGTCTTTGAAATATCCGTCTATTTTCGGTCTTTCTTATAGTAGCCATTCAATAAATTTGTTGCTTGTCCAGCCATTCCCTCTGTCTAGTCCCGGTGGGGTCCTCGATGTACCGTTTCTCTGCCTGTACTACCTCCACTCTAATATTTCTTTCCCATCTCCTGGCCTCCCCCTTCACCCTGGCTATCTGCTGGATCAGGAGTCCCCTTAAGCAGGCTTTCAAAGCGTCCCACACCACTCCAACTGACGCTGTGCCCTCGTTTATTCGTATAAAGTCCTTTAAACTGTTGACCAGCTCTGCAGAGTTCCCGATCAGTTCAAGCCAGCATGGGCTGATTTTCCAATCTCCCCGGTGTGTCGTATCCCCTGTCTTTATCTTGAGCACTAGCGGGGAGTGGTCTGAGACGGTTCTTGGGTCATACTCTATCCTGCTAACCAGTACTGCCACCTCATCGTTTCCCAGGGCCATATCAATTCTGGAAAGCGTGAGGTGGGAGCTGGAAAAGCAAGAATATTGGCGCTCTTGTGGATGGTGCATGCGCCATATGTCCCCCATTCCCATTTCCCCTAGGTAGCGAGCCAGTCGGCTTTCATTTGTCTTGTTGGACCTCTTCCCCGAAGGGAATCTGTCCAGGCTCCTATCTAGAACTTCGTTGAAGTATCCTACCACTAATACTGGGGTACCTTCTTTGTCCAATGTAAATTCTACCAATCTACATAGAACCTCAAAGTTAAATGGGGGTGGAATGTAGATGTTAGCCAGGACATATGGTTTGTTCTCGATGGAACATGACAAAAAGATGTACCGGCCATGTTCATCTATACAGCTCTCTCCACAAGAAAACACCAGTCCCCTCCCCACCATTATGCTCACTCCTCTCGAATAGGAGGAGTGGACAGAGTGGTATTGAATTGGGAACCTCTGGTTGCGCATTTGTTTCACGCTATCTCTGGTCAGGTGCGTCTCCTGTATACAGAGCAAGCCAGGCCCCCTCCCCTCCAAAGCTGACATAACCAGAGCTCTTTTGACAGGGTCCCCTAGGCCACTTACATTGTGAAAGAGCCGCATAGGCTCCCTAATTCATACTCTTGCGTGCCGCGACCCCCCCCCCCCCTTGGATAACCAGAGAGGGAGGGAAAGGGGAGAAATAGGGGAATTCCAGAATTGAAAGGATCTTTTCCCTCTCCTTCTCCCCTCCCCCCCCTCAAAGTGCCGTTTCAGTGTAAATCTAGTGTCATTGTGGTGCAATTTTTAGTGCAATTTCAGTGCAGGAACACAAATACCAATATAGTGTATCAACCTCCTCCCCTTCCCTTAGTTAATTAAGTCACTTTAAGTCAATCCAACAGCCGAAAAGAAAAAAAAACTAAACCCCCTGAGACATAATTGGCCAAAGCCACCCTGGCTTTGGCCAATTATGGCTCTCCGTTTTTCCGCGCTGTGATTGGCCAAAGCATGCGGGTCATAGTGCATGCTTGGCCATTCATCAGCTAGCAATGCACTGCGATGCCGCAGTGAATTATGGGCCATGACGCGCCACTCGAATTTGGCGCAAACGGCCCATAATTTTCGCAATTCAGCGAACAACCGAACAGGCTATGTTCGAGGCGAACATGGGTTCGACTAGAACACGAAGCTCATCCCTATCTATTACACCACACAGTGTGTGATTCAGCAGGAAAATCAAAGGGATTGTGTGACCAACCCTTGCCCTGTCTTGGCTCTCTATTCCAGTCACATTTGGAGCCACTGATTTTATGAAAATGTTCCCAGCTCCCCAGAGCCTGTCATCATCCCATACTTACACATAAACTCATTGATGTTCCACTGATCTTGGTGCAACCACTGCAGCATGGCCAAAGTTATATTCCAGCACGTGGGTGTATCACAAATCAAGTGGCTGCCACTGAGTTTTAGCCAGGCAAACAACTGCTGGCTATAACCGCCTAAAGTACCCACACACGCCGACCTGCACAGGACATCCTGGAAGACAAGGTACCTAACTAGGAACTGTTACACCACCAGGTCCAGGACATGTGCCAGGCAAAGCATGTGTGTAAATGTTCACAGCCAAGATGTAGCCAGCAGGTCTGTTTGTTGTCACATACAACCTTGTCTACCTCTCTGCTTGCCCCTGAAGGATTGAAAAACTCTCTGCACAGTGTGGCTCCTTTCTCCCAGGCTTATAAGCTGCAAAACAGCATGGCAGCATTTTGGCTGGCCCATTGCTTAGGGCTCTGGAGCAGGTGTAGTCGACTGGGGGCTCTGAGCAGTCACTGGATGAGACTAGTGAGAAGGAAGGAGTAGAGGTAACTGCACTATCAGCATCACCAAGGTGCAGGACACAGGACGGCACCACCAACTATGGCAGTGTGTCTCATCCCGCATCCCTTTCAGACATCAGCAAATGTACCCATTGGGCCATAAAGATGATGCTACATCCTTCCATAAGCTTGCTGGTCCAGCAACATGAACACATTTCTTTTCACTTGCTGTGGAAAACAAGCGTGGTCTTCTGGACAAAAAAAATGGCTGGGTATCTTCTTGTTTACATCAGGCTGTAAACTCAAGGAATGGAACTGACTCCACTAGCTGGAATAGAAACAGCTGTAAAGCCAGCAGTTTTGCCAAACTGGCATTAGGTTGTTGGGTATAAGAGTGATTAGGAGACATTTTTTCTTCTGCTCCAGCAGATGCAGAAGAGACACCTGTCTGGGTCATAGAAATTGCTGGAGATTGGGTCAAGAGACCTCAGGTGAGGCACACACCTGAGCTTAGCCCTACTCTACCAAGCCCCATGCTAAACCTCCTCTGCACTTGATGTGCCATGAGGGAAGCTTCTCAAACTTCTTATCAGACTTCCCTGCCAATAGCTTGAGAGCACAGATGTTGCCGATAATGAATTCTGTAGAATGGGAGGGAGGAGGTGGAAAAGAACAAGAAGAAGGCTGAGTGCAGGCCTTTTGCTGTGGACCAGAATTATTGAATATATTGATCCATAGGTCTTTTTATTCATATAGTACCCAAAGAACTGGTAGATTTACCATGACTGATAAGCTGCCAGCAGAGGCTGCAAACCACAATGCTGTTGTCAACAGCAAATGTGTGAAAAAAGCCCCAGACTACTGAGAAATGTGGAGCAGCCCCAGGGATGGCAGTGACCATCACCCATGGGACAGTACAATCCAGTGAAATAGAAAGGCTGCTTCTTCCAAACCTCTGAAAACTGCCCCTACGCATGGACGAAATCTTCCCTCATTGCTATTCTGCCTCTCCCTCACTTTGCTCTTCTACAGTCTCTGGCACAGTCTGCCACCTCATTATCCCCACCCTTCTCATTCATTAAGACAACTTGGTAGAAGTCTGTAGCTGCAGGAACATCATAGGCAAATGCTACTTCCTGCTTGATGTACCCTCCCTATATACTTCAATACTCTCTTCTTTAATGCACTGAAAAAACAACAAAAAGAGGGTGCATCTGCTTAGTGCATTACCTTTATATATTATTTATTAAATCATAAAAGCAAATATTATACTCACCGACTAATAAATGAGCAAGCCCATCAATATATATGCCAGATCTGCAGCACTTGTTCATCAGCATGAATAGAAGCCATTCAGATCCAATATTGCTGATACGTTTTTAAGGGGTAACCCCTCTTCATCGGATAGCAACTATCTCTCCCTGAAAAATGTTGCACAGCCCTTTTTTTTAGCACTGTTGCATTGTAGATGACTGTATAGGACTGTATATAGCACTGTATAGCATAACTATCCATAATCCAACACTGTCAGCTTTCCCTATCTATTCTAACACACACTAACAAAAAAGACTGCTGGGAACCGTGCCTTTTATAGATAGGCGGCTGGTGCCTAAAACAAAATCTTCATTATTGGCAGCATTATAAGCCACCTGTCCACAGTTTAAAAGCCAGGAAGCGCATTCTGGGCAAGTGGTTGTGCATTAATTGGTGGGGTTGCCACGAACCAACATTCAACCCAAAACCAAAGCTCATCCTTATTGTCAACAAAAGCAGCAAGCTTAAGATTGTGACCTCTGTAAAAAATTGCCAATACTCTGTGAACTGGTATGATTCTTGTTGAAATTCAAATCTAGTCAATTGATTTGCTCATCTTTCTACATATTCAAAAGATAAAGTATTTTCAGAATACTCTTCCTCTGAGCTGGATCAACTGGTGTAATCATTCAGATGTGGATGATAAGCACTATCTAGACAAGTTCCTGAAGTCAAAACTGAGCTGCATCTTTCTGCTGAGATTAAACAATGCTCAAAACTCTAGTAGTAGTAATATAAATCATCAGAGAAACTTAATGTAGGGTAAAGTGTTACCATTAGCTGTGAAATACATTTTCTTTAATATAAATGCTCTTAGTCTTAACTAAGCAGAAAATTAACTTATACTTTAAAGCATATTGAATTACACTTTAACCACCCAAATCATTGTAAAAATAGTGAAAATAAGTCACTTAACCATTACACAAGAATTTCCCACCCATCCAGTATTTCTAAAATCCTGATTTTATATGCATCTTATTCAATTTGCCTGCTTTTGTTCCTTGATACATTCACTGAATAAATGACCTTTGTTTTGCTTATTTGTAGTTAGCTAAGACTGTAAATTAATAATACATTTGGTGCCATGCACATGATCCTGTAGATAATATAGGACAGATCTTGTAAATGGTATGGAGAAAAATATTTTTTATTCTGTGCAGTAATAAAAAGGAAACCATTGTGCAATAAGAATACATGTTAAGTTACTATTGTAATATGTTAAACATTTTTAAAGATTTTCATATTTCATATTTCTACCTGCTTGATGCACAGAAGCCATGTGCATCCCCGTGCAGGCAAAGACAGCCACACCAATCACAATCAGAGACAGCCTTAAGCCAGCCATTCATGGATCGAAGTTCGGCCTGGTCAACAGGGAGGGACCAGCCAAATTTTGATCAATGCATGGGCTAGCTGGATGTACACAATCTATCTATCGATCTGTGTACAAAAGCCTGTCAGGTTTTTCCTGAATGATCAGCACCGCCGACTATCGCCAGCAACACTGATCATTGTATTCTTGTATTACATAGTTAGTCGGGATGAAAATAGACACAAGTCCATCTAGTTCAACCAAAAAATAATAAAATCATACAATCCCATATGCACAATCCTATTCCCACAGTTGATCCAGAGGAAGGCGAAAAACCCCAGCAAAGCATGATTCAGTTTGCTACAGCAGGGGAAAAATTCCTTCCTGATCCCCCAAGAGGCAATCAGATATTCCCTGGATCAACTTTACCTATAAAGGTTAGTACCCTGTTATATTATGTACATTTAGGAAATAATCCAGGCCTTTTTAAAAGCAATCTACAGAGCTGGCCAGAACCACCTCTGGAGGGAGTCTATTCCACATTTCCACAGCTCTTACTGTGAAGAAACCTTTCTGTAGTTGGAGAAATTGAAAATAATAGCTCAGCAAGACTGATTCCCCCATCCAAATTAAATGTGTGGATGGGGGGAATCAGTTCAGTTTTTTTTGTTCAACCCACTGGTTCAACGAAAAAAATGAATCATGCATGGCCTGCCTTATACAAATTGTTTCTCCTGCACAGTTCAAGCTTGTACTTGGTACACTTCACACATTAGCACTGTCCAAACTAAAGAAAGGGAACAGTAAACTGCAGCAACAGGGAGATATTCTGCAGGAAGGTTAAAGGAGCCACAGGCCAGGCCATAGGCGTGCGCACAGGGTGTGCCAGGTGTGCCCAGGCACACCCTAATCACTCCCTGCAGTGCAGATTTTCCCTGCTGCCCGGTGCCCCCTCCCACAGCATGGCTGGCTTCCCTCCTCTCCCATTGGCTACTGCAGTGGGCACACATAGATGATATTTCAGGATGAGTGAGGGAAGTCATTTACCGGCCCCTTCCCTTTCTGAATGAACACAGTGAGAGATCGGTACCGTGTTTTTGAGATTTCAGGTGCACACCCTAATGCAACAGGCTGCACACACCTATGGGCCAGGCTATATTAAAAAGAGAAGATACCACTATTTGCTCTTTGCTGGACAGTTTAGTGTGTACACCACACTGTGCCTGCATTTTTTTTTCCATTCATAAAGTGTGGGCTTTGTTGTAGAGGCTGCAGTGTGCCTTGGAGTGTCCCCTGCCAAACGTGGTCATATTATTGAGCTCAGCCGCTCTTGGCCCTTTCTTCTATTCATTCAAATAAATTGAGCTTTATTTGCTTCAGACTCACAAAGCAAATTTAGCATAATGCACCATGCACAGATCTGATTACTAAATGTGCCCCTTAGCCGAAGGCTACATTCACACCACAAATTTAGGCTGGTGCAAATTGTCTTGGCAGGAATCTTCTAATTCCTGCTATAGCTCTGAGCCGCTAGGTGCGGCCCCCGGCCCCATTTACTATAGTAACAGGTCGCCTGTGGCCCCAGCTATTCACGGCTCTCTGCACAACCAGTGATTACCTGCGGTGATTACCTGTATGGATGGCCACGAATACCTGCGGCCGCCAGTGACCTGTGATATAGTGAACAACCCAGCCGCTCAGAGACTGATGTGAATGTAGCCTTATAGGGAAGCTTTTGTTTTTAATCAGGTCAAACCTGACCAGTAGACTTGCACAAACAGAAGACCAGCGAAGAACAGTCACTGTGCAGTTTTACATAACAGGAAGCAAAGACTGCATATATAATGAGCTACCGTATATACTCGAGTATAAGCCGAGATTTTCAGCCCTTTTTTTGGGGCTGAAAGTCCCCCCCCCTCGGCTTATACTCAAGTCATATAAATTTTACATTGTAAATATTACCTGTAAAGAAGTTGCGGCTGCGGCGTCCATCGTTCGAATTCCGCGGCGTCCATCGTTCAAAATTCCGCGGTCTCTTCCTGTTCCTTCCTTGATAGGCGAGTCTCAGCAGACACTCTCCGCCTATCACGAACGTTCTCTCATCCTCAGTTTTCCAGCAGACGTCTGTGATTGGCGGAATACCCAACACAGTGTCTGCTGGGAAAACTAAGGATGAGAGAAGGATCGTGATAGGCGGAGAGTGTCTGCTGAGACTCGCCTATCAAGTAAGGAACAGGAAGAGACCGCGGAATTCGAACGATGGACGCCGCGGAATTTGATCGATGGACGCCGCGGAATTTGAACGATGGACGCCGCAGCCGCAACTTCTTTACAGGTAATAATTACAATGTAAAAATTTCTTTTTACAGGGAACAGTGGGGCATCGGCTTATACTCGGGTCAGTGAGGTTTCCCATTTTTTTGGGCAACATTAGGTACCTCGGCTTATACTCGAGTCGGCTTATACTCGAGTATATACGGTATATTAGGATTGCTCCCTATGTTATTAAGTTCACACAGCTATACACAAAAGCAACACATTTAAACTCAGATTTTTTTTTAGAAAGTCATTTACATAAAAATGACAATACTTACGCACACATCTAAGGCCACTTTTACACGGGGCATTTCCATTCATCAGCTTAGCTCAGATAGAATAGGATATCCACGCAGAGAGCCTACTGCTTTTTATGTTCTCAGTTGGCAGACTTGAAGTAACTCCAATTTTTGTGGGGAAAAAACAGCAAATAAAAAAAATACAGAATTGCAACTCAATTGTAATTGTATGTTAGTAAAAATTACCTTTCCTTTTCTAGCTGCAGCTCTGTAATTTTCTGTCAAATGCAATGCAATATGGCTACCTGAAAGTGTTCTGTACACAGAATGTATAGAGTGTACAGAACACCCCCCAGAAACTAAGATAAATGTCAGATTTCAGGCATTCCCTGCAACAAACTTTTAGTGAGATACTCCCAGTAAAGAAATCACATATAAAGGGATGCAAACCCTGCAGAAAGATACAACCATTGGGGTTGATTTATTAAAGGACTAAAGACTATTCACTCAGCAAAGTGAATGTTCCCTCAGTTTAGTAAATAGGATGAAGCCGTATTTACTTCAATCAACTGATCATGTACTAGAAAAAAACTTTTTCTTTTCTTTGAATTGATTTAAAGTGAACACAGCATCCTCTTATTTACTATCATTTACTTTGCAAAACTAACATTTACTTTGTGATTGACCACTCAGGCCTGAGCACTGCATTCTGGGAGGCAGAGGAAAAGGTCACATGCTCCTCTGTACCCGGAAGTACCAAATACAGCTTAGACAGGCAAATTAAGCAGTAGGGAACTGCAGGGAAGGGGAGTATAAATTAGTTTAAAGTTTGCTTTATAGTACAGTATATGTTATTCTCTGGTTTTTATTTTTCTCCTACTTTTTTTCATTTCTCGTTAGATGTCATCTGTTTGAACCAAGCAAGAAGCCTCAGACAGGCATACAAGGGTAAATGGACTTTCTGGCCTATTAGAAGGTATACATGGAAGATAGTTTCCAATCTCCAAATTATTGTAGTGGAAAAACTAATAAAAGGCACTGAAACGGAAACCAATGACGTTTTACAAGAACAGCTGTTACGAAATCAAAAGAAAACAATTGGCGCATCATTGGTTGTATAACTACTGAAACACTAGAGGGTTGCTGCATGTAACTAGTCTTTGTTATTCATGATGTGTTTACAATTTGTCCAACATATAGAGCAGCTTCTCCTATGAAATACTGTATAATAAGCCAAATGTTTTCTCAACGTGAGTGAAGGACAGTAGATAAGGGAAGCTAAACGTGTTCACTCACAATAACTAGCTGAAAATATAATAGGTTCAAAAGTTTCTGTTCAGCTGCCTAAAGAAAAAAACTCCCATTTGAAGTTACAAAGTAGCCTTTACATTTTCTAGTTATTCCCCCGAGTAATCATGGTCATAGCTCTTAATCTGATGGCTGAGGGGTCCGCCACAAGTGCATATTTAAAGAAAATAGTGTCTTTGGTAAGCATGGAAATTGTGCCCTTGTTCAAGAATCTTACACCTATATTTTGTGTAACTTTGCCATAATTTCAACACAAAATGCAACTCAAACTGGCTAATTCTTTAAAGTGGTTGTAAACCCTCCTAATTTTTTTTTTTTTTAACTAGCTGTAAGAGAAAGCCATAATGAGCTAATATGACTAGCATAATAGCTCATTATGCATCACTTACCTTAGATCGGGGCCCCCGAAGCCATCCTCGTCTCTCTCTTCAGCCTCATCCATCGCTGCGGCGATAGCCGGAAGGTTACTTCCGGGTATCACCGCTCCAGCCAATCACAGCGCCGCTCCGGCGCTGTGATTGGCTGGAGCGGCGAAGACGTCACTCCGCGCATGCGCGTGTGAGCCGTCAAATTCGGCTACGTCGTCGAATGTTGCGACCTAGCCGAATTTGTGAATGGGGTTAACCCCATGAGCATGCGCGTGACGTCAGCGTCGCCGCATTTAAATGCAAATATCTCCTTAACCGTGTATTTCATGCACCTACAGGTAAGCCTTAATCTAGGCTTACCTGTAGGTGTTTGTTTATAAAGTGGGTTTACAACCACTTTAAATCATAGGCGTGCGCAGCCTATTACATTAGGGTGTGCACCCTAAAGCTCGAACACACATGCGTGTATATATATATATATATATATATATATATATATGTATATATATATATATACATATATACATATACACTAAATTACCAGAAGTATGTTTTGGCTACTTAAATTGGGCTGCTTAAGAAAGGGGGCGGGGCCACATAAACGGAGCAGCCCGCCCAGCCCCTATCCCGTTGGCTGGTGTTTGATAGCTGATAGAAAGGGGGCGGAGCCACATACACGGAGCTGCCCGCCCAGCCCCTATCCTGTTGGCTTGTGTTTGATAGGCTAGCTGTTCGGTCTCGCCCACCCCCGACATCAGCGCCGAGTTTTGACAGCTCCTCTCTGCAAGCAGTGACATTACATTACAGTTTCAAGCACTAAGCGGCTCTTACATGCCTCCCTGACTGCTCAATGGGAAACTGTCTAACAGGCAGCTCCCTATACAGTCTCTTGCAGCATTTTACAGCAGATCTACGGACACACATTAGGGTGTGCCCAGGCACACCCAGTACACCCCGTGCACACGCCTATGCTTTAAATAAAAAACATATTCATAGTAGAGAAATGTTGATTCACTTTCCCCAGAGTGCTGTAAGTGCAGTCTTATTCACCTCTGCATTGTGTGACAGTGCAGTCACTCTAGGCTCCAGCTGGTTGCCTTGCCAATATTAATGCTATGCTGGTTTGAGCGTCGCTCTCCCTTGTCTCTGTAGTCTTTTGTGAGTCAACAAACTTTCATATCAGAGCCCCCCCTTTCACATCAAAGCTCCATTCACATTAGCAGCCCCCTTACATCAAAGTCCCCCCTCCCCCTTTCACATCAGGAGCCCCCATCACATCAGAGTGCCCTCTTTACATCAGGGTCCCTCCTTCACATCATCCTTAAAATCATCAGAGCCTCCCTCCCATCAGAGCCACCGCCAATTTGTGCCCTCAGAGGCCCCCTTACATTAGTGTTCTTAGATTTCCTTCACATGAATGTACTCAGAACCTCCCTAACATCAGTGTCTTCAGAGCTGTCCTTACATCTGTTTCCTTAGAGCCCCATCACATCTGTGCCCTCAGAGTCCTCCCTCACATCATTGTCCTCAGATCCCCCTCACATCAGAGTCCTGAAAGTTCCTCAGATTTGAGTCCTCGGTGGTCCCCTTACATTAGTGTCCTTGTAGCTCCTTCACATAAATGTACTCAGAGCATCCCTAACATCAGTGTTCTGAGCCTCCCTCCCTCACAATATAGTCTTGAGAGTCCACAGAACCCCTTCATATCAGTGTCCTACATTATAAATAGTACAGCAGCTGCAGCATGGCAGAGGGTGGGAGGCGAAGCAGGTTTGGATTAAGGCAGACTTTCATCCTCTTCTGAGAGCTGGTGGCAGTGCTGGATTCCATCCACCCTGAATCAGCATCATACTTTTCCATGGTGTGGGTAGGCATGCCCACTTGCACCATGGAAACACGTGATGCTGTGCAGCACCATTAATTAGAGAAATTTGGGACAATAAAATAAAGGGACTATGATCTGCTAATTTGATAGGGGTGTCTTAGGGGTGCTAGAGAACACCCAAGCCCCCCCTGGCATCACCCTTGTGTGGTGTCCCCTTCAAATGGCACCAAGGGCATGTGCAGTATGTGCTGTACCCTGGATACGCCACTGCAGGCATTGTTTCCATTCAACACATCAGATAACTGTAGTCCTTACTTTTATATCTTCTTTAGGCCACACTTTCTGTTGAAAAAAAGGATATTCAAGCACGAAAGCCTTACTTTGATTTCACTCAAGGTTCTCGTTTTTAACCGAAGCCCTAAAGAAAGAGGGGGTTCCTTTGACCCCCAAAACATGTTGGCTGTCTTTTAACACAATGTTAATAAATGAATTTGGACTCGTTTATCTTTTGGTCTGGCACTTCTTCTATATACAGTATGCACACTTTCTGTTAAGGCACACTTTCCACACAGTACAAAATGTCATATAAGACCCCCTTTAGGTTTCATCCAAGGTACCATTTTGTCTTAATATGCTCCTGCTGATGGAGACTAAGAACACAAAGTCCCTAATCTCATCCACTAGTTCCCACAGTATTTCAAGGTTCAATGAAAACGGTGTTCCAGCCGCAGATTTTTTTTTTTAATTCAGCAGCTACAAACACTGTAGCTGCTGACTTTTAATAAGGACACTTACCTGTCCAGGGAGCCAGCGATTTTGGCCCCCCGAGGCCGATTTATCCATCGGATCGGGTGCAGGTGTCACTATTTCAACTAAGGGAAACCGGCAGTGGAGCCTTGTGGCTTCACTGCCGGTTTCTGACTGCGCATGCGCGAGTCCCGCTGCGCTTTGTAAATGGCTTGTCTTTTGGGACACACACAGGTCCCAGAAGACAACGGGGGTGCTCGCCGAAGAAGAGGACAGACATGACGTCCTGGGCCACGGCCTGGCTGAATCTAAAGTACTTTCAAAAAAGGTACTAAAGGAGAAAAAAATATGTTTTCAATATCCAAAAACGAGGGCTGGAGAGGTGGCCTTACATTTAAGACCACCTCTCAAAATTGGGTGGAACTTCACTTTAGGGCCAAAAGGAGATTAGTAAATTTATCAATCTCTCTGCTTGTCATTTTGATTTGAAAGCCTATAGTGAGACCAGTAACATAGTGAGAGTGGCCTGGCACAGGCATGGCAGCAATGCAGCTGTGAGTTGCCCAAATATAAATATGTAGCCACCCAGACCAAATCTCAAATCTCAGGTGAAGGACAAGCTTTATATTAAAGGAACCAAGTCAAAAGTTTGTTTTAAACCATTGACTTCTGTTACATATTACTGGTATTTGTTGCCACGCAGCCTGCTAGCATGATATATAAAGGTGGTAGGTTATGGGAGGTTAGATGTCAACTTCAGTCAAGTTCTTTGACAGTAGAGAAGAGAGAGAAAAAGCTACAGAATGAAAAACTTGGAGGGAGACACCAGCACTTACATCAATCAACAATGCTGATATCAGGTTGCCTCTCTAGCTTTCTTCCTAACTGGGTCATCAGTCTTCCCATCATAACGGTTGTGTCTGTCAAGTACAGTTTCCTTTCATTTAAACCTCCTGCAGTGGCATGGGTAGCATGCTTAGACATGCCAAATTAAAAGTGAATCATATTACCTGGTTGGGAATAAATAGATAAGAAATACTAAGGTAAAAAAGACAATTTCTTAGTTACTCTGATACCAAAGTAATAGTATGTAACATATTACCTTTTAAACAGCATAACCTTTTGTTCTACAGTACTGTGTATTTAACTATGTCTATCCATAAACACAGGTTCTGTCAATGCAACAAAACAGCAGTTATAAACAGTTTATAACTTACATGTGTGCTTGAATGACTTTGAGTAAGGCTAAATAGGTATTCAAAACACAGGACATTATTATTGTTAATGCATAGAAGTGTCGCTTTTTATTATTACCAGAACCCATGGACATTATGGTACATTTCTGTTGGGAAATCTAGTGAATTTACCCGTATGTGCATTTTTAGATGAAAAACTGCCAGTCCATCCAAGCCATGTCCTTGTAAATTAATCAGAATAAGTATTTAACTTATACGCAGATGAATGCAGGTTCCTCACTACCTGGCCTTTTCAACTGTGGCTAGTGTAGCGGACCCCCCATAATTGGGGTCGCTATGCCTAAATTTAAGGGGTAGCCTGAGCAAATAGTTAGGCTCAGGCTGTTTGCAGGGCCGTCGGGACAGGACAGGCAAACCAAGCAACTGCTTGGGGCCCCCAGCTGGCCTGGGGCCCCAGCATAGCTGCCTCCCCTTCCGCGATTGGCGACCCCCTCCCGCAATTGGCGCCCCCCACCCGCGATTGGCGGCCCCCTCCTCCCGCGATTTGGCGGCCCCCTCCTCCCGTGATTGGCGGCCCCCCTCCCGCAATTGGGGCCCCCCCACCCGCAATTGGTGGCCCCCTACTCCCACGATTTGGCGGCCCCCCTCCCGCGATTGGCGGACCCCCTCCTGCGATTGGCGGCCCCCCTCCCGCGATTGGCGGCCCCCTCCCGTGATTGGCGGCCCCCCCTCTCGCGATCGGCGTCGATGTCCCGCGTTAGCACCCCCCTTCTGAATTTAAAAAAAAAGTTAAAAAATCGTGTAGCACCCCCCCGCTTCTCCAAAAAAAAATCAGTAGCACCCCCCCCCGCTTGGGGGCCCCAAATTCTCAATCTGCTTGGGGCCCCCAAATTCCTCCAAATGGCCCTGGCTGTTTGAATTCTTTAAATTGGTTTCTGCTTTGTTGTGATGTTGCCTGGCAGTACAGTTCCCTTTGACCTGTGGGGGGTGCTCTCACCCAGGTCTGAGGTTGAACTACGGGTGGCTTTGCAGCACTATTGGGTGTCCTCTCTTGGCAGGCGTGCATTGGGCGTGGTATACCCGCTGTGCATGCTGGGAGAGGGTACTTAAGGGGCGGACGCCATTAGGTCCGGAGTTCGGAGGCGATCCAGAGGACCCCTTGGTCCGAGGTCTGTACCCCACCTTCGGTGGCCCTCATGGCCAGGGGTACGTGTGTGTATATTCGGCCCTGGGCACCTTCGGCCAGAGGCTGCCTCGTTCCAGGTAGGTCCAGCACCTTTGGCTGAGGCCTACACCAGAAAAAGGAGTCCCAGGGTGCCCAAGTGAGGGTGACCCACTTTGAAGTAAAGGAAGCCAGGGGAGGACCTGCCCGCAGGGATAGGTGAGGGAAGTCACTGTCTCCGGAGAGGTCTGGTTGCCTATCAGAGGGAAGGATTCCATAAGCTGCCAAAAGCCTTGTAACGTGCCCACTGGCACCTATGGTCTCAAGTCTTACAAGTGCTGGGAAGTTTGGGATTCAGAAGTTCATATCCTGATTGTATCCTTAGGAGATTTAAAGTGAATGTTCCGTGCTCCACACCGGCTTCTAGGACCATGAGAGGGGACTATCTGGGTGAGCAAAGCCCACTCAGGACTGAGTGGAGATAACTGACATTTAAGTGCTGCGTGCCTGAACCTACCTCCCTGTTAAATTCTCTATCTCCAACTTTCCTATCAAGTTTCTACGCAAGAAAAATAAACCTCTTTTTATTGGCTTTAATACTGTCTGGACAATGGCCTTATTGAATACAAAGGGAGAACAGACTTTACCCTACACTCTAGGGGAGAGAACCAAAGGAGGTAACTTGCTGCAGGACCCAAAAACAGATAACACCGCTCACCCGCTTTTATCAGGGGGATACTGGGCTTGTGGCATGGTGTGTCACATTCTGCTTGTGGAGGTTAGCAGGGTAACGGATCTGTGTGCTACACTAGTGTTTGCATCCTGTGGAGAATCAGTAGCCTTTGAGAGTGTACAATGGGTGATTTGGATATACAGAATAATAGCCATCTCCATCCTGAACTGGGTACGTAGCACTGGGACAGTTTTTCTGTGCAAGTGGAAATGGAGCATGAGCACTGTTTAGGGCCTGCCAGTGGTCCACAGGAAATGCACAATGCCTGACCTTGGACAGGCCATAATGAACTTGTGCTCATACTTACATCTGTGGTGTTTATTAACTAATTAAAGTGGTTCTACCTTAATCTCTGGAGGCCTTGGCAACACTTTGTTTACACTGATGCCTATTTGCTGGAGGTCTTGCAACCTGGCTGAACACCTGGGACTCGCTAGACTATGGCTCCAGGTGAGCGATCTTGCATCTCTAGATTCTATATTTTCTCTGAGTTTCTTTTAAATGCTGTCTAGGCATCTGGATTTAATTCCTTTCCGAGCTTTCCCCTTTCTTTTTCTTTTTCAAAGGCTGCCAGCCTCGCTCCTTTAAAAAAAAAAAATCCCCCTCCCTTTTTTGCTTCGTCACTCCTACTTTACCTCTTTTCATTTATGTGACACATTATTTGCAGCTCTTTGCTGTTACCTTACCCATACATTTGATTCATTGGTGATTTACTCCCCTTAGGCATTATTTCTGGCCCTTGGCGTTCTTTGAATGACCCTGGTATTTTTTACCAATACTCACTTTATCTAGTTGCCTTCATGTTTCCATGTTTGTATGCATTTGTTGGAGGTGCTATCCGTCGCCTCCATCAGGGATATCCATGTCTTGACGGCTGATAACGGATTTGAAGTTTATTTGATGTCTATGGGGGTTATTTTCGAAAGGCAAATCCACTTTGCACTACAAGTGCAAAGTGCACTTGAAATTGCACTGAAAGTGCACTTGGAAGTGCAGTCGCTGTAAATCTGAGGGGTAGATCTGAAATGAGGGGAAGCTCTGCTGATTTTATTATCCAATCATGTGCAAGCTAAAATTCTGTTTTTTATTTTCCTTGCATGTCCCCCTCGTTTCTACAGCGACTGCACTTCCAAGTGCACTTTCAGTGCAATTTCAAGTGCTCTTTGCACTTATAGTGCAAAGTGGATTTGTCTTTCGTAAATAACCCCCTATGTCTTGTCCGCTGCTAACCGATTTGAAGTTTGTTTAATTTTTATATTTTTGTATGCACACTATTGCTAAGCAAACTCTGATGTCTACCCACCACAACTGAATTCTGGTTATCCTTGTACCCATTTATGCTTACTCTTGCCTATGTTGTACAATTTTTGGGTAAAGAAATACAAAAAAAAGGAAAGAACATGGCATTTCTGTATTAAGGTAAAAAAAATATTTCTGTGCCCCCCCCCCTCATACACTTACCTGACACCTCTTTATCCAGCACTGTCCCCACTGCCATCCCTGCTTCCCTCTCTTCCTGCATTCAGGGGCTTTACAGAGAACAGCAGGAGCCATTGGCTCCTGCTGCTGCCAGTCAAATGCTGTGAGAGGGAATGGGGTCAGGCCCCACTTTATGTGTGTGATGGTGAACGCACACAGCCTAGCTTGAGAGCGAGCCTACATGCATGGCCCCATAGCAAGCAGCTTGCTATGAGAGCACTCGTAGGGAGAGGAGGAGCAGAGAGTGCCAGGGGGGACTCCAGAAGAGGAGGAAGGTGGCCACTCTGTACAAAACCATTGCACAGAGCAGGTAAGTATAGCATGTTAATTATTTTAATTATAAAAACACTGAAGCTTTGCAATCACTTTAAATTCGAATTGGATTAGGTTGTCAGCTTTCTTATGAAAGTTGTTTTAAATATATATTAAAAATCTACTTCTGGCTCACAGTGTTAGATAACTCAAACAGAAGAACAAATGACTCATACTACTTTCTTTTGAACTTCACTTTTAAGTCATGATAATTATTCACAACAATAATTAAGACTCTTATTATTATGAAGCCACTGATTTGGTCAGCTACCTTTATTTTGCATGTAGAGCCCTGCTCGTGATGATCAGGCGCTATGTTAAATTTAGTGGGTGTCTGAGCTGGTAGTTAGCTCAGACTTTGTAATGATGAAGGTTAAATTAGCCTCTGTTCCAGCTATGGCTGTGTTTGGAAGGACTTCCCACTGTTTGCCTGTAGGTGGCGTTACCACCCCAGGCCAATGTTTGAACACAAGCAGGCCAGAGTGTATTGGGTGTCTTTCCCTGGGAACAGCTCAGTGGCAGTGGTCTCCCCCGCTGAGCATGCTGGGGAAGGGTACTTAAGGGGCAGACACCATTTCTTGAGGCTCTCTTCGCCTCGTGGCCCTCCTGGCTCGAGGTATGTGTTACCTGGATTTCAGCCTCCGATCCACGCTGGCCCGAGGCTGCATCTATGCCAGGTAGGCCCAGTTGTCCTGACTGGGGCCTACACTTTGAAGGTGATTCTGTGCTGTCTGTCTTGCGGGAGGAAGCCACTCAATGGAGGAAACCAGGGGAGGACCTGTCCTGGAGAAGACCGAGCGGAAGGCTGGTATCTTGAGGAAGGCCTGGTGACCCTATTGGAGGATGCACCGTAGCTAAAGTTACCTTACAGTCTGCTGGGTTGGCTTAAAGGCTCACAAACTGTAAGGCTGGATATCCGGGTATTAAAATCCTGTGGCAGAGGATCATTGAACAGTTCAACGTAATCGTGCTAAAGGTCTGTGGCAGAGACTGTTATTTCTTATTTGTTCGTGCATCATTCCGGCTGCTAGGTCAGGTGAGAGGGGCCTATCCGGATGAGCCATACCCACTTGATGGAGAGTGGTGAGTGTGACTTTTGAAACGTAGAAGTTTCCCCAGTGATCTGCTGTGTGTGCCTGAACCTTCCCCTAACCCTCCATCCCTCTACCTATGCAAGTTGTTTGGAAATAAAACCTGACGAAAAGGATTCATAACTTGTGTGGACATTGAACTTCCTATAGACTCTCATCCCCTAGACAACGAACATTGAGGTAACGTACAAGGCCCAAATTTAAACCAGCAGCTCCTACGGGGGTGTGCTATATGCATAAAACAAATTCAAACACATTTAAATGCTGCATGTTAAACTGTTTGCGGGGAAGCTGGAAAAAATGAGAATTGTGCTAGAGACTGTCCACCTAATCATTAGGAAATCTGGTAAAACATTAGGTAATGATCTGGTTTAAGTTTATTACATTGATAAATTTCTCATCCAGTGATGTTTTTTTAGGTAATGTGTTGGTTGCTAAATTTTTGCGTCACCAAATCAAACAGATTGATGAGATTCTTTAAAAATGAAGGGGGGGGGGGTATTTCTCAGAGACCCTGTATATGAGAGGATTTAGCCTTCAGGAGCCAAGGACTGATTCATCCAGCAATATTTTTGCTTAGTTTATAGGTCTACAGTCAAGGTTAATACATACTTCTTAGAAATAAATATATTACTTTATAGTATGCTTTTAGTTTATATTGTTGAGAAACAGTGTTTTAACTAAAGAACTGTGGTGTTATTTGTTAATGTTATTATTTTTTTAGTCTAGCACAGCGGTCTCCAAACTGGGGCCCGGGGACTGGATGTGGCCCTTTGATTGACTTTATCCGGGCCTTGGGGCTTCATTCCATCCTTCATTCCATCCACTGACACCAACAATGGGGCATAATTCCTGTTGCTGACACCAACCACAGGGCACTACTCCTACTGACACCATCAAAAGGACACAATTCCTCCAACTGACACCAACGAAGGGGCACAACTTCTCCCACTGACACCAACGACGGGGCATAATTCCTTCCATTGATACCAACGATGGGGCACTATTCCTCCCACTGACACTAATGGTGGGGCACAATTCCTTCCACTGACACCAACGATGGAGCACAATTGCTTCCATTGACACCAACGATAGGGCACTATTCCTCCCACTGACACCAATGGGGGGGGCAAAATTCCTTCCACTGTCACCAACGATGGGGACAAAATTCCTTCCATTGACACCAACAATGGGCCACTATTCCTCCCAATGACACCATCAACAGGGCACAATTCCTCCAACTGACACCATCAACAGGGCACAATTCCTCCAACTGACATCAACGATGGGGCAGAAATCCTTCTATTGACACCAACAACGATGGGGCATCAACGATGGGGCAGAATTCCTCCCACTGACACCATCAACAGGGCACAATTCCTCCAACTGACACCATCAACGAAAGGGAAAAATTCTTCCCACTGACACCAACGATGGGGCAGAATTCCTTCTATTGACACCAACAATGGGGCACTATTCCTCCAAATAACACCAACAATGGGGCAGTATTTCTTCCACTGACATCAACGATTGGACACTAGTCCTCCTACTGTCACCAAAGACAGGGTATTGCTTATTCCTACTGGATGCCAGGACATGTTCTACTCCCACTGGCCCTAGTTCAGCCCCCTAAAGTCTGAAGGACAGTAAAATGTCCCTTTGTTTAGAAAGTTTGGAAACCCCTGGTTTAGTAGATCTCCATAGGATGTCTTGAATGTTACCAGCAAAGGAAATTAGGAGAAATGCAACGAGACGTGAAAAAGAAAAGTTTTGTATTGTGTCCCTCTGCAATGGTCAAACAGTAGAAATGCTTCTTGGTTTATTGCAGCATCTGAAATATTTTTTTAATTGTATCAGAATAAATTTGACTAACACAACTTGGTTCATTGAGAAAGTGAAAGAGCAATGTGTCATGTTTTATTCACAGGTATGTTTTATATGTTGTATTGCTTTATTGTGCATTGTAAAGCAGTTATGTGTCAATTATTGTAAAAGGGTATTCAGTTTAGAATAAAAGATTTCCATCTGCTGTTTGCTAGCATAAGTTCTGAGTCATGTTCAATTTCTGTATTTTTTTACTTCATCATCCAAATTGTCTATTGTTGAAATACAGCTGTGTTGTATGTTACACCACAATTAAACTTTTTATTTAACAAACCTCAAAAAAGAAAAAACTGCACAGGCGGTTCAGGACATTTGAAGACAACAAATAAAGAAAAAGTGATGCCGGCCTACTTGTCACAACTGAAAGTCTATTCTTGTGGTTGTTTTTCAAATCATGTGGAGTATTTATCCTAAACACAGACAGTACATTAAGCATATTTTCAAAATATAAATGATGTGAGGCAGGCATGTTTGAAAATACAAAAAAAAAAACAAGGTCATAATGGAACACTTCTTTGTCATAAGAACAGACAAGCAAACCAATTCTGGCTAGGTGGGATTTGTACCAAATCAAGAAGATATAAGCAAAAATGTGAGAGATTTGGAATGTACAACATGACTTTTTATACAGTTTTTTCTTTTGTTTATAAAAATCGTTAAAAAAAATAAAGTTAAAAGAGATGTAAATGGTGATGTTAATCAGGTTTCCCACAGGGCATTCCTTACTGGCCTTGCATAGCCTTTTGTGTCTATGCAACTTCCCACAGCCTATCATATGGAATCGTATCACCATTGGGTATAACATTTTCAAAAACAAACTGCAATCCTGTTGTTTAAGTGGCTAGAAATTGTCAGTAAATATTATCACTGCTAAGTGCCATCATCAGTCACAATGTGTTTAGAGCGGCTCTTTCCATGCCTTAATGTCATCATCATCACCAGTCACAGCATCACGGTAAGGAGTCAGGCTGGGAGATCAGTAGCTGCAGCAGTAGAGAGGCTCAAACAGACCAGCACTACAGGTATACAAGCTGGTCACCCTGGTTGACGATAGAGGCTTATTCGGAGTGTGGGGTCTACGCACTAACCGGTATTCACCAAAGCTGCTGGTAGTGCAGATGGGTTTTGCTGCGATTTAGTACCAGGATCGCCCACCAAAAGGTGAGCAAGTCAGGATCTAGTAGCAGATATAGTAGGTAGAAATCAAGCAGAAGCAAAATCAGTAAACAAGCCAAAAGATTCGCTGATCCTCTACTCGAAAAAGCCAATGACGCCCTCTTTGTCTTACTGGAAAGGACTTGTGAATAAGGTGTCTCCATTCTATAAAGACACATAGTAGGGGCTGCCCAAAAAAGTTTGATAAGGTTTGGAAGGTCTGGTTGGAAAGCTCTGCCTCTGTTGCATAGGGTTGTCCTGATGTTGGGTTGGTGAGAAACTGGTTGGAAGGTGGTGTTTAATAGCTGTTCAAGAATTTTCTTCAAATGCCAAGGTTGTATTTAGGTCTGCTTTCCATATGATAGATGTATAACTATGTGCCCATTTGTTTTACTATCTAAGAGGCTGCATACTGGTTTTGTGTATGTCTAATGCTTTGGTTATTTTTGCCCGTGAGGGAGTCCTATATCCGGGATGGTGGAGCTACCTGCAGGGTCGTGAGCCTGGATGGGGAGGGGGATTTTTAATGTGCTTTTTTGCTTTTATTTCTACTGTGTAATTCTGCCCTGCGTGGCAAGTAGGGATGAGCTCGGTGTTCGAGTCGAACATACGTTCGACCCGAACATCGGCAGTACGATCGTTCAATGAAGATCGAACGATTTGGGCCGTTCACGCCAAATTCGAGTGACGCGAACGGCCCACAATGCACTACGTTATCGCAGTGCAATCCAGGCGCTGTGATTGGCCAAGCATGCACTGTGACCCCGCATGCTTGGCCAATCACAGCGCCGGCGGCCTTGTGTAGTGTGTTCCGGTTCAGGGAGAGAGAAGGATAGGCAGGGACAGTGTCAGTGCTATTTGTTCATTTAACTTGTGTGCAGGGAGAGAGAAGGATAGGCAGGGACAGTGTCAGTGATATTCTTTGCTAAACCTTGTGTGCAGGGAGAGAGAAGGATAGGCAGGGATAGTGTCAGTGATATTCTTTGCTAAACCTTGTGTGCAGGGAGAGAGAAGGATAGGCAGGGACAGTGTCAGTGATATTCTTTGCTAAGCCTCCTGCACAGTATACACCTGAAGCTAGCCCTTATTGCTGTGTTTTCCTGTTGTGTAACACAGGCAGGCATCTGCAGCACTTACAGCGGGCGTAGTGTGCCTCCTGCACATTATACACCTGAAGCTAGGCCTTATTGCTCGTGGTTTTTTTCTTTTGTGTTACACTAACAGGCATCTGCAGCACTTACAGTGGGCGTAGTGTGCTTCCTGCAAAATATACACCTGAAGCTAGCCCTTATTGCTGTATATTCCTGTTGTGTAACACAGGCAGGCATCTGCAGCACTTACAGTGGGCGTAGTGTGCCTCCTGCACAGTATACACCTGAAGCTAGCCCTTATTGCTCGTGGTTTTTTTCTTTTGTGTTACACTAACAGGCTTCTGCAGCACTTACAGCGGGCGTAGTGTGCTTCCTGCAAAATATACACCTGAAGCTAGCCCTTATTGCTGTGTTTTCCTGTTGTGTAACACAGGCAGGCATCTGCAGCACTTACAGCGGGCGTAGGGTGCCTCCTGCACATTATACACCTGAAGCTACCCCTTATTGCTGGTTTTCTCATCTCCCTGCAGGCCATTAGAATGTCTGGAAGGCAAACAAGGAGAGGCAGACAGTCAGGAGCCAATAAAAGAGGGCAAGCAGGCTCTGTGTCTAGAGACAACAGTGCTGGTCGTGGACGGGGTGCATCGTCATCAGCACGTGGCCATGGGACATGCTTGTCCTTATTTTCGGCAGCTGGACGTGTTGAGCCGCATCATGCCGAAGACTTGGTAGAGTGGATGACCAAGCCCTCTTCATCCTCCTCATCCTCTCTCACCCAGGCTCAGGGTACTGGCAAAGCAGATGCCAAAGCGTCCTCTTCCCTCGTATCAATGTCATCATCAGTCATCCTTCCCTAGACCCACCATGTCCTCCTGGGGAGTCCCCCGAACTGTTTGAGCACAGTGTTGGGTACATGCTCCAGGAGGATGCCCAGCATTTCGAAGGGTCTGATGATGACACCCAGCTAGAGGAAGGCAGTAGCGTGAGAGCAGAGAGAGGGGATGCTCAAGAAGGACAGCAATCTGGGAGTCATGTTCCAGCAGCTGCAGCATACTGCCAGATTGGCTCCAGTGATGAGGAGGGAGGGGATGATAAGGTCACTGACTCCACGTGGGTGCCTGATAGGAGAGAGGAGGAGGATGAGGAGGAGGCACATCTCCAACGAGGCAGGATGCCCTCGGGGGGCCACCGTAAGGGCAGCACACCGACTGAATCACACCACAGAGCTCCGCCTGTGCAGGGCGCTGCCTCTGCCCGTTATTCCAAAAGTTCTTTGGTGTGGGCCTTTTTTGAGTCGAGTGCATCAGATCGCACCGCTGCTGTTTGCAACATATGTCTGAAGCGTATCTCGCGTGGCCAAAACATCAGCCGCTTGGGCACCACATGCTTGACCAGACATATGTTGACCTGCCATGCAGCTCGTTGGCAAGCGTATCTTAAAGACCCACACCAAAGAACAAAGCGGACCTCTCCTTGCTCCTCATCAGCTGGGATCTCCAACCCCACTGTACCTTCAGTTCTCTCTGAAACCTGCACTGAGAGGAATGAAGGTGTAGAATTAGGTGTGTCACAGCCAAGTACTTGTGGGCACTCTGCTAGCAGTACACAGACGTCCGATTCTAGCAGGCAAATTTCCCTGCCCCAGCTGCTGGACCGTCGAAAGAAGTTCACTCCCAGCCATCCACATGCCCAGCGGTTGAATGCTAGCTTGGCTAAATTGCTAGCAATTCAACTGCTGCCTTTTCAGTTGGTAGACTCGGCCCCCTTCCGTGAGTTTGTGCAATGTGCGGTTCCTCAGTGGCAGGTTCCCAAACGCCACTTTTTCTCACGGAAGGCGATTCCTGCTCTCTACCGGCATGTGGAAGGCAATGTCCATGCCTCGCTGGACAGGGCGGTCAGTGGTAAGGTGCATATTACCGCTGACTCATGGTCCAGCAGGCATGGACAGGGACGTTACCTATCTTTCAAGGCCCATTGGGTCACTCTTTTGGCAGCTGGGAAGGATGCAGGACAAGGTGCAGTAGTGTTGGAGGTTGTTCCGCCGCCACGCCTCCAAAATGCTACTACTGGTTGTTGTGACACACCTCTCTCCTCCACCCCCTCCTCTTCTTCTTCCTCCATGACCTCTTCCTGTGCTTTGTCCTCAGAAACCAGTGGTGCTCCGTAGGCGTTCAAGGGGCTACGCAAGTACGCAGGCAAAAAGATGCCATGCCGTGCTTGCGCTGGTGTGTTTGGGGGACAGGAGCCACACTGGGGCAGAGGTTCTTTCTGCTCTGCAGGGGCAGGCCGAGAGGTGGTTGACGCCACGCCAGCTTAAGCCAGGAATGGTGGTTTGCGACAATGGCACCAACCTCCTCTCCGCCCTCCGACAGGGACAACTGACCCATGTGCCCTGTGTGGCTCACGTCCTTAACCTGGTGGTGCAGCGGTTCTTGGGCAGGTACCCGGGCTTACAGGATGTCCTGAGGCAGGCCAGGAAAGTCTGTGTGCATTTCCGCAGATCATATAATGCCAGTGCTCGGCTGGCTGAGCTGCAAAAGGAGTTGAACCTGCCCAAGAACCGCCTTATATGTGACATGCCCACCAGGTGGAACTCAACGTTGGCCATGCTGCAGCGGCTGCACATGCAGCAGAGGGCCATCAATGAGTACCTGTGCGACTACGGCACCAGGACAGGGTCAGGGGAGCTCAGGTTTTTTTCACCACGCCAGTGGGGCATGATCAGGGATGCATGCACTGTCCTGGCACCATTTGAGGAGGCCACGAGGATGGTGAGCAGTGACAGTGCATGCATCAGTGACACTGTACCTCTTGTCCACCTGTTGGAGCATACGCTGCGTGGAATAATGGACAGGGCACTTGAGGCAGAACAGAGGCCGGAAGAGGAGGACTTCCTTGCCTCTCAAGGCCCCCTTTACCCAGACTGTGTTCCTTCTGTCCCACCCATAACACAGGAAGAGGACGAGGAGGAGGAGGAGGATTGTGTCAGCATTGAGGTGGAGCATGGCACTCAGCATCAACAGCAGCAATCTTTTAGGGATGATTTACAGTCCCAACAAACCCGTGGACTTGTACGTGGCTGGGAGGAGGTGGCTGCGGATCATGTTGTCCTTAGTGACCCAGAGGACTCCAGACCGAATGCCTCAGCTAACCTACGCTGCATGGCCTCCCTGATCCTGCAAAGTCTGCGTAAGGATCCTTGTATTCTTCGGATCAAGGAGAGGGACCATTACTGGCTGGCCACTCTCCTTGATCCACGGTACAAGGGTAAGGTTGCGGACCTTATCTTGCCGTCGCAGAGGGAGCAGTGGATGAGACATCTCCGGGTGGCCTTGCAGAAAAGTTTGTGCAACGCGTTCCCAGAGACTGGGAGGTTACAAACTCCTGGTCCTGGACAACGAGTTGCTGAGGCTTCGGTCAGTAGCAGAAGGAGCGGTGGAGAAGGTGGCCGTCTGACCGATGCGTTCAGACAATTTTTTAGTCCGCAGCCCCAAGGTATGATCGGTTCCAGCAATTATCGCCAGCGTCTGATATACATGGTGCAGGAATACCTAGGGGCAAGGTCAGACTTGGACACCTTTCCCACCGAAAATCCTCTGGCTTACTGGGTGTTGAGGATGGATCGCTAGCCAGAGCTTGCACAGTATGCAATTGAGCTACTGGCCTGTCCTGCATCCAGCGTTCTTTCAGAACGCACATTCAGTGCTGCTGGAGGCTTTGTCACGGATCACAGGGTGCGCCTGTCCACTGACTCGGTTGATCGACTGACCTTCATAAAGATAAACCAGTCTTGGATCACCACCAGCTACCAAGCACCTGAAGCTGATATAACAGAATAATTTATTTTCAAATGTCACATCCCTTCAAGACTGATGCTGACGCTGAGTGACTGTCCTGTTATGTTTACTGACTATCCTCCTTCTCCTCAATGATCCGATTCTTGATGATAGCTTGGAAGAACTTTTTTGTTTCTGGGTGCCGCCACCAGTGGCTAAGGCCCAATTTTTCAGCCCCTGTTTAACAGGGGCATGTAATTACAATTTTTGATGCAATGCTTTGCAGCAGGGCTCATTCCTGCACTCCAACTAGAGTATCTGGGAGAGGTTGCAGTGTCGTGGCACCAGCACCAGTGCCTAAGGCCCAATTTTTCTGCACCTGTTTAACAGGGGCGTGTAATTACAATTTTTGATGCAATACTTTGCAACAGGGCTCATTGCTGTGCTCCAAGTTCAGTATCTGTGAGGGGTTGCAGTGTTGTGGCACCAGTGCCTAAGGCCCAATTTTTCTGCCCCTGTTTAACAGGGGCGTGTAATTACAATTTTTGATGCAATACTTTGCAACAGGGCTCATTGCTGTGCTCCAAGTTCAGTATCTGTGAGGGGTTGCAGTGTTGTGGCACCAGTGCCTAAGGCCCAATTTTTCTGCCCCTGTTTAACAGGGGCATGTAATTACAATTCTTGATCTAATAATTCAGAGCAGGGCCCATTCATGCGCCCACCAAGAGTAACTGTGAGGGCTTACAGTGTTGTGGCACCAGCACCACCACCAAAGGCCCAATTTTTCCTACCACTGTTCAACAATGGCATGTAAATACAATTCCTGATTAGGGATGAGCTTCGTGTTCGAGTCGAACATACGTTCGACTCGAACATTGGCTGTTCGATCGTTCGACGAAGATCGAACGATTTGGGCCGTTCGCGCCAAATTCGAGTGACGCGAACGGCCCACAATGCACTACGCCATCGCAGTGTCATCCAGGCGCTGTGATTGGCCAAGCATGCACTGTGACCCCGCATGCTTGGCCAATCACAGCGCCGGCAGCGAGGAGAGCAATGATTGGCCACAGGCAGGATGCCTGTGGCCAATTATTGCTGAGGGTGTTTAGTACACGCCCCACACTATAAAAGGCCGCCAGCACGGCGGCCTAGTGTAGTGTGTTCCGGAGCAGGGATAGAGTAGCATAGGCAGGGACAGTGACTGTTATTTCTTTCTTGCTTAACCTGGATTCCTTTAGTTTAGGGAAAGAGAAGGATAGGTAGGGAGAGTGTCAGTGTGTTTTGTGCTTCTGCTATAGTGTGCTTAAAAAAAAACATTTATTCTAGGGACAGAAAACTCTAGGTAGGGACAGTGTCAGTTTCTTTCACTCTGCAAGTCCTTGTTTCCAGGGACCTGGAAGGACAGTGAGTGAATTGTCCTTTTGCTATATTGTGATTAAAAAAAACATTTATTCTAGGGACAGAAAACTCTAGGTAGGGACAGTGTCAGTTTCTTTCACTCTGCAAGTCCTTGTTTCCAGGGACCTGGAAGGACAGTGAGTGAATTGTCCTTTTGCTATATTGTGATTAAAAAAAACATTTATTCTAGGGACAGAAAACTCTAGGTAGGGACAGTGTCAGTTTCTTTCACTCTGCAAGTCCTTGTTTCCAGGGACCTGGAAGGACAGTGAGTGAATTGTCCTTTTGCTATATTGTGATTAAAAAAAACATTTATTCTAGGGACAGAAAACTCTAGGTAGGGACAGTGTCAGTTTCTTTCACTCTGCAAGTCCTTGTTTCCAGGGACCTGGAAGGACAGTGAGTGAATTGTCCTTTTGCTATATTGTGATTAAAAAAAACATTTTTTTCTAGGGACAGAAAACTGTAGGTAGGGAGAGTATTTTTTTTCTTTCACTCTGCAAGTCCTTGTTTCCAGGGACCTGTAAGGACAGTGAGTTAATTGTCCTTGTGCTATATTGTGCTGAAAAAAACATTTATTCCAGGGACAGAAAACTCTAGGTAGGGACAGTGTCAGTTTCTTTCACTCTGCAAGTCCTTGTTTCCAGGGACCTGGAAGGACAGTGAGTGAATTGTCCTTTTGCTATATTGTGATTAAAAAAAACATTTTTTTCTAGGGACAGAAAACTGTAGGTAGGGAGAGTGTTTTTTTTCTTTCACTCTGCAAGTCCTTGTTTCCAGGGACCTGTAAGGACAGTGAGTTAATTTTCCTTGTGCTATATTGTGATTAAAAAAAACATTTATTCTAGGGACAGAAAACTCTAGGTAGGGACAGTGTCAGTTTCTTTCACTCTGCAAGTCCTTGTTTCCAGGGACCTGGAAGGACAGTGAGTGAATTGTCCTTTTGCTATATTGTGATTAAAAAAAACATTTATTCTAGGGACAGAAAACTCTAGGTAGGGACAGTGTCAGTTTCTTTCACTCTGCAAGTCCTTGTTTCCAGGGACCTGGAAGGACAGTGAGTGAATTGTCCTTTTGCTATATTGTGATTAAAAAAACCATTTTTTTCTAGGGACAGAAAACTGTAGGTAGGGAGAGTATTTTTTTTCTTTCACTCTGCAAGTCCTTGTTTCCAGGGACCTGTAAGGACAGTGAGTTAATTGTCCTTGTGCTATATTGTGCTGAAAAAAACATTTATTCCAGGGACAGAAAACTCTAGGTAGGGACAGTGTCAGTTTCTTTCACTCTGCAAGTCCTTGTTTCCAGGGACCTGGAAGGACAGTGAGTGAATTGTCCTTTTGCTATATTGTGATTAAAAAAAACATTTATTCTAGGGACAGAAAACTCTAGGTAGGGACAGTGTCAGTTTCTTTCACTCTGCAAGTCCTTGTTTCCAGGGACCTGGAAGGACAGTGAGTGAATTGTCCTTTTGCTATATTGTGATTAAAAAAAACATTTATTCTAGGGACAGAAAACTCTAGGTAGGGACAGTGTCAGTTTCTTTCACTCTGCAAGTCCTTGTTTCCAGGGACCTGGAAGGACAGTGAGTGAATTGTCCTTTTGCTATATTGTGATTAAAAAAAACATTTTTTTCTAGGGACAGAAAACTGCAGGTAGGGAGAGTATTTTTTTTCTTTCACTCTGCAAGTCCTTGTTTCCAGGGACCTGTAAGGACAGTGAGTTAATTGTCCTTGTGCTATATTGTGCTGAAAAAAACATTTATTCCAGGGACAGAAAACTCTAGGTAGGGACAGTGTCAGTTTCTTTCACTCTGCAAGTCCTTGTTTCCAGGGACCTGGAAGGACAGTGAGTGAATTGTCCTTTTGCTATATTGTGATAAAAAAAAACATTTTTTTCTAGGGACAGAAAACTGTAGGTAGGGAGAGTGTTTTTTTTCTTTCACTCTGCAAGTCCTTGTTTCCAGGGACCTGTAAGGACAGTGAGTTAATTTTCCTTGTGCTATATTGTGATTAAAAAAAACATTTATTCTAGGGACAGAAAACTCTAGGTAGGGACAGTGTCAGTTTCTTTCACTCTGCAAGTCCTTGTTTCCAGGGACCTGGAAGGACAGTGAGTGAATTGTCCTTTTGCTATATTGTGATTAAAAAAAACTTTTTTTTCTAGGGACAGAAAACTGTAGGTAGGGAGAGTATTTTTTTTCTTTCACTCTGCAAGTCCTTGTTTCCAGGGACCTGTAAGGACAGTGAGTTAATTTTCCTTGTGCTATATTGTGATTAAAAAAAACATTTATTCTAGGGACAGAAAACTCTAGGTAGGGACAGTGTCAGTTTCTTTCACTCTGCAAGTCCTTGTTTCCAGGGACCTGGAAGGACAGTGAGTGAATTGTCCTTTTGCTATATTGTGATTAAAAAAAACATTTTTTTCTAGGGACAGAAAACTGTAGGTAGGGAGAGTATTTTTTTTCTTTCACTCTGCAAGTCCTTGTTTCCAGGGACCTGTAAGGACAGTGAGTTAATTGTCCTTGTGCTATATTGTGCTGAAAAAAACATTTATTCCAGGGACAGAAAACTCTAGGTAGGGACAGTGTCAGTTTCTTTCACTCTGCAAGTCCTTGTTTCCAGGGACCTGGAAGGACAGTGAGTGAATTGTCCTTTTGCTATATTGTGATTAAAAAAAACATTTTTTTCTAGGGACAGAAAACTGTAGGTAGGGAGAGTGTTTTTTTTCTTTCACTCTGCAAGTCCTTGTTTCCAGGGACCTGTAAGGACAGTGAGTTAATTTTCCTTGTGCTATATTGTGATTAAAAAAAACATTTATTCTAGGGACAGAAAACTCTAGGTAGGGACAGTGTCAGTTTCTTTCACTCTGCAAGTCCTTGTTTCCAGGGACCTGGAAGGACAGTGAGTGAATTGTCCTTTTGCTATATTGTGATTAAAAAAAACATTTATTCTAGGGACAGAAAACTCTAGGTAGGGACAGTGTCAGTTTCTTTCACTCTGCAAGTCCTTGTTTCCAGGGACCTGGAAGGACAGTGAGTGAATTGTCCTTTTGCTATATTGTGATTAAAAAAAACATTTTTTTCTAGGGACAGAAAACTGTAGGTAGGGAGAGTATTTTTTTTCTTTCACTCTGCAAGTCCTTGTTTCCAGGGACCTGTAAGGACAGTGAGTTAATTGTCCTTGTGCTATATTGTGCTGAAAAAAACATTTATTCCAGGGACAGAAAACTCTAGGTAGGGACAGTGTCAGTTTCTTTCACTCTGCAAGTCCTTGTTTCCAGGGACCTGGAAGGACAGTGAGTGAATTGTCCTTTTGCTATATTGTGATTAAAAAAAACATTTTTTTCTAGGGACAGAAAACTGTAGGTAGGGAGAGTATTTTTTTTCTTTCACTCTGCAAGTCCTTGTTTCCAGGGACCTGTAAGGACAGTGAGTTAATTTTCCTTGTGCTATATTGTGATTAAAAAAAACATTTATTCTAGGGACAGAAAACTCTAGGTAGGGACAGTGTCAGTTTCTTTCACTCTGCAAGTCCTTGTTTCCAGGGACCTGGAAGGACAGTGAGTGAATTGTCCTTTTGCTATATTGTGATTAAAAAAAACATTTTTTTCTAGGGACAGAAAACTGTAGGTAGGGAGAGTATTTTTTTTCTTTCACTCTGCAAGTCCTTGTTTCCAGGGACCTGTAAGGACAGTGAGTTAATTGTCCTTGTGCTATATTGTGCTGAAAAAAACATTTATTCCAGGGACAGAAAACTCTAGGTAGGGACAGTGTCAGTTTCTTTCACTCTGCAAGTCCTTGTTTCCAGGGACCTGGAAGGACAGTGAGTGAATTGTCCTTTTGCTATATTGTGATTAAAAAAAACATTTATTCTAGGGACAGAAAACTCTAGGTAGGGACAGTGTCAGTTTCTTTCTCTCTGCAAGTCCTTGTTTCCAGGGACCTGGAAGGACAGTGAGTGAATTGTCCTTTTGCTATATTGTGATTAAAAAAAACATTTTTTTCTAGGGACAGAAAACTGCAGGTAGGGAGAGTATTTTTTTTCTTTCACTCTGCAAGTCCTTGTTTCCAGGGACCTGTAAGGACAGTGAGTTAATTGTCCTTGTGCTATATTGTGCTGAAAAAAACATTTATTCCAGGGACAGAAAACTCTAGGTAGGGACAGTGTCAGTTTCTTTCACTCTGCAAGTCCTTGTTTCCAGGGACCTGGAAGGACAGTGAGTGAATTGTCCTTTTGCTATATTGTGATAAAAAAAAACATTTTTTTCTGGGGACAGAAAACTGTAGGTAGGGAGAGTGTTTTTTTTCTTTCACTCTGCAAGTCCTTGTTTCCAGGGACCTGTAAGGACAGTGAGTTAATTTTCCTTGTGCTATATTGTGATTAAAAAAAACATTTATTCTAGGGACAGAAAACTCTAGGTAGGGACAGTGTCAGTTTCTTTCACTCTGCAAGTCCTTGTTTCCAGGGACCTGGAAGGACAGTGAGTGAATTGTCCTTTTGCTATATTGTGATTAAAAAAAACATTTTTTTCTAGGGACAGAAAACTGTAGGTAGGGAGAGTGTTTTTTTTCTTTCACTCTGCAAGTCCTTGTTTCCAGGGACCTGTAAGGACAGTGAGTTAATTTTCCTTGTGCTATATTGTGATTAAAAAAAACATTTATTCTAGGGACAGAAAACTCTAGGTAGGGACAGTGTCAGTTTCTTTCACTCTGCAAGTCCTTGTTTCCAGGGACCTGGAAGGACAGTGAGTGAATTGTCCTTTTGCTATATTGTGATTAAAAAAAACATTTATTCTAGGGACAGAAAACTCTAGGTAGGGACAGTGTCAGTTTCTTTCACTCTGCAAGTCCTTGTTTCCAGGGACCTGGAAGGACAGTGAGTGAATTGTCCTTTTGCTATATTGTGATTAAAAAAAACATTTTTTTCTAGGGACAGAAAACTGTAGGTAGGGAGAGTATTTTTTTTCTTTCACTCTGCAAGTCCTTGTTTCCAGGGACCTGTAAGGACAGTGAGTTAATTTTCCTTGTGCTATATTGTGATTAAAAAAAACATTTATTCTAGGGACAGAAAACTCTAGGTAGGGACAGTGTCAGTTTCTTTCACTCTGCAAGTCCTTGTTTCCAGGGACCTGGAAGGACAGTGAGTGAATTGTCCTTTTGCTATATTGTGATTAAAAAAAACATTTTTTTCTAGGGACAGAAAACTGTAGGTAGGGAGAGTGTTTTTTTTCTTTCACTCTGCAAGTCCTTGTTTCCAGGGACCTGTAAGGACAGTGAGTTAATTTTCCTTGTGCTATATTGTGATTAAAAAAAACATTTATTCTAGGGACAGAAAACTCTAGGTAGGGACAGTGTCAGTTTCTTTCACTCTGCAAGTCCTTGTTTCCAGGGACCTGGAAGGACAGTGAGTGAATTGTCCTTTTGCTATATTGTGATTAAAAAAAACATTTATTCTAGGGACAGAAAACTCTAGGTAGGGACAGTGTCAGTTTCTTTCACTCTGCAAGTCCTTGTTTCCAGGGACCTGGAAGGACAGTGAGTGAATTGTCCTTTTGCTATATTGTGATTAAAAAAAACATTTTTTTCTAGGGACAGAAAACTGTAGGTAGGGAGAGTATTTTTTTTCTTTCACTCTGCAAGTCCTTGTTTCCAGGGACCTGTAAGGACAGTGAGTTAATTTTCCTTGTGCTATATTGTGATTAAAAAAAACATTTATTCTAGGGACAGAAAACTCTAGGTAGGGACAGTGTCAGTTTCTTTCACTCTGCAAGTCCTTGTTTCCAGGGACCTGGAAGGACAGTGAGTGAATTGTCCTTTTGCTATATTGTGATTAAAAAAAACATTTTTTTCTAGGGACAGAAAACTGTAGGTAGGGAGAGTGTTTTTTTTCTTTCACTCTGCAAGTCCTTGTTTCCAGGGACCTGTAAGGACAGTGAGTTAATTTTCCTTGTGCTATATTGTGATTAAAAAAAACATTTATTCTAGGGACAGAAAACTCTAGGTAGGGACAGTGTCAGTTTCTTTCACTCTGCAAGTCCTTGTTTCCAGGGACCTGGAAGGACAGTGAGTGAATTGTCCTTTTGCTATATTGTGATTAAAAAAAACATTTATTCTAGGGACAGAAAACTCTAGGTAGGGACAGTGTCAGTTTCTTTCACTCTGCAAGTCCTTGTTTCCAGGGACCTGGAAGGACAGTGAGTGAATTGTCCTTTTGCTATATTGTGATTAAAAAAAACATTTTTTTCTAGGGACAGAAAACTGTAGGTAGGGAGAGTATTTTTTTTCTTTCACTCTGCAAGTCCTTGTTTCCAGGGACCTGTAAGGACAGTGAGTTAATTGTCCTTGTGCTATATTGTGCTGAAAAAAACATTTATTCCAGGGACAGAAAACTCTAGGTAGGGACAGTGTCAGTTTCTTTCACTCTGCAAGTCCTTGTTTCCAGGGACCTGGAAGGACAGTGAGTGAATTGTCCTTTTGCTATATTGTGATTAAAAAAAACATTTTTTTCTAGGGACAGAAAACTGTAGGTAGGGAGAGTATTTTTTTTCTTTCACTCTGCAAGTCCTTGTTTCCAGGGACCTGTAAGGACAGTGAGTTAATTTTCCTTGTGCTATATTGTGATTAAAAAAAACATTTTTTCTAGGGACAGAAAACTGTAGGTAGGGAGAGTGTTTTTTTTCTTTCACTCTGCAAGTCCTTGTTTCCAGGGACAGAGAAGGACACCTGAAGGTAGCCCTTATTGCTTTTTTCCCATCTCCCTGCAGGCCATCTATTAGAATGTCTGGAAGGCAAACAAGGAGAGGCAGACAGTCAGGAGGCAATAAAAGAGGGCAAGCAGGCTCTGTGTCTGGGGGCAACAGTGCTGGTCGTGGACGCGGTGCATTGTCATCAGCACATGGCCATGGGACACGCTTGTCCTTCTTTTCGGCAGCTGGACATGTTGAGCCACATCATGCCGAAGACTTGGTAGAGTGGATGACCAAGCCCTCCTCCTCCTCCTCATCCTCTCTCACCCAGGCTCAGGGTACTGGAAAAGCAGCTGCCAAAGCGTCGTCTTCCCTGGTATCAATGTCAGACAAATCATCAGTCACTCCTTCCCTAGACCCACCATGTCCTCCTCCTGAGGAGTCCCCCGAACTGTTTCAGCACAGTGTTGGGTACATGCTCCAGGAGGATGCCCAGCGTTTCGAAGGGTCTGATGATGAAACCCAGCTAGAGGAAGGCAGTAGCGTGAGAGCAGACAGAGGGGATGCTCAAGAAGGACACCAATCTGGCAGTCATGTTCCAGCAGCTGCAGCATACTGCCAGATTGGCTCCAGTGATGAGGAGGGAGGGGATGATGAGGTCAATGACTCCACGTGGGTGCCTAATAGGAGAGAGGAGGAGGAGGAGGATGAGGAGGAGGCACATCTCCAACGAGGCAGGATGCCCTTTGGTGGCCAGCGTAAGGGCAGTACACCGACGGAATCACACCGCAGAGCTCCGCCTGTGCAGGGCGCTGCCTCTGCCCGTCATTCAAAAAGTTCTTTGGTGTGGGCCTTTTTTGAGGCTAGTGCATCAGATCGCACAGCTGCTGTTTGCAACATATGTCTCAAGCGTATATCGCGTGGCCAAAACATCAGCCGCTTGGGTACCACATGCCTGACCAGACATATGTTGACCTGCCATGCAGCTCGTTGGCAAGCCTACCTCAAAGACCCACACCAAAGAACAAAGCGGACCTCTCCTTGCACCGCATCAGCTGGGATCTCCAACCCCACTATAACTTCAGTCCTCTCTGAAACATGCACTGAGAGGAATGAAGGTGTAGAATTAGGTGTGTCACAGCCAAGTACTTGCGCCCACTCTGCTAGCAGTACACCGACGTCCGATTCTAGCAGGCAAATTTCCCTGCCCCAGCTGCTGGACCGTCGAAAGAAGTTCACTCCCAGCCATCCACATGCCCAGCGGTTGAATGCTAGCTTGGCTAAATTGCTAGCGCTTCAACTGCTGCCTTTTCAGTTGGTAGACTCGGCCCCCTTCCGTGAGTTTGTGCAATGTGCGGTTCCTCAGTGGCAGGTTCCCAAACGCCACTTTTTCTCACGGAAGGCTATTCCGGCTCTCTACCGGCATGTGGAAGGCAATGTCTTGGCCTCGCTGGACAGGGCGGTCAGCGGTAAGGTGCATATTACCGCTGACTCATGGTCCAGCAGGCATGGACAGGGACGTTACCTTTCTTTCACGGCCCATTGGGTCACTCTTTTGGCAGCTGGGAAGGATTCAGGACAAGGTGCAGTAGTGTTGGAGGTTGTCCCACCGCCACGCCTCCAAAATGCTACTACTGGTTGTGACACACCTCTCTCCTCCACCCCCTCCTCTTCTTCTTCCTCCATGGCCTCTTCCTGTGGTTTGTCCTATGAACCAGCGGTGCTCCGTAGCCGTTCACGGGGCTACGCAAGTACGCAGGCAAAAAGATGCCATGCCGTGCTTGCGCTGGTGTGTTTGGGGGACAGAAGCCACACTGGGGCAGAGGTCCTGTCTGCTCTGCAGGGCCAGGCCGAGAGGTGGTTGACGCCACGCCAGCTTAAGCCAGGAATGGTGGTTTGCGACAATGGCACCAACCTCCTCTCCGCCCTCCGACAGGGACAACTGACCCATGTGCCCTGTGTGGCTCACGTCCTTAACCTGGTGGTGCAGCGGTTCTTGGGCAGGTACCCGGGCTTACAGGATGTCCTGAGGCAGGCCAGGAAAGTCTGTGTGCATTTCCGCAGATCTTATAATGCCAGTGCTCGCCTGGCTGAGCTGCAAAAGGAGTTGAACCTGCCCAAGAACCGCCTTATATGTGACATGCCCACCAGGTGGAACTCAACGTTGGCCATGCTGCAGCGGCTGCACACGCAGCAGAGGGCCATCAATGAGTACCTGTGCGACTACGGCACCAGGACAGGGTCAGGGGAGCTTGGTTTTTTTTCTCCACGCCAGTGGGGCATGATCAGGGATGCATGCACTGTCCTGGCACCATTTGAGGAGGCCACGAGGATGGTGAGCAGTGACAGTGCATGCATCAGTGACACTGTACCTCTTGTCCACCTGTTGGAGCACACGCTGCGTGGAATAATGGACAGGGCACTTGAGGCAGAACAGAGGCAGGAAGAGGAGGACTTCCTTGCCTCTCAAGGCCCCCTTTACCCAGACAGTGTTCCTTCTGTCCCACCCATCGCACAGGAAGAGGAGGAGGAGGAGGAGGAGGAGGAGGATTGTGTCAGCATGGAGGTGGAGGCTGGCACTCAGCATCATCAGCAGCAGTCTTTTAGGGATGATTTACAGTCCCAAGAAACCAGTGGACTTGTACGTGGCTGGGAGGAGGTGGCTGCGGATCATGTCGTCCTTAGTGACCCAGAGGACTCCGGAGCGAATGCCTCAGCAAACCTACGCTGCATGGCCTCCCTGATCCTGCAAAGTCTGCGGAAGGATCCTCGTATTCTTCGGATCAAGGAGAGGGACCATTACTGGCTGGCCACTCTCCTTGATCCACGGTACAAGGGTAAGGTTGCGGACCTTATGTTACCGTCGCAGAGGGAGCAGAGGATGAGACAACTCCGGGAGGCCTTGCAGAAAGGTCTGTGCAACGCGTTCCCAGAGACTGGGAGGTTGCAAACTCCTGGTCCTGGACAACGAGTTGCTGAGGCTTCGGCCAGTCAAAGAAGGAGCGGTGGGGAAGGTGGCCGTCTGACCGATGCGTTCAGACAATTCTTTAGTCCGCAGCCCCAAAGTATGATTGGTTCCAGCAACCATCGCCAGCGTCTGATAAACATGGTGCAGGAATATCTAGGGGCAAGGTCAGACTTGGACACCTTCCCCACCGAAAATCCTCTGGCTTACTGGGTCTTGAGGATGGATCACTGGCCAGAGCTTGCACAGTATGCAATTGAGCTACTGGCCTGTCCTGCATCCAGCGTTCTTTCGGAACGCACATTCAGTGCTGCTGGAGGATTTGTCACGGATCACAGGGTGCGCCTGTCCACCGACTCGGTTGATCGACTGACTTTCATCAAGATGAACCAGTCTTGGATCACCACCAGCTACCACACACCTGATGCTGATATAACAGACTAATTGATTTTAAAATGTCACATCCCTTCAAGACTGATGCTGATGCTGAGTGCCTGTGCTGTTATGTTGACTGCCTATCCTCCTCCTCCGAGTCCTCAATGATACGATTGATGATGATAGCTTGGAAGATCATTTTTGTTTATGGGTGCCGCCACCAGTGCCTAACGCCCAATTTTTCAGCCCCTGTTTAACAGGGGCGTGTAATTACAATTTTTGAAGCAATACTTTGCAACAGGGCTCATTGCTGTGCTCCAAGTACAGTATCTGTGAGGAGTTGCAGTGTTGTGCCACCAGTGCCTAAGGCCCAATTTTTCAGCCCCTGTTTAACAGGGGCGTGTCATTACAATTTTTGAAGCAATACTTTGCAACAGGGCTCATTGCTGTGCTCCAAGTACAGTATCTGTGAGGGGTTGCAGTGTTGTGCCACCAGTGCCTAAGGCCCAATTTTTCAGCCCCTGTTCAACAGGGGCATGTAATTACAATTCTTGATCTAATAATTCACAGCAGGGCCCATTGCTGCACCCACCAAGAGTAACTGTCAGGGCTTACAGTGTTGTGGCACCAGCACCACCATCAAAGGCCCAATTTTTACTACCACTGTTCAACAATTATATGTAATTAAAATTCCTGATATAATAGTTGACAGCAGGGCGTTCCAGCACCAACCAAGAGTAACTGTGAGTGCTTACAGTGTTGTGCCAACACCAACAACTAAGGGGCCTATTTCTGCAGAGTATATACGGCAGGTCCCTACTTTCAAACATCCAACTTACAAACGACTCCTACTTGCAAACGCAAGAAGACAACAGGAAGTGAGAGGAAATCTACCACTAGGAAGGAAAATTCTCTCCTGTAAGAATAAATATGGGAGAAAGGTGTCTCCTCTGTACTGATGCTTTATCAGCAATCCTTGTTTCAAGAAAAACACCACATTTCAAAAACAGTTGTCATTGGGACGGAAAGTGAGGTGAAATGTTCTGAACAGGGGCACAGACAGCAAAACAAATGTTACAGGGGTGATAACCCTTACCTATGTTTTCCAAAAAGTTTAAAAATAGATTTTTGGGCTGGAGCTACACTTCAACAATGTACCTGTTCAAAATTACAAACAGATTCTACATAAGAACAAACCTACAGTCCCTGTCTTGTATGCACCGCCTGTATACGGCTGTTCAGAGTATATAGGGCCTTTTTTATTTTATGTGCGGGGTTCCCCTTAATATCCATACAAGACCCAAAGGGGCTGGTAATGGGCTGGGGTAGGGGGGGGGGGGGTCATGGGGTAGCTATGCCATTTTTCTTAAAGAATTTCATCCATATTACCGGGACCAGACATTACATTAAAGCCGCAAGCAGTTTTAAATGGCTTTTTTTTCCTTTAGAAGTGTCATTTTGTGCAGGGACAGTTCTAAACACGGGAAACACGTGGCACTTCACAGGCATACTTTAGACACCCCCCAGGTACGATATTTAAAGGAATATTTGACTTTTTTTTTTTCACTTTATGCATCATTAAAATGACTGCTCCCGAAAAACGACCGTTTTTAAAACTTCTTTTTGCATTGATACATGTCCCCTGGTGCAGAACCCGGGTTCCCAAACCCTTTTTAGGACAATAACATGCATAATAGTTGTTATAATTAGCACTTTAGAATTCGAACGTTCGCATCCATTGTATTTAATAGGGTTCTAATGTTCGTTCGAACTTCCGGTCCGTTCGCGGGTTCTGGTGCGAACCGAACCCGGGGGTGTTCGGCTCATCACTATTCCTGATATAATAGTTCACAGCAGGGCGTTTCAGCGCCCACCAAGAATAACTGTGAGGGCTTACAGTGTTGTGGCAACACCAACATGTAAGGGGCAAATTTCAGCAGAGTATATACGACAGGCCCCTACTTTCAAACATCCAACTTACAAACGACTCCTACTTGCAAACAGAAGGAGACAACAGGAAGTGAGAGGAAATCTACCCCTAGGAAGGGAAATTCTCTCCTGTAAAAGTTAATATGGGAAAAAGGTGTCTCCTCTCTACTGATGCTTTATCACCAACCCGTGTTTCAATAAAAACCCCACTTTTCAAAAACTTTTGTCATTGGGACGGAAAGTGAGGTGAAATGTTCTGAACAAGGGGCACAGACAGCAAAACAAATGTTACAGGGGTGATAACCCTTCCCTATGTTTTCCGAAAAGCTTAAAAATAGAGATTTTTTGTCTGGAGCTACACTTAAACAATGTACGTGTTCAAAATTACAAACAGATTCTACTTAAGAATAAACCTACAGTCCCTGTCTTGTTTGCACCGCCTGTATACTGCTGTTCAGAGTATATAGGGCCTTTTTTATTTTGTGTGCGGGGTTCCCCTTAATATGCATACAAGACCCAAAGGGGCTGGTAATGGGCTGGGGTAGGGGGGGGGGCTGGTTGGGTATAGCCATGCCATTTTTCTCAAAGATTTTCATCCATATTACCGGGACCAGACATTACATTAAAGCAGCAAGCAGTTTTAACTGGCTTTTTTTCCTTTAGAAATGTCATTTTGTGCAGGCACAGTTCTAAACACGGGAAACACATGCCACTTCACAGGCATACTTTAGACACCCCCCAGGTACGATATTTAAAGTTATATTTTACTTCTTTTTTTTTCACTTTATGCATCATTAAAATGACTGCTCCCGAAAAACAGCCGTTTTTAAAACTTCGTTTTGCATTGATACATGTCCCCTGGGGCAGAACCCAGGTCCCCAAACCCTTTTTAGGACAATAACATGCATATTAGTCGTTACAATTAGCACTTAAGATTTCGAACGTTCGCGTCCATTGTATTTAATAGGGTTCTAACGTTCGCGCAAACTTTCGGTCCGTTCGAAGGTTCTGGTGCGAACCGAACCGAGGGGTGTTCGGCTCATCCCTAGTGGCAAGGTGTTCTTTGTTATGTTTTTGCATAAAATAATAAAAACAAATGTAAAAAAAAAAACAAGCCAAAGGTTGGTAACTAGTGGTTACAGGTTGAGATCTTTGAGGAACAAGCCAAAGGAAGGATGTACTGGAAATGGAGCAGTTTGGATCCTCCTCTTCTCGGGTCCCTCGCTGGCACCCCTGGCCCCTCCCTCTTTCAAGTAGCTTGCTATGGGGGCACCCAAGCAGCCGCGGCTCTGTGTGTCCATTAACACACGGAGTCATGGCTCAACTTCGCTCCCTCTTCTGATTGGCTCACTGGCTGTGATTGACAGCAATCCAGCTGCTGCCAAAAGCCAATCAGGAGTGCCTGGACAGTCAAGGCTCTCGTGGACCGCTCGAGATGGGGCTCAGGTAAGTATTAGGTGGGGCTGCTGCACACAGAAGGTTTTTTACCTTCATGAATAGAATGTTGTGCCTTTACAACCACTTTAACAAAGAATGTCCTGCACTTAGAATGCAGTAGTCAGGAGTAAGAAATATAAAACACAGTGAGGGGAATTTATCAAAACTGGTGCAGTCAAAATCTGGAACAGCTGCACATGGTAACCTTCTCATCAGCTTCTATCTTCAGCTTGTTTAGCTTTAACCGTTTAAGGACCGCAACCCGATAATTTTGATCGTTATAATGGTACGGCTGGGCAAATGGGCGTACGGGTACGCCCCCTTTAATTTTCCGCCATGTGGCCACCGTCGGCGCGCTCGTGACCCTGTCGCGAGCTTCGTGACCATGGGCGCGGGACCCGCGGACTCGATGTCCGCCGATGTCCCGCGATCGGGTCACAGAGCTGAAGAACGGAGAGATGCCAGTGTAAACACAACATCTACCCGTTCTTCCTAGTGACATGTCACTGATCGTCTGTAACCTCTCATCCAGAGCAGCGATCAGTGACGCGTCACTCGTAGCCACGCCCCCTAACAGTTAGAATCACTCCCTAGGACATACTTAACCCCTTTAGTGCCCCCTACAGGTTAACCCCTTCACTCCCAGTGTAATTTTTGCAGTAATCAGTGCATTTTTATAGCACTGATCGCTGTAAAAATGACAATGGTCCCAAAATGGTGTCAAAAGTGTCCGATGTGTCCGCCATAATGTCGCAGTCACGATAAAAATCGCTGATCGCCGCCATTACTAGTAAAAAAAACTATTAATAAAAATGCCATAAAACTATCCCCTATTTTGTAGACGCTATAACTTTTGCGCAAACCAATCAATAAATGCTTATTGTGTTTTTTTTTACCAAAAAAATGTAGAAGAATACATATCGGCCTAAACTGAGGAAAAAAATATTTTTTTTATAGATTTATTGGGGATATTTATTATAGCAAAAAGTAAAAAATATTGAATTTTTTTTTAAATTGTCGCTATATTTTTTTTTATAGCGCAAAAAATTTAAACCGCAGAGGTGATCAAATACCACCAAAAGAAAGCTCTATTTGTGGGGAAAAAAGGACGTAAATTTTGTTTGGGAGCCACGTCGCACGACCGTGCAATTGTCAGTTAAAGCGACGCAGTGCTGATTGCAAAAAAGGGATTTTTATAACAGCTTACCTGTAAAATCCTTTTCTTGGAGTACATCACGGGACACAGAGCGACTTAGTCATTACTAATGGGTTATATAGATACCTTCAGGTGCTGGCACTGGCAACTTCCAAAACCGGAAGTACCCTCCCCTATATAAGCCCCGCCCATCCGGGAGCACCTCAGTTTTGTAGCAAAGCAATAAGTGTCCCAAAAAGAGGGGTGGGAGCTCTGTGTCCCGTGATGTACTCCAAGAAAAGGATTTTACAGGTAAGCTGTTATAAAAATCCCTTTTTCTTTTTCGTACATCACGGGACACAGAGCGACTTAGTCATTACTAATGGGACGTCCCAAAGCAATGCCAAATGAGGGGAGGGATACACTATACGTAAGCTGGGCGCCATCAGGCATGAGGCTCTTTTGCGGCCTGCAACACACTGCGCCCAAAGGCGACATCCTCCTGACTTCTAACGTCTACCTGGTAGAATCTAGTAAACGTGTGTACTAAGGACCATGTTGTGGCCTTACAGACTTGAGCCAGGGAGGCTTGGTGATGCACTGCCCATGAAGTTCCAACTGCTCTTGTGGAGTGCGCCCTAACTTTGAACGGAGGCGGTCTCCTTTTCAAGCCATAGGCTTGTATTATGACCTGTCGAATCCACTTGGCTAAAGTAGATTTTTGATGCTGCCTGACCCTTTCTGGGGCCTTCCGGCAGAACAAACAAAGTATCCGTTCTGCGAATCTGAGCAGTGGCTTTTAGATAAGCTTTAACTGCTCTTACTACATCCAAAGAATGCAATAACTTTTCCTCTACCGAGCTAGGTTTGGGGAAAAAGGAAGGAAGAACCACATCTTGGTTCAAATGGAACCTCGATACCACCTTAGGAAAAAAGGCTGGATGAGGACGTAATACTACTCTGTCCTTATGGACAACCAGATATGGCTCCTTACAGGACAAGGCGGCTAATTCCGATACTCTTTTAGCCAAACAAATGGCTACTAAGAAAATCAATTTCCTGGTGAGAAGAGCCAAGGAAATGTGCCGCAATGGTTCAAATGGTTGTTTCTGTAGAACCGACAGAACCAGGTTTAAGTCCCATGGACATATGGGAATACTAACCGGAGGGCTAATACGCATCACTCCTTGTATGAAAGCTTTGACTAATGAATGCAAAGCCAAGGGCCTTTGAAAAAATATTGACAAGGCCGTCTGACCCTTGATAGTACTCAAGGCAAGCTTCCTATGTACAGCCCACTGTAGGAAGTCCAGAATCCTACCTATTACGTACTTACGTGGATGCCATTTCTTGGCCTCACACCACGTGATGTACGCCTTCTAGATCCTATAATAGATCTGCCTGGATACCGGCTTCCTGGCATTGATCATGGTAGATACCACAGGATTAGAGAGCCCTCTCTTTTTTAGAATGTGGGCTTCAATAGCCAGGCCATCAAACCTAGGGCTGGTAAGGAAGGGTAGTATATCGGTCCTTGCGAAAGCAGGTCCGGACGATGTGGGAGGGTCCAAGGACTTCCCACTGACATTTTTACAATCTCCGCGTACCATGCCCTTCGGGGCCACGCTGGAGCCACCAGAATCACTGGTTTCTTTTCTACCCTGATTCTGCGTATTAATCGCGGTGGGAATGCATATATCAGCTTGAACTGATCCCAAGGGAACACTAGGGCATCCGAACCGCAAGCTAGGGGATCCCTTGTGCGAGACACAAACCTGTCCACCTTTGCGTTGAATCTGGATGCTAGCAGATCTACATCCTGTGTTCCCCACCGCTGGCATATTGCCTGGAAAACCTCGGGGTGAAGAGACCATTCCCCCGGGCATAATTGCTGGCGACTTAAAAAGTCCGCTCTCCAATTTTCCACTCCTGGGATGAAAACCGCGGATATGGCTGGGACATATCTTTCTGCCCATTCCAGGATGCAATTCGCTTCCCTCTGGGCTGCACGACTCCTGGTGCCACCCTGGTGATTGATATATGCCACTGCTGTGGCATTGTCTGATTGAATTCTGACAGGGGACCCTTGGAGTTTGGATGTCCATGCTACTAGGGCATACCGGGCTGCTCGTATCTCTAAGAGATTGATGGGCAGGGCCTTCTCTGCTTCTGACCACTTGCCCTGGAGAGACCATTGCTCCAGTACTGGCCCCCCAGCCTATGAGGCTGGCATCTGTAGTGACCACCTTCCAAGAAACCGGACTGAAGGGTTTCCCTTTTTCCAGATTCTAGGGCACCAACCACCAATGGAGGCTCTTGCGAACGGAAGGGGACAGGGACATTGGTAAGTCTAAAGCCTGAACTTTTTTGTTCCAAGCTGACAGTATGGCCCTCTGCAAGTTCCTTGAATGGAATTGACCGTAGGGTACTGCTTCGAATGAAGCCACCATTTTCCCAGCAGCCTCATGCACCGGCGTATGGATGGTTTTCTTTTTTGTACCCAAGTGGGTCAAATCTTTCAAAGACGACACCTTCTCTGGAGGTAAGAAAATCTTTCTCTGATTTGAATCCAGTCTTAGCCCCCAAGTATTCCAGACTTTTGACTGGTTTTAGGGCTGACTTGTCTCGGTTGATAATGCAACCGTGAGATTCCAGATACTTGATTGTCTTGTGAACGACCACTTCTAGTTTTTTCCACTGAGTGGTCTATCAGCAACAAGTCGTCTAGATATGCCCTTATCGTTACACCTTGTGTTCCTAGTTTGGCCAATCGTAGGGCCAGAATTTTTGTGAACACTCGTGGTGCTGTGGCCAGACCGAAAGGTAAGGCTCTGAACTGAAAATGGCGCCCTTCTACTGCAAAGCGTAGAAATTTCTGGTGGGCCGGACAGATGGGAATATGCAAATAAGCATCCCTTATGTCGATCGAGGCTAACCATTCCTGCCCTTGTAGGACGGTGGCCACCGATCGGATCGACTCCATCCGAAAAAGTCCTGATATGTAGGAACTTGTTTAGCCCTTTTATATTTAATATGGGCCTCACGTCCCCATTTGTTTGGGGACTGTGACAAGGTTCGAGTAAAACCCGAACCCGCTTTCTTCCAAGGGAACCTCATGATTACCCTTGGAGCAATAGTTGTTCTAGTGCCAGAAGGAGGGATCCTCTCTTCTGGGGATCGCTTGGTACGTTTGACCTCATAAGATGGGCAGGAGGAATGTCTTTTAACTCCAGCCTGTATCCCAGACTTACTGCGGAGATCACCCATCTGTCTCTGATGGTGTCCCGCCATGGTCTCTGTGAACAACTGAAGTCTTCCCCTCACCCGATTGAGTGGGGGCAACCCTTCATGACTTGGGGGGAGGTTTTGTACCTCTCTTGACCCAGAGTTTCTTGTTACCCTGTGATTGTCCCTGATTTCTGCCCCCTGGATTTGACCGCGGAGGCCGTCGGACTGTTTCACAGCCGATGTGCCAGGGACTGGAGAAGTAGGCCTCTTAAAAGAAGGACTTCTACCCTTGTTGTTAACCGGCAAGAGTGTACTTTTACCGGCAGAAGTTTTCTGGATATATTTGTCCAGATCTTCTCCAGATAAGCGTTCTCCATGAAATGGGAAGCTAATCAGCAATTTCTTACAGGGAGCTTCAGCAGACCAGTTTTTGAGTCATAGAAGCCTACGCATATGTCTACAGACAGCGTAAAGCGGGAGGCCTGTTGGATTGTATCCTTTATGGCGTCCACCGCAACACAAGGCTCTAGGTAGGTCAGCTAGGGCAAGAGCCTGCTGATCTGGTAAGTCCCTTAAGACTTGTTTCAACTGATCTTTCATTGCTTGGCAGACTCCAATCGCTGCTCTGCAGGTTGTGTCACCATGCTTGCTGTAGAGAAAGCAGATTTTAGTAAAGACTCCAATTTTTTATCTATTGGGTCTTTGAACATTGGAACATTATCTACTGGACATGTCAGTGATTTATTTACACAAGTGATGGCTGTGTCCACTGTACGGACCCTCCATTTTTTTATGAACTTATCCTCCATGGGATAGATCACTGGAAATCTCTTGGGGGGAGTAAATATTTTAACAGGATGCTCCCAATCCTGGTAAATAAGCCCTTCCAATAAAGGGTGGATTGGGAAGGAACAGACAGTCTGGGGAGCTTTCAGCGACCCCAGGCGAGGAAACAGTAGTGGTTGATGGTTCCGCCAGAGGCATTTAAAATGCTGCTCGGACCATGTTAGTCAGAGACTGAACCCATAATCTTTCAGCCTGAGATACTGAGAAAGGTTCTTCCACTGTTGATTCCTCTATAACTGAATCAACCTCATCCTGATCCCCTTCAGGTAGGTCGATCTCTGTGTGGGACTGTTCCTCCACTAACAGGCACTCTGCAGGAGGAGACGGAGATCGGACGCGCTTTTCCTGTGACAGGGAAGCAGCGATCAATGCTGTTAATCTCTCTTCCAATCCTCCCAGAGTTGAGGATAAAACCTCCTCTGTTATATATACAGGAGCAGGTGGACTGGGGACAGCCGCAGTACCAGGTACTCCTGCGGGGTTTCCTACGGCTACTGACCTCTGAAATTTCAGGGGAGATTGGCGCAGTACAGCATGCCCAAAATCCTCAGAGCCCGATGGAGACCCCTTTCGCTTCTTGGAAGACTTATTTCCAGAGCGTCTGGACGACATATCTATAAGCACAAAGCTGAGGTATTCCCGTCGTCATACACCAATTTTGCTGGTAATAGTCTAACACAGTTGCTGCTATATACCAGCTGGTGTCCACTAAAGTGTCTTTCTATGGGGATGCCTGCATCAACCGCCTCTGTGTGCCACCGTTTTGTTGCTAGCTCTGCTTGCATCCAGCTGACACTTGTACTGTGTCTTTTACACATGCTGGGACGCCTGCACATGCGCAGAAGCGCCGCGGCGCGCATCGAGCGTCATCCACCCGCCCCGCCCCTTTTTTTTCATAGGAGGCGCGTGCACGCGCCCGCGCGCGCGCCCGTGCGCCATTGGCGCCCTTTTCGAAACCAAGCAGGGACTAGGAGCCAGGGCCCTTTTTGCCGGAGGGCCTGTGCGGTGGATGAGCGCAGCAACAGGGCAGAGGAAGTGGATTCCCACAGAGAACTTACCAACTGCCTGGATCTTTTGACTTGAGAAAACCAAAGATCCACATGACAAGAAAAAATGGACCACAGCGGCCTCTAGTGGTTTAACACAAGTACCGCGGTCCTCTTTTTTTTTTTCTTGACTACTATTAAAATATTACATTTTCCAGTAGTTACAGGCATACACAGATATTAGCGGGAATACCGTTAGGTAACAGACAGAAATACAAATTAGGCTTGGGGGTCCCCCAATAGAACCAAGTTCCTGGGGGCCCCCACTTACCTGTTCCCCGCCGCACGACTCTGTTTGGTCCACAGAAGCCCAAACTTCACCTATCACGGCAGGCATTGTAATTAAACCTTCAGGGACCGGGTTCCCAAGGATTCCACTCCCCTGGACCTGTATAGCACCCTGCACAGAAAACATCTTGGTCGTGGGTATGACCAGAGCTCTGGATCCCAGGGTCCAGCCCTCCTAAGAGAGGCATTACAGGCAAAACCTTGCTCTTCTGCTGCAAGGCCCGGGTACCGACCGTCTAGCTATGAAGCTTTTTTGGTGGGATCCGGAACAGCTTACTAAGGCCCGTAAAAGAACCTGTACGCAAGCCCAGTGAAAACACATGTTACTCTTTGGCCAACACCTTAGACACTGGCAAAAAACTGAGGTGCTCCCGGATGGGAGGGGCTTATATAGGGGAGGGTACTTCCGGTTTTGGAAGTTGCCAGTGCCAGCACCTTAAGGTATCTATATAACCCATTAGTAATGACTAAGTCGCTCTGTGTCCCGTGATGTACGAAAAAGAAAAGTGGCCTGGTCTTTGGCCAGCCAAATGGTCCGGGGCTTAAGTGGTTAAAAATTAAAGCTATGAGCTGCTTGGTTGCCATGTACAACTGCTCCAAAAGAGCTTCACCTATAGAAATGGGTGCACAGATCTGAATGCAGACACTGTGCATTCAGATACATGCATCCCTTCCTGTCTGCATGTCAAATTTTAATGTACATGCAGCTGCTGCATCCCAATTTACTATGACTGGACTGCTTTCAGAGGGATGCACAGAACAACTTGCATCCCCACGCTTTTACACGCCTATCACATTGGGCATGGATGAATATGCTCCATATGAAGGAGGCCTAATTGTCATGTGGGCCAGATAGCAGGAAAGAGGAGATGTCGGGTAATTAACTAGTTCAATACCATGCACTTACGCCCCTTCCTGCCCAAGCAAATTTTCAACTTTCTGCGCTGTCGATGTTTAAATGACAATTGCGCGGTCATGCTACACTGCACTCAAACAGAATTTTTATCATTTTGTTCCCACAAATAGAGCTTTCGTTTGGTGGTATTTGATCACCTCTGGAGTTTTTAATTTGTGCTATACAAATAAAAAAAGACAGAAAAATTTGAAAAAAATAAAAGTTTTATTTATTTTTTTCTGTTATAAAATTTTGTAAATAAGTAAGTTTTCTCCTTCACTGACGGGCACTGATAAGGCAACACCGATGAGGCGGCGCCAATGAGGTGGCACTGACGGGCACTGACGATGGGCACTGATATGCGGCACTGCTGGGCACTGGTAGGCGGCACTGTTGGGTGGCACTGATATGCAGCTCTAATGGGCAGTTATAGGCGGCACTGATGGGCACTGATGGGCACTCATGGGTGGCACTGATGGGCACTGATTGTCACTGATAAGCGACACTGATGGGCACTGAAAGGCTGCAATGGTGGGTACTTATGGGTGGCATTGATAGGCGGCACTGCTGAGCACTGATGGGCACTGATAGGCGGCACTGCTGGGCCCTGATGGGCATTGATACATGCCACTGATGGGCACTAATGGACACTGACATGCGGCACTGATATGCAGCACTGATGGGTATCCCTGGTGGCACTGGCACTGGCAGGGATTTTGAGTTGGCACTGGTTGGCAGCTGCCTGGGCATTGATTGGCAGCTGCCTTGGCACAGATTGGCATTCCCTGGTGGTCTAGGGGGCATACCTGGTGGTCCAGTGTGGATGCCCATCCCTGGTGGTCCTGGGCGGCATGCTGGTGGTACTGTGCGGTGATCCGAGGGGGAGCTTCGCTGCTAAAATATCAGCACATACCCCCCCTGTCAGGAGAGCAGCCGATCGGCACTCCTCTACTCGCGTCTGTCAGATGCGAGTGAGGAAAATCCGATCAGCGGCTCTTCCTGTTTACATTGTGATCAGCCGTGATTGGACACGGCTGATCACATGGTAAAGAGCCTCCGCCGGAGATCGGTGTAGCGGTGTGTCAGACTGACACACCGCACCACTGATCGCCGCGATGCGTGCCCCCACGGACGTCATATGACGCCCAGTCAGGATAACTAAACCACCGCCCGGCCGTCATTCTGCTATAGGCCGGGCGGGAAGTGGTTAAAAAGAAGTATGGGAATTTTATTTATGAATCATACTTACCTAGGTAGATGCTGCATTGGTCCCCCTGTTGGTTCTAAGGCTGAGTACCGATTAATCAAACAGCCGATCTTTCAGTTCTCAGTGCTCCCTGAGCAGAGAGCTGGCGGCTGTCAGTCTCTGGCTCTGCTCTGCCCCCCCACCCCACCCCGTGCTCACTGAAACACTGGGCTGTGGAAGGGGCGGGAGTGGCTGGCTCAGGCTTGTGAGCGGATCCCAACCATATGGTTATATATCTTTCCCCAGCCTGGACCGACTATGTGACATCAGCCAAGAGCGGGCTGCATTGATCAACAGGAGAAGTACAACCAAACAGGCTTTGGCTGTAGTTCTCCTTTAATAAATCTTTTACATGACCTGTCTCTCTGCTCCTGTTTTGCATTACTTGCGACAATTGATAAATGTCCCCATTTATGTGGTGAACTCACCCTCCAGGACCCAGGCAGGCTCTTCCTCAGCCCAGGCTTTAAATCCAGGCTCTTTCTCCCTAAAGCTGGAAGGATCTTCAGGCACCCTCTTTCCTAGTCCATAGGGCCTCCACAACCCCCCTATCATAGTCTCATAGTTCAGGGCCTCCAGACACCTGCTGGCCTAGTCCAGGGCCTCCAGTCACTCCCTCACCTAGTTCAGTATCTTCCTTGTACCCCCCTATCCAGGAGCCTTTGCCACACCAAGCACCGTTTCAATGGCCTTCTCTGCACCCAACCCCCTAGTTCAGGACCTCCTCTGCACTCCTATCTTAGTCCGAGGTCTCCTCTACAGCCCACTCCAAGTTCAGAGCCTCCTCTGCACCCTGCTCTCCGAGTCCAGGTCCTTTACCACATCAATCCCACTTTTCAAGTCCAGGGCCTCCTCTACACTTCCTAGTCCAGGGCCTCCTCTGCACTGCCCAGTCCAGAGCCTACTGTGTACTCATCTCCTATTCCAGGGCCTCCTCTGCACCCCCCCACCCCATAGCAACAGTAGCAGAAGCGTCACTCAGGAATGCCTTTTTATAGGGTGGACGGGAGGAGCAGAGTTATCCAGCGCTAGTGCACCTGCAGACTTCCTCCTATTTGATTCTCCCGCATTTGGCAAATAATGCAGCGGGCAATGCCTGTCCATTACACTTAATCATGTGGGCTGACCACGTTTATCATGGCTGCTGAGCCATGAAATTGAAACTGAATATACTGAAGCTAACTGAATCAACTGCCTGCCTGTAGTATATTAGGAAGAGCACAACAAGAATGGTCTCCTGTGAGATCTACCTGCACAGGATACAGTATACTGACTGCAGCTAACTGCAGCTAACTGAATCAACTGCCTGCCTGTAGTATATTAGGAAGAGAACAACAGGAATGCTCTGCAGTGAGATCTAGCTAAACTGTATACAGTATATATATATATATATATATATATATATATATATATATATATACAAAGCCTGGAATGTATATATATACTAAATATACTGGAGCTAACTGAATCAACTGCCTGCTAAATCTAGCTAACTGAATCGCCTGCCTGCTCAATCTATCTAAATGAAATTAAATGACACTCTGTCTCTCTCTCTATCTCTCTCTCAATGCCGCAACACACTACACAAGGACGACGTGCAGGCGGACTTTTATAGTGTGGGGCGTGTACTTAATCCCCTGAGCCATAATTGGCCAAAGGCACCCTTTGGCCAATTATGGCTCACTGTGCTAACGGTGCTGTGATTGGCCCAAGCATGCGGGTCATAGTGCATGCTTGGCCAATCATCAGCCAGCAATGCACTGCGATGACGCAGTGAATTATGGGCGGTGATGCGCCGCTCAAATTTGGCGCGAACGGCCCATAATGTTCGAACTTCGTCGAACGATCGAACAGCCGATGTATGAGTCAAACTCATGTTCGACTCGAAATCGAAGCTCATCCCTACACACCACTAATAATCTTAGACCATTCAGAGTAAGAATCATTAACCACTGCTCTCTGAATTCTGTCTTTTAGCAAGTTTTCTATCCATTTACAAACTCATCTTTCCAAGCCTGTAGACTTTACTTTACACATTAACGGTGTGTGGGGAACTGTGTCAAAATCCAAGTATGCCACATCCACAGCCACCCCTTTGTCCAAGGTTTTGCAAATCAGATTTGTCTGACAAATTCTGTCTTTCATGAATCCATGCTGTCTGTTGCTTAAAAACATTGCTTCCAGCAAGAACTGGTAAAGACTTTGATCCCTTGTAAATATAAGCATTACATTGGCCCTACACCAATCCAGTGGTACTATTCAAGTCCTTAACGAGTCCCTAAAAATTAGAAACAACGTAATTGAAATGACAGAGCTCAATTCTTTCTGGATCTGTGGGTGGATGCCCATCTGGTCCAGGTGCATTATACACCTTTATTCTGTCTAAATATTTTTTGATCCTTGTCTGACCTGTCTGCCCCATTATAATCAAATTACCCCCCCCAATCCAAGTTTAAATACTCCTCCAGCCTTCCCATAAACCTCTCCGCCAGCACAGGAGACCCCCTTCCATTTAGGTGCAAACCATCTTTAGCATATAGCTTGTACCCCAATAAAAAATCAGCCCAGTGCTCTACAAACCCAAATCCCTCCTTCTTACACCAGATCTTTAGCCATTCCTTCAATTATCTAATCCAACCCTGTCTTTCCTGTGTTGCGCATGGCACAGGCAATATTTCAGAGAATATCACCTTGGAGGTCCTTCCCTTCAACTTGCAGCCTAGTTCTTTAAATTGGTTCTTAAGGAGCCTCCACCTTCCATATATTCTGTCATTGCTTCCAACGTGGACAAGACAGTTGGGTCATGCCCAGCCCCTCCCAGAAATTTATCAACCCGGTCCACCGCATGCCGAACCCTGGCATCAGGGAGACAGCAAACCATTCGGTTGAGGCGATCCTGGCAACAAATTATTCTATCAGTCCTTCTGATTATATAATCCCCTATTACCACCAACTGCCTAGGCCTACCAGCACTAACCTTACCACCCATACTATATGTGCTGCTCTCCCGGCTGTTAGGGGTAGCAATGACATCTAGGGCTGCCACTTCTGAGCTTGCCTCCCCCTTATCTTCACCCAACTTGGCAAATCTGTTAGGGTGCTCAAACCCAGGGCTGGCCTTCCTTTTCTGTGAGCCCCTACCACTCCCTCTAACTGCATTAACCCATCTTCCTACCTGATAATCCTGACTTACCCTCCCCATTAACCCTACTAGCCACCTGCTAAATAGAAAGTTTATGGGAGGAGCAAATATTTCAAGGTTCACTAGAAACAAGGGTCAAGTCAAGATTGTCCAATGAATTGTCCGAGGAGATGTCCAGCATCTCAGGTGGTTCAGCAAGAAGTGATACTGACAGACACAGCACAGGTTACAGGGTCAGATCTAGGTCCTGACACAGTAATAGTTGGTGCAATGCATTTTATAATTTTATATATATATACTGTATATATATATATATATATATATATATATATATATATATATCACCCGCACCCAAACAATCCTTAGTTATAATCTAATGATGCAGCTGCTATCTCTTACCCACTGGGTTAAATACAAATTAATATACTGTAGCGATTAGACAGTGCTTGCTATTACTGACAATATATATATATATATATATATATATATATACACTGGGTACAGAAAGTATTCAGACCCCCTTAAATTTTTCACTCTTTGCTATATTGTAGCCATTTGCTAAAATCATTTAAGTTCATTTTTTTCCCCCATTAATGTACACACAGCACCCCATATTGATAGAAAAATACAGAATTGTTGAAATTGTTGCAGATTTATTAAAAAAGAAAAACTGAAATATCACATGGTCCTAAGTATTCAGACCCTTTGCTCAGTATTTAGTAGAAGCACCCTTTTGATCTAATACAGCCATGAGTCTTTTTGGGAAAGATGCAACAACTTTTTCACACCTGGATTTGGGGATCCTCTGCCATTCCTCCTTGCAGATCCTCTCCAGTTCTGTCAGGTTGGATGGGACGTTGGTGGACAGCCATTTTTAGGTCTCTCCAGAGATGCTCAATTGGGTTTAAGTCAGGGCTCTGGCTGAGCCATTCAAGAACAGTCACGGAGTTGTTGTGAAGCCACTCCTTCGTTATTTTAGCTGTGTGCTTAGGGTCATTGTCTTGTTGGAAGGTAAACCTTCGGCCCAGTCTGAGGTCCTGAGCACTCTGGAGAAGGTTTTTGTCCAGGATATCCCTGTAGCTAGCCACATTCACCTTTCCCTCGATTGCAACCAGTCGTCCGGTCCCTGCAGCTGAAAAACACCCCCACAGCATGATGCTGCCACCACCATGCTTCACTGTTGGGACTGTATTGACAGGTGATGAACAGTGCCTGGTTTTCTCCACACATACCGCTTAGAATTAAGGCCAAAAAGTTCTATCTTGGTCTCATCAGACCAGAGAATCTTATTTCTCACCATCTTGGAGTCCTTCAGGTGTTTTTTTAGCAAACTCTATGCGGGCTTTCATGTGTCTTGCATGGAGGAGAGGCTTCCGTCGGGCCACTCTGCCATAAAACCCGACTGGTGGAGGGCTGCAGTGATGGTTGACTTTCTACAACTTTCTCTTATCTCCCGACTGCATCTCTGGAGCTCAGCCACAGTGATCTTTGGAATCTTCTTCTTTACCTCTCTCACCAAGGCTCTTCTCCCCCGATAGCTCAGTTTGGCCGGACAGCCAGCTCTAGGAAAGGTTCTGGTCATCCCAAACGTCTTCCATTTAAGGATTATGGAGGCCACTGTGCTCTTAGGAACCTTAAGTGCAGCAGAATTTTTTTTGTAACCTTGGCCAGATCTGTGCCTTGCCACAATTCTGTCTCTGAGCTCTTCAGGCAGTTCCTTTTGACCTCATGATTCTCATTTGCTCTGACATGCACTGTGAGCTGTAAGGTCTTATATAGACAGGTGTGTGGCTTTCCTAATCAAGTCCAATCAGTATAATCAAACACAGCTGGACTCAAATGAAGGCGTAGAACCGTCTCAAGGATTATCAGAAGAAATTGACAGCACCTGAGTTAAATATATGAGTGTCACAGCAAAGGGTCTGAATACTTAGGACCATGTGATATTTCAGTTTTTCTTTTTTAATAAATCTGCAAAAATGTCAACAATTCTGTGTTTTTCTGTCAATATGGGGTGCTGTGTGTACATTAATGAGGAAAAAATTTACTTAAATGATTTTAGCAAATGGCTGCAATATAACAAAGAGTGAAAAATTTAAGGGGGTCTGAATACTTTCCGTACCCACTGAATATATATTTATATATATATATATATATATATATATATATATATAAATTGTGATAAAAAATTATTGTAGTGCAACTTTAAATAATGTAATTAATAATAACCCCAATATATAAAAAATGTGTTGTTCTATGCTTGTCAAGTATGGCACTACTTGTATGCTATTGTGTGATTATGCAGCCATGTGCATGAGGTTTCTAGTTTTGTAATTTCTTTTTGCTTATTACAGTGCTAACAATAAAACATTTTGACCGAATGTATATTAAAGGATGGCCGTGTAGCCTGCCACCCTGTGACACAGTTTGCTCCTATATGGGGTGTCTGGAGGTGGTGGGCGACACCTTTACGGCAACACTAGCATTGATACTGCTTTCAATGTTAGAGGGCAATTGTTATTCATGTTTTGCCACTGTGCTCATATATGACCTTTCGATATATGTTATAATGTACAACAGAATGTACCAATGTTTCATATTCCTTTAGGTAAAACTCAATAAAAAATGATTGAAATAAAAAAATGTGTTGAATTAATATGCTCAGTCCAATTAATGTGCCATTCCTGCATAATCCCAACAAAGACAAGTTCATAGTATGTGAAGAAAAGTGTGTGGCTGTAAAAACAACTCTTCCCTCTCCATGGTATTCCACCTTGTGCAGTGGTGTAACAATCCGCACTTACCAGAATCCGACCACCTTGTTATACTGCACTTTGGTGGTCACCTCATGGCCTGTGCTAATTGGCTTCTTCTATGGATATACTTTCCATCAGGATGCTTGAGTGCATGCCCCATTATCTCTATTAAGCAAGAGGGTTCAAAAGAGGAAGAAGGAAAACCACTTATTACTTTATTAAAAGTCACTTTAAAAAAGCCGCTTACATTCAAAGGCAATGGTCTGGTAATACAAAACAATGGGGAGGCCCCCGGGCTCTCAGCGTGCGTTCCACCCAGACCGCCACCCAGACTGGAAATGAGGCATCGGAAGCTCCGTGTTTTCGTCAGAAGCAGCACTTCACATTTCCTTGCATTTGATTGGGTATTCTTTGCAGTGAAGTGAATCTTCACCTCATTTACTAAGCTCTGGAGCAACTGAACTTACAAAGTGCAAAGTCTATTTGCCTTTAGTAAATGAACCCCAATGTGTATATTTTCTCTCCAAAGTAGTGATGAGCCGAACACCCCCGGGTTCGGTTCGCACCAGAACCCGCGAACGGACCGAAAGTTCGCGCGAACATTAGAACCCTATTAAATACAATGGATGCGAACGTTCGGATTCTAAAGTGCTAATTATAACGACTATTATCCATGTTATTGTCCGAAACAGAGTTTGGGAACCCGGGTTCTGCACCAGGGGACATGTATCAATGCAAAAAGAAGTTTTAAAAACGGACGTTTTCCGGGAGCAGTCATTTTAACCACTTCAGCCCTGGAAGAATTTACCCCCTTCCTGACCAGAGCACTTTTTGCGATGCAGCACTGCGTCGCTTTAACTGACAATTGCGCGGTCGTGCGACGTTGAACCTAACCAAAATTGACGTCCTTTTTCCCCCACAAATAGAGCTTTCTTTTGGTGGTATTTGATCACCTCTGCGGTTTTTATTTTTTGTGCTATAAACAAAAGAAGAGCGACATATTTGAAAAAAATGCAATATTTTTTACTTTTTGATTTAATAAATATCACAATTTTTTTTTTTTAAAACAATTTTTTTTCTAAGTTTAGACCGATACGTATTCTACATATTTTTGGTAATTTTTTTTTGCAATAAGCGTATATTGATTGGTTTGCGCAAAAGTTATAGCGTCTACATAATAGGGGATAGATTTATGGCATTTTTATTTTTTTTATTTTTTTTACTAGTAATAGCGGCGATCTGCGATTTTTATTGTGACCGTGACATTGCGGCAGACACATCGGACACTATTGGCGCGTTTTTGGGACCATTCACATTTATACAGCGATTAGTGCTATAAAACTGCACTAATTACTGTGTAAATGTGACTGGCAGGGAAAGGGTTAACACTAGGGGGCGATCAAGGGGTTAATATGTTCCCTATTTAGTGATTGTAACTGTAGGGGGAGGGGACTCACAAGGGGAGGAGACCGATCTGTGTTCCTCTGTACTGGGAACACACATCGGTCTCCTCACCTCTGACAGGAGGTGGATCTGTGTGTTTACACACACAGATCCACACTTCTGCCGTGATCGTGGGCAATCGCGGGTGCCCAGCGGACATCGCGACCGCCGGGCACACTCACCGGGTCACGAGCGTTGCCGCGGGTGCGCGCGCGCGCCGCCGGCGGCGCGCACGCGCCCCATAGACGGCCGGGAAAAAAGGACGTCATATGACGTCCGCCCGGAGGGAGGGAGGGTTCCTGCCGGCGTCATATGTCTATGACCCGGTAGGAAGTGGCTAATGATGCATAAAGTGAAAAAAAAAAAGTCAAATATTCCTTTAAATATTGTACCTGGGGGGTGTCTAAAGTATGCCTGTGAAGTGCCACGTGTTTCCCATGTTTAGAACTGTCCCTGCACAAAATAACATTTCTAAAGGAAAAAAAGCCATTTAAAACTGCTTGCGGCTTTAATGCAATGTCTGGTCCCGGTAATATGGATGAAAATCTTTATGAAAAATGGCATAGCTACCCCATCAACCCCCCCCCCACCCCAGCCCATTACCAGCCCCTTTGGGTCTTGTATGGATATTAAGGGGAACCCCGCACACAAAATAAAAAAGGCCCTATATACTCTGAACAGCCGTATACAGGCGGTGCATACAAGACAGGGACTGTAGGTTTGTTCTTATGTAGAATCTGTTTGTAATTTTGAACAGCTGCATTGTTTAAGTGTAGCTCCATGCCAAATTCCTTTTTTTTAGCTTTTTGGAAAACATAGGGAACGGTTATCACCCCTGTCACATTTTTTTTGCTGTCTGTGCCCCTGTTCAGAACATTTCACCTCACTTTGCGTCCCAATGACAACTGTTTTTGAAATGTGGTGTTTTTATTGAAACAAGGATTGTTGATAAAGCATCAGTAGAGAGGAGACACCTTTCTCCCATATTCATTCTTACAGGAGAGAATTTTCCTTCCAAGGGGTAGATTTCCTCTCACTTCCTGTTGTCTTCTTCCGTTTGCAAGTAGTAGTAGTTTGTAAGTTGGATGTTTGAAAGTAGGGACCTTCCGTATATACTCTGCAGAAATTGGCCCCTTAGGTGTTGGTGTTGGCACAACACTGAAAGCACTCACAGTTATTCTTGGTGGGTGCTGGAACGCCCTGCTGTCAAGTATAATATCAGGAATTGTAATAACATATAATTGTTGATCAGTGGTAGTAAAAATTGGGCCTTTGATGGTGGTGCTGGTGCCACAACACTGTAAGGCCTGACAGTTACTCTTGGTGGGCGCAGCAATGGTCCCTGCTGTGAATTATTAGATCAATAATTATAATTGCATGCCCCTGTTGAACAGGGGCTGAAAAACTGGGCCTTTGGTGGTGGTGGTGGTGGCGATGGTGTTGCTGGTGGCACAACACTGTAAGGCCTGACAGTTACTCTTGGTGGGCGCAGCAATGGGCCCTGCTGTAAATTATTAGATCAATAATTATAATTGCATGCCCCTGTTGAACTGGGGCTGAAAAACTGGGCCTTTGGTGGTGGTGGTGGTGGTGATGGTGTTGCTGGTGGCACAACACTGTAAGGCCTGACAGTTACTCTTGGTGGGCGCAGCAATGGGCCCTGCTGTGAATTATTAGATCAATAATTATAATTGCATGCCCCTGTTGAACAGGGGCTGAAAAATTGGGCCTTAGGCACTGGTGGCACAACACTGCAACCCCTCACAGATACTGTACTTGGAGCACAGCAATGAGGCCTGTTGCAAAGTATTGCATCAAAAATTTTAATTACACGCCCCTGTTAAACAGGGGCTGAAAAATTGGGCCTTAGCCACTGGTGGCGTCACCCATAAACCAAAATGATCTTCCAAGCTATCATCGTTAATCGTATCATTGAGGAGGAGGAGGAGGATAGCCAGACAACATAACAGCACAGGCACTCAGCATCAGCATCAGTCTTGAAGGGATGTGACATTTTAAAATCAATTAGTCTGTTATATCAGCATCTGGTGTGTGGTAGCTGGTGGTGATCCAAGACTGGTTCATCTTGATGAAAGTCAGTCGATCAACCGAGTCGGTGGACAGGCGCACCCTGTGATCCGTGACAAATCCTTCAGCAGCACTGAATGTGCGTTCTGAAAGAACGCTGGATGCAGGACAGGCCAGTAGCTCAATTGCATACTGTGCAAGCTCTGGCCAGTGATCCATCCTCAAGACCCAGTAAGCCAGAGGATTTTCGGTGGGGAAGGTGTCCAAGTCTGACCTTGCCCCTAGGTATTCCTGCACCATGTATATCAGACGCTGGCGATGGTTGCTGGAACCGTACTTTGGGGCTGCGGACTAAAGAATTGTCTGAACGCATCGGTCAGACGGCCACCTTCCCCACCGCTCCTTCTTTGACTGCCCGAAGCCTCAGCAAACTCGTTGTCCAGGACCAGGAGTTTGTAACCTCCCAGTCTCTGGGAACGCGTTGCACAGACCTTTCTGCAAGGCCTCCCGGAGTTGTCTCATCCTCTGCTCCCTCTGCGACGGTACGATAAGGTCCGCAACCTTACCCTTGTACCGTGGATCAAGGAGAGTGGCCAGCCAGTAATGGTCCCTCTCCTTGATCCGAAGAATACGAGGATCCTTCCGCAGACTTTGCAGGATCAGGGAGGCCATGCAGCGTAGGTTAGCTGAGGCATTCAGTCCGGAGTCCTCTGGGTCACTAAGGACGACATGATCCGCAGCCACCTCCTCCCAGCCACGTACAAGTCCACTGGTTTCTTGGGACTGTAAATCATCCCTAAAAGACTGCTGCTGATGATGCTGAGTGCCAGCCTCCACCTCCATGCTGACACAATCCTCCTCCTCCTCCTCCTCCTCCTCTTCCTGTGCGATGGGTGGGACAGAAGGAACACTGTCTGGGTAAAGGGGGCCTTGAGAGGCAAGGAAGTCCTCCTCTTCCTGCCTCTGTTCTGCCTCAAGTGCCCTGTCCATTATTCCACGCAGCGTGTGCTCCAACAGGTGGACAAGAGGTACAGTGTCACTGATGCATGCACTGTCACTGCTCACCATCCTCGTGGCCTCCTCAAATGGTGCCAGGACAGTGCATGCATCCCTGATCATGCCCCACTGGCGTGGTGAAAAAAACCCAAGCTCCCCTGACCCTGTCCTGGTGCCGTAGTCGCACAGGTACTCATTGATGGCCCTCTGCTGCGTGTGCAGCCGCTGCAGCATGGCCAACGTTGAGTTCCACCTGGTGGGCATGTCACATATAAGGCGGTTCTTGGGCAGGTTCAACTCCTTTTGAAGCTCAGCCAGGCGAGCACTGGCATTATAAGATCTGCGGAAATGCACGCAGACTTTCCTGGCCTGCCTCAGGACATCCTGTAAGCCCGGGTACCTGCCCAAGAACCGCTGCACCACCAGGTTAAGGACGTGAGCCATACAGGGCACATGGGTCAGTTGTCCTTGTCGGAGGGCGGAGAGGAGGTTGGTGCCATTGTCGCAAACCACCATTCCTGGCTTAAGCTGGCGTGGCGTCAACCACCTCTCGGCCTGCCCCTGCAGAGCAGACAGGACCTCTGCCCCAGTGTGGCTCCTGTCCCCCAAACACACCAGCGCAAGCACGGCATGGCATCTTTTTGCCTGCGTACTTGCGTAGCCCCTTGAACGCCTACGGAGCACCGCTGGTTCCGAGGACAAACCACAGGAAGAGGCCATGGAGGAAGAAGAAGAGGAGGGGGTGGAGGAGAGAGGTGTGTCACAACCAGTAGTAGCATTTTGGAGGCGTGGGGGTGGAACAACCTCCAACACTACTGCACCTTGTCCTGCATCCTTCCCAGCTGCCAAAAGAGTGACCCAATGGGCCGTGAAAGAAAGGTAACGTCCCTGTCCATGCCTGCTGGACCATGAGTCAGCGGTAATATGCACCTTACCGCTGACCGCCCTGTCCAGCGAGGCCAAGACATTGCCTTCCACATGCCTGTAGAGAGCCGGAATAGCCTTCCGTGCGAAAAAGTGTCGTTTGGGAACCTGCCACTGAGGAACCGCACATTGCACAAACTCACGGAAGGGGGCCGAGTCTACCAACTGAAAAGGCAGCAGTTGAAGCGCTAGCAATTTAGCCAAGCTAGCATTCAACCGCTGGGCATGTGGATGGCTGGGAGTGAACTTCTTTCGACGGTCCAGCAGCTGGGGCAGGGAAATTTGCCTGCTAGAATCGGACGTTGGTGTACTGCTAGCAGAGTGCCCGCAAGTACTTGCCTGTGACACACCTAATTCTACACCTTCATTCCTCTCAGAGCAGGTTTCAGAGAGGAGTGAAGGTATAGTGGGGTTGGAGATCCCAGCTGATGCGGTGCAAGAAGAGGTCAGCTTTGTTCTTTGGTGTGGGTCTTTAAGGTAGGCTTGCCAACGAGCTGCATGGCAGGTCAACATATGTCTGATCAAGCATGTGGTGCCCAAGCGGCTGATGTTTTGAACACGCGATATACGCTTGAGACATATGTTGCAAACAGCAGCTGTGCAATCTGATGCACTTACCTCAAAAAAGGCCCACACCAAAGAACTTTTTGAATGACAGGCAGAGGCAGCGCCCTGCACAGGCGGAGCTCTGCGGTATGATTCCGTCGGTGTGCTGCCCATACGCTGGCCACTCAAGGGCATCCTGCCTCGTTGGAGATGTGCCTCCTCCTCATCCTCCTCCTCCTCCTCTCTCCTATTAGGCACCCACGTGGAGTCAGTGACCTCATCATCCCCTCCCTCCTCATCACTGGAGCCAATCTGGCAGTATGCTGCAGCTGCTGGAACATGACTGCCAGATTGGTGTCCTTCTTGAGCATCCCCTCTCTCTGCTCTCACGCTGCTGCCTTCCTCTAGCTGGGTATCATCATCAGATCCTTCCAAACGCTGGGCATCCTCCTGGAGCATGTACCCAACACTGTGCTCAAACAGTTCGGGGGACTCCTCAGGAGGAGGGCATGGTGGGTCTAGGGAAGGATTGACTAATGAAGATAATGATACCAGAGAAGAGGATGCTTTGGCAGCTGCTTTGCCACTACCCTGAGCCTGGGTGAGGGAGGATGAGGAGGATGAGGTGGGCTTGGTCATCCACTCTACCAAGTCTTCGGCATGATGTGGCTCAACATGTCCAGCTGCCGAAAACAAGGACAAGCGTGTCCCATGGCCATGTGCTGATGACAATGCACCGCGTACACGACCAGCACTGTTGCCCCCAGACACAGAGCCTGCTTGCCCTCTTTTTTTGCCTCCTGACTGTCTGCCTCTCCTTGGTTGCCTTCCAGACATTTTAATGGATGGCCTGCAGGGAGATGGGAAAAACAGCAATAAGGGCTACCTTCAGGTGTATACTGTGCAGGAGGCTTAGCAACAATGACACTGACACTGTCCCCTGCCTATCCTTCTCTGTTTCTAAACACAAGGATTGAAAATATGGTTCAGCAAAATTGATTTAGAACAGAATAGCACACTGTCAGTTTCCCTCACTGTACCTCTCTGTCCCTCAACTCAAGGATTGAAAATATGGAACAGCAAAATTGATTTAGAACAGAATAGCACACTGTCAGTTTCACTCACTGTACCTCTCTGTCCCTCAACTCAAGGATTGAAAATATGGTTCAGCAAAATAGTTTTAGAACACAATAGCACACTGACACTTTCCCTCACTGTAGCTCTCTGTCCCTCAACTCAAGGATTGAAAATATGGAACAGCAAAATTGATTTAGAACAGAATAGCACACTGTCAGTTTCACTCACTGTACCTCTCTGTCCCTCAACTCAAGGATTGAAAATATGGTTCAGCAAAATAGTTTTAGAACACAATAGCACACTGACACTTTCCCTCACTGTAGCTCTCTGTCCCTCAACTCAAGGATTGAAAATATGGTTCAGCAAAATAGTTTTAGAACAGAATAGCACACTGTCAGTTTTCCTCACTGTAGCTCTCTGTCCCTCAACTCAAGGATTGAAAATATGGAACAGCAAAATTGATTTAGAACAGAATAGCACACTGTCAGTTTCACTCACTGTACCTCTCTGTCCCTCAACTCAAGGATTGAAAATATGGTTCAGCAAAATAGTTTTAGAACACAATAGCACACTGACACTTTCCCTCACTGTAGCTCTCTGTCCCTCAACTCAAGGATTGAAAATATGGAACAGCAAAATTGATTTAGAACAGAATAGCACACTGTCAGTTTCCCTCACTGTAGCTCTCTGTCCCTCAACTCAAGGATTGAAAATATGGTTCAGCAAAATAGTTTTAGAACACAATAGCACACTGACACTTTCCCTCACTGTAGCTCTCTGTCCCTCAACTCAAGGATTGAAAATATGGTTCAGCAAAATAGTTTTAGAACACAATAGCACACTGACACTTTCCCTCACTGTAGCTCTCTGTCCCTCAACTCAAGGATTGAAAATATGGTTCAGCAAAATAGTTTTAGAACAGAATAGCACACTGTCAGTTTCCCTCACTATACCTCTCTGTCCCTCAACTCAAGGATTGAAAATATGGAACAGCAAAATTGATTTAGAACAGAATAGCACACTGTCAGTTTCACTCACTGTACCTCTCTGTCCCTCAACTCAAGGATTGAAAATATGGTTCAGCAAAATAGTTTTAGAACACAATAGCACACTGACACTTTCCCTCACTGTAGCTCTCTGTCCCTCAACTCAAGGATTGAAAATATGGAACAGCAAAATTGATTTAGAACAGAATAGCACACTGTCAGTTTCACTCACTGTAGCTCTCTGTCCCTCAACTCAAGGATTGAAAATATGGTTCAGCAAAATAGTTTTAGAACACAATAGCACACTGACACTTTCCCTCACTGTAGCTCTCTGTCCCTCAACTCAAGGATTGAAAATATGGTTCAGCAAAATAGTTTTAGAACAGAATAGCACACTGTTAGTTTCCCTCACTGTACCTCTCTGTCCCTCAACTCAAGGATTGAAAATATGGAACAGCAAAATTGATTTAGAACAGAATAGCACACTGTCAGTTTCACTCACTGTACCTCTCTGTCCCTCAACTCAAGGATTGAAAATATGGTTCAGCAAAATAGTTTTAGAACACAATAGCACACTGACACTTTCCCTCACTGTAGCTCTCTGTCCCTCAACTCAAGGATTGAAAATATGGAACAGCAAAATTGATTTAGAACAGAATAGCACACTGTCAGTTTCACTCACTGTAGCTCTCTGTCCCTCAACTCAAGGATTGAAATATGGTTCAGCAAAATAGTTTTAGAACACAATAGCACACTGACACTTTCCCTCACTGTAGCTCTCTGTCCCTCAACTCAAGGATTGAAAATATGGTTCAGCAAAATAGTTTTAGAACAGAATAGCACACTGTCAGTTTCCCTCACTGTACCTCTCTGTCCCTCAACTCAAGGATTGAAAATATGGAACAGCAAAATTGATTTAGAACAGAATAGCACACTGTCAGTTTCCCTCACTGTAGCTCTCTGTCCCTCAACTCAAGGATTGAAAATATGGTTCAGCAAAATAGTTTTAGAACACAATAGCACACTGACACTTTCCCTCACTGTAGCTCTCTGTCCCTCAACTCAAGGATTGAAAATATGGAACAGCAAAATTGATTTAGAACAGAATAGCACACTGTCAGTTTCACTCACTGTAGCTCTCTGTCCCTCAACTCAAGGATTGAAAATATGGTTCAGCAAAATAGTTTTAGAACACAATAGCACACTGACACTTTCCCTCACTGTAGCTCCCTGTCCCTCAACTCAAGGATTGAAAATATGGTTCAGCAAAATAGTTTTAGAACACAATAGCACACTGACACTTTCCCTCACTGTAGCTCTCTGTCCCTCAACTCAAGGATTGAAAATATGGTTCAGCAAAATAGTTTTAGAACACAATAGCACACTGACACTTTCCCTCACTGTAGCTCTCTGTCCCTCAACTCAAGGATTGAAAATATGGTTCAGCAAAATAGTTTTAGAACAGAATAGCACACTGTCAGTTTCCCTCACTGTAGCTCTCTGTCCCTCAACTCAAGGATTGAAAATATGGAACAGCAAAATTGATTTAGAACAGAATAGCACACTGTCAGTCCCACTCACTGTACCTCTCTGTCCCTCAACTCAAGGATTGAAAATATGGTTCAGCAAAATAGTTTTAGAACACAATAGCACACTGACACTTTCCCTCACTGTAGCTCTCTGTCCCTCAACTCAAGGATTGAAAATATGGTTCAGCAAAATAGTTTTAGAACAGAATAGCACACTGTCAGTTTCCCTCACTGTAGCTCTCTGTCCCTCAACTCAAGGATTGAAAATATGGAACAGCAAAATTGATTTAGAACAGAATAGCACACTGTCAGTTTCACTCACTGTACCTCTCTGTCCCTCAACTCAAGGATTGAAAATATGGTTCAGCAAAATAGTTTTAGAACACAATAGCACACTGACACTTTCCCTCACTGTAGCTCTCTGTCCCTCAACTCAAGGATTGAAAATATGGAACAGCAAAATTGATTTAGAACAGAATAGCACACTGTCAGTTTCCCTCACTGTAGCTCTCTGTCCCTCAACTCAAGGATTGAAAATATGGTTCAGCAAAATAGTTTTAGAACACAATAGCACACTGACACTTTCCCTCACTGTAGCTCTCTGTCCCTCAACTCAAGAATTGAAAATATGGTTCAGCAAAATAGTTTTAGAACACAATAGCACACTGACACTTTCCCTCACTGTAGCTCTCTGTCCCTCAACTCAAGGATTGAAAATATGGTTCAGCAAAATAGTTTTAGAACAGAATAGCACACTGTCAGTTTCCCTCACTGTACCTCTCTGTCCCTCAACTCAAGGATTGAAAATATGGAACAGCAAAATTGATTTAGAACAGAATAGCACACTGTCAGTTTCACTCACTGTACCTCTCTGTCCCTCAACTCAAGGATTGAAAATATGGTTCAGCAAAATAGTTTTAGAACACAATAGCACACTGACACTTTCCCTCACTGTAGCTCTCTGTCCCTCAACTCAAGGATTGAAAATATGGTTCAGCAAAATAGTTTTAGAACAGAATAGCACACTGTCAGTTTCCCTCACTGTACCTCTCTGTCCCTCAACTCAAGAATTGAAAATATGGAACAGCAAAATTGATTTAGAACAGAATAGCACACTGTCAGTTTCACTCACTGTACCTCTCTGTCCCTCAACTCAAGGATTGAAAATATGGTTCAGCAAAATAGTTTTAGAACACAATAGCACACTGACACTTTCCTTCACTGTAGCTCTCTTTCCCTCAACTCAAGGATTGAAAATATGGAACAGCAAAATTGATTTAGAACAGAATAGCACACTGTCAGTTTCACTCACTGTAGCTCTCTGTCCCTCAACTCAAGGATTGAAATATGGTTCAGCAAAATAGTTTTAGAACACAATAGCACACTGACACTTTCCCTCACTGTAGCTCTCTGTCCCTCAACTCAAGGATTGAAAATATGGTTCAGCAAAATAGTTTTAGAACAGAATAGCACACTGTCAGTTTCCCTCACTGTACCTCTCTGTCCCTCAACTCAAGGATTGAAAATATGGAACAGCAAAATTGATTTAGAACAGAATAGCACACTGTCAGTTTCACTCACTGTACCTCTCTGTCCCTCAACTCAAGGATTGAAAATATGGTTCAGCAAAATAGTTTTAGAACACAATAGCACACTGACACTTTCCCTCACTGTAGCTCTCTGTCCCTCAACTCAAGGATTGAAAATATGGAACAGCAAAATTGATTTAGAACAGAATAGCACACTGTCAGTTTCACTCACTGTAGCTCTCTGTCCCTCAACTCAAGGATTGAAAATATGGTTCAGCAAAATAGTTTTAGAACACAATAGCACACTGACACTTTCCCTCACTGTAGCTCCCTGTCCCTCAACTCAAGGATTGAAAATATGGTTCAGCAAAATAGTTTTAGAACACAATAGCACACTGACACTTTCCCTCACTGTAGCTCTCTGTCCCTCAACTCAAGGATTGAAAATATGGTTCAGCAAAATAGTTTTAGAACACAATAGCACACTGACACTTTCCCTCACTGTAGCTCTCTGTCCCTCAACTCAAGGATTGAAAATATGGTTCAGCAAAATAGTTTTAGAACAGAATAGCACACTGTCAGTTTCCCTCACTGTACCTCTCTGTCCCTCAACTCAAGGATTGAAAATATGGAACAGCAAAATTGATTTAGAACAGAATAGCACACTGTCAGTTTCACTCACTGTACCTCTCTGTCCCTCAACTCAAGGATTGAAAATATGGTTCAGCAAAATAGTTTTAGAACACAATAGCACACTGACACTTTCCCTCACTGTAGCTCTCTGTCCCTCAACTCAAGGATTGAAAATATGGTTCAGCAAAATAGTTTTAGAACACAATAGCACACTGACACTTTCCCTCACTGTAGCTCTCTGTCCCTCAACTCAAGGATTGAAAATATGGTTCAGCAAAATAGTTTTAGAACAGAATAGCACACTGTCAGTTTCCCTCACTGTACCTCTCTGTCCCTACAAACAAGGATTAGCACAGAATAGCACACTGTCACTGACACTCTCCCTACCTATCCTTATTTGTCCCTAAACACAAGGAATCCAGGATTAGTAAAGGAAAAAAAATGACACTGTCCCTGCCTATGCTTCTCTTTCCCTGCTCCGGAACACACTACACAAGGCCGCCGCGCTGGCGGCCTTTTATAGTGTGGGGCATGTACTAAACCCCATCAGCAATAATTGGCCACAGGCATCCTGCCTGTGGCCAATCATTGCTCTCCTCGCTGCCGGCGCTGTGATTGGCCAAGCATGCGGGGTCACAGTGCATGCTTGGCCAATCACAGCGCCTGGATGACACTGTGATGGCGTAGTGCATTGTGGGCCGTTTGCGTCACTCGAATTTGGCGCGAACGGCCCAAATCGTTCGATCTTCGTCGAACGATCGAACAGCCGATGTTCGAGTCGAACGTATGTTCGACTCGAACACGAAGCTCATCCCTACTCCAAAGTAAAAATGCCAAATTAAGCAGGCTAATTTATGTGTATAACTTTAAACTATTACGTTGCAATTTGTTTATTTATTGTTTATTGTGGTGCATTCACTCTGACTTGCATGTCCAACCAGATGACGCACACTTGTCAGTTCTACAAGTCATGTAACCTCTTTATTAAGAATCTGGCAAGTAGTCCACAAATTGCCCATCACTGAAAATATATATTGCTCCATATTGCCACTATATGTCCCCACTCCTAAAAATATGCTATTTAGAAAGTAAGATATTGGCAATCTGCAGAATAGATTAGGGACTGTCCAGAGAGACATTCACTTTGGTGCAGTTGGTCAGCCAATATATGCAAACTAAAAATCCCTGTTTTTTAGGCAAAAGTTAGCAATGTATATGTAAGAGTTAATATGTGGTTGCAACTCTTTAGAATCCTATGTGTTGTATAAACAGACGCCACCTCGGGCCTGAGCACAAACACATCTCCATTTCTACTGCATGTTGCAGGTCAGGGATTACATTTTTTCTGGGGTTTTTTAAGAGTGGTTGCATCTGTCACCCTTTTCTTAAGAAAATCAGGCAGCCAATAACCTACAAGTCATAAATGGCATATAAAATAGTTTCAGGCAATAACACCTTGTATAGTAAAAACCTAATTTGCCAAAGTATGGCTAAATGTAGGGGCAATTTTACCTTGGGTGCCCAGCAAAGCATGAGATACATGTAATCCAAAAGATAAGGCATCACTCACAGGGCTTGAAGGATGAACGCTCATTAATGAGGTTCATTTCAATGTTTTGACAAGGTACAAGCTTGTCTTCTTCAGGACAACATTAAAGTGAAACAGAACAGCATAAATACCCTAAAACCCCATCCTGATAGCTGTAATAACTGTACAGTACTCCTGACTGGAGACAGTGCTGCACCCTGGAGATGGAAATGGGATTCAACAGTGTGTTTTCTGTGGTGGCTGCCCAGACCAGTTGGGTATATCCTCTTGAGTGAAGAAGGTCAGATATTGACTTTTTTGCTCTGCACAGAAAATCTTCATTGAAATCTCCACAGAGTATTATAGGTTGGCAATCCATTCTTTCCAAAGATTCCAAGAGGCCCAGCAGGTTAGTAAGGAATTGGCCAATACTGTAATCTGGTGGCCTGTAAACAACAGCGATCAAAGCTTGTACAGGGGACTCCAGTTTGACAATCAAGAACTCCAAGTCAGTCACATTGTGATGATACTGATTTTCAAAGGCCTTGAAATGGTTTCTGACATATAAGGCGACACCTCTGCCACTTTTACTTGCAATGTCAGGAAGGTTCATGTACGAGAGGTATCTGTTGCATTTGAACAGGTTGTAGCCCTCCAGCTGGAGACTTTAAGCAACAGAAGAGCCTGAGAGATGAGTTTCAGTGAAACATAAAACATCTCCAATTGTTAACTTGTGGTGAGATTTGATATCTTTAATGTGATCTGGTAATCCTTCTGTGTTGTGATGGATAATTGTTAATGTGTGCTATTTGTCTGTGTGATTTTGGGAAATTTTGGGTAATTTTGGGCAAAAGGTGCAATTTTGGGTAATTTTGGGCAAAAGGTGCAATTTTGGGTAATTTTGGGCAAAATGTGTGTTTTGAAGTAATTTTGGGCAAAAAGTGCAATTTTGGGCAAAGGTGCAATTTTGGGTATTTTTGGGCAAAAGGTGCAATTTTGGGTAATTTTGGACAAAAAATGCAATTTTGGGCAAAAGGTGTAATTTTGGGCAAAAAGTGTGATTTTGGGTAATTTTGGGCAAAAAGTGTGATTTTGGGACATTTTAGACAAAAAGTGTAATTTTGGGCAAAAAGTGTGATTGTGGGCAATTTTGGGTAATTTTGGGCTAAACGTGAAATGTTGGATAATGTTGGGCAAAATGTGCAATTTTGGGAAATTTTGGGCAAAAAGTGTGATTTTGGGTATTTTTGGGCAAAAGGTGCAATTTTGGATAATTTTAGGCAAAAAGTGCAATTTTGGGTAATTTTGGACAAATAGTGTGATTTGGGGTATTTTTTGGGCAAAAGGTGCACTTTTGGGTAATTTTTGGGCAAAAAGTGCAATTTTGGGTAATTTTGGACAAAATGTGTGATTTTGGGTGATTTTGGGCAAAAAGTGCAATTTTGGGTAATTTTGGACAAAAAGTGCAATTTTGGGCAAAATTTGTAATTTTGGACAAAATGTGTGATTTTGGGTAATTTTGGGCAAAAGTGTGATTTTGGGTCATTTTGGACAAAAAGTGTAATTTTGGGCAAAAAGTGTGATTGTGGGCAATTTTGGATAATTTTGGGCAAAAGGTGCAATTTTGTAAAATTTTGGGCAAAAGTTGCAATTTTGGAAAATTTTGGGCAAAAAGTGTGATTTGGGGTATTTTTGGGCAAAATGTGCAATTTTGGGTAATTTTAGGCAAAAAGTGCAATTTTGGGTAATTTTGGACAAATAGTGTGATTTGGGGTATTTTTTGGGCAAAAGGTGCACTTTTGGGTAATTTTGGGCAAAACTTGGAATTTTGGGTAATTTTGGGCAAAATGTGTGATTTTGGGTGATTTTGGGCAAAAAGTGCAATTTTGGGCAATTTTGGACAAAAGGTGCGACTTTGGGCAAAATTTGTAATTTTGGGAATTTTTGGGTAATTTTGGGCAAAAAATGCAATTTTGGGTAATTTTGAGCAACAAGTGTGATTTGGGGCAAAAAGTGTGATTTTGGGTAATTTTTGCTAATTATCTAATTAATCCTTGTGGCTAATTACCTGGGCCTTTTTATTAATTAAATGACATTGAGGCCGGGTTCACACTGGTATTTTTCAGCTTTTGTCAGCTCCCACTCTAGTTTTGAACATTTCACCATTCATTCCAATGGGACTAATTTCACCACAAAAACAACAATATTTTGTGAACCATTCAGCGAAACGTTCCACAAAGTAATAGCACACCAATCGGGAACAATCCGCACGTTTCGGTATATTACTGTCTATGTAGTGTAAAAGCTGTGGGAGGATTTCGGGTGGTAAATTTGCCTATAATTAGAATAATAATATATATGTGAAATAACAGTAAGTGGTCTTGCTATGCAAGAACACTTAATTATTTAAATATTGCTTTAATTAAATTGGATTATTATAGTTCCTTCACCTCCATGTTTGCTTTGCTGAGGTTACATTACATATTTATGAAGCACCCACAGCATGCTGAAGGCAGTTTTGGAGGGGGGGTTCAAATCATGCCTGCACATGCACCATCTAAAGCATATACTGTGGGTATCATTTAGAAGATAAGAAAACCTACTCTGAGATGAGGTGAGGAGATTGTACTTTTGAACTGAACCACCATATCTAAACAGAAGAAGTAAGGAAAGACCCAAAGGGGTTTCAGTAACAGCATAAAGATGTCAAATAGCACTGTGACAGACATGTCCTGCTGAGGCTCCCCTTTTCTCGGGACTTCACGGCCAGCATACACACCCGAATGGAAGGGTAATTATTTCAAAAGCTTACCCTGGTCTTCCTCAGTGCCCTGGGAACGTTTTAAGATGGTTAAAGGAGCTGTCCAGGGAAAAAATAAGGTGAAACCCCTCAGAGACAATTCATCTAGAGGCCTCAGTAAAATGGAACAGGCTAAATCACCTCACACAATCTCACCTCATGCTGCCAGGCAGCAGCAGCAGTTACCTCATGAACTATATGATACAGACTGTGAGGACAGCGCCATCTGCCAGCCACAACAGACAGGCTCTTTACACCCAAATGTTTTAATTCAAATAGAAAAAATGCTACAGAAGGCATTAAAGCAGACCTCCGACCATATTACTGAGAAATTAACAAAATAAATCCGTGACTTAGGTCAGCGCACGGCTGAATTAGAAAACAGAGTGGATGACATAGAAACTAATGTAATGACTCATGAAACTGAATTGGACACACTTAAAGATGAAAATTTCTCGCTGCAAACTCGTTTAGAAGATTTTGAAAATCGCGCACGTCGTTCAAACCTCCGCATTAGAGGTATACCGGAGTCTATTATTGATCTACAATCGACAATTACTGCCCTATTTCAAGAGTTATCACCGTCAATTCCAATTGAGAGACTGGAAATAGACAGAATACATCGAGCATTAGCACCACGCAAATCTGAAGGTCCCCCCCCGCGACATAATTGCGAAATTCCATTTCTTTCACACCAAAGAGCAGCTCATGGTCGCTGCAAGGAACAAAGAATCCCTCATCTTCCAAGGCCACCCATATCAGATCTTTGCTGACCTTTCCCCAATAACAGTCGCTAAACGGCGCTCGATGAAACCCTTATTACAAAACCTACAACAACATCAGATCCCATACCAATGGGGGTTCCCTTTTTCACTTCGCTTCACATATCAAGGCACCAAGTACTCATGCAAAACCCCTGATGAGCTACAAAACACCCTACAAAAACTTCATCTCTGCGAAAGTCCTTCAGCTGGCCCTCGCCGACGAACAGCATCCAGTTCTCCACAAAATGTATCCAAAATCAAAAATGACAGAACCAGACAAAGCCCATCGAAGAGGGGTCGATTCAACTCTCCAAACCAAGTTACTCCAGACTCAATGGACTGAATGCATTTTGCATATCAAATTGAAATTCACTCAATATTTTTGATCTTTCATCCACTTTTTGGATGCTAAACACTTAATGTCATTTAACCATCCTGAATTTACTTCCCTTAAGCAGGTTATGGTCTAATTTTATATATTTTTTATTTTAATTTTTTATTATTATTATTTTTTATTATTATTATTTTTTTTTTTTTTTTTTTTTAATACTTTATTTTTATTTATTTATTTATTTCCAATTTTTATCCCCTTTTTGGTCTAGGATAATTGACGTTTTAAATTATCCCCCAAAAAATTATATTCTCATAACACCCTTCCCTCCTCATCCTATCCTTCCTCACCTCACCCCCCTCTATCCCCTCTATCCCTTCTACTTCCCACATTTTACCCCCTCCTACCCGCCCCTTTCCCCTAATCCTTTCCTACCCACAACAAGGGTTCTATATTATTTTTGTACAAAATTGTTTACTGAATAGAAGTAAATATTACTAATATATTAGTAATAATTGATATTTTATTTATTTTTCATCCTAATTAATAAGGACATTACTGCCTCTCCTACAACTGGCAACCCAGAGGTAACCTGTATAATTCAACAAATTTATAATCTAACACTCTCCCCGTGAAACCATAAAACACAATTGTTAGATTAAAATTTTACATGTACTAATGTTGAACATATAATATTTTCTTATATTTGATTCATTTTTGCTTACTTCCGCCCAGTTTGGGTGTCATAATATATTTTTCTTCTCTAGATATATTTTTGGTCGTGAGGGACCCGAGAAACTGTCACTGCTCCCTCCATTTTTCTGTCTTTGGACTCTCCCCACACCTTTTTGTGTGAGGAGCCTCCCTGGTCAGACTCTGTGCCTCCGAGCTTGCACTTTTGCATGCTCGGAACGCCAACGTTTTACCTTCTTGCATTCTAAACGTTTTTTGTTAATTATTTGTTTAATAATGACTCTCATTTTCCCTTTCTTTCTCAACATTCTGTCTCCACTCTCCCTTTTCTCTTTGCTCCTCCCCGGGGTAAGTATGGATTTTCAATTGTTTTTAGATATGTCTTAGAATATTTTTTATAAAATTTCATGATGGCTCCTTTAAATATTCTTACCTTAAATGTCCAAGGTCTAAATGTTCCACAAAAACGAACCAAAGTTTTTAGATCATTATCTTCTTCAAAGGCGCATATAATTTGCCTCCAAGAAACCCATTTCACTGAAACCTCGACACCTAAATATTTTGGTACAGCTTATCCCCAAGTTTTTACTGCTTCAGCTAAAACTAAACGAAGGGGAGTGCTAATTGCATTTCATAGAGCTACACCCTTCTCTCTTCTGACAGAAACCAAAGACCCAGAAGGTCGCTATCTCATTATTACAGGGCATCTATGTGATACGCTAATCACAGTAGTATCCTATTATGCTCCTAATAAAAATCTGACAGCATTCCTCTCCCATTTGTTCCAGGTAATAGAGACTCATAAAATGGGCACACTTTTGATCTGTGGAGATTCGAACCAAGTTCTATACCCTTATTTAGATAAGTCCCCAATTCATATCACTTCCAATTCTCAATCTCGTAGGTTTCAAAGACTTCTACAACAACATTCCTTGCTAGATTCCTGGCGAGAAGTCAATCCCACGAAACGTCAATATTCCTTCTATTCCCATCCACATAAGTCTTTTTCCCGTATCGACCATATATTAATCTCTATTAGTATGTCCCTGGAAATGCTCACATCATCTGTAATACCCTTTACATGGACTGATCATTGTGCAATACTTTCTACTTTCACTTCCCTCATACCCAAACATCAAGACCCCACATGGTACATAAATGATTCAACCCTATCCCATCCATCACACTCTACTGACTTAGAAATAGCCATAAAAGACTATCTGAAAAATAATAAAACCCCTGATATTTCTCCATTAACATTATGGGAGGCACACAAACCCATCCTTCGAGGAATCTGCTTACGCCAAGCATCATATCTTAAAAAAGAAAAAAAGAAGCTACAACTAATATTAGAAACAAAATTTAACACTTGCCACGCAAATTTTCAAGCGAATCCTACCCCTGTGACAAAAAATCAACTAGATGAAGCTAGCCTAAATCTTGATCTTTTCCTATCTGAATCCGCAGATAAAACCATACGCAAATCCAAGCATACATTTTATATTAAAGCTAACAAGCCTAGCACTCTTCTCGCTCGAGCACTTAAAAAATTAAACAACCCATACAAACCGATTCGATTAAAATTACCTCATAATACTTACACCAGTAATCCAGAAAAAATCCTACAAACCTTCCACAAACACCTTACATCTTTATACAACAATCAGGGATTTTTTGACCGATCCGCTGCAGAATTATTTTTTTCACAAACCAAACTTCCAAAGATTCCTTTAACTCAACATGAACATCTTGAAAGTCCCATTACAACTGCAGAGGTTGAATTAGCCATTAAATCCCTTAAATCAAATAAACGCCCGGGTCCTGACGGCTTCTCTGCCCTATATTATAAAAAATTTACTCATCTTCTTGCGCCATTGCTGACAGATGCTTTCAATTCACTTCTGAACAACCAATCCTTTCGTCCTGAAACCTTAACAGCAATAATCACAATGATCCCCAAACCTCATTCAGATGATTCAGCTTGTGCTAATTACAGGCCCATATCCCTGCTTAATCTTGATATCAAACTACTAGCGAAAATTCTAGCAACTCGTTTGAACAATATTATTGGTTCATTAATAAATAAAGACCAAGTTGGTTTTATTCCTTTTCGCCAAGCAGCTGATAACGTACGCAGGGCAACTTTATTAATCCAAGCAGCTAAAACACGGCGAATACCTATGTGTCTTCTGTCGTTAGATATTAAAAAAGCATTCGACATGGTATCATGGCCCTATCTACATTTTGCTTTACAAAAATGGGGGTTCGGTCCTCACTTTCTTAACTGGGTTTTATTACTATATAATAATCCCAAAGCCTATATTAAATATGCTGGATATAAATCTGGTTGCTTTAACATAAATAGAGGTACACGTCAGGGTTGTCCACTCTCCCCACTTTTATTTGCCCTACTTATTGAACCCCTAGCTCAGGCTATACGATCTGACCCTTCAATCAAAGGGATAGACTTAGCTGGTCATCAGCACAAATTATGTTTGTTTGCTGACGATATACTAATATTTATGTCTTCCCCTCATATTTCTGCTCCCAACCTTATAAGTAAGCTAGATCATTTTGCACAGATATCTGGACTAATTATCAACTCTCAAAAATCTACAGCCTTAAATATCTCCTTACCTCCCCATACTTTACAACAAGCACAAACTTCCCTCCCATTCTCCTGGTCTACATCGCACCTGACCTACCTAGGAATTACTCTTACTCCCAATTTAACTGAATTCTTCTCAGCTAACTTTCCGCCATTACTAAAGCAAATTACCAATCTCCTTAAACAATGGTCTTCTTTACCAATCTCATGGATTGGTAAAATAAACGTAATAAAGATGACTATTTTACCCAAGATACTATATCTATTTCGGGTTTTGCCCATTCCAGTTCCAGCATACTTTCTTAGAAATCTTCAACGCAAAACACTAGCGTTCATCTGGGGCTCTTTAAAACATTGTTTATCTAAACACACACTCTACCTTCCCAAACTTAAAGGTGGACTAGGATTCCCCAATTTCGCCTCTTACTACCATGCAGCTCAAATAGCATGCATCCCCAAATATCACGCAAAATACGAAACCCCACTCTGGGTTGCAATTGAAGCAATTGACTGTGATCCATTTTCTATAACAAATTTAATCTGGTCCAAACCCTCAGATCATAAAAATATAAAAAATAAGATTACCAAACACACAGTTACTATCTGGGATAAATTTAAACTTATCAAAGGACTACAATCTCCTCATGTTCCCCTTCTATCATTTATTAGAAACCCACTATTCTACCCAGCCTGCACATTCCCTAATTCATTTAAAAAATGGATCTCCTCTGACATAACGCAACTCTGTGATTTATCGACATCTACCTCACTTATAACATTTCCTGAACAATGTGATAGGCATCAACTCCCCCAATCAGAACTTTTCCGATATCTGCAGATCAAAAAAAATTTCATGCCATATATACAAAATATGAGTAAGCTCAACGAACTCACACAATTTGAACGTATATGTAAACGCGAACCTCACTCTAAGGGTCTCATATCAATAATATATAAACACCTTATTACTTTGCCTACTGCAGACCCACCATCATACGTGGCAAAATGGGAGAGAGACCTTGGACTTCAGTTGGAACCATCCGATTGGGATAAAATTTGGACCACAACAAAATCATCTTCACAAAATATAATAGCTCTAGAGACAAATTATAAAGTACTTTTGCGCTGGTATTTGGTTCCTGTCAGAATCGCGAAATATATTCCGCAATACTCCCCACTCTGCTTCCGTGGCTGTGGTGAACTAGGATCACACATACACATATTTTGGGATTGTCCCGTTACAAAATGTTTTTGGAAAGAGGTTTTTCTTATCCTCTCTACCTTATTCAAAAAAACAATCAAACCTGACCCTTCAATTGCACTACTAAATCTAAAACCGACTTCTATTTCCCACACTCAATTCAAACTCCTTCTACAAATCACTACTGCAGCAAAGCAGACAATCGCCAAAGCGTGGAAAACCCCAGCATTAATGATCTCAGAAACCAAAACCAGAATAAACCAAGCCATGACCCACTCAAAAACTGAAGCCATTGCCAATGATAATATTGGAAAATTTGAAAAAATCTGGAATCCTTGGGTGACTAATTTTTTCCCTCCCAACTTTGACATCACATTATTAAGACCTTGGTAATATAACTACTAATAGCTATTTAATATACTAATATTATCAGACCAACATTATAAGATACCCCGGGGACCTTTTCGACCTTTTCTATCTTTTCTACCTACTATCTTTATTTTTTTTCTCTTCTTCTTCTTACCCTTCCCTCTCTTCTATCTTCGCTCTTTAGCTCTTCTTTTTTTGTTGTTTTTTTCTTTCTTAGCATATATTGTTATTATATGCAAAAATGGTAGCAACATTTTTATTTTTTTTTATGTTTTTTATTTATCAGTATATTTCAGCTTTAGAGCTCCTTTGAAACAATACAAACCTTCTATATTACAATAACATTATATGAGGTCGAGAAATTATGACCCTTCATTTTTTCTTTATAAATCCTTATATTACCTTACATGTTATATATTATTATTAAATCTGGTTTGTAATTACTAAATTCAACACTAAGCATATATTTTAGCAAGTCTCCAGATAATGGTCAACATATGTTAAACTTAAATTACTGTTTTTTTTCTCCTCTTCTGTTGTTGTTGCCTTCAAAAATCACTGGAGCTTGACATAATTATCTAATTTGTGTTCTCCTTAACTGCTACTATTTATAGTGACTATGTTTATTGACAATATATGCTTGTAATTTTGAAAATTTAATAAACAAATTTGACAAGGAAAAAAAAAAAAAAGATGTCAAATAGCCTACATACAAGGATATTTAACTGTTTAAAGCTGTTATTTAGAAATTAACACTTGGAGAAAAGATTTGAAAGAGTTTATGGTGGGAGATTCCATGCTTACCAAACAAGGTAAAGGTGTTTAGGCCTTCTGTAAAAGTTTAAATTGAGTTTTAGTCTTAGTCCAAGTTTCCTTTATGATACATTTTCAGATTTGTCAGTACCCTTACATTACTTTATCAGTAGATCTGTAAAACATTTGAACCCTTTGAGCTTTACAGTATAAATTGACCATGCAAAATAAAAGAGATGGTAGGGTAAATGTATGTTTTAGCTGTTTGAACTAAATGAGAACTGATTTTCATTGAAATAAAAACACAAAAGGGTTGATTTATTGAAAGGAGAACTAAAATCACTCAATCAAAATTAATTATTTTGAATCCTTATGCATTAATAAATACAGTAGATAGGAAGATATATTGTTTTTACTTGCTTTAAACCATTTTTTCCCTTATTTATTCAGTTACTTCCTGGTTTCTGGCCTAGGCCAAAATTATGTCCTACATCCAATTAAACTTTGTGGTTTTTATTTTTTCTACCTGGCTGAGTGGATTTCTCAGATAAAACACCATTCTGCCTGCATGAGTTAAGGGCAGATGTATTCCAGGAAGTAAATGCTACATGAACCATCTGCCTATACTAAACATGGCCAAAGCCATGTCGGGTTCTCAACAAAATAAAGCATGGAAACATGGCCGGATGGAGGAGTTTCCTTTCTTTTACAAAAGGATTTTATTGCAAGAAATAAAATCATCAAACTAAATCAACAAAGAGATGGTTACATCAGAACATAGCATAAAGAAAAGGGTCCCAACAGAAGGACGCTGAAAAGAACATTACATAATTCTCAAAGGTGATTAGTGGTACTGTGTACAGTTTAAGATTCTTAGTTGAGAATGGTATATACACCACACGTGTTTGTTGCAGTCCACATCAGAAGGTGATACTGGTCCATGATTGCTATACGAGGAGTATTCCTCAAGTATTTTAGAATGATCAATGTATGACTCCCTAAATACGTTGTATACTGCACACTGAAAAAGTGAGATATTTGTACCTTGTATTGTAAACCTTTAATAAAAACTATTGAAACTAAAGGTGATTAAGATTTAAGAGTCCTTTAGGAGTCCTTAAGTCTTTGATAAAGAAAGCTTAATACTCCAAGACTGTGATGCATGGTGGACTAAGACCAAGCTTGTTGATTAAAAAAAAAAAATCAAAACAGCACGGCTGGCAGAGAATGGGTATCTATGTACATAAGTTTATGATATACAAGTTATAAGATGTAATTACTGTAACCGTGTGTAGTGAGAGATCGCTCAAATAGAAAGAAGTGTATTATAGAACCTGGAAGGTTGGTTGTATCTTATCCATGGCTCCCAGACCTTGAGAAATGTATTATGGGTATCTAAGGCAAAGGCTGTCAATTTCTCGTTTATCATAATATCATTCATACAGTTCTTGACAAAAGCTAAGCACGGGGGTTTTCGAAGCTAAGCACGGGGGTTTTCCAAGCTCTCGCAATGGTCAACTTAGTTGCCAGTTGGCGTTCAGGACGAAGCAGTTCTGGTTTATAAAGGAGAGCCTCGTAGGGGTCTCTTTTGAGGTGAGTGTGAAACATGTTACAAAGAAGGGTGTAAACCCTGAGCCACAATCTGCACACCTTAGGACATGCCCAGGAGGAGCTTGCTTTCAATAATTAAAAATGAATCATATTTTGATTTTGCATTGTTCATATGCAGTTTACTTCTGCTTTAAAATATAGAGTATTTTTACTTTGTAAAGTATATGCTCACTTTGTGTTAAAGGCCGGGAAAAAAGGACGTCATATGACGCCCGCCCGGAGGGAGGGAGGGTTCCTGCCGGCGTCATATGACTATGACCCAGTAGGAAGTGGTTAAAAAATAGAGATCCTGTTCCCTTAAAGCAAATTAAAGTGGTTGTAAACCCAAAATTATATAAAAAAAAAAAAAAATAACTTGAAAGACAAAGCCATAATGAGCTAGTATGACTAGCATACTAGCTCATTATGCATTACTTACCTTAGATCGGGGCCCCCGAAGCTATCCTTGTCTCCCCCTCCGGCCCCAGACATTGCTCCGGAAGGTTACTTCTGGGTATCGCCACTCCACTCTGATTGGCCGGAGCGGCGATGACGTCACTCCGCGAATGCGTGTGGGAGCCGTCAAAGCCGGCATTATTCATTGATAAAACCGGCATTGTCAGTGTGCCTGCGCCGTTGTCTACGGCGCGCATGCGCCGTAGACAACGGTGCATTCTTTGTGGCAAGTATCTCCTAAACCATGTAGGTTTAGGAGATATTGCAAACACCTACAGGTAAGCCTTAATCTAGGCTTACCTGTAGGTGCAAGTTGCAAGAGTGGGTTTACAACCACTTTAAACAGCACAGTGCTTGTGCTGAGTAATCTGTCCCTGTCTAAATTGTAAAAAAACTGGCTGATCCTGCCACTTCCTGTGTCCCCCTCTCTGCGCTGACCACAAAAATCAGGGCTGCTGAGCCTGACCACCTTGGTCAGAGTACGTCCCTTTGTCATCCGTAGCTCTCCTCTCTGCTCTCCTCCTCCCCCTCACCCCCTCCCTGCCTGTCAGCTCCATGTTCTGTGTCTCTGTCTCCGCCCTCCGCCCACCGCTATTAGAAGAAATTGAAAATTATAAATGGTCACTCGCAGCCCCTCTATTTCAGGTAGGCATAACAAACTGTATAAGTCTTCTTTTTTTTTTTAAATGAGGCATGTAAATACATTTTAAGAGCGATCTTCAGGCCGGTCATGTGAGTCACGGCCGATCTCCAGGGTTTCTGCAGGAGAGGCTGAGTGGCCATGTGACTCCCCAGCTGATGTCAGAGGGAGATCTCGGGCCCTCTTGCAGCAGCCATGTATCGGAGGTGTACAGCGGCCGCAATTCTTGTGACCGGCCTGAAGATAGCTCTAAAAAGGTATTGACATGCCTAATTATTATAAAGGGGCTGCCAGTGATTTATAGTTTTGGGTTAACAACCACTTTAACTTAACATCTAATCTTTTTTTTTTTTTTTTTTTTTTTTTACTTTTGCTAGCACACGGGTATTTAAAGTAAACACATCTTCACTTTTTTTTACCAAGCTAAGTGAACATACACTTTGCTTAGTGTACAGTATGTACTCCTTTAGTAAATAAATCCCAGTCCCTTCATTCACCGCTTTATTATTATAAAAAAAAAAACTACTTCTATGGCTCATCCTGGGTTTTGTCCTCCTGTCAACCTTATCTGGGGTTAACGTTGGAAAATTGCTGACAATGGCTATACCCTGTGGCATGAAGCCAGAAAGTGACTGAATCAATAGTGATTTAGGTCTTATAAATAATACTGAGAATCACAGGTGATTTTTATGTTGTCTTCTACAATAATAACTTCAGCCAGTCACTTGGAAAAAATAGTTGCTGTTGTTCTTTTAAATGATTACACCCTTTCTGTTTCAACAATTTATAGCTTTGGTTGGCTAGTTTATTCTTCAGGATTATCTTGACTTTCATTTGCATAATTTTGTAAGCTTTGATGGTATGTTGTTGAAGAGTATGGATTGTACTTTTATACTAGGATTCCCTTTTTCTTAACAGCATACACCCAGATCTCCCAAATGTCTGTGTGTTTTCTTTTTACAATACATTAGGGCAGACATGTGTTTTTAATTGCTAAGTCAGCTCTGGAGATTTCCTCCTTTCTTAGCCCCGCAAACATTAACAATAAATAATGAAAAAAGAAAGGCTAAGAAATGGAATGTCCAGGGCATGTGGCTATAGTGCTAGTGTATAAGGGATTTCTGGTCAGCCTATGGAATGGAGACATTTCAATGTCTAGGTGACATCATAGGCTTGGAACTTGATGCCTGTTCTTTTACAAGAGTCATTTATTTATTCATCAAAATAATTCTTAGTGCATGATGATTTTTACCCATAAAACTTATGAGACATGCATTTTCTTTGAGATTTTTATCTGGGAAGTCCATTCTTTAAGCATCAGTCTGCTCCTAATGAGAACTGCGTTCTCCCACTTCTATATCCAGATGTTTTTGGAAACAGGGGTAGCACAAAGCTAGGTATTAAAAAAGGCGCACATCACATTGATCCTGTGCTATGTCACTTTGGGATGTATTAGGCCCCTTTCACACTGAGGCGTTGAAAAAATGCTCAAAAATTATAGGATTTTGTACCTCTATTTTACCGCGATTTTACCGCGTTTTTACCGCGATCGCGGTAAAAATAGCGCTACCGCGTATGCGTTTTTACCGCGATTTTACCACGATTTTACCGCGTTCGCGCTAAAATTAGCGCGAACGCGGTAAAAACGCGGTAAAAACGCATAGGCGTTAGCGCTATTTTTTAACATAACGCTTATGCCTATGCGTTTTTACCGCGTTTTTACCGCGTTTTTACCGCGAATCCCATTCATTTCAATGGGGATAGGCGTTTTTACAGCGCTATTTTATGCGCCCTAAAGTTGCTCTAAAAAAGCTGTTTGCAGGATTTTTTTCAACGCCCAGCCAGCAAAACGCCTCAATGTGAAAGCCCTCAGAGATTTCACATTGAGAATGCTGGGGCGGGATTATTTCAGGCGTTATTACAGCGCTATTTTTACCGCGAAAACGCGGTAAAAACGCCTCAGTGTGAAAGGGGCCTTAGGCTCCTTTCACACTGGGGCGGGCAGGTACGGTGGCGGTATAGCAGCGTGATTTTCAGCGCTGCTATACTGTCGTTCTTACCGCGGTATGCGGTCGCTAGGGGGGTTAATTTAACCCCCGCTAGCGGCCGAAAAAGGGTTAATACCGCCCGCAAACCACGGCTATTGCCGCGGTTTGCGGGCGGTATTACCGCGCTGTCCCATTGATTTCAATGGGAGACCGCGGTAAAGGAGCGTTGAACACACCGCTCCTTTACCGCTGTAAAGAAGCGGCTAGCAGGACTTTTGGAGCGGTCCTGCTAGCGCACCGCTTCAGTGTGAAAGCCTTCGGGCTTTCACATTGAAGGCACAAGGCAGGATTTTTTTCATGCGGTATAACAGCGCTATTATTAGCGCTAAACCGCATGAAAAATGCCCCAGTGTGAAAGGGGCCTAAAAAAGCTGTTTGCAGGATTTTTTTCAACGCCCAGCCAGCAAAACGCCTCAATGTGAAAGCCCTCAGAGATTTCACATTGAGAATGCTGGGGCAGGATTATTTCAGGCGTTATTACAGCTCTATTTTTACCGCGAAAACGCGGTAAAAACGCCTCAGTGTGAAAGGGGCCTTAGAGTAGATAATAGACTCTCTATGAATTAAGATCTGACTTACCGTATAATATTGTCACATGTTTATTCTCTTTGTGATTCCCCATAGGCCACGAATACTGTCAACATAAATTCTGCATTAAAACATATGAAGTTCTAACTTACTTGGAATACATAATTTCCTTTATCTATGTTTTCTTAAAACATTCTGTGTTTTTGCAAAGCACAATTATGTTTCAATAATAACAGAATTATCTGTCATCCTGTCATTAATATACAACGTATTAGCAAATATATACTGTAGCTAGGAACAGTAGCGCTTTCAAAAAATGTGGCCCAGGAAAATAAATGATATTTAATGAATTTCTAACATTAATACATTTAAGCAGACTAACCCGTATTAATAAATAAAAGTGAACTAGCTAAAGTTTTTTTTTTTATATATAAGGTAGGGAAACATAAGACCCTACGTCAAATCTATATTACTGAACCAATTTGAGGAGTTTTTCCCTCACATTTGTGTGATCATGAAGACAGAAAGGGGGGGGGCAAACTTTTTTTAAAAGGGAAACAGACAGCAATAATATAAACTGAAAAAACTGTCCATTGCTCAAATATAAAGCTTTGGCTAAAATCTCACTTTAAACTGCAATTGCACATGTGCACTTTTAGTATATTTTAGTATTCTTGTTTGGTCTAAAGTAGATAAGTACAAATATGGAATTATACGATAAAATTAAATACATTCTGTAATTTAGTTGATTGATAAAAATAAATTTAAGATATGAAACACTAAATTAAATATGATATTTTTATTCTGTAAAATGTGTTGAAGAAATGTACTCATGAGTTTTGATTGAAACGTGAAATGGATGAATTAAAGGTAAAAGTATTCATTACTACAATCTTAAAAACCAGAAGTACTTTATTGTTTGCTCCCAATGTATAGACCTTGTGCCTGAAGGTTTCGCCAATCAAATCAAATGAGAAATCTTCTGACCAGGAAGCTATAATGAAAATCGCAGCTCTCTGGCACAAGATTGGCATACATTATTAAATAGAGCCAAAGGAGAAACAGACAACCTAGAAGGTGATGAATTGTTTTGTCTGTAAAGAATTAGAGCAGAGCTAAACCCATCAACTTAACTGTTTCCCAAAACAGTTAAATTCGGGGCATGTAGGGCAGGGTGAAAACCATCACATATGCAAGGGAGCCTTTACTGTATTAGCTCTCAATCAAACGGTCAAGACATGAAATGGCCCGTGTCATAGCTGGTCACATGTGCAGCACCATGGCGACTGGAGAACAAACAGAGGCTAAGATGGCAGCTTTCTTGGCTGTAAAAGACAGGAGGGTTTAGTTCTCTTTTAACCACTTGTTGCCCAGGTCAATTTTGACATTTCTCACATACATATTTATATCTGCATTCTTTTTGATAGAAAATTACTTTAAAAGCTAGGACCCTGGAGAATAAACTGGTGGATGTTGCAATTTTTTATGTCACACAATTTTTGCGCAGCCATTTATCAAATACAAATTTTCAGGAAAAATATACGTAAATGCATTTTACTGCATGCAAACCTATGAAACCTATGCATTTTAGTGCATGCAAACCTATGAAACCCATTTTGTTGGTAAAATATAAAATATGATGTTACGGTGTGTAAACAGACACCAAACATCTCAAGATGTAAAATATGCCTGTAAAATTGCAACAAACTACAGTACCTAAAATCTCCATAGGTGACGATTTAAACACCCTTACAGGTTAGCAGTTTAGAGTTAAATATGAGCTTTGGTGTTAGATTTATTGCTCTCACTCTGATATTCACGGCGATATCTCACATGTGTGATGCAATTAAAATTTAAATATGCATGTGGGACCTACGTGCACATTTACATTTGCGCATTAGCACAGGGGACAGGGTCACTTTATTTTTTATTTTTTACTTTTTCTAGGGGGACACTAGTTCTGGTGACCCTGTTGACACCCCCGAATTCACTCACTTTGGGGGGATTTCCTTTCACTTCCTGTTTTGGCTATAGGACAAGAAGAAATGGTAAATCTCCACAATAGGACAGATGGCAAAAAAATTACTAGGGTTACATCTGCCCCTAATGCCACGTACACATGATCGGAAAATCCGACAAGAAAACCGTGGATTATTTTCTTGGTTCAAACTTGTCTTGCATACACACGGTCACACCAAATTCCGACCGTCAAGAATGCGGTGACGTACAACACAATGACTAGCCGAGAAAAATGTTCAATGCTTCTGAGCATGCGTCGACTTGATTCCGAGCATGCATGGTTTTTGGTGCTTCGGAATTGCATACAGACGATCAGAATTTCCACCAAGAACTTTTCTTGTCGGAAAATTTAAGAACCAGCTCTCAAATTTTTCTTGGCGGAAATTCTGACAGAAAAATTCCGATGAAGCCTACACACGGTCGGAATTTCCGACCAAAAGCTCACATCTGACTTTTCTTGTCGGAATTTCCGATCGTGTGTATGCGGCATTACTCTTTCCAAAATGAAAAAAAGTTTTGTCTTTACTTCTACTTTAGGAGCATATCTCAAATCTTCTCAAAGTAGTTAAAATGGTTTTACCTGAGGTATTGAATGAAGATCCTTATCAAAGTCTTAGTAGCTTTTATGGTGCTGTAATTACTGGGTTTAACCATTTTGTTCATTTCTATGTTTTTACCAGCTTTTTAAAACTCTGTTCAGCACTTTCTGCTTTAAGAAAACTCTTCTGTGTTTAATGAGGCTCAGTTAATAAAGAAGTTTACAATCTTTACACAATTTATTTTTGAATATTCACTTATTTAAACCATGTAAAAAAGCTAATTCCTATTTATAGGTTTTATCTGCTGATTGGGTATTCAACGTGAACAGGAATTAGCTTTTTCACATGATTGGATAATTATAGTGAATATTTACAGAATTTACTTTGTAAAGGCCCAACACCTCAGCCCAAAAGTTTCTACTATATTGTAAAAAATAAATTTCAACAACCCACATATGAATATTGGAAAACATGTTAATAACACACTTTTTTTTTTTATAAATCTCTTTATTAAATTTTCACTTTTTTCCTTCACATATTATTCCATACAAAATATTATACATCTTGTTATCTTAAATTAAATTAATGTATACATCATTTATCCTTCATCATACATTATTTTAGACTATAAAAAAAAAAAAAGAGAAATTTAATCCATCAATCAAATTCACCCTTTCGTCCCTTGGTGTAATTCATCCCAATTCCGCCCCCCTCTCCCCTGTAGCTGTCGTAGGGTTTTCTAGCCAATTTGCCCAGATTTTCTCATATTTCTCTTCTTTTCCTCTATTATAATATGTCTCTTTATACAGTGCTAGATTGTTATTTATTAAGTTTTTCCATTGTGCCAATGGGGGAGCTTCGGCCTTCTTCCAATTCAATACTATTACTTTTCTTGCATAGAAAAGAAGGAGGCCGATCTGTGTTCTTTTTTCTATAGACAGCGTGCTTTTCCCAACTAGCCCGAGTAGACAGATTTCTGCCTCTAAGTCCAGTTTAACTGACGTCACTTCATATTAACACACTTTAACAGAAAATAAAAACTAAACAGACACCATATGAGTAAAGCTTTTTTGCCACACTTTTAAAGTTTATTGGTCCTTTTCTCAGCTATTTATCAAAACTAGGGATGAAGAGAATTGATTAAAAAAAATATTGAAATGCTGATGACTTACTACTGTATATTTCTAACACCACCACAGCTTTTCCAGCTCTGATGTATGAGCTTAAAATCTTCGGTCAACAGCAATTTTAGAGCAAATATGCATAAAACAGATTAAATGTCACCATAACAGCCTTGATTGTCTTGATAAAATAAAGCAATTAAATATTTAGGTATTCAAATTCCATCTAATCTAGAATCTCTTTATGATTTAAACTATAAAACTTTGTTGTCATTAGTAAATAGTAGATTGAAAGACTGGCAGGTTTTTAATCACTCGTTGTTTGGAAGAATGGCATATATCCTTGAAATGGACATATTGCCACATATTCTTTATATCATGCAATAGCACCAATAAATCCTCCACGGTATTTTTTAGTTCTTTAAAATCCTATTTGTGCGCTATATTTGGGCCGGTTCCCATGTCGGAATTGGTTTTGACACCCTATCCAGGCCCAAATATTAGGGAAAAGTGAGTATGCCCCACATGGGCCATTATCACAAAGCGGTTCACATAGCTTGAGTATTAAATAGCTCCTCGCATAGTTCCATAACTCTGCAAGGAAACTATGGGTACTCTACCGTGGATTTTGCCATCCTTACATCCTCAGGAAAACTCTATACCTTTCTGTGCCCTAGCAACACTTAAAACCTGGGACCATTTACTTAACATTCCTTTACTATCTTCCCACATAAGTCCATTAACGCCACTCACAGGTAATCCTGAATTCCCTTCAGGGTTGCGATCAAAGGTTTCTCCCTTGTTTGCTACTTCTAAAACTAATTTCTTAATAGCCAATGTTACTGATTCAACCGGCCTGAAACCTTTGACATAGGGCTGTTACTGATTAAAATTTTCGTGTTCGATTAATCGATTTTTTTTACTCGATTAATCGACTAATTTTGATTAATTATAACGCACATAGATAAAACAGATTAAATGTCACCATAACAGCCTCGATTGTCTTGATAAAATAAAGCGTTATTAACTTTTAGCTGATCTCCTTGCAGGTGGATTCCCAGTGCAGCTACCAACCACTGGAAAAATCGATAGCAGGATACAAAAAACACACAAAGGCAGCGCTCGATGGGAATAGCATTAAAACTTTTATAGTCTTCAAGTAAGTAACAAAATAAATATTGCACTGGAGATAAAATCTATGGTAGCAAAAGCAGTCATAAAAACATGTATCTAAGTATGATACTGGTATAAAAATGTGTACAACGATACCACTGCTGAATCCAGATGAGAAGGGGCTAACATCAGTCCGTCGGCATGTAGATGTCCTGTGAAGGGAACTATCACAACTCCCAGTGGATGGCTGTAGAATCCCAGGTTGATAGAGGGAAATGTAACAGCCCTTGCGTGTGGCAGATAGTAAGGTCCTGCCGGCATGCAGATATGAAGGCACAGCAAAGGAGCCATTCAGATGGACACGGCAAGCCCAAAAAATTTTGATTGAATTTTGATCGATCAAAATAATTTTGATCGATCAAAACAATTAATCGATTAATCAAGGAATTAATAGTTAATTTCCACAGCCCTACTTTGACACAATTGAATTAGTTTTTGCCCTTTTATCCAAGTAGGTGGCTATTGTATTTCCAACTTCATAACTTTATTCATTAACCACTTGCCGACCGCGCCATGTACGAAAGACGTCCACAGCGCGGTCGAGTTATCCTGAGTGGACGTCCCAGGGACGTCCTCACAGAATCTTGCTCCCGCGCGCCCCCCTGGGTCGCGCTCCAGGATATGTCCGTGACCGCCGGGTCCGGAAGACCCGGCGCATCACGGATCACGGTAGATGGCCGCTAATCGCGGCCGTTTACCACGTGATCGCTCCGTCAAATGACGGAGCGATCACTTGTAAACAGACTGGCGTCATGTGATGACGCCGGTTCCTCCCTCCCCTCTCTGTACCGATCGGTACAGTGTGAGAGGAGAGGGGAGGGAGCGGATCATGTCCGCTCCCTCCCCCATGTCAGATCATGTCAGCTGTGGGCTGGATCTGTGACAATTGCAGTCACAGATCCAGCAATCCATCCATCCCTGCTCAGCCATCCCTGTGCAATACCCTGCCAATACTCTGCAATACACCCTGCCAATACTCTGCAATACCCTGTGCAATACTCTGCAATACCCTGTGCAATACTCTGCAATACCCTGTGCAATACTCTGCAATACCCTGTGCAATACCCTGTGCAATACCCTGTGCAATACTCTGCAATACCCTGTTCAATACTCTGCAATACTCTGCAATACTCTGCAATACTCTGCAATACCCTGTGCAATACTCTGCAATACCCTGTGCAATACTCTGCAATACCCTGTGCAATACCCTGTGCAATACTCTGCAATACCCTGTGCAATACTCTGCAATACCCTGCCAATACTCTGCAATACCCTGCCCATACTGTGCAATACCCTGCCCATACTCTGCCCATAATGTGCAATAACCTGCCATACTGTGCAATACTCTGCCATATTCCGCAATACCCTGCCATACTCCGCAATACTCCTCAATACCCTGCAATACTCCTCAATACCCTGCAATACCCCTCAATACCCGGCAATACTCCACAATACCCGGCAATACTCCACAATACCCGGCAAAATATTTATTATTATTATTTTTCACTTCCAGTGGCGGTGCGTCCATAGAGGGCGCCGGAGCGCCGCCCCCTCTCGCTCCCGCACCACCACTGAAAGACAATACACAGATTCATGCATTGCATGAATCTGTGTATTGTCACCGCTGCCGCGCTGCCCACTATTCATATGGCCGGCCTCCTGGTGAGCGCCGGCCATATGAATTAGAGCGGCGGCCGGCGGTGGGTGTAACTTGGAAGTGCCTATCAGAGCCAGCAGCTCTGATAGGCTTTCCGAATACAGCTCTCACGCTGTATTCGGCTTCCAAAAACTTCTCCCAGGTACGCACGGGGGTGCGTTCCTGGAAGAAGACTGTGTGGAGGTTTCAGCCAATCAGGTTCACCGGATCTGGTTACCAGTAACCTGATTGGCTGAAGTGACATCGAGGGCGGGAGAACACATCGAGGACGGCGCGGACCGAGGAAGGTAAGTGCAGGGCTGGGGGGGGGGCAGGCTGCATTTGGGGGACAAACTGGCTGAATATGGGGCACAAACTGGCTGAATATGGGGCACAAACTGGCTGAATATGGGGCACAAACTGGCTGAATATGTGGGACAAACTGGCTGAATATGGGGCACAAACTGGCTGCATTTGGGGGGAACTGGCTGAATATGGGGGACAAACTGGCTGAATATGGGGGGAACTGGCTGAATATGGGGGACAAACTGGCTGAATATGGGGGGAACTGGCTGAATATGGGGGACAAACTGGCTGAATATGGGGGACAAACTGGCTGAATATGGGGGGAACTGGCTGAATATGGGGGACAAACTGGCTGAATATGGGGGGAACTGGCTGAATATGGGGGACAAACTGGCTGAATATGGGGCACAAACTGGCTGAATATGGGGGACAAACTGGCTGAATATGGGGCACAAACTGGCTGCATTTGGGGGGAACTGGCTGAATATGGGGGACAAACTGGCTGAATATGGGGGACAAACTGGCTGAATATGGGGGGAACTGGCTGAATATGGGGGACAAACTGGCTGAATATGGGGGGAACTGGCTGAATATGGGGGACAAACTGGCTGAATATGGGGGAACTGGCTGAATATGGGGGACAAACTGGCTGAATATGGGGGGAACTGGCTGAATATGGGGGACAAACTCGCTGAATATGGGGGGAACTGGCTGAATATGGGGGACAAACTGGCTGCATTTGGGGGGAACTGGCTGTATATGGGGGACAAACTGGCTGCATTTGGGGGGAACTGGCTGTATATGGGGGACAAACTGGCTGCATTTGGGGGGAACTGGCTGTATATGGGGACAAACTGGCTGTATATGGGGACAAACTGGCTGTATATGGGGGCACACTGGCTATATATATGGGGACACACTGGCTGTATATGGGGGCACACTGGCTATATATAAATATATGGGGGCACACTGGCTGTATATGGGGGCACACTGGCTGTATATATATATGGGGGCACACTGGCTGTATATGGAAACAAACTAGCTGTATTTGAGGGGGCAAACTTTATTATTTATTATTTGCACAGCCCCAACTGCAGAGACATGATCAACCTTGAGGAAAAATAATTCATTTTCTCTGTGTCAGCATGGTGAAGAAGTGCATTATACAACTGGAAAGTCCAAAAGAGGGAATAGGATGCCTTAAAGCAGTTTGTGATGTTGAAGTGCTTTGCATTAAGATTATATTTTATAACAATTTTCTGATATTGTCATGTTATTCAAAACTTCACCTTTAGTTTATATGTTGATGTTTTCTTGCCATTTTCCTGCAGTTCTAATTACGTATCCAAAAACGATTAATAACTTATTAACAGTAATTTCATACATCTTCACCTTTAAGGCTAGGTTCACATTTGTGTGTTAATGGAAATGTGCACAAAATCGAGCGCATCCCCAAAACACAAAAAATGCACATTCCCTTTGCAAGTGTGTGGCAGTGCCATGGCACACTGTGCACCAAAACTCATTGTAACAAAGTACCATGTGTTTTGGTGTAGCGCAGATATATAAAAAAAAAAGGTTATGCACTATTTTTATGCATTTTGCACACATAGGGTTGCCCTAAAATGCTATGTGTATTCACACGTGCGTTGTTAAAAGGCAAATAGGTTGTGCACTCTGCAAGTGCAGTTGCTCCAGAGCTTAGTAAATGGGGAGAAGCTCTGTTCCACTTCCATCATTCAATCATGTGCAAACAAAATTGCAGTTTCCCTTGCTTATGATTGGACCCTTCTTAACAAAGTGAATCTTTACCTCATTCACTAAGCTCCAGAGCAACTGCATTTGCAGAGTGCAACTGTACTTGCAAAGTGCACAGTCTATTTGACTTTAGTAAATCGACCCCAAGGTGTATCTGTATGACTGAAAATACTGATACATTCTCTCAGTTTTTAAATCTTAATAAAGGGAAAATCGATCATCTCTTCCATGTCAAAATGACTGTGCCCTACATGTACCCACCCAGAATAATGATCAGTTTTAGTATAAATTGATTTATACGGCCACAGAAGATTGCAGATTGCTAAAAACATTCTATTCTATTTATGTACACTTCTGTATGCTACATATAGCACTGTTTTTTGGGGGTTTGCACCTCCACTCTGGTCAAACAACTCATAATGTTTCTCTTATTTCCTTAAACCTACAAAGGACATTTCCTCAATTTGCCTTATCCCCCATGTGACATATGTACAGCTATTGCATGTGCTGGGCTGCAGCAATATGAAATGGAGACATTGCCCTTTATCCTTCCCTTCTACTACTTAATACTGATGTTATGCTGCACCATCCTCCTCCAGCCAACAGGGGGAGAGTTAAAGCCGAGCAAGCCCATAGACTTCTATGCATATAATGACTACAATATAATGGTTACATTACAGATCCCAATAGGCACTGTGCAGTAGGCTATTTTTATTAACTGCTTGCCGACCAGCGCACGACTATATACGTCGACAGCATGGCACGGACAGGCAGAAGGACGTATATATACGTCCCCTTTAAGATCGCGGCATTGTGGACGCGCGCGCGCCGCGAGCTCCGTGAGCCCAACTGCGGGTCCCGCGGACTCGATCGCCGCGGAGATACCCGCGATCGTCTCACAGAGAGGAAGAGTGGGGAGATGCTGATGTAAACAAGCATCTCCCAGCTCTGCCTAGTGACAATGGCAGTGATCACCATTTCCTGTAATTGGGAGCAGTGATCACTGTCTTGTCACCAGGGATGAGCCGAAAACCCCCCTGTTCGGTTCGCACCAGAACCTGCGAACAGACAAAATGTTCGTGTAAACTTTAGAACCCTATTAAATACAATGGACTCGAACGTTCGAAATCTAAAGTGTTAATTATAAAGGCTGATATGCAAGTTATTGTCCTAAAAAGTGTTTGGGGACCCGGGTCCTGCCCCAGGGGACATGTATCAATGCAAAAAGAAGTTTTAAAAACGGCCGTTTTTTCGGGAGCAGTGATTTTAATAATGCTTAAAATGAAAAAATAAAAGTGAAATATTCCTTTAAATTTCGTACCTGGGGGGTGTGTGTATGATATGCATGTAAAGTGGCGCATGTTTCCCGTGCTTAGAACTGTCCCTGCAAAAAATGTCATTTTTGAAAGAAAAAAAGTCTTTTAAAACTGACTCGCGGCTATTAATGAATTGTCGGCTCCCGGCAATACATACAAAAGTCATTGATAAAAAAAAAAAAAAAAAAGCGTGGGGGTTCCCCAGAATTCAATTACCAGGCCCTTCAGGTCTGGAATGGATATTAAGGGGAACCCCGCCGCAAATTTAAAAAAAATTTGACGTGGGGTTCCCCCAAATATCCATTCCAGGCCCTTCAGATCTGGCATGGATTTTAAGGGGAACTCCACCCCAAATTTTAAAAAAATGGCGTGGAGTCCCCCTAAAAATCCATACTAGACCCCTTATCCGAGCAAGCAACCTGGCCGGCCGCAGGGGAAAAGGGGGGGACGAGAGAGCGGCCCCCCTCCCTCCTGAACCGTACCAGGCCACATGCCCTCAACATGGGGAGGATGTCCCCATGTTGATGGGGACAAGGGCCTCATCCCCACAACCCTTGCCCGGTGGTTGTGGGGGTCTGCGGGCGGGGGGCTTATCGGAATCTGGAAGACCCCTTTAACAAAGGGGACCCCCAGATCCCGGCCCCCCCCCTATGTGAATTGGTAAGGGGTACATTGTACCCCTACCATTTCACGAAGAAAGCGTAAAAAAATGTTTAAAAAAAACACACAAACACCTTGAAAAAGTCCTTTATTTAAAAAAAAAAAAAAAAACATTCCAGCGATGAAATCCAGTGTCCCGCGGCGATCCCGATGTCCAGCGCTGTCCTTCATTGGTTGTGCCTGAGCGGACCTGATGGGGAACTCCCTCTCAGTATTTTAAATGTATAGACCCGCCCCTTCTAAAGTTCCCCATCAGGTCCGCTCAGCGGACCAGATGCGGAACATGAGAAGGGGCGGGTCTATACATGTATTACCAAAGTGAGAGCAGTTCCCCATCAGGTCCGCCCCCTCGGTATGTCGGACCCGCCTACGTCATTGGCTTGAGCGGGGAACTTCCTTCACTGTGTAATTTAAATTTACATAGTGAAGGAAGTTCCCCGCTCAAGCCAATGACGTAGGCGGGTCCGACATACCGAGGGAGCGGACCTGATGGGGAACTTTAGAAGGGGCGGGTCTATACATTTAAAATACTGAGAGGGAGTTCCCCATCAGGTCCACTCAGGCACAACCAATGAAGGACAGCGCTGGACATCGGGATCGCCGCGGGACACTGGATTTCAGCGCTGGAATGTTTTTTTCTTATTATTATTTTAAATAAAGGACTTTTTCAAGGTGTTTGTGTGTCTTTTTTAAACATTTTTTTACGCTTTCTTCGTGAAATGGTAGGGGTACAATGTACCCCTTACCAATTCACATAGGGGGGGCCGGGATCTCGGGGTCCCCTTTGTTAAAGGGGTCTTCCAGATTCCGATAAGCCCCCCGCCCGCAGACCCCCACAACCACCGGGCAAGGGTTGTGGGGATGAGGCCCTTGTCCCCATCAACATGAGGACATCCTCCCCATGTTGAGGGCATGTGGCCTGGTACGGTTCAGGAGGGAGGGGGGCCGCTCTCTCGTCCCCCCTTTTCCCCTGCGGCCGGCCAGGTTGCGTGCTCGGATAAGGGGTCTGGTATGGATTTTTAGGGGGACTCCACGCCATTTTTTTAAAATTTGGGGTGGAGTTCCCCTTAAAATCCATGCCAGATCTGAAGGGCCTGGAATGGATATTTGGGGGAACCCCACGTCAATTTTTTTTAAAATTTGCGGCGGGGTTCCCCTTAATATCCATTCCAGACCTGAAGGGCCTGGTAATTGAATTCTGGGGAACCCCCACGCTTTTTTGTTTTTTTTTATCAATGACTTTTGTATGTATTGCCGGGAGCCGACAATTCATTAATAGCCGCGAGTCAGTTTTAAAAGACTTTTTTTCTTTCAAAAATGAAATTTTTTGCAGGGACAGTTCTAAGCACGGGAAACATGCGCCACTTTACATGCATATCATACACACCCCCCAGGTACGAAATTTAAAGGAATATTTCACTTTTATTTTTTCATTTTAAGCATTATTAAAATCACTGCTCCCGAAAAAACAGCCGTTTTTAAAACTTCTTTTTGCATTGATACATGTCCCCTGGGGCAGGACCCCGGTCCCCAAACACTTTTTAGGACAATAACTTGCATATAAGCCTTTATAATTAGCACTTTAGATTTCTCCCATAGACTTTTCGAATTTGCCGCGAACACCCCAATTTGTTCGCTGTTGGGCGAACAGGCAATGTTCGAGTCGAACATGAGTTCGACTCGAACTCGAAGCTCATCCCTACTTGTCACACACAGCCCATCCCCCCTACAGTAAGAATCACTCACTAGGACACACTTAAGCCCTACAGCGCCACCTAGTGGTTAACACATTCACTGCCAGTGTCATTTTCACAGTAATCAGTGCATTTTTATAGCACTGAACACTGTAAAAATGACAATGGTCCCAAAAATGTGTCAAAAGTGTCCGATGTGTCCGCCATAATGTCACAGTCATGATAAAAATCGCTGATCGCCGCCATTACTAGTAAAAAAAAAAATTATTAATAAAAATGCCATAAAACTATCCCCTATTTTGTAGACGCTATAACTTTTGTGCAAACCGATCAATAAACGCTTATTGCAATTTGTTTTACCTAAAATATGTAGAAGAATACGTATCGGCCTAAACTGAGGAAAAAAACGTTTTTTTATATATTTTTGGGAATATTTATTATAGAAAAAAGTCAAAAATATAGAATTTTTTTCAAAATTGGCGCTCTATTTTTGTTTATAGCGCAAAGAAATAAAATCCGCAGATGTGATCAAATACCACCAAAAGAAAGCTCTATTTGTGGGAAAAAAGGACGTCAATTTTGTTTGGGAGCCACGTCACACGACCGCGCAGTACCGAATCGCAAAAAGTGGCCCGGTCTTTGACCACCAAAATGGTCCAGGGCTTAAGTGGTTAAACTGCCCAGGAATGTTCATCCTCTTGGACAAGAGGGAGTCAGAGAGAGAGCACCTCTGCCTGCATATTAGCCTGCCAGCTGGAGACCATACCAGCGGAGACCTGACCCTAAGACTGGGTGTGAAGACACCTGGAGACAAAGCAGCACTGCCCACTTCACAGCACCTACAACACTGCTGCACAGAGACTTGAGCATCAACTCACCCTATGCTTCTCACTGCTGATCCCCGGAGGCCTTCAGGGAGAGACTGGTGAGAGGGCTATTTGCCCATTGCTGTTACTGCTAGCAGGTGACTGAGCCACTCAAAGCAAGACACCTGTAGCAAATTCACACTGTTCCCATACTGCACTACCAATACTATACTGCAATATATGGAGCTTTTGCACCTGTACCATACTTATATTGTACCTAAACTTCATGCAGGTAAACTTGGGCTGTCGCTAAGTGCACTGACGCTCTTAAAAAGCCCCAAGGATAGCCAACAGAAGAACATCTCAAAGGATTGTCCCGCCCATAATAATTATTCTGCAAGTCCCCTTTGTCCCACTTCCCCTCCACTTATATCCCCTTTCTCTTTTGCACAGTGCATACCCAGTCATAAATGGACTCTGGCAGTATAGTTCCAACACTTGGTAGATTAAACTTTATTACTGCTCACTGCTGCACTTGAGGTGGCCTTGCTACTGTTTATGCTGATCTAGACTCCAAATGTCATCTTATGTCTAGTCCTTACTGTTAATCACTTTGTGTGCTAAATTGTGTTATTACAATTGTTAATCCATGTTATGCTTATCTAGTTACCAACCATATTGTGTAATAATATATTAAGTTGCCCTTTATTACTTGGTTGGCCTTTTTTATATATAGCACTACTATAAGCATTACTTTCAGTGATTTACTGTGATATTGTATGTTTGTACACTCAACCTGGTCTGTCAGAGGGGCTGAGGTTTTTGAGAAGCTCAAGGTAAAGAACAGAGGACCCAGTGGCGGAACTACCAGTGTTGCAAAGGTTGCACTTCCAGGCCGGGCCCTGGCGTTCCGCATGATCCATGGTGACTGAGGTGCCCCCACTCCTCCTCCATCTTTTTTTTTCCTGCCACTGAGTAAACTAATGTAATGGGGACTCAGATGTAGGGTGAACAGAGACCCCCTTACATCAGAGTTCCCCTTTACACTAGAGTCCACAGCATTCCCCCTTAGATCACAGCCCCCCCCCCTTAAATCAGGGTTCCCAAAGCACCCCTTACATCAGAGTTCACCTTTACATTAGAGTCCACAGAGCTCCCCCTTACAGTGGAATTCTGCGGACTCTGATGTATGCGGGGCTCTGCAGACTCTGATGTAAGGGGGGTTCTCTGGACTCTCATGTAGGGAACCCATTTTGAAATGCGTTTTTCAGGATATTTTTGTTGTTATTCTGATTCTTATGCCTTGTACAGTACACACGAACGGATTTCGGATGGAATAAAATCTGATGGAATTTTCGATCGGAATTCCGATGAAGCTGACTTCCATCAGTCTTGCATACACACTGTCAGACTAAATTCCGACCGTCCAAAACGCGGTGACGTAAAACACTCCGACGAGCCCAGAAAAATTAAGTTCAATGCGTCCGAGCATGCGTCCGAGCATGCGTCGACTTGATTCTGAGCATGCGTGGATTTTTCTCATCGGATTTTTTTCCATCGGAAAAATTTAAAACATGTTCTACTTTTTTACACCGATGGAAAAAAGTAAGATGGGGCCCACACGCGATCAGAATTTCCGATGAAAAAAGTCAATCAGACTTTTTTCATCAGAAAAAACTTTGTGTGTACAGGGCATAACTGTTAAAATAAACCTACCATTAAAATGATAGACTGATCATTTCTCTGTCAGTGGGCAAACGTACAAAATCATGGTTATAACGTGTAACATAAAAAATTGTAACTATCACTATTTTATTCTCTAGGGCAGGGGTCGGCAACCTCTTCCCTCCAGCTGTGGTGAAACTACAAATCCCATCATGCCTCTGCCTCTCGGAGTTATGCCTGTGATTGTTAGGGTCTTGCAATGTCCATGGGACTTGTAGTTTCAAAACAGCTGGAGGGCCGAGGTTGCCTACCACTGCTCTAGGGTGTCTGCTTTCAGAAAATATATAATGTTTGGGGGTTTTGTGTAATCTTCAGGCCTAAAATTATTTTTTAAACATGTGTGCAAAAAATGCAAAAACAACTCGGGCAATGAAAAGGTACATTTACATGGATGGTGAAAGTGGCAGGTGGGAGTTGGGAGGAGGCAGGGAAGAGGGAAAGCAGGGCCGAGTCACTCCACCATGGGCCCCTGGGTTATACTTGCCCCATGGCCAAAAGTTGCCAGTCAGCCCCTGCCAGGGGCCCTGGAGGGCGACATTGTCTTCCCCCCACCTTTGTGATTATGGAAAAACTTAGACGGTTTTCCCCCGATCCATCACTTTGCCACCACCGGCTCTATGGGCCACTTGACTGAACTTGCCCGCCAGGCCAGCACTCCCCTGGTGGCAACCCTATCCAAGACAGCAGGAACATGTGAAAGAGTCCCACTTTGGGACCATAATGAAGGGGGGCCCTGCAATGGGAGAAAAGGGCTCCAAGATCAGTGGGAAGGGCCCCGGGATTTGAGGGAAAGACCAGAGGTTGGGGGTGGGGCCTGCATAGTTTCTTGCATCGGGGGGCTAAAGTTTGTAGATATGCCTCTAAGATGACCCATCCTATATATTGGCTCGTACGTGGGTAGCGCTACAGAAATATATAACATATGTACATATATAACATTTATGACATTTGTACAAACATATGCACCGTTACAGTGCATTCAAAATCCATTGTCAGCATTGACTTATGTTATATACTCTACAGAGGATCAAAATAAAAAAAGGAAGGATTATATTTGTTCTTTACTTACCAGGCAGCTGTCAGTGAGAGTTGTGCTAATTTGCACTATGAGAAAAATAGTTGTGTTACAACACCTACCCATATCCTTCCTTCATTTTTAGTAAATATTTTCCATTGCATCATAGTAGTGTGTTCTTAGTCACACTTAGAAATTTTCTAAGTCAGGACCATGGACAGGGTGTGAAACAAACAAGACAGCATCCCTAATGAGAGCAGGGCTCTGATCTAATTTAATATCAATATTTTAAGAGGAATTCTTATTATATAACACTTTTCAAACAACGTCAAACTTTAACCTTTCACACCAGTCTCTGCCAGCAAAACAGCTTATACAGTGGTACCTTGGATTACGGGCATAATTAGCTCCAGAAGAATGCTTTTCAACCAAACCACTCGTATATCAAAGTGAGTTTCCCCAAACGCGTCAATGGAAACTCAGATAGTTCGTTCCACAATGACTTCTATTGCATGCAGTACCGCTTGTGGCCAGAGGTGGGGGGCGGCGTTGACACTTGGAAAGACTCTGAGACCGATCGGAGACGCTCAAATGCACTCGGAGACACTCGGAAAGGCTCAGAGACACTTGGGGATGGAGTGTTTCTGAGTGTCTCCGAGCGACTCTGAGTGTCACCGGCGCCCCTGCACCTCTGGCCAAATGTGGTACTGCATACCCCAGAGGCTTGAATCCTGCTCGTCTTGCAAAACAACGCTCACCAACCGAGTCAGGATTTAAAAAAAATAATAGCTTGCATTGCGCAACGCTCATTAACCACCTTGCTCGCAATCCGAGGTATTACTGTATTCTAATCTACTACTACATTTAAACACAAAACCACACCCTATGGGCAGTATGGGTGGAAACCTATTAAAGTGGTTGTAAACCCTTACAACACACTTTTTGCTACAGGTAAGCCTATAATAAGGCTTACATGTAGCTACCCTGGATATCTCTTAAACCTGAACTGTTTAGGAGATAACCCCTGTCCCCTGCATGTGCCGATGCATGCGCGGGAGTGACGTCATCGCGGCTACGGCCAATGACAGCGCCGGAGCCGCAATACCCGGAGGTAACCAGCGGGAGTGATGTCGCCGGCCGGTGCTGTGTATGGGCCCCGCAGCAAGGGCTTCGATCTCAGGTGAGTATTACATAATGAGCTTGTATGCTATGCATACAAGCTCATTATGCCTTTGTCTTGCAGGTGTTAGTTTTTTTTCCAGTGTTATAATTTCTCTGGAGTAATTTTCCACTTTACAATCTACCACAACGTTTCATGAAGTTGTTCCCGTTGATTCTATATCCTACACTGTGAAGAATCAATTTGCCATGGTAGTTGACTGTTATAAAGGATAATTCAGTACTGGAACACATAATACACATAAGTAAGGGAAAGTCTTTCGCGCTACTAGTGAGTAGTGAAATGTCTATGAGGTGCTATTGTGCAAAAAGCTGCAGAAACTGAACGTATTCACATTACACAATAATAAATTAAATAAAAGAAATGTTTCCGCGCTAAAAGCTGACACACAAATGTTAACTAGTAAAAAGGAATGTGCATAAATAAAATTAATAAAAATAATTAAGAGGTACTGCAGACCGGAAGTACCCGGATGAACAGTAAGATGGTGCCGCTTTAGCTATATATGCCCTCTTTGTTTATTTCTATGTAGGGGTCAATTCAGAGGAGAGAGATCAATAGGATATTTGCACATCAGTTTACCGCATTCTAGCAAGAAAGCCTGTTTGAGAGACTATATGCTTGTACTTTTTTCACTCGTAGTATTTATGCACAAACGTGTTTTATATTATTGCACAGGCACTTTACTAGCAGGGTTTTTTATTATTATCTATGTATGCCTATATGCACAATTTATAGACACCAGTGACATTTTTCCTTTATGGTTTTGATTGATTATTTTTATTAATTTTATTTATGCACATTCCTTTTTACTAGTTAACACTTGTGTGTCAGCTTTTAGCGTGGAAACATTTATTTTATTTACATAATACACATAACAAACCAGCAACTAACTAAACAAATGGAAAAAACTGCTTTGGTGAAATTGGCATTTAATTTACTAATGCTATAATAATAAAATGCTATGTGTAATTAGGTATAATCTTTCTTTATAATATGCTCCTATCATTTTTTGAACATCAGCTGAAATTTCAAATAAAGCAGTCAAAGCTACTGCACTAACTGCTTAAAGAGGGAAAGGTGAGTACAGATGAGATTCGTGTTCATGGGGTTGATTTACTAAAACCGGAGAGTGCAAAATCTAGTGCAGCTCTGCATAGAAACCAATAAGCCTCTATTTTTTTTTTGTCAAAGCTTAACCTCCCTGGCGGTATGATTATTTCAGATTTTAGGTGCTGAAAGTGGTACCATTATTTTGCATTGAAATTTGGCGTTTTATATTGTAGGCCTGTAATTCTTAGGAATAACTCACTTAAATCTGTCCAAACAAGAGTCTAGTAGACATCCCGGGTATGATAAAGTTTGAAACACAAAATCATAAATTATAATATAATAAATAACTATAAATAATTATAACAAATAATAATATAATAATAATAAAAATTATTCAATAATGTAATCAAATCAAAAACACTGAAATTTGCTCAGTTGCAGAATTGTCGCTGTCATTAGATTTAGTGTTTGATGACGAATTTCCCCACAAATCAATATCGCTCAATTCTGCAAGTGATTCTAATTTATTATCGCTGTTTTCTAGCTGGTCTAAAACCACTTTTGACATAAAGGGACACTTTTTGGTTGCTATGGACAATCTCCAATTTCCAGGCAGAAAAAACTGTATTTATAATATAAAAGTGCATGCAGGACACTGGACAGACCACTAGGGACAAAGGGGATGTGTAATTATTTAATACAGTACTGTAATCTGTAAGATTACAGTATACTGTATGTGTTTTTACTTTTTTGAATTTGGCGCCAATCTCCGCCCCTGTGCGTCGCAACGTCGCAGGGAACGGAGCTCGGCAGCACTCGGGCACTGTGTGAATCGAGCGAGGAGACAGCTCGCACACACAGCGGGGAGACATCGCAGGATCCAGGGGACAAAGTAAGTAACTCTCCCTGTATCCTGTGATGCAATCCCGAGTCTGGCTCGGGGTTACCGCTAATGGTACTGAAATTCCACCCCGAGCCAGACTCAGGAATACCGCTAGACAGGTTAAAGTGCTACTAAACCCACAACAGTGAAATCTGTGTGTGTATGCAGTAAAGCATGTAACATGTGTATCGCAATCGACATTTCCATGCGTAAGTGCCCCCGATGCGTGCATTTACATTCATGTGTGCATATATGTTGGGATGGGGGGTCTATATGCTTGGGTGTAACTTTTTTTTTCCCCCCAAAAAATAATTTACTTTTTTTTTCCATTACATAGGACAAAAAGTCCCTTATGTGATCATTTTTAGGTGAGAGGTTCTCTTCAATAAGGTTTAAAGGACTCTCTGGGATCCACTGAATGTAATGCAATGCAATGTTAGCTATGCTAACCGGGGAAAGTGATGGGTGACCCAGAAGTGACATCATACACGTAGCGGTGCAGCCGCCCGAATGCCTCCACCTGACAGGCAGAAGTCTGCCTGTCAGTTTTACACACAATCCTGATGGCTGCAGCCACTGGATTGTGTGTGAAACTCCCTGCTGTCAGGTCCGTACGATTTAATCTCCCAAAAACAACAGAGAAAAAGAAAGTGAAGCAAACACCTAAAGAGACACCAACTGAGGCTGGTATAATAAGGACCATAGGACATGTCAAAATTCAAGAGATATTGGGAATAGAGATAAAGTACATCATCCAAAAGGCTTAAAGTGGTTCTAAAGCCTTAAGGTTTTTCACCTTAATGCCTTATATGCATTAAGGTGAAAAACCATCTGGGCTGAAAAATCCCCCCCAGCTCCCATTACATTTACCTTAGCCCGATCCTGATCTAGTGATGTGCACTAGAGCAGCGCCCCTCATCGCTGTCTCCCTCCTCCCTGGGCAGATTGATAGCAATGGGAGCCATTGGCTACTGCTGCTGTCAATCAAATGCTGTGCTGAGCAAGCAAGGGGGATGGGCCGAGCCTCCCACTCTGTGTCAATAGACACAGACAGAACAGCTTGGTAGCAAGCACACACGGGTGCCCCCAAGGACAGTGGCTTTCCATGGGAGCACTTGCCAAAGAGGAGGAGCCTGGAGTGCTGATGGGGGACACCAGAAGAAGATCATCCGGGCTGCTCTGTGCAAAACATTTGCATAGAGCAGGTAAGTAAAACATGCTTGCTATTTTAATTTAAAAAAAATTAAGCTCAGGGCCCTGGAGAGGCAATTGATACAAAAGATTATAACTGTAGTGGGATGAGTTGATGGAAAAAGTAAAATTCCAATTGTTAGGTAGAGGGATAGGCTTCTCCAAAGAAATGGGATTCCAAGGATTACCTGAAGGCGAACAGAGTAGGAGATTCCAGAGGAAGAGAGAAGCTCTGGAGTAGTGATGAGCCGAACACCCCCGGGTTCGGTTCGCACCAGAACCCGCGAACGGACCGAAAGTTCGAACGAACATTAGAACCCTATTAAATACAATGGATGCGAACGTTCGAATTCTAAAGTGCTAATTATAACAACTATTATGCATGTTATTGTCCTAAAAAGGGTTTGGGAACCCGGGTTCTGCACCAGGGGACATGTATCAATGCAAAAAGAAGTTTTAAAAACGGTCGTTTTTCGGGAGCAGTCATTTTAATGATGCATAAAGTGAAAAAAAAAAAGTCAAATATTCCTTTAAATATCGTACCTGGGGGGTGTCTAAAGTATGCCTGTGAAGTGCCACGTGTTTCCCGTGTTTATAACTGTCCCTGCACAAAATGACACTTCTAAAGGAAAAAAAAGCCATTTAAAACTGCTTGCGGCTTTAATGTAATGTCTGGTCCCGGTAATATGGATGAAATTCTTTAAGAAAAATGGCATAGCTACCCCATGACCCCCCCCCCCCTACCCCAGCCCATTACCAGCCCCTTTGGGTCTTGTATGGATATTAAGGGGAACCCCGCACATAAAATAAAAAAGGCCCTATATACTCTGAACAGCCCTATACAGGCGGTGCATACAAGACAGGGACTGTAGGTTTGTTCTTATGTAGAATCTGTTTGTAATTTTGAACAGGTACATTGTTGAAGTGTAGCTCCAGACCAAAAATCTATTTTTAAACTTTTTGGAAAACATAGGTAAGGGTTATCACCCCTGTAACATTTGTTTTGCTGTCTGTGCCCCTGTTCAGAACATTTCACCTCACTTTCCGTCCCAATGACAACTGTTTTTGAAATGTGGTGTTTTTCTTGAAACAAGGATTGCTGATAAAGCATCAGTACAGAGGAGACACCTTTCTCCCATATTTATTCTTACAGGACAGAATTTTCCTTCCTAGTGGTAGATTTCCTCTCACTTCCTGTTGTCTTCTTGCGTTTGCAAGTAGGAGTCGTTTGTAAGTTGTATGTTTGAAAGTAGGGACCTGCCGTATATACTCTGCAGAAATAGGCCCCTTAGTTGTTGGTGTTGGCACAACACTGTAAGCACTCACAGTTACTCTTGGTTGGTGCTGGAACGCCCTGCTGTCAACTATTATATCAGGAATTTTAATTACATATAATTGTTGAACAGTGGTAGTAAAAATTGGGCCTTTGATGGTGGTGCTGGTGCCACAACACTGTAAGCCCTGACAGTTACTCTTGGTGGGTGCAGCAATGGGCCCTGCTGTGAATTATTAGATCAAGAATTGTAATTACATGCCCCTGTTGAACAGGGGCTGAAAAATTGGGCCTTAGGCACTGGTGGCACAACACTGCAACCCCTCACAGATACTGTACTTGGAGCACAGCAATGAGCCCTGTTGCAAAGTATTGCTTCAAAAATTGTAATGACACGCCCCTGTTAAACAGGGGCTGAAAAATTGGGCCTTAGGCACTGGTGGCACAACACTGCAACTCCTCACAGATACTGTACTTGGAGCACAGCAATGAGCCCTGTTGCAAAGTATTGCTTCAAAAATTGTAATTACACGCCCCTGTTAAACAGGGGCTGAAAAATTGGGCGTTAGGCACTGGTGGCGGCACCCATAAACAAAAATGATCTTACAAGCTATCATCATCAATCGTATCATTGAGGACTCGGAGGAGGAGGATAGCCAGTCAACATAACAGCACAGGCACTCAGCATCAGCATCAGTCTTGAAGGGATGTGACATGTTAAAATCAATTAGTCTGTTATATCAGCATCAGGTGTGTGGTAGCTGGTGGTGATCCAAGACTGGTTCATCTTGATGAAAGTCAGTCGATCAACCGAGTCGGTGGACAGGCGCACCCTGTGATCCGTGACAAATCCTCCAGCAGCACTGAATGTGCGTTCCGAAAGAACGCTGGATGCAGGACAGGCCAGTAGCTCAATTGCATACTGTGCAAGCTCTGGCCAGTGATCCATCCTCAAGACCCAGTAAGCCAGAGGATTTTCGGTGGGGAAGGTGTCCAAGTCTGACCTTGCCCCTAGATATTCCTGCACCATGTTTATCAGACGCTGGCGATGGTTGCTGGAACCGATCATACTTTGGGGCTGCGGACTAAAGAATTGTCTGAACGCATCGGTCAGACGGCCACCTTCCCCACCGCTCCTTCTTTGACTGGCCGAAGCCTCAGCAACTCGTTGTCCAGGACCAGGAGTTTGCAACCTCCCAGTCTCTGGGAACGCGTTGCACAGACCTTTCTGCAAGGCCTCCCGGAGTTGTCTCATCCTCTGCTCCCTCTGTGACGGTAACATAAGGTCCGCAACCTTACCCTTGTACCGTGGATCAAGGAGAGTGGCCAGCCAGTAATGGTCCCTCTCCTTGATCCGAAGAATACGAGGATCCTTCCGCAGACTTTGCAGGATCAGGGAGGCCATGCAGCGTAGGTTTGCTGAGGCATTCGCTCCGGAGTCCTCTGGGTCACTAAGGACGACATGATCCGCAGCCACCTCCTCCCAGCCACGTACAAGTCCACTGGTTTCTTGGGACTGTAAATCATCCCTAAAAGACTGCTGCTGATGATGCTGAGTGCCAGCCTCCACCTCCATGCTGACACAATCCTCCTCCTCCTCCTCCTCCTCCTCCTCTTCCTGTGCGATGGGTGGGACAGAAGGAACACTGTCTGGGTAAAGGGGGCCTTGAGAGGCAAGGAAGTCCTCCTCTTCCTGCCTCTGTTCTGCCTCAAGTGCCCTGTCCATTATTCCACGCAGCGTGTGCTCCAACAGGTGGACAAGAGGTACAGTGTCACTGATGCATGCACTGTCACTGCTCACCATCCTCGTGGCCTCCTCAAATGGTGCCAGGACAGTGCATGCATCCCTGATCATGCCCCACTGGCGTGGAGAAAAAAAACCAAGCTCCCCTGACCCTGTCCTGGTGCCGTAGTCGCACAGGTACTCATTGATGGCCCTCTGCTGCGTGTGCAGCCGCTGCAGCATGGCCAACGTTGAGTTCCACCTGGTGGGCATGTCACATATAAGGCGGTTCTTGGGCAGGTTCAACTCCTTTTGCAGCTCAGCCAGGCGAGCACTGGCATTATAAGATCTGCGGAAATGCACACAGACTTTCCTGGCCTGCCTCAGGACATCCTGTAAGCCCGGGTACCTGCCCAAGAAGCGCTGCACCACCAGGTTAAGGACGTGAGCCACACAGGGCACATGGGTCAGTTGTCCCTGTCGGAGGGCGGAGAGGAGGTTGGTGCCATTGTCGCAAACCACCATTCCTGGCTTAAGCTGGCGTGGCGTCAACCACCTCTCGGCCTGGCCCTGCAGAGCAGACAGGACCTCTGCCCCAGTGTGGCTTCTGTCCCCCAAACACACCAGCGCAAGCACGGCATGGCATCTTTTTGCCTGCGTACTTGCGTAGCCCCGTGAACGGCTACGGAGCACCGCTGGTTCATAGGACAAACCACAGGAAGAGGCCATGGAGGAAGAAGAAGAGGAGGGGGTGGAGGAGAGAGGTGTGTCACAACCAGTAGTAGCATTTTGGAGGCGTGGCGGTGGGACAACCTCCAACACTACTGCACCTTGTCCTGAATCCTTCCCAGCTGCCAAAAGAGTGACCCAATGGGCCGTGAAAGAAAGGTAACGTCCCTGTCCATGCCTGCTGGACCATGAGTCAGCGGTAATATGCACCTTACCGCTGACCGCCCTGTCCAGCGAGGCCAAGACATTGCCTTCCACATGCCGGTAGAGAGCCGGAATAGCCTTCCGTGAGAAAAAGTGGCGTTTGGGAACCTGCCACTGAGGAACCGCACATTGCACAAACTCACGGAAGGGGGCCGAGTCTACCAACTGAAAAGGCAGCAGTTGAAGCGCTAGCAATTTAGCCAAGCTAGCATTCAACCGCTGGGCATGTGGATGGCTGGGAGTGAACTTCTTTCGACGGTCCAGCAGCTGGGGCAGGGAAATTTGCCTGCTAGAATCGGACGTCGGTGTACTGCTAGCAGAGTGGGCGCAAGTACTTGGCTGTGACACACCTAATTCTACACCTTCATTCCTCTCAGTGCATGTTTCAGAGAGGACTGAAGTTATAGTGGGGTTGGAGATCCCAGCTGATGCGGTGCAAGGAGAGGTCCGCTTTGTTCTTTGGTGTGGGTCTTTGAGGTAGGCTTGCCAACGAGCTGCATGGCAGGTCAACATATGTCTGGTCAGGCATGTGGTACCCAAGCGGCTGATGTTTTGGCCACGCGATATACGCTTGAGACATATGTTGCAAACAGCAGCTGTGCGATCTGATGCACTAGCCTCAAAAAAGGCCCACACCAAAGAACTTTTTGAATGACGGGCAGAGGCAGCGCCCTGCACAGGCGGAGCTCTGCGGTGTGATTCCGTCGGTGTACTGCCCTTATGCTGGCCACCAAAGGGCATCCTGCCTCGTTGGAGATGTGCCTCCTCCTCATCCTCCTCCTCCTCCTCTCTCCTATTAGGCACCCACGTGGAGTCAGTGACCTCATCATCCCCTCCCTCCTCATCACTGGAGCCAATCTGGCAGTATGCTGCAGCTGCTGGAACATGACTGCCAGATTGGTGTCCTTCTTGAGCATCCCCTCTGTCTGCTCTCACGCTACTGCCTTCCTCTAGCTGGGTTTCATCATCAGACCCTTCGAAACGCTGGGCATCCTCCTGGAGCATGTACCCAACACTGTGCTGAAACAGTTCGGGGGACTCCTCAGGAGGAGGACATGGTGGGTCTAGGGAAGGAGTGACTGATGATTTGTCTGACATTGATACCAGGGAAGACGACGCTTTGGCAGCTGCTTTTCCAGTACCCTGAGCCTGGGTGAGAGAGGATGAGGAGGAGGAGGAGGGCTTGGTCATCCACTCTACCAAGTCTTCGGCATGATGTGGCTCAACATGTCCAGCTGCCGAAAAGAAGGACAAGCGTGTCCCATGGCCATGTGCTGATGACAATGCACCGCGTCCACGACCAGCACTGTTGCCCCCAGACACAGAGCCTGCTTGCCCTCTTTTATTGCCTCCTGACTGTCTGCCTCTCCTTGTTTGCCTTCCAGACATTCTAATAGATGGCCTGCAGGGAGATGGGAAAAAAGCAATAAGGGCTACCTTCAGGTGTCCTTCTCTGTCCCTTGAAACAAGGACTTTCACAGTGAAAGAAACTGACACTCTCCCTACCTACAGTTTTCTGTCCCTAGAAAAAATATTTTTTTTAAGCACAATATAGCACAAGGACAATTCACTCACTGTCCTTACAGGTCCCTGGAAACAAGGACTTGCAGAGTGAAAGAAAAAAAACACTCTCCCTACCTACAGTTTTCTGTCCCTAGAATAAATGTTTTTTTTAAGCACAATATAGCACAAGGACAATTCACTCACTGTCCTTACAGGTCCCTGGAAACAAGGACTTGCAGAGTGAAAGAAAAAAAACACTCTCCCTACCTACAGTTTTCTGTCCCTAGAATAAATGTTTTTTTTAAGCACAATATAGCACAAGGACAATTCACTCACTGTCCTTACAGGTCCCTGGAAACAAGGACTTGCAGAGTGAAAGAAAAAAAACACTCTCCCTACCTACAGTTTTCTGTCCCTAGAAAAAATGTTTTTTTTAATCACAATATAGCACAAGAACAATTCACTCACTGTCCTTACAGGTCCCTGGAAACAAGGACTTGCAGAGTGAAAGAAAAAAAACACTCTCCCTACCTACAGTTTTCTGTCCCTAGAAAAAATGTTTTTTTTAATCACAATATAGCACAAGGACAATTCACTCACTGTCCTTACAGGTCCCTGGAAACAAGGACTTGCAGAGTGAAAGAAAAAATACACTCTCCCTACCTACAGTTTTCTGTCCCTAGAATAAATGTTTTTTTTAATCACAATATAGCACAAGGACAATTCACTCACTGTCCTTACAGGTCCCTGGAAACAAGGACTTGCAGAGTGAAATAAACTGACACTCTCCCTACCTACAGTTTTCTGTCCCTAGAATAAATGTTTTTTTTAAGCACAATATAGCACAAGGACAATTCACTCACTGTCCTTACAGGTCCCTGGAAACAAGGACTTGCAGAGTGAAAGAAAAAAAACACTCTCCCTACCTACAGTTTTCTGTCCCTAGAAAAAATGTTTTTTTTTAATCACAATATAGCACAAGGACAATTCACTCACTGTCCTTACAGGTCCCTGGAAACAAGGACTTGCAGAGTGAAATAAACTGACACTCTCCCTACCTACAGTTTTCTGTCCCTAGAATAAATGTTTTTTTTAAGCACAATATAGCACAAGGACAATTCACTCACTGTCCTTACAGGTCCCTGGAAACAAGGACTTGCAGAGTGAAAGAAAAAAAACACTCTCCCTACCTACAGTTTTCTGTCCCTAGAAAAAATGTTTTTTTTAATCACAATATAGCACAAGAACAATTCACTCACTGTCCTTACAGGTCCCTGGAAACAAGGACTTGCAGAGTGAAAGAAAAAAAACACTCTCCCTACCTACAGTTTTCTGTCCCTAGAAAAAATGTTTTTTTTAATCACAATATAGCACAAGGACAATTCACTCACTGTCCTTACAGGTCCCTGGAAACAAGGACTTGCAGAGTGAAATAAACTGACACTCTCCCTACCTACAGTTTTCTGTCCCTAGAATAAATGTTTTTTTTAAGCACAATATAGCACAAGGACAATTCACTCACTGTCCTTACAGGTCCCTGGAAACAAGGACTTGCAGAGTGAAAGAAAAAAAACACTCTCCCTACCTACAGTTTTCTGTCCCTAGAAAAAAAATTTTTTAATCACAATATAGCACAAGGACAATTCACTCACTGTCCTTACAGGTCCCTGGAAACAAGGACTTGCAGAGTGAAATAAACTGACACTCTCCCTACCTACAGTTTTCTGTCCCTAGAATTAATGTTTTTTTAAGCACAATATAGCACAAGGACAATTCACTCACTGTCCTTACAGGTCCCTGGAAACAAGGACTTGCAGAGTGAAAGAAAAAAAACACTCTCCCTACCTACAGTTTTCTGTCCCTAGAAAAAATGTTTTTTTTAATCACAATATAGCACAAGGACAATTCACTCACTGTCCTTACAGGTCCCTGGAAACAAGGACTTGCAGAGTGAAATAAACTGACACTCTCCCTACCTACAGTTTTCTGTCCCTAGAATAAATGTTTTTTTTAAGCACAATATAGCACAAGGACAATTCACTCACTGTCCTTACAGGTCCCTGGAAACAAGGACTTGCAGAGTGAAAGAAAAAAAACACTCTCCCTACCTACAGTTTTCTGTCCCTAGAAAAAATGTTTTTTTTAATCACAATATAGCACAAGGACAATTCACTCACTGTCCTTACAGGTCCCTGGAAACAAGGACTTGCAGAGTGAAATAAACTGACACTCTCCCTACCTACAGTTTTCTGTCCCTAGAATAAATGTTTTTTTAAGCACAATATAGCACAAGGACAATTCACTCACTGTCCTTACAGGTCCCTGGAAACAAGGACTTGCAGAGTGAAAGAAAAAAAACACTCTCCCTACCTACAGTTTTCTGTCCCTAGAAAAAATGTTTTTTTTAATCACAATATAGCACAAGGACAATTCACTCACTGTCCTTACAGGTCCCTGGAAACAAGGACTTGCAGAGTGAAATAAACTGACACTCTCCCTACCTACAGTTTTCTGTCCCTAGAATAAATGTTTTTTTTAAGCACAATATAGCACAAGGACAATTCACTCACTGTCCTTACAGGTCCCTGGAAACAAGGACTTGCAGAGTGAAAGAAAAAAAACACTCTCCCTACCTACAGTTTTCTGTCCCTAGAAAAAATGTTTTTTTTAATCACAATATAGCACAAGGACAATTCACTCACTGTCCTTACAGGTCCCTGGAAACAAGGACTTGCAGAGTGAAATAAACTGACACTCTCCCTACCTACAGTTTTCTGTCCCTAGAATAAATGTTTTTTTAAGCACAATATAGCACAAGGACAATTCACTCACTGTCCTTACAGGTCCCTGGAAACAAGGACTTGCAGAGTGAAAGAAAAAAAACACTCTCCCTACCTACAGTTTTCTGTCCCTAGAAAAAATGTTTTTTTTAATCACAATATAGCACAAGGACAATTCACTCACTGTCCTTACAGGTCCCTGGAAACAAGGACTTGCAGAGTGAAATAAACTGACACTCTCCCTACCTACAGTTTTCTGTCCCTAGAATAAATGTTTTTTTTAAGCACAATATAGCACAAGGACAATTCACTCACTGTCCTTACAGGTCCCTGGAAACAAGGACTTGCAGAGTGAAAGAAAAAAAACACTCTCCCTACCTACAGTTTTCTGTCCCTAGAAAAAATGTTTTTTTTAATCACAATATAGCACAAGGACAATTCACTCACTGTCCTTACAGGTCCCTGGAAACAAGGACTTGCAGAGTGAAATAAACTGACACTCTCCCTACCTACAGTTTTCTGTCCCTAGAATAAATGTTTTTTTTAAGCACAATATAGCACAAGGAGAATTCACTCACTGTCCTTCCAGGTCCCTGGAAACAAGGACTTGCAGAGTGAAAGAAAAAAAACACTCTCCCTACCTACAGTTTTCTGTCCCTAGAAAAAATGTTTTTTTTAATCACAATATAGCACAAGGACAATTCACTCACTGTCCTTACAGGTCCCTGGAAACAAGGACTTGCAGAGTGAAATAAACTGACACTCTCCCTACCTACAGTTTTCTGTCCCTAGAATAAATGTTTTTTTTAAGCACAATATAGCACAAGGACAATTCACTCACTGTCCTTACAGGTCCCTGGAAACAAGGACTTGCAGAGTGAAAGAAAAAAAACACTCTCCCTACCTACAGTTTTCTGTCCCTAGAAAAAATGTTTTTTTTAATCACAATATAGCACAAGGACAATTCACTCACTGTCCTTACAGGTCCCTGGAAACAAGGACTTGCAGAGTGAAATAAACTGACACTCTCCCTACCTACAGTTTTCTGTCCCTAGAATAAATGTTTTTTTTAAGCACAATATAGCACAAGGACAATTCACTCACTGTCCTTACAGGTCCCTGGAAACAAGGACTTGCAGAGTGAAAGAAAAAAAACACTCTCCCTACCTACAGTTTTCTGTCCCTAGAAAAAATGTTTTTTTTAATCACAATATAGCACAAGGACAATTCACTCACTGTCCTTACAGGTCCCTGGAAACAAGGACTTGCAGAGTGAAATAAACTGACACTCTCCCTACCTACAGTTTTCTGTCCCTAGAATAAATGTTTTTTTTAAGCACAATATAGCACAAGGACAATTCACTCACTGTCCTTACAGGTCCCTGGAAACAAGGACTTGCAGAGTGAAAGAAAAAAAACACTCTCCCTACCTACAGTTTTCTGTCCCTAGAAAAAATGTTTTTTTTAATCACAATATAGCACAAGGACAATTCACTCACTGTCCTTACAGGTCCCTGGAAACAAGGACTTGCAGAGTGAAATAAACTGACACTCTCCCTACCTACAGTTTTCTGTCCCTAGAATAAATGTTTTTTTTAAGCACAATATAGCACAAGGACAATTCACTCACTGTCCTTACAGGTCCCTGGAAACAAGGACTTGCAGAGTGAAAGAAAAAAAACACTCTCCCTACCTACAGTTTTCTGTCCCTAGAAAAAATGTTTTTTTTAATCACAATATAGCACAAGGACAATTCACTCACTGTCCTTACAGGTCCCTGGAAACAAGGACTTGCAGAGTGAAATAAACTGACACTCTCCCTACCTACAGTTTTCTGTCCCTAGAATAAATGTTTTTTTTAAGCACAATATAGCACAAGGACAATTCACTCACTGTCCTTACAGGTCCCTGGAAACAAGGACTTGCAGAGTGAAAGAAAAAAAACACTCTCCCTACCTACAGTTTTCTGTCCCTAGAAAAAATGTTTTTTTTAATCACAATATAGCACAAGGACAATTCACTCACTGTCCTTACAGGTCCCTGGAAACAAGGACTTGCAGAGTGAAATAAACTGACACTCTCCCTACCTACAGTTTTCTGTCCCTAGAATAAATGTTTTTTTAAGCACAATATAGCACAAGGACAATTCACTCACTGTCCTTACAGGTCCCTGGAAACAAGGACTTGCAGAGTGAAAGAAACTGACACTGTCCCTACCTACAGTTTTCTGTCCCTAGAATAAATGTTTTTTTTAAGCACACTATAGCACAAGCACAAAACACACTGACACTCTCCCTACCTATCCTTCTCTTTCCCTAAACTAAAGGAATCCAGGTTAAGCAAGAAAGAAATAACAGTCACTGTCCCTGCCTATGCTGCTCTATCCCTGCTCCGGAACACACTACACTAGGCCGCCGTGCTGGCGGCCTTTTATAGTGTGGGGCGTGTACTAAACACCCTCAGCAATAATTGGCCACAGGCATCCTGCCTGTGGCCAATCATTGCTCTCCTCGCTGCCGGCGCTGTGATTGGCCAAGCATGCGGGGTCACAGTGCATGCTTGGCCAATCACAGCGCCTGGATGACACTGCGATGGCGTAGTGCATTGTGGGCCGTTCGCGTCACTCGAATTTGGCGCGAACGGCCCAAATCGTTCGATCTTCGTCGAACGATCGAACAGCCGATGTTCGAGTCGAACGTATGTTCGACTCGAACACGAAGCTCATCCCTACTCTGGAGATATCCTGGAAATGAGAATGGGAGGAGATAACAAGTAGGCTAGAGAGCTGAATGTCTTGGGAGGAGTGAAGAGGACGGTTTTGGTAATATTTTGAGATGCGGCTGGTGATGAAGCTTGGGGCAGAGTTACGGACAGGGGCGGATCCAGAGTCTAGTCTCGGGAGGGGCACTGCCAGAAAATAAGTCTGGCGGAAGCGATGTCCGCCAGCCACCCGTGACACCTTCCCAGCCAGTGTCATTAGTAAAGTGACTTCATATTTTTAGCACTAATCACTGTATTGGTGTCACTGGTCCCCAAAAAAGTGCCAAAAGTGTCAGTTAGGTGTCCGATCTGTCCGCTGCAAAGTTGCAGTCCCGCTAAAAATCACTGATCTCCGCCATTACTAGTAAAAAATAAATAAATACAAATGCCATAAATCTATCTCCTATTTTGTAGACGCTATAACTTTTGTGCAAACCAATCAACATACACTTATTGGGTTTACCAAAAATATGTAGCAGAATACATATTGGCCTAAATTGATGAAGACATTTTTTTATAGCAAAAAGTAAAAAATATTGCCTTTATTTCTAAATTGTCGCTCTTTTTTTGGTTTATATCGCAAAAAATAAAAACGGCAGTGGTGATCAAAAGCCACCAAAAAAAATCTCTATTTGTGGGGGAAAAAACCCATCAATTTTACTTGTGTACAGCGTTGCACGACCGCGGTATTGTCAAAAGTAACGTAGCGCAGTATTGCAAAAAAATGGCCTGGTCACGAAGGGGGGGGTAAAACTTTCCGGAGCTGAAGGGGTTAAGGTTGAACAAGACCATATATATTGGCACACATGTATTTTGCGATTTTACACATTCATCAATTCTTTTATTCACTTTTATAAAAATATGTTGGTGCTCTGGTGGGGGAGGGGCTTCCATGGAGGAGAAATAGAGATAAGTGGGATCCAGTAATTGCACTGCAGGCAGCATCAGATGACAGTGACCCACAGTCACTGCTTCTTCCTGTGTCCATGCCCTGTGTTCCTCTTCTTGGACGCCATTCTACACAGTATGGAGAAGATGGAGGGTGGAGGTGGGTGGAGCCAACACTCTCACTCAGGGGCAGAAAAGGAAGACGGCTGGGGCTCTCCTCCTCGTCAGCAGCGGTGGCTCCGACGTGACTGACGTCAGCAGGAAACACTAGAGGCCGAGCCAGTGAGGAAAGGGGGGCCTAAAACGGCTACCCCCTTTTCTTCCCCATTCTCCAACAGAGATGCTGAGCATGCTAGCAATGATTAATCATAGTTTCTTTTCTTCAGTCACCAGCTTTTTTCTGACTTTTGCAGTACACTAACAATAATTCCAGGTGTTCCTGGTTGAGTCAGTGTAACATCCTCCATCACTACTATATTACAATTTTTTTTTTTTGAAATGTGCAAACCCGGTTTACACACAGAAGTTTTTTTGAATTATTTAATGTCTCCAATATCATCATGACAATGATAGGTCCTGAGAGTGTATCTAAGTTTACTATGGCAAGTTGCACTCACTTGGCAGGTGTCTCCTGACAGTGTGGTAATTTTAGTGAAAGCACTACTGCTCAAGTACAATGCCAGACAGAGGCCCACTGGTTGACAAGCAGCTCTACCACCAGCCTGATCTGTAGGATGTTTATGCTGCCCCAGAAAGTTACAACATTGGGGCTGCATTTGAATATTTGTCTTGGACCTCTTTTGCATGGTCACTGACAGGTGGCAAAAACAGGTATTAGAGGCACGTTTGCAACTCACCTCAGCCACGTGCCAAAACCAGGCAATGGTTTCTAGACAGCCCCAAAAAACATTGCGGCAGCCATGAAGCTGCACTTCACAGTGCTGCAAAAAAAAAAAGAAGAACAGGGTATATAACAACAGGCATACCTACTGCCACCAATCCTCATAAAGGTGTGTAGCGGGGTCTTAAAAGTTAGTGGGATTAGACATGTGCACACTGAAATATTTCGTTTCGGAATTTCGTTTTCGTCCGAAAAATAAATTTATTAAGTTAATCCCGAAATTCGTTTTTATTTATTTCGTTTTTCGTTAAAAATTGCATTCGTCCGAAAATCTGAATTAATTAAGGTCGAATCTGTCATTGAAGGCTTATGGTGTCTGTCGACTGTTCAAAGAAGATTCGACGGAGCAGCGAAACTGTACGACTGCAATCATACATTTCCGGTCGAATGTTCCGCCCACAAGCAGTGATCTTTTCTCTCTATAATAACGAATCTTTTCTCTCTATAATGTCGAATCTTTTCTCTCCTATGTCGAATCTTTTCTCTCTATAATGTCGAATCTTTTCTCTCTATAATGTCAAATCTTTTCTCTCTATAATGTCGAATCTTTTCTCTCTATAATGTAAAATCTTTTCTCTCCTATGTCGAATCTTTTCTCTCTATAATGTCGAATCTTTTCTCTCCTATGTCGAATCTTTTCTCTCTATAATGGCGAATCTTTTCTCTCCTATGTCGAATCTTTTCTCTCTATAATGTCGAATCTTTTCTCTCCTATGTCGAATCTTTTCTCTCTATAATGTCAAATCTTTTCTCTCTATAATGTCAAATCTTTTCTCTCCTATGTCGAATCTTTTCTCTCCTATGTCGAATCTTTTCTCTCTATAATGTCAAATCTTTTCTCTCCTATGTCGAATCGTTTCTCTCTATAATGTCAAATCTTTTCTCTCCTATGTCGAATCTTTTCTCTCTATAATGTCAAATCTTTTCTCTCCTATGTCGAATCTTTTCTCTCCTATGTCGAATCTTTTCTCTCCTATGTCGAATCTTTTCTCTCCTATGTCGAATCTTTTCTCTCCTGTGTCGAATCTTTCCTCTCTATGTAGAATAATCTTGGACTAATAAAGTTAAGGTTAGGCACATTCGACAACAGGTTCGATAGACACAGATTGTTATTGTCAGCGTCACGTCGAATCTCCTATCTATATCGAACTGTTGTAGCAACGAAAACGAAAATAAAGCATTTGTTTAGGTCGGATCTTTCGGTTTTCGGATTCTGTGCTTTCGTTTTCGTTTGTTAAAACGATAACGAAAATAGCTGAAATTCGGACGAAAATGCATTCGGACGAAAACGAATGCACATGTCTAAGTGGGATACACCTGGGGGTAGAGAGACCCAGGTGTGTAATTATGTCAGGGATTAGACCCCTTTTTCTTATTCGTGGAGGATTGGGTGGTGTAATATTCTCTTTGACCAGTGGGTGTCAGTGTACCTACTGGCTCGAGGTAGAATCACTACCACAGTGCTACCCTTCTTTGTCCCTTCCTGGAGATGGTACGGCTGGGGCGGGGAACCCGCCGTGGTGTCGATGGGAGGAGATAAAAGGGGGAGACGCCCTCGCCACGAGGTCTGTCGGTTGGGGAGAGATCATCTCTTCACGCACCCAGGCACCCTAGGCCTGGGCGGAATGAAGATGGAGTCCATCCCAGGCACCTTCAGCCTGGGGTGAGGTACTATTGAGGAGGCCTGGGACCCGGTGACTCCGACTGGGTCCCGCGAGGGTGAAGTTGCTCCAGGGCGCCCCTTGCGAGGGGACCCGCATCTGAGGTGAGGAGGCTGGGGGGGGGGGTCACCCGTCCGAAGACCCGGTGTAGCGTCAACCCGGTGACGGATGGGCCTTCAGTAACTCCCTTGGAGGACATCTTCCCCTGATATGGGCTACAGCGCAGCGGAGGAGCTTTCATCAAGATTCCTGCAACCCCTGGTCATAGCACAGGGAGTGTAGGGACTAGGAACCTGTACAGTGCCTCGACCTGCTTCCCCATCGTATCCTGCCGTTGCATTTGACTGTATGTGGAGATACGCAATAAACCTGAGTTTGGACTTTGATGGGTGTATGGACTCTGTTGATGGGAACAAAGGGAGATTCCGGCACGGAAGGACTGACCCTCATAACCAGCAGACATGTGCACACTGAAATATTTTGTTTCGGAATTTCGTTTTCGTCCGAAAAATAAATTTATTTAGTTACTCCCGAAATTCGTTTTTATTTATTTTGTTTTTCGTTAGAAATTGCATTCGTCCAAAAATCTGAATTAATTAAGGTCGAATCTGTCATTGAAGGCTTATGGTGTCTGTCGAATGTTCAAAGAAGATTCGACGGAGCAGTGAAACTGTACGACGCTGCAATCATACATTTCCGGTCGAATGTTCCGCCCACAAGCTATAGAAGAATTCTAATGTTGTATGACTAGTAATAATTATATTTATTCATTACTATTACTAGTCAACCAACATTAGAATTCTTCTATAGCCTATGGGCGGATGCATTTGACCGGAAATGTACGATTGCAGCGTCGTACAGTTTTGCTGCACCGTCGAATCTTCTAACTTTCGATGCTTTGTCGAATCTTTGTCATTCTAGCTATTTTACTGCTCCTCCTCTTTGGTTACAATCAGCCAATAACATTCATCATCAACTTTATTTTTATTTTACTTCCCCCACCCAATTCCAGCAGTGATCTTTTCTCTCTATGTCGAATCTTTTCTCTCTATAATAACAAATCTTTTCTCTCTATAATGTCGAATCTTTTCTCTCCTATGTCGAATCTTTTCTCTCCTATGTCGAATCCTCGAATCTTTTCTCTCCTATGTCGAATCTTTTCTCTCCTATGTCGAATCTTTTCTCTCCTATGTTGAATCTTTCTCTCCTATGTCGAATCTTTTCTCTCTATAATGTCGAATCTTTTCTCTCCTATGTAGAATAATCTTGGACTAATAGAGTTAAGGTTAGGCACATTCAACCACAGGTTCGATAGACACAGATTGTTATTGTCAGCGTCACGTCGAATCTCCTATCTATATCGAACTGTTGTAGCAACGAAAACGAAAATAAAACATTTGTTTATGTCGGATCTTTCGGTTTTCGGATTCTGTGCTTTCGTTTTCGTTTGTTAAAACGATAACGAAAATAGCTGAAATTCGGACGAAAATGCATTCGGACGAAAACGAATGCACATGTCTAATAACCAGCACACATTTGGCCCGAGGAAAAGATTGATACTGGCCTTCACCTCACCCACATGCACGGGGAGGACATGGGCCGTAGCGCACCTCACTCTGTCGCTCGACATACCCCTAGTTAAAGAGGTCGGGGTGAGGCCGCTACACGTGGGGGCTCGTGAGTCCGGGATGAAATGTGTGTTGACCCTGAGGTTTGGAACGGCTGTGTTTGAACTTTGCTGCCCGGAGGAGGTCCGAGCAGGTCGGCCATGTGATTGGCCAAAGTGCATCCCTGTGCTCGAAGTCGTGGAAATTTCCCTGAAAAACTGGGAGAGGCCCATGCAGAAAGAGCGGGAAGAGGGAGGAGTCCAGCCGTGTGACGAACTACATGTGGGGACTTTTGCTGCACTGCGCCACGAGGCACCCCATGACTGTGCAATTCGTGGGAGGAGACTGAAGGAAGCCTGCGAAAACGTGCAAGTCGTGGGAGGAGTCTGGCCACGTGTGGAGATACACGTGGAGACTCCGGCGCGAGGTCAGCGCGTGATGGAGCAGCAAGTGGTCGGAGCGAACTCAGGCTCCCCGTGGATGCCGGTACCTTATCCTTTTAAGATGACTGCATTTGCTGCACCCATTACAGACACGGGGATAAGGCTCAGGCCCCGAGGACAGTTGGCTCTGTATTCATGCAGAGACACGGAGGCCCTCGGTGTGATCTGTCCCGGATGCTCGGGACTGGTGGTCCAACTAAAGCCATTCGGGCGATGCGAAGCATGCAAAGAGTTTCTTTTTGAGGTTGAACCACACACGGAAAGGCCCCGGGCCCTACGCCTCAACTGCATCACAGGAACCGCCACTCCGGAGGGAGAGATCAAAGCCTTTGCGGAGTTTCCCGTGCGCGCTGACCAGGGCGAAGTGACCGCCCAACCAGAGACTGAGAGAGAAAAATCTGAGGACACTGCTTCGGTCACTACAGACTCCCTGCTCCCACCTCCAAAGAGGAAAGTCGGCCTGGTACAGGCATCCTATGGTCGTGGTCGAGCTTCACCCCGCCGCTTGCCTGGCCTGGATGACGCCGGTAGAGAAGAGAGTCCCGGACATCCCAGTTCTTCAGAAGGTCCAGGTGAGCCAGGGGCTGCGACTGTGGTGTTGGTTGGAGGTGTCGGGGGTCCACAGTTGGTGGAGCCCGCAAGGGAGGGTAGCCTTCCGTCTACTAGAGACTACCTTCCCGCTGAGATGTATGACACCTCCGACTTAGAGTCATTGTCAGACTGTGGGGATGACGGAGAGATAGATGAACTGTTTCACCGGAAGGGCTGGGACTTGACGCCCACTACCTGTGCTGAGTAAACCGCAGGATTCCCCCATGTCCATAGAAGACAGTACGCTCCGGGTGAAGGCCCCGGAGTTCTCGAGGAAATCTAGTCCTCCGACCAACTTCCCGCATTCAACTACATCACCCGCTCTGATGTTGGGGATGCAGCGTGCTTCGTTGTGGGCACCAAAGACAAAGAAACCCGAGATGGTGAAGGTACCTCGGCACCCGGAGGCCATCGTACAGCCAGGAGAAGGTGAGCGAGATGTGATGCCACCTCTAGCCAGGTTGCAGAGACTTTTCTCCCAGAGAGTCGCCCGTGAATATGGGTGGGAGTACCCCTACTTGCCTCGGGACCTATTGTATGAAGTCGAGGTCCTGCGACCAAGGTGGTATGACGAGTTTGTATGGGAAAAACTTAAAGTACCCCATGCCAGGCGATACCTGTCATGTTCGCCGCCTGTGTCTAAAAAGTTCAAGGACTGCAGAGCTGATTGGAGACTTGGGCGCCATATTCATGCCGATAAGGTGCTCATCTGCCGGAAAGAAGGAGAGGATGTCGAGTATTCGGTGGAAGTGTTTGACGGGCACCTGAAGCCCCTGTTTCTGCCGGATCCAAGGTTCTATTTATAGGAGAAGTGAGCTCCTATCTTGTTGCTGTTGAAACTTTCTGGAAGAGACATTCCCAGACGCCTAGAACTGTGCCCTACTTTTGTTTTGATTTGGGCTTTTCTTTTACTCACTGGAGATTTGGGAGCTGTTGTTTTTTTTTCTCCCTTTTCTTCATGTGCCAAAGGCAGAGACTTTTGGGGTAGAGTTAGAGTAGGAAAGCAGGAAGAATGAAGATCTCACCAAGTGTCATTACCGCAGCGCTGTCACCAGGTGGCAGTGTTGTGCAACGAATGTTTGAAAATGTTACACATGCATTACTTACTTATTGGAGTGAGTGGGTCTCTCGGGTGACGGACCCACTCATGCCAAGTTAACACAGTGTGTTAGGATGTGTTTTTTTTGTTTGTTTCCCTTCTGCAGGAGATTCGTCGGTCAAGACTACTGAGTATGCGGTGGTTCTTAGACAGTGACGGGAGGGATTGTATATGTGTACATGACAGATGTTTTATACAAAAGTTTTAATGTTTTATAGTTCCCTTTTCTGTTGAGCAGGTCTTGGCACATACAGTATCCAAAATTTGAGGGATAGCCTCTGGGGCCCACTTCATGTCACCACTCCTTGGGAGACATGGGTGTGCACCTGACGCTGGGGACCAGCGTCAAATCACCAGGGGGAGTGTGTAGCGGGGTCTTAAAAGTTAGTGGGATACACCTGGGGGTAGAGAGACCCAGGTGTGTAATTATGTCAGGGATTAGACCCCTTTTTCTTATTCGTGGAGGATTGGGTGGTGTAATATTCTCTTTGACCAGTGGGTGTCAGTGTACCTACTGGCTCGAGGTAGAATCACTACCACAGTGCTACCCTTCTTTGTCCCTTCCTGGAGATGGTACGGCTGGGGCGGGGAACCCGCCGTGGTGTCGATGGGAGGAGATAAAAGGGGGAGACGCCCTCGCCACGAGGTCTGTCGGTTGGGGAGAGATCATCTCTTCACGCACCCAGGCACCCTAGGCCTGGGTGCGGGCGGTTCAAGGTTCCGGCCTAGGCGCCCTAGGCCTGGCCGGAATGAAGATGGAGTCCATCCCAGGCACCTTCAGCCTGGGGTGAGGTACTATTGAGGAGGCCTGGGACCCGGTGACTCCGACTGGGTCCCGCGAGGGTGAAGTTGCTCCAGGGCGCCCCTTGCGAGGGGACCCGCATCTGAGGTGAGGAGGCTGGGGGGGGGTCACCCGTCCGAAGACCCGGTGTAGCGTCAACCCGGTGATGGATGGGCCTTCAGTAACTCCCTTGGAGGACATCTTCCCCTGATATGGGCTACAGCGCAGCGGAGGAGCTTTCATCAAGATTCCTGCAACCCCTGGTCATAGCACAGGGAGTGTAGGGACTAGGAACCTGTACAGTGCCTCGACCTGCTTCCCCATCGTATCCTGCCGTTGCATTTGACTGTATGTGGAGATACGCAATAAACCTGAGTTTGGACTTTGATGGGTGTATGGACTCTGTTGATGGGAACAAAGGGAGATTCCGGCACGGAAGGACTGACCCTCATAACCAGCACACATTTGGCCAGAGGAAAAGATTGATACTGGCCTTCACCTCACCCACATGCACGGGGAGGACATGGGCCGTAGCGCACCTCACTCTGTCGCTCGACATACCCCTAGTTAAAGAGGTCGGGGTGAGGCCGCTACAGGTGGATGGAGTCATGCCCTGTTCAAACAGGCAAGCAGGTAGTGGCATATCCTCTCACCCGCTAACTGTAGGCCACACAGATCACAAGCCAGCAGCTAAGCCCATGTAAAAGAGGCCCTACAAGGTCAATTAGCATACTAACTTTTAGTCTGTCAGTTTTCTTTACAGCACTTTCTTTTTTACAGCTTTTATATTCTACTTTATTTTTTCCTCTCTTTGAACAGCATCTAAATACCAGCTTAAAGCGGGAGTAAACTCCCCTGTATGATTTTTACCTATAGGTAAGCCTATAATAAGGTTTACCTATAGGTACAGTAAATATCTCCTAAATGTGCACTGCTTAGGAGATATTTACCTT